>OX424523.1:23616625-24241625 GCA_949152445.1 Cerastis rubricosa
AACTTCTTCCAATTCATCACTATTCATAGGGGTTAATTGTTAACTGATTTGTCCTACACCTATGGTTGAAACTGAGCGATAGATAGTATGAATTCAACATCGAATGTGGTCGAACTTGGACCGCCAGCACATAGCAATCATCATCTAGCAATAGGTGTAATGTGCAGAGCATATTATGCCCCTTTAAACGCACGCATTCAACTCGACCCTCGTTTACTCTTATTAAGCTGTTACCAGCCACCATGCAAAGATCTTCGCTTCACCTAAAGGAGCACTTCCTAAGCCTAAGGTCTTACCTACCCCATGCTTGCCAATTCTCAGTCTCTCCACATAAGGAAATGGCTCACAACACTGCTATTCGGCTAACCAAGCTTAAGCCTCTGCAGCTTATTCTGCGGACTTATCGTATACTCTGGTAGTCTGGGTTTCTACCGAATGATGTTCACCCGAAATTCGGGAAATCATCCGAAATTTACACGCTTACGGTTCGGACACAACTTGAAGGATGCTTCCTCATGTTTGTCCATACGTCAGTTTAACAGCGCTACTCAAGGTGCGGATCCAATAATCCATATTGGGTGAATAACTACAAAGCAATAAACTTCAATGTTTTATCATTCTTAGCTACATACAATGAATAGTGTCGTTCACAGAAAACCCGGTGCCTATTGGGTCACTGTGACTCAACCTTTTGTTTACAGCAGCCTATCGTATGTCGCACGCTGCGTCAATGTTGTGTTATTCATCATTTTATTATTATTACGGCACAAATACACTATTGATTGGTACGAAAGAGTTCGGGAGAGTACCGGAACTGTCCTTGTTTGGGGGACGTTCTCTTTCTGCTTCCACCTAGTTTATTTTAGACCTGCGGCCCCGTTAATGACAAAAATTTAAAAATTTTGCCCTTGGCAAAATAACAATAACCAATCATATAAGCTTACTCCAAACTTTTCAAAGGACCTGTTTCAAATCATTGGTTAACATTTCACCTCTATGCATTGTCCCACTTCAGGCCATAGGGTTCCCCCCCATTCCTTCCAATTATCTCGCTGTTGCGCCTCTTCTTGCTAATTAACGAAAACAAGGAAAGCTATAATTTAAATAAAAAAAAACATAGCATTTAGGGGAGAAGTGGGGAGGGGTTACAGCCCCCCCCCCCCCTTGGCAATGCCCATGGTGACAGGTGACAAGATTCCAAATTTCAAATCAACCAGACTCGTGGAAGTTGTTTATATACTTTCATCTCCTCTTTTGGTCCTGGGTTAAAAAAGGAAGTTTCCATCACTATCCTCCCCATGTCCCCGGAACTGTTCCATACTGTGTGTACAAAGCATAAAGACATATAGTTGCTTACCTAGCTATGCTGAGAAAGCCACACGACGCAGTGGCGTGCAGCGGGGTCCATCCCTCGTTGTCTCCGCGATTGACGTCAGCGCCATGCGTCACGAGGAACTCCACCATATCCAAGTTGTCGTCTATGCACGCCTGAAAAAACATGTTGAGGTCACTTGTAAAAACATCTTATTAATATTTTTTGAATTAAATTTAAACCTACGCATGGCGGCAAGATTGTGAAGATGAAGAGTGTGAGAAGCTTATGACTTCGAGGCGAGGTGTTGTGGATTAAGATTTACTCCGACGACAAAATCTTTTCAAAAATCACGATGGACACATTCTTTATGAATCCACTTCTTACAATCATTAATTAAAGAGTTATAAAAAAGAACCACTATTCAATTTTACCTACTTCGTTTGTATCAGTTTTTGATCAAACATCGAATATCGGTCACATCACGCAGTTCTTGTCAATTAAATTTCTCGTATAATTATTTACCACACATCTTACAAAATAGAAACAAAGGTAGAAAATATCGCACAGCATCAATGGAGTTCTTATCAAACATATTGAGAAGGTATATGAATGAGTTAACTGAAAGGTGAATGTCCAAAACTCAATTAGAAAAATTAATGTATGTCCTGTCAGGGGCAGTTAAAAGATGGGAGTTATGCCCGACTCGTCACTGTTCCTACTCGTCATCGAAAAACAAAAGATCACGATTCACAACCGTTTCAAATAATTTTGTTTTCATATTTCCGATTCGTCATCGATACTGAAGTATCGTCAAATTAACAAACTTACAATTCATTTTATGCCTATAAGGTTTGTAGGTAAGAAGCATAGCTTTTAAACATCCCCAACAATGACACTACCAAAATTGATGACTCCTAAAAACTCTATCCTGACCAAACTTGTCCACTGTCCTTTTCTCAAGTAATGTGCTTACCAACGAACTTGAATGCATTTAATTTTGATTTGCTTAATTTGAGGTCATAGATATTCAATTTGTCAGAAAAAATATAGCCTGCTACTTTTTAGCTTTGTTAGAAATCAAAGCTGTTAGAAATCATAGCTGTTAGAAATCATCGCTCGGGAACATAATCATATAATAATGATCAACTATTTTAAATAATCCTAAGTTCTAATTTAAAAGCGTTTACGGTCCAAAATAGATTTTGTTGCGTGTAGAATCTAGTTAGTGGAGATACGTAGATAGCTATCTATCTATATAGGCAGTAAACATGTGACGAAAACTTGTATGAACTGTAAAGGTACTTTCCCGGCGGCTTCATTCGCGTTTGGTCGGAAATGATCCTATTGGAACGTGCTTATAAGTTCTAAAGACCTATCCGTGTGCCGCGTTCAAATCTGTTCAGGCGTTTCTGCGTGAAACGGTAACAGACAGATTGTGTTGGTTTCAAAATATTAGTATGGGTATTGATAGTAGGTACGGTTTAGTGAATATATTAAACTTTGTAAAAATAAACTCCTAGTATTTGCTGTCCTAGTGGAAAAGTTAAGCGGTCGATCTCAGATGTGCGGGAGGAACCTCTTAAAATTTACTTTTGAATCTCGGTACTTCTGAATAAAATATAAATTATTTGTCGTGTTGATCTGACTTATCAACATATTTTACATGGAGCTACTGCCCATCTGACCTCCACAACCCAGTTAGTACAAGATAATACGATACACCTTGGTAAGACTGATTGGTTGGTTTGGTAGGAACGCACAGGTATGAATTTTCAAAACCTCTTACGGTTCAACTAAAACCACTATCATTGGCCTGGAAATCATTAATTTAATGAATAACAATTATACGCAGAGCACAATACAGTTGGAGCCATTTCAATGCGTTTGCCAAGCATGAATTTTAAACAAGTAACAGTTGCATGAATGCAAACATTTGTGGTAATTCAAATCATATCCGATACGGAATGAGTTCGGATTTCACGAATACTGAATTAATTAGAGTTGATTTATTGCACTATTGTGTATTGACTTCCAAGATATCAAATTAACATCAGGAGTCAAGGGGATTACTCTTCCACAAGCATACCTCATATGCTGCGGGTAAGACTTCTATGGGTAAACCCAATAAACCCAGGGAAATTACAATGTCTATTGATGACAGGTCATTGAACAATGGGCCTCAACATACAAAACAATAGCTTAGAGCTCAATAATTCAGTCCAGCTTGGTTTATAGGCAGCTTAAGTTATTTCTGTAGAAAGCCCATTAGTAACGCCTGAAACCATTCCACTTAAGTATATAGATAGAAATTCGCATAAACCTAACAGGATTTTTTTCCGCCTGTGCGCATCGTTTAAATTCTAACGCGGAACCCGCAGAGCTGCATTGGCAAGCAAGGCTACAGGACTAAATAATGTGGCGCCGATAATCCTCAATGCCCAACCTAACATACAAAAAGTCCTTAATGTCCCAACTTTAAGTACATTCGATTCTCGAAGTGCAACACCAAGGATTACCAAAGCCATGTTCACGCTAGCAATCGGATGCAAAAACGGATTGTTAAATCTCCCAACACACTATTTCCTCACAACCATAAAGACAGCAGAAACAAGCTTAAATAAGCCATGTTTTTATTTGTCTCAAGCAGCGTGGAAGTTTAATGGCATGGCTCCGAACAATAACATGTTATGTTAGCAGTAAGTGAAGCTGCATGTGCATCAGTTCGGAACCAGTGCAGGGTCAGTGCCGTGGTCACTGGCGCATGCAGTGCCGGACCGGCGAGCTTGCTGCAAACGAGGATGAACTGGCTTTTGTGAAGAAATTATGGTTTTGAAGTTGGCGACAAGGAGGGCAGAGGTTAAGTTAACTATTTGTTAACGTGTTATAAGCTATATTGGGATCACGTCGCTAGCTATTGTATGTTGTTACTGAGTTATGGTCATAGGTTTTCCCATGCCTTCCATCATCAACCAGACATTAAGAAAGAGCCTATCAAAATATTTTTTTAATAAGCAGAACAGTTATCGCACAGCCCGAAAATTCTTCATACAAAGATCAATCGTTCACTTTTTGACATTTATACCTCATAAAACATTACGGCTCTTGGCAAGCCATTGGAAGTTATTAGCACAAGGGAGCTGGCATAATTATTGCCAGATACCCAGATACCAAGCATTTGTGCCAGTTTATACCATCTTACGTTCAGCGTAATAAAAAATAAGTCCAATTTATATGTAGGAAATTACTTAGCACAGCCGATAAATCTGCTATTCTCGATTATTTGACAGACAATGAGAGGCTCCACTTCGTCGCAATCTGAAACTCTTGTAAGTGTACCTACCGACTACAACGTGGCCAATAAAAATGGTATTGTGAATAAATTATGTTACTTGACCACCATTCAACGGGACAACTAGCAATTTCCACCAATTGACCTCACAATTAAAGTTGATAACAAGCAGCGGAAACAAACCACGTTTTTTTTTCATTGATCAGTATCGAAGCAGCCAGCAAAAAAATTGCAAACTAAAAAAAGCAAAACCAGGCATCGGTAATACAATTACCGAAAAAGATCACTTTCGCTGAGGCATAACATAAATTCGCAGTGCAGAATAGCAGAAGTAAGAAAATGTTTGACAATAGACTCAATCTACCACAGAATAAATAATACCAATAAAGGCTACACAAGGTTACAAAACAGCTTTTATAGGTTTTGTGTGACCTATTGGTTTCAAAGTAATCTAGTCATTTCGTGGTACAGACGCCAGCACATTACGCTACAACAATCTGTCAAATTTCTTTAAAAGAAATTCAACCTTATAGTTAAATGGTACGGTTCAAGGTTGATTGGGAAAATTTTACAGTTACGGGTAGGTTGACCTGTTGGCATCTGTACCTACAGGGGTGAGACATAATTGATAATGGATATCGATGTGGGTATCTCATTATTATGTGAGTTCTCCGGATGTGACCGATATTGGAGTTGTGGACGCATATCGTACAGAGCAATTAGCTATTCATTATGTAATTGTTTTAATGAGCACTTTAGTATGAGTCCCACAATAGGAATACTTCTATGATTGGATAAGGGCAGGAGAATGTTGAAACGAACAATGAGGAAATATTTCTATACAACACTAGCTTCTGAAATTAAAATGCTATATATGTATAAACGTTAAACGTTCTGTATGGTGTCGGACGTAAACAATAGCACCATCCCATGTCTTCCCGTGGGTGTCGTAAGAGGCGACTAAGGGACTTAGCAGAGAATGGGCAGCAGCGTTCTCTGTGCTTTTGTAACAACCGTACTGCGATCGCCAACCTGCCTGCCAAGCGTGGCGATTATGGCAAAACCCCCCCTTCTTGGGGGAGGCCTATGTCCAGCAGTGGACGTTTTTCGGCTGAAATGATGAATGATGATGATGATATGTATCAGGTTTGAATACAACGGATTGTATTTATTTCTATGATAACCTGCGAACTGTAACAACAAAGGTGTGAATATCTAGTCGATATCATCATCAGTACAATCGATCACAGACAAAAGTTTTACCAAAGCTTTACGAGCTTTTGCTTTTTCGGACTTCTGTCCTTATTACTGAGTTTAAGACACCTTTACATCTAGCATAATATTTTGAGTGTAACATTCATTGTGTACGCTATTGGTGTACCTGCATGTTATAAAAAAAAACTCACTGATAGCTATTTGAGGTCATAGACTTCTATACGAGAAAGCAGGTTTCATATTGGTGGTACAAACTTCTACTACAATATTTAAGACAACCAAAATTTATTATGGTTTATGATTAAAATTAGAGATGTGCTGACTATGACTTTGGCCGACTAACCGATTAGTCGATTGTAAAGAGACCGACTAGTCGGCCGAGCCGATCACGGTTTCAGGGGTATTTAGAAATTTCCGTGACGCTTCGTTTAGTGTAAGTCGCAATTGCCGCCTGCGAGCATGCCGGGAACATGTTTTGTTTATTTCGCATTGTTTCTTGATTTTTTGCTTTTGCACTGGTCAGAGCGGTGTTTTTGTGTGAAAGTGAATTTTGTTTAGTTAGTGTAATTCCTTTTATATTTTATTGAGAAATACATACAAAGTAAGAAGCCGGATAGTCGGCGCTCCTAGCCGGATAGTCGGCGCTCTTAGCCGGATAGTCGGCGCTCTTAGCCGGATAGTCGGCGCTCTTAGCCGGATAGTCGGCGACTACCAAAGTAGCCGGGATAGTCGGCTTTACTGACTAGTCACCGGATAGTCGGCTTTATCGACTACTCGCCGACTAGTTGGCGCATCTCTAATTATAATGCTAATTTTGGTCTTTAAATCTAAAACCAGAAATACTATTAGTTATAACGAACATCACAAAGATAAATTCTTCATGTGCATTCATTGTGAGTTGATATAAAAAGCCAAAAGGCAAAATGCTGTTAAAGTATTTCATATTCAGAGCCAATTATGTGCTTATTACCAATTTAGGGCAATCTTGTTGGTAGTTTAGTTCAGACAGACGGAGTTTTGGGCAATTGTTGTAAATGGTCCGCTACTAATATCAAAATCAGAACTATAGAAATGTTAACGGACGAAACTTCTTAGATAGGCATGGTAAATAAGATACTAGAGATTGTATTATATTTCACTTGTGAATATTTATTGTTGTTGTTAGCATTCAATCAAATTCATTCACGGCATAAATCAACAGATTAATGTAAGCCAAATTAATGAAGAATCCTATTTAATAATACTGACATCATCACAATGTGTCCCCTGTCTTCAGTCATTTGTCTATCTTAGTAAACGTATTAATATAGTTATGATTCATCACATGACAGGGCCCATTAAATATGAATTAAAATAGAAATAATCCGTCGTAAAAATTCTCGACAGTCACCCCGTTTGTAACAGACTATAGAGTTTGATTTTACGTAGCAAAAATGCAGGCGAGATTAAATTCCTCTTTCGAGATAAGACTAATAAAACCAGCATCATTAGGTATCGGATGCCTGACAGTACACAGGCGGTAACGACTTCAATTACAGTAAGGAGTCCAATATTTTGCCAAAATCTCTGGTCGAATTCGAACATTGGCAAAGTTTATAAAAAAAGTCGCGTGCGCGAGTTATGACGTAATATAACTCCAATATCAACGAATCGCTGTCTCTGACGTGACCTCGAAAACAATTTTCCTCGCCCAATTTTAAAATAACGCGGCGCTATGTCATTCAGTTACTAGCGTCATACACCCTGAAAATTTGGGTCGGTCAATGACAGCGCAGAATATCGAATCTAGATTAGACTATGCTGCTACACCTAAATAGAAACTAGGGCAATCATCAGCACTGACAGCATTTATAGAGGACCGCGCTTACGATTTCATAAAACGCTATAACTGAGTCCATCCTGGACACAAAAATAATCAATTAAGTCCTATTGCCAGTTAAAACAACGTAATTGATAAGCAAGAGCACTAAATAGTACATGCAGAATCGGTGGCAACGAGTCATCGACCCAATTTCCTGGACTATCTAACGAGATGACTATCGCACACTATAAATACCGAGTGTTATGTTAGACGTATAGAGAAGACAAAACGCATCCGCGATCAGACGCTGCCAAAATAATAACTCATTGGGCCTGGTGGCAATAACAGATAGCAGTGTTTACAATTACAATAAATAAACCAGTCGCGGACATAATGCCTTTTGATTGTAATTTAAAATGATCCACTAGATCTGTTTTCCTTCCGATCATTAAAACGCGATATATCTACCAACTTTAAATAGGTTACGATGTTATTGTTATGTGAAATGGGTCGGTCTCGCAATCAGATAGTGACGTAGGAAAAATCAACACGAATTTACATTGGAGCTCAAATAGTTAATTTAATGCCGTCATGTGATTGGTTAGCGAAATATCGCCGGACGAATGTAAAATATTTTAAGCGAAAGAAAAAATCGGCTAGGCAAGGAAACGTGCCAAATCTGTGTTCCGACCTAGACTGGCAGCAGACTCGCCCATTTCTACCTTGATAAAATCATGTTAAAACGGTGTGAACAACAAATGGCACCGCTGACAATAATTATAAAAGTGACGCAATAGGTAATCGACACACTACACTACACCGGCTACTCCATACGTACGGCGTGAGAGATTGATGAATATTAATATCACAGATACGCTATTAGACAGAACCCGACAATGGTCATAACGAGTGGCCAGTTCAAGCCAGTGCACCGTCATAAAATTAGGTTCATGAATATGTTCAACACATCAAAATGATGTACATATAAACGCGCCTATTACACTCAACATAATTGATTTTCGCTCATATTTGCAAAAATAAACCCTATGTGGTGTTCACTAGTTACAGTAGTTAGGGTTTACAATAAAATCACCAAATTATCAGTAAGCAGATGAATGACTTTAAGGGTACGTGTTGTCGCTGCCCGGTATAAATGTGGACTGCCGACACGTAACCCTAAAGCTCATGCTACGTTTATTAGAATAAACTTGAAGTATCTGTTTATCATTAAACAGATAAGCAATAAAAAAAGGAAAGATGGGTTTGTTTAGGCAATGCTGTTCTAGGTGTCTCGTTATCCTCTGATAACGTAGAAAGATTGGCGAGAATGACAGAACAAGTTCATTCATAACACTTGGTCACATCGACCGGTGATACCAAGATCATTGGCACACGCATAATTGATCGAACCTAGTTAGCATCGGTACTTCGCATAGCCATACTTTTCGTTATTGGCACGTCTGTAGTTTATATCAGCTCTGAGGTAACTAACCGCACTTTATAAATAGGGCAGGCACACACGCCCGTCCAGATGCGGTACGCACACGGAACATAAATATAAAAATATATAGCAATCGATAAAATGATCAGTGCGGCTCGGACCGATGATGTAAACATATATGAATGCGTGTAGGGCTCGGAACGGATAGCAACCGTTTCTAGTATAGCTATAAAATCGATAAAAGCTACAGATTGATCGGTAATTAATCTTTGCTAATTTCTATTCTTTCGCTTTCGATAAAAGTTACAGATTGTTTGGTAATCAATCTTTGATAATTTCTATTCTTTCGCCAATCTACTTGCCTGCACGCGTAGCAAGACCACTGTAGAATAGGTTATGTCGACGGAAGAATCGAGAAAAGACAGAATATCATCGTCTATCTGTCATTATGTCGATTCTTCCGTAGACAAAACTCGTTTCTACAGTGCATAGCATGACGTGAGTGTAGCATGACCATGCTACGCGTGCTGCAAGGCCAACCATTCTTTAAAGAAATGTTTTGGGGAATTCATAAGAAACAGACTAACCCAAAATAGGGTCAAAGACAAAGTATTTGAAAGGCAGTAGTTCGACGGCTGACTTATAATACCCATGATGGTAAGCGCCCGATAGACTGCCTTCGGCAAAGGAATAGTTAGTATTTTTCATTACTCATACTCTGAAAGTAGGTCTGAAGTTGCCTGAGGAGCGGGATGAAAGTAATACTTTTCATCCCTAGGGAGAATCGCTTTCAAATGACAGATGTCAAATTATAAAAAAAAACTAGTTCTATTTTCACATTTTCATTGAACCATGTTACAACTTTCTATGCAGCCACGATGTAAAATTTAAATAACTTAAAGTATTGATTAAAGAATATATATTTTTTAAATAACTTTATTATAATTTAGTTTCATCAATTCCTTTAAAATATTATAGGTTTGAGCAAAATATTTACCTTTTTTTATTTTTTCAATGATGAAAATGAAATATAATGGCTGACTAGCTGGCTGGCCACAGAAAAAAAAAGAAATAGGCGGGAAAGCGGTAACCCGATCATCATTTGTTTTTTCGAGTTGTAGAGTTTTGTTTATATTTCCGTATAGCAGAGATTTATATAAAATGAGTTGTCTGTATAATTTATCTAATTCAGATATGAATTTAACGCCTGCTTTTATAAGAGACGAGGCTAAAGCTGTAGTGGAAAACCTTTTATTTTTACTTTCCTTATATTCGTAATGAAAAGTACAGTGTGTATCTCGGGTTAAAGACTTACTTTCACCCCTAGGATAACAATGTACTTTTCCTTACCATATCGACAATATGTACTATAGTGACATAGATGCATAAAACCATTCTGCAAGTAATCTAGTAGACAATTAAATAGGTTCGAAAATTGAATGTGTTCGGAGCAGAAGTGTTATGAGAAAAGATTCGAGTGTAAGTGTAAGTCTTTAATAATAGGTGGAGACCAACGAAACAATAGATTGGTTTTGTAAAACACGGTAAGACGGGCATGGGTGGATTGTGTGAGGAATGATATGAAAGAGAAAGGAGAAATTGATGCCTTGACGTCTGACAGGGGAGAAAGGAGGGAAACGGCTTGTTGCGCTGACCACAAGTAGAATGAGATACGGTCAGGAAGATGATGATGATGATGGTAGGCAGGCATGACGCCTCATAGATTTCTCTTGAAAATAACATGTCATCTTATTACCGACTCTAAATAAATAAGGGATAAGGGCAGGAGGAGGATAATAATAATGTAGGCCGCTGCAAACTTTTGTTTTACTATTCAGAAACAGACCTGACAGTAGGGACTGTTACTTGCGTAGCTAATCACAATAATAGGATAGTTCTCGAAAATCCACATTACGGAGAAAGATTTTATACTTATTTTATTTTCAACTTTAGCAGGCATATTTTCGGTTCCCCAAGACATAGATGATCTAATACAATTACGACAGTATTGTACATTTAACTTCAACTTCGCGTGACAATCAGACAAGCCATTACAAAAGTGACATTGAACATTTGCTAGCACACGTTCGTTTTTTTCCAACACGTCACTAAAAACTCTATTTGAAACGGTTTTTATACAATTTTGAACGACATCATAATGGTCTCAGTATTCCTTGGAATAAGATCAATCATTCGTTAATTCAGTTACCCCATAAACATTTTTTTACTCAGCAAAGGTTGCTGTCGCAGTCATAGCCAAATACTATTGTTTTATTTGTAATTTAAAAGCAGAGTGCTAACTACGTATAGAAGTGAAGTGAGGATATGAAATCCCCTTGTAGAAGAATTTCAAGCAAAAGTACAGTTAAATCGTATCTTAAGTACTCAGTAACAAGGTTCAATAAAACTTGACGACAAAAGACAAAACGAGCAGAACCATAAAGAATTCAACCATGGATTATTGAATTCAATTTTCTAAACCAGCGAAGACTTTGCGTCTCGGTCGGCGTTAACGTTACGTTGATCTGTATCAAATATATGTTGGTGACGTAGGTGGGTAGAAACAGCATGCCAAGTTCCTAATAACGTTTGAAAAGAAATAAAAAAAGATTTATTTTCGTTAACAAACTCGGGTTATCATTATATTCAAAGAATTAGAAAACCAAGCGCTAAAATAAGCAAAGGAAAACTTTTACAACTACGAAAGCTAAAACAGACCCTGCGTGTGTTTTAAGTTAGGTCTACACATTGAATAAATTCAGGTGTTTACAGATTTTTTTAATAGATTGTCTCTCTAAAACCTGAAAATTCAACGGGGATTATATAATCCCCGTTGAATAAGCGGATATGAGCGGATATCCGCTGAAGCAACAAATAATAAAATAATAATAATATAAAAAATATTTTGGAACAAAATACAGTATCACCTCTCCTGTTTGATATGGAGACCCTTCCAAAATTCGCCATAAATTGCCTAATGGCTATCGGCATGCAATCTAATCTGGCTAGACAGCACTTACCATTCCCATCGATTACCTTTCTTCGTCGCGTTCTGGGGCATATTTACCATTAAATAAAATTATTTACTATTCCGAATGAATTCATTATCTTTGTTATCATCGGCCATTTTTACGGTACGTACACGTCATACCTTACGTTCTCCTCGCTACTCTCCTTCAATCACCCACCTTGAAAAGATAGTTTTATTTTACCTAGCATAAGGAAGGACGCCTACCCTACCTTTGGTCGATTTGCGGTTTTCACTTGTCTAGCCCTACGGTAATCGGGTCTACGGCTAATGTGACCGGACCATTGCCACTTCAGCTTGCTTATTCTGTGGGTTTACTGTTGACATAATAATTTGTTACAATTACCGCGACGCTTCCAGTCGTCCCCCGCAAACGTTTAGCGTGATTCTTATTTTTATAACAAGGTTGCATATTATACGAATCGTGTGATCTTGACACGGGCAAAATTATGTACAGTTCCCTGTCAATTTCTCAGTTGTAAATAATTCTTGTGCTATATATAAATCTCGTGTTAGTGTGGCAAAATAAACTGTTAGAAAAAAGATTTTCAGGAGATTGATGTTGGATTGAGTACCTAAGCATCATGAGGCGACGGACTCGTCTTCGAATAGACCATCGCATTAGTTCTGGTGGGCGTTCTTTTTTTTGCCCTTGTTTTCCTGAATATTTTTTGTTTATTGTGCTATCTATAGTCTTTATTCGAAAAAAAAATGAACATCCCTTCCGATTTCATTTATAGTTATTTACCAATATTTGCCATAAGAATTGGGCTTGATTTTCAATAAGTCAAAATTAAACTTCAATCCTAACAAATATTATACATGCGAAAATAAGTTTGTTTATTTGTTAAATTCACTCCTAAACCACTGAACATCCTGAAATTTTGCATATAAGTTGTCAGGTGTACGGAAACGGACATAACCCACCTTTCATCCCGAAAAAAATTACCGTTCCGGAGGAAAAAAACAATAAAGCTCTTATCATAATAGATGGCGAACTGTTACGGTTATTGTCAAATTCTAAATTAACGGGAGCGACGTCGCGGGAAAAGCTAGTCAGAAAAATAGAACATAGTAGGATTAAACGCAGCGGCAGTAAATAAATTCAATAAGTATGGAGAATCACTGTTTTGAGGCTATCCAGTGCTACGTCATTTATACCAGTTTCATATTTTAATACAAAGAAAGAACGGTGTTCAAATTCTGTAAATTGAGGAAGTCAAAAATATCTCGCCACGTTTATAAATAAATCCCGAATGTGTCAAAAGCTTTTCGTCCGCCTAAAAATAAAGTTGACATTGTTTCTGAATTAAGTCATCGAAGTATGAGGTGATGATTATCGTCATTACATTTGTTATGGTGTAGTGAAGATGTAATCCATTTATTATTGTGATCTTTGGCGCTCTTATTTGGCAGCACTATATGTCCAAAAGAACAACTTTGGGTAAGTTCGGTTGCCAAATTTTAATCTTTATCTCTGAAATTATGTGTTTTTTATTCTACGAGATGATATAGGTACAGGGCGAGTCAAAAAATCAAGATTTGTTCTTTCTTCTTCTGCATTAAGTAGGTATGAACAATTCAGGGTGGTGATCATGTATTGCAAAAGGGGTCAGAGTTTAGTGAAGTCTACATCTTTGACAAAAGTTCTTAAATGGACGCTAAATCCTACCTACAGGCTCAGTATTCTGCTTTAGTTACACCAGTTCTTTTTTTATAACGCTATGCTTTCTATCTACCCTCATTGATGAAAAATGTAGGCAACATCGACCATCAATAAATTTACATCAAAGATAGGGTGGACCTAGGACCCTTTAATAATGAGGTCATATCTTCAAAAAAAAAACGAATTTCTTAACTTAGTGTTCTACTTGAAAAGCCCTTCTCCTATGGTATACAGCATGTAGAAGGGTGGCCCACTGGGCCCAGGTCTCATACATTTGATTACTATTCTACAATATCACGAAAAAAAACAGTATTAATTCGATTTCTCAAATATAAAACAGACTACTTTTATTTTGTCTTTTCCTCGAAATAGGTCAGTCCATATTTACGATGCCAGATCTTATAAGTGGAAAGTCAGGCTTGCAGATTATTTTCAGGACTCAACTTTCTAATGCGTTATCTAACCGAGCATTAAAGCGTTTTGTTTTCACGTAGCCTAATAAACCTCACTCATTGTAAATCATCGCCCTTGTGTGCTATTTGACGAATATTATATTTCATTTGAGCGTCAATTCAAAATTCTATTAATTGCCAATTATTATTATAGGGGTATTGGTTATAGCTTCCACCTACATAATTGCTATCCGAAATTCATAGGTCAATTAAAACTGGACAGCTTTTTCATAGAAACATTTCAACGAATAGTGCATATTAGTAGCTTCACAGCAGTTGAGCCGTCATATTTAGCCATCGGTGCGCAGATAGCCCGTCCGGCTCACGGCGAGGCGAATGCCAACCCGGCAACCGATACTAAATAATAAATCTTGACTGTCACATAACACAGTTGCGAATTATGCTCTACGTGGAGTAACCTCATTTTGAGACTGACTCTCGTCACTGCAAGTTTCAAATGATCGCTTCGGATTTTTTTAAATCAGGGTCGTCTGGTTTGAACATAGATCTACTGCCATGCCTAAATGGATTACCGTTTGCACTATGCATTTACACATTAAATAGTCACACGATACCGTTTTATATTCTGCTCATAATTTTTAATTTTCAAATTTTCAATGATAGTTCAGTAATTCAATATGGCTGAACGCATATCTCATCGGATTTATTCTCACGGTATTACACTGGAATCTGCATAGCATTGGAAACTAGACCGTAACGCACAATAGGCCCATTCATAGGCGCTAACAACTTCTTCAATAGGCTAATAAATTCCGACTTTGCACACCATGCATCGAGAGCTAAGTTGGATTCATTTAATTAAACACTTAATTGAAGGAAAATACGGTGGAAAAGAGCAGCGATGGCACAGTGGTGGCAGCCCCGACTTACGAGCAGTAAGCCGTGGGTTCGAACCCAGGCAGGCGCATTACTTTGTGTAATTTATTTCATCACCGCTGCCCTCAACAACGGTGAAGGAAAACATCGTGAGGAAGAAACCGGCATGTCCTAGAACTAAAAATTGGAAGACATGTGACATCTACCAACCCGCTCTAGGCCCGCGTGGTGGATTACAGCCCACTCCTTCTCATAGACAGGAGGCCTGTGTCCCAGCCGTGGGAACATTATAGGCTGATGATGACAGTGGAAAAGTTAGAAAAAAGTAGTTCTAAAGAGTTATTTAGCGGATTTCAACAATAACTAATTCTTTAGTAATTTGATTGAACTTAGTATTATGTAGCACTAATTGTAACTCTTTTAAAACGTTTTCCGTAAAACACATAATTGAAACGAAATTAGAAATCAACTCAACCATGCATTTGGCTGATAACCGGGTACTAAAACATGGCGCAAACAATGTCAATAGACTCTACACGCGACGCATACTGTTGTATCAGAACTAAAAATATAACAAAATACAGAAACTGAACTCACAGCCAAAGCTGTCAAACAGTCATCGCGAATTAGCTAATTACTTTACAAAGATAAGAAGAACATTTAAAAGCTTTTCAACTACATTTCTTTACCAACAGTAGACATAACGTTATAATTAACAATGGGGATGATGACAAGGTAAAGAAAACTAATATATTATTTTGTCCGTCAGTCAGGTACTTAATACAAAAATACTAGACAGATAAAATTTGTTTAATCAATAAGCAAAAAATTACTTAGGGGCTGCACAAACGTAGACACTTTTTGTAACCGACACGGCGGCACACCGTCTCAGGGAACCGTAGTTGCTGTGTCCTGTAGCGGCGACCGGACACAGTTTACGTGTGCGCAGGGACTGGCTGATTTCAGACTGGTTATATAAAAATTAAATATTCATTGGTAGCTTGTACCTGACACAAGAGACACGTTTGCGCAGCGCTGTAGTAAAACGCATTAAAGTTGGAGAGTAGGCTTACTATGTGCCAACAAGGTATAAAAACTCAACCGTGACGTCATGCGGCATTTCAACTCAAATATCTCCGAAATTGTTTCATTACGTGGAAAATACTTGTCCAATACTTTTTAATAATATACCTGATAGACAGAGAGAAGAAAATGTGCCTGGATACGAGTTCGGGATATGTATACACGCAACCTTCGCTTCTTTTCATCTGGAACACGGAGTTACAAAAAACGGAAGCATCCATTAACACATGCGCTACGCACTGTTTTCCGAAGGCGTTCCGAAAACGTTTAAAATACTAGCAGCATCAGTACAAAAAGCTAGCATGAACATCACATACAATTCTTATTATGATTTGTAATCAGGGTTACCGACTTCGCTCATCTCTAAAGAGTAAAACTAACATGTATACTAAAGTTAAAAGTTTTTTCTACTATGCTAGGTACAATAACGAAATTTAAGGCGATGGGAATCCTCAATGCTCATCGTTTGATATCCCTAATCGGCGTGCCTTCTGCGATACATTGTTTGAATTAACGTCTGAACAAAATAATACTAATGATTGTGGAAACACCTACTGCTCCCGAATTCAACATATTTACTGGTTCGCTTAACAAACCAGCTCTCGCCAACCAAATACAACTCCCCCACAGTATTGGCATGATTGAAATGAGATTCGTAAAGCAAACTGTCTATTCGTTACTACCTTTTCGCGATACGAAGGAAACCGTTCGTAAAATTGTTTTGAAGTTATCAGTGAAAATATTACGTATTTCAGTGATCTCTAAATAAAAACGGCCTTGGAATAGTTAGAAATGAAGTCAATACATCAAAAATGTTCTTGGTTTAAAGTAGCTTTGCAACAATTATGATGAAACATAGTTTTGTGTTATGCTGCCACCAAATGGTGCAGTTGCACCGAAAACTGCATTACACAGGGTATATCATTTAAAATTCAGCATGTAAGTGACAGTCTAATACATATCCAACGTGTCGTTATTATTTAATCTTATTAGACACCAACAATTCTCCGGTACACGAGCAACAGTTGGGCGATCAACTGCAGTGCTTCTTACTTGTCAGAGCACGTAGGATTAAAAATAATTGAATAATTCATTCAATAACTGATTCTTCTTTTGTGAACCACTTGGCATTCCACATCGAAAACATCTAAACAAACTCATTGTTTGAAAGGGACAATACGGGCCTTTTGCATAGATGTCTATTGATCCTAACTAATAGGCTGAAAAGCCTAGCATATTTACCCAGTCAACCATCAATTGCTAAGATGTCGCACAAAGAAGTAGCGTTGTCGACACAGTTATTGAAGCGCGAAAAATACGTGATACACACATGCCAGGACATAATATACAATGTGCGACATAAAATAATAAACCCAACGTAGCTGTACTGAAAGATTATGAACATTAAAAATGTTTATCCTTACAACGGATAAACAATTCCTATGCTAGAGAACCATATGAAACAATAGGGTAGAACAACAAGTTAAAAGCTGATAAAACAACACTGTATATGCCGCTGCTAGTTCATTAATACAGCTCCCTTTTCTCTGCGGCGGATTTTCCGGCTCACGCGTCTGGATAGCCATTGTTAGTTTTCTATAACTCTTACGTCGGAACCGACGTACTACAGCTACAGTTATACAGTGGCTGTTGTTGTGAGTTCTGTTTTAATACCAGTAAGATCGACACGAGCCAAAATAAATGTATTCCTATCAGGATAACAATATTGTGCAACTTCACCCACGCTATAAGGAATTCTAATGTATGGCTATAATTGCAAGACGGTTATAAGTAAGTATTCCTTAGTCTTGGCGCTCGATCTTATCTAGGAAAACACAAATTGATCGCTAAATCATTTCTGGGTGAGACTGTTAGAATTGGGATAAACAAACAATATTTCAGTTGCGTCTCTGCAACTTGTAACAGGGAAATATATCATCGTTGTACTTATTGCGAAGTGCAAGATATGTCATTACTTATCTACAATAAATAGCTCCGGCATACAATGGTCAACTTTGGCCACAATTCAACTTCTATAGTGAGATTCTAATGTAAGTGTTAATCTATCAATGAAAGTTGAAATCCGTCCAAAGTCGCGTATTTCGGTAAATGTCACGAGATCTTTACACCTAACCGAGCTGAACGTGAAGTGAAATAAGTCAACTTTTCACTACATAATTCGAGCAATGAAGATGTCAGTGGTTTACCGCGGCTTAACCCCTCAGGGAACATGAGCATGACTTTATAGTCTGTGAAGTCTCCTTGTACACGTTTACAGCGACCTTTAAACCACATACTTTACTAAGTATGTTTAATATACGCATACGGCACACCGTGTTCAGTTAGTATCGTATTCCCATGCGTCAACGGCAAGCTCTGATGCAACACATGTACCAGAAAATCGGGTTAAGAATAGTATATGCAGACCGTTTCCATGTTCCGCTGATGTACGTAGCGTAATTTCCATGCGGCTTTGGATATTATCACTACGGTTTATCAGACATGAGAAAATAAGACCGTATTTCCAAATTCGGATTCATAAGTTGCAGATAAAAAAATACAGGATCAATTATGGAATAAATTCGTATCTGTCCTTGAATAAGGTAAGCGACTGAGCTGCCCAGGTTGTTACGTATTGATCGTACAAAATATACCTAAGTATACCCATAGACTCGAAAAGACGAAAATGTCGTATCAAAGCCGAAGTTTCTATAAAATTACAACATTAATCGTGGTTGAAACCGCGGCAATATAAATTATTTATTTCACGGACAACGGGCTACACGGCTTGAGATCCACTTGAAACCTACTTAACACCATAAGAAGACAAGAAAGTAATCGCTTATTTCCTGGAGCATGACCGGTTCTTTTGAAAGAAGCTGTCAACTTCGCTATGAGAATGAATTTTCAGTTCAATAGCATAAAGCCACGTATCCACTAGGCAACATTTGGCACGCGACATGTTGCACATCATGTTGAAAGTAGCGCGGAACTTTTGTTTAGCAACGTTGTCTGTCTACTCATGATCAGTCGTCGACAACATGTCGCCAAAGCGACAACTGTTGATTTCAGCGGCGGTGGTTATAATTTTGTCACAAAATGCATCAAAAAGTTAAAAATCACGTTGGTAGTTGAAAAATTACTAATTTCATTGAAGATGTCGCCACGAGTGCCACGATCTGTTAAACGTTGTAAGCAACATTCGAAGAACTAAGGTTCTAAACGTGCCCCCCTGTGCTCAACTCCATTTTGCACGGAAACAAGAAACAAGCCGCGTGTAATATTGCGCATATTGTCAGCTGGCAACGTCGCGCGCTGTTGTGCAACGCTGCCGAACATGTTGAGCGTCACGAGTTGCGCGTCAATTGTTGCCTAGTGGATACGGGGCTTTAAGAGCATATCGTTCATTTGCTTCGTTAAAGCAAAAAGATTTAAGCATTAAAATGCTGCTTCTACTGAACTTGAATGAAGTGAAAATGAACCAGATCCTATATTTTTCTTCGTGGTTATTCTGATAGGATTATGAGATGATACAAATGGATTCTATAGTTGTTCCAAATGGCAATGTATACTAGCAATAGAAAAACGTGGCAGTTTTTAGGAAATGTGGAACGGAATCAAAGTCTACATGTATTTTAGATCATATATTTATGCTCTTCTCTACGTTATAGAACCACACAGTTAAGTGAAGTGAAGACTTGGTCTAAAATACTGTCGCTGAAAATAGAAACACGTAAGAGAGAATTTAGCAAAAAGAAAAAGATTTAAGACTGTTTTTTGTGCAAACATTTAGAGACAGAATCATTGCCTGTCTGTGACTTCAACTGTCGTATGGTGTTTTTAGAAATACAGAAGCTTTGCACATTAATATCATTATGAGAGCAGACATTACAGCGGTTCGTTTGAATCATTGAAATGTAAACTCGGTAACATGATACTTTCATACATAATCAACACGAAGATAGTGGAAGTATCAAAGCATCTCATTCTTGAAATGGAACAATCGCTAATTTTAACACTGCAGCAGTACCCACGGATAAACGATGAAAGTTTTTAAAATGCCGTTAAAGTTGTAGTAACATTTTGGGTGTTTTTACGACTTGTTTTAAACGTAATGATACTTTTTATTGCTTTATCTCATTTTGATGCCATCATCAACCTAAATTCGTTGTTTGTGAAAATCGGGACGGCTTCTGGATAAAACTTAGGTTTCATTGTAGTGCGTTGCTACTCTCTGGCGTATGGCTTATCATGTTTCAATTCTATCTTGGGTAGTACAGACGTCAAGCCAGTGAAACTATGGAATGGGCTTATGCCCTCTGGTTACGAATCAGAAGGCACTTGTTAATCATCATCGTCACTCATCTCATTCTCTATTACTGTTTCATCCATGTAACTATCATCTACTTCCGCCTGGAACAGTTTTATTAAATTTTCTCATCAATATTTTTACACACATTCTGAATGTTTTTTATAAATAAAACCTATATCATACTGCTACTAGCCGGCAGCAACTCTAGGAAAACAATGTGTGTTATTGATTCGGGCAACCAACATTTTTGTTTACGGATACATCCAATATTCACTGTCAATATTTTCTTTGGAACCCGTATTTTTCCGAACTGTTAATCGGATTTTTCTTGTATCGGGTTCTAAAATATTGTTGTTAGATCATAAAAACTGTTAGATCACGATTAGATAGCCATGTCTTTGCCTGTATGGAGTATGGACGAGATGATTATCAAAACATGCCCTAAATTGAAACTTACCCTATCATCTTCTGACAAAGGGAAAGGGCAATATGAATGTTCCCATTGCAATTTTTTCTTCAGGAAACCAATAATAATAGCGATATTCTCTAGAAGGCACATACAATAAGACAAATTGGGTATCTAATTATTGTGATCACAATAGTGCAAAAATTATGATTGATTGCTTCCGTGCCATTATTTTACATCTTTTGTCACTGTAATGTAATTCTAGACAACTATAATTTGCCTTACGTATGTAGTAACGATCTGTATGGTGTCGGACGTAAAGAATAGCACCATCCCATGTCTTCCCGTGGGTGTCGTAAGAGGCGACTAAGGGACTGAGCAGAGAATGGGCAGCAGCGTTCTCTGTGCTTTTGTAACAACCGTACTGCGATCGCCAACCCGCCTGCCAAGCGTGGCGATTATGGCAAAACCCCCCCTTCTTGGTGGAGGCCTATGTCCAGCAGTGGACGTTTTTCGGCTGAAATGATGATGATGATGATGTAGTAACGAAATTATATTGTGTAGTGTGATGGCTGGCCGACGGTTATGCGACTTCCATCCACGTGCATCGTTGCCTGTTTGACAGATAGAAGTACAATTTCATACATTACTACAATTAATTCCCGGTACGACTGGCAGCCTAAGCCCACAATCACTACACGTTTACATACAGCCGAGTGCCAGTGCATGATTTGTGCACGTGTTCCGTTTATGAGAACCAATTATTCTACTATCCCCACTTTGATTGAATAGAGGGAAACTGTCAATATATAATAATATATCTATAAAAACCTATAATATATGTAGAGAAGATATAATATAATATAGATAATATCCTCGTACTTATAATATATTGAAACTGTATTTTAAACAGAAACATGTTGATGAAGAGCAAGTTGTAAAAAGTTCGCAGCCTGCCTAGCCGGCTAGCTTTCACGACAGATAAGATAAAATGCAATAAAAAGACTTTATCGCTAGCAATAAAGGCTTAAATAAACATCGCTATTTTATCCCTATTTATTTTTGACATGTAGGCAGATAAAGCCTTAATTGAACTAGTTATTACATATTTTATGCTCGAACTTGGTATTTCAATGTATTGATTAATAAGGATTATTTTTCGACTTGAGACGACAGAGTTAGCAAGCTAAGTGGAAGTGACCATTTTTGTCGATTAGTAGTGTGAGGCGCCCTCCAGTACGGTACACAGACGGGCTTAATGGTGGCAGGAGCTGACGAGATGCGGAAGGCTGAAGACAGGGAGTTCTGGCCCAGTTTCGGAGAGGTTTATATCCAACAGTGGACTTAAAAGGCTTAGTTAGTTGACTAAAATAATTGTTTGTTTGAAAAGAATAAAATTGAAGTTTACTGAAGAGTCTGCCATAGCTCATCAGGTTTTTTTCATACTTGATAAGCTTGCATTTGGCCGCAACTCGCCTGATGTGAAGCGATGATGCGGCCTACGATAGATAGGATACCCGCACATACTAGCAATTAATCCAGAAAGATGTGAACTTTCTTATAAAAGTTTTTTTTTTGTTTATAAAATACCTTCATAATTTAGTATCAAAATATTTCAATCTAGATCTCAACGGTATATGCGAGGACACATAAATCTGCGTGCGACATGTAAGTCGTGTCGCAGGAAGGTTGTCTTGTATCATCCATTGGATTCATGAACTCTGAGATTACTGCGCATTCACAATGAGATGTCTGAGATTTGTAAAGGCTCGTTAGCAGACTAATCGACGTAGATGATGATATTGTAAGTTATGACGGTGGGACTCTATTAGCGTTTATTATAGGTTCCTTAACAACTTTCTACAATAAAAATGCACTCTGCGCTCTTTTTTTATTTTTTAGGAAAATAAAAACGCTTTCGCACATAAAGACGGATTACGCTATAACGCAGTATCCCTTTACTAGAAATAACATGTTGTGTATTCACAGCACAGACCACGCGGCGTTGCAATTTCAAGAATACCTACGACGAACCAGGCCCACAGTTACACCCAACAGTAGGGTTATGATCTCAATAGTCTATTTACGTAAAGAATCTCTGGAATGTACGGAATGTTGCCAGATTGCGTCTATGTTGGAGTTATATCGACAAATGAGGTGCCTGTGGCGTAGCAATCGACACCTCACGTCTAATCCGCTGAGTGACAATTCGATTCCCGGCAGTGTTGCAAACTTGTGATCTGCGGGCTCTTTAGAATCAAAGAACTTGACACAATGTATGCTTCCAAGAGTCGTGTAGCAAATTGTCATTGCGATTCATCCGCCCGCATCGTTATTCGACACCGTGATTGCTGTGCGTTCAGGGTCTTATATGGCAAATTTATTTTTATTTGGTGCCAACAAAAAAACAGCAAACTTTTTACTCCTTACTCTATATATTTAAGCACACCAGGTCTTCCAGAACGATACGGAGAAGTTCTACAAATTCAAAATTTTATAACGTTGCTTTGTACGAGGCTCAGTGGTCGAACTTGGAAAATGACACAAGTAAATACTAAGTATGTAACCCCGTGACACAAGATTTCTGCTAAAAATACAAGCTATTGACAGCTTTCAAATCAATGTTTTTCGTTCCAACTAAACTAAATGATTGTTTCAATTTTCAGTCGACTATAATATCGCAAAATTACAAAGTGTCGTTCTTAGAACCATCGATAGGGGCCCATGGATTTTTTCGGCCTAAGTTACCCCAACCATGTTCAAGTATTCAACTATTCAGAAGGTTTTTTTTTATTTAGTCAAAAATGTAAATGACAATATCAAACATTGAATAGCAAGCCCCTCCAAGACTGGTATGGGAGAACATTAATTGTCTCTATTAAAACTTGTTAATACCTTCCTGCGGTCACTGACTGGGTTATTAGACAAATCTTACGACTGTGAGCGTCTACCCTACGACCTTAGATTGTTTTAATAGCGCTTTTAATTCAGGTCAAAGGACCGGAGGGCCATTACAATACAACCCACCGCTTTATTCAAGGAATGAGTTGTCCACAGCACTAAGTTCATGCTGATAAAATAAATTAAATACAAATTACAAAGTGAATTTAATGAGAATATAATAGCTCTACGACTTTTAATCACATTAGCAGTTTTCTTAAATTCATCAAAACTAAATCCATGGCGGCATTGGGAATCTCATCTGGTTAATGGTACAACGCTGCTTTGGTAAATGTCAGCGGACGTGTCGTTTCGATTTAAACCAGTAATGTACTCGGTGACGTATGAGATAGTGCTGTAGACAGTCAGATTCTAATTCTGTACCGGTGACGTTGTGTTCGGTCGAAACAATCGAAAGTTATTCCGAGTGCTAAACCGACACACGTGACTCGGTATGCCGCGTTCTATTCGAAACAACGATTTGCGGAAGTCGATTAAAACTATATCGATTTAATTTCAGTTGGAGCTATACGTTCATGAAATTTTGTAATAATAACTATACTGCTTGGACCCTGTTCCCGATACCGGTGGGCTACTATATTTAGGGTTCAGTACCCAAAGGGTCAAACGGGACCCTATTACTAAGACTTCGCTGTCCGTCCGTCCGTCTGTCACCAGGCTGTATCTCATGAACCGTGATAGTTAGCCAGTTGAAATTTCTACAGATTATGTATTTCGGTTGCTGCTATAACGACAAATACTAAAAACAGACGACAAATATTTAAGGGGGGCTCCCATACAAAAAAGTGATTTTTTTGCTCGTTTTTATAAATAATGGTATGGAACCCTTCGTGCACGAGTCTGACTCGCACTTGGCCGGTATTTTTTATATTTTTTAATGTTTTTTTTTATTGATTTTATATAGGCATATTTAAAAATGTAAAGAATAAGATATAAAAATGAATAAACGAACTATACTGATAATAATAATCGACCTGCGTCAATTATCAAAATATTGACACCATTAAACCAGACTTTAATTTTCTTTAATTAGTAAAATATGCAATAACATTTTATAATTTACCAAGACGAACTTATTGCGAGTCCAATACTTTTATCTGTTTTTAGGGTTCCGTACCCAAAGGGTCAAACGGGACCCATTACTGAGACTTCGCTGTCCGTCCGTCCGTCTGTCACCAGGCTGTATCTCATGAACCGTGATAGTTCAAATGTCTACAGATTATTTATTTCTGTTGCCGCTATAACAACAAAATACTAAAAACAGAATAAAATAAATATGTAAGAGTCCCATACAAAAAAGTGATTTTTTTGCTAGTTTTTATAAATAATGGTAAAGAACCCTTCGTGTGCGAGGCCGATTCGCACTTGGCCGGATTTTTTAACTTTATTACTGTTTCCAGGGATTTTGGGGTACTTTTGATCAAATGAATTCCTCCTAGAACCATTCCATCAACAACAACATATCTGCATTCCTTAAATGGTTATGCAACAGTGTATCATCACGCCCTGTTAGGTTTAGTGGTCGGACGCGCGACTGCTGAGCTTGACGTCCAGGGTTCGATTACCAAGTTGGGCAAAGTGCTTTTTCACTCCGGGTATTCTCACTAGCAGCCACGAAGTCTGGCCTTGTGCCCGGTTGATAGTAATAAGCTCGCCCCTATTACTTGGGTCTAAACATAACAGCAAAAATGGGGGTCTACTATTACACCTCGCCCTAACCTTTTGGGATCACAGGCGTGATGTTATGTTCATTAATAATACTATACACAGAATCAAGGCCAAATCCGAAACTATAAGGAATAGCGAAAAACACTCAAAGGAGTCTCGAACCCAAATTTGATAAAAACTTAAACTACATCATTGGTTTTTTTTCCATCAATATTTCTAGCCAGGAATCGAACCAATCGAAAATTGATTTAGAAAAAAAACACCCTGTATTACACCATTTGATAGTGTTGCTGCTAAGGATCACCTGGCTACGAATATTTTTCAAAAATCCAATAATGCAGTTATAGTTTTCATCAAAATCGGGCTAAAATCGAAACGTTGAGTGTTTTTCACAATAGCGAAAAAAAGTCTCGAAGCTATGAGGAATAACTCATAGTTTCGGATTTGGCCATCCACGCGCACTTGAATACTTCAACCTGTATAATATAAACCTGATTGATCTGATTCTCACAACTCGGTACGGTTTATACTGATGGACTGCTGGTAGACTTGAATATTACTGTTTAATAACTGAAATTCATTTTATAATTATATTTTTACACATAAGATCACTGTGTAGTTTACTTTAATAATATTTTGTGAATGCAACACTAATCACAAATGTGCTTACAGAAATCGAAACAAAAAAAAATCGAATCGAAAAAAAATTGGGAGGGATATTATAAAATCAGACAAATGCATTACCTCAGTATGTCATTGTGATTGATTAGTGAAAGGAATAATATTTAAATTTTATAAGTAATGCATCCACTTTAATTTTATTATCAGATAAAATAATTGCATTACCTCAAACTCTTAGTAGTACAAGAATAAAAAAAAAAAAAAACATATTTTCTCTTAGAAATAAGAATAGCATAAAATTGTGACTGAAATATGGAATAGGTTTAAAAAAATCCAATAACAAAATATTTATACAAATACATATATATTAAAAACAAATACATGTGTATTGAATGTTGATGGAAGGAGAGGAAAGCTCAAGAAAAGATTGGTGAGGAATGATATGATGGAGAAAATGATGAAATGACGTCTGAGAGGGGAAAATATAGTGGCAGGAAGATGTTGATATAATATTCAATTTATTACTACACTATCATTGGGAATAGAACATTCTGGGCTATCTGAAAGAACACATTGGTACATATTATGTGGGTCATGTCGAGAGTTCCATTTTCAAATATCAAGCTTTTCAATCAACAGCCAAATGAAAAAACCCTAGTTAATTCATCATAATTATTATTGACTGGTATAACTAATGCGTATGGTATTATGTAAATACCCTATGCATTAGTTGGGACAGCAGTAGTAAATTCATAACATAGATCTGTTTGTTTATGGGGAAACCTCATTACAATGGAAGCAATGCATTATATTTTAGCATGTTGATTGAAATTGATTTAATATAACATCATATTTATCTATATTGTTTGAAAACTTTAATTGTATTTTGAATTATTTAAATATATTTTTTTAAACTTATTTATTGCCACTGAGATGTGGTATTTCCATACATTATTTAAAAATATATGCCACCAAGGATTTAGGATTTTATATAATCTGATTACTGATGACTTTGCCTAGATTTATAATTAAAAACATGAGTGAGCTCAACTAAACTTTAATTGTATATTTAGGTCATGTTGCTGTGATTTTAACAATTTGTCAAGGAAGAGGCATTTTTTTGACTAAAATACCTTATTTTGCACCTTAAACCCTTTTTTTATAGTTAGCCTTAAGATTGACAAAACAAAGTATAAAACATTATCTCTCTCTGACAAACACAATGTACTGGATTTTCAATTTCTACATTAAAGCACACTCTTGCATTGACCCAAACACTGAAGTTTGCTTCTGTCCCATCCTCCAAAAGACTACCATAATCAAAATCAAAATATTTTATTTTACGTAGGCCTACATGGGCACTTATAAAACGTCGACAGAAGAGGCACGGTTCGGGTTGGTCGTTTCCTATGGAGAAGAACCGGCAAGAAACTCCATGGTTACTCTTTTAAAATCATTTGGTTCTACAATATTTGGATGTTACAGCATTAGTACCTAAGTATGAGAGGACAGCGTAGGCCCGACAATAAGTCATCGCTTACTACAAAAGGTAGAAAAAGATGATAGTAAAAAAAAATAAAAAAAAAAAACATACAAAGCCTACAATGTCCACACATTCACAAAAAATATGAATGAAAAAGAATCTATACAAAAGTAAAAAATAAAACTAAGAACAATTAATTAAACAATTGACACAAATGTAGTCATCAGTACTGTAACTATTCTGCACAATGAATAAACGGTGCAATGATTTGAAAACTATTGTAAAACATGAGAAAAAAAGAATAGAATAAATAAAATTCGGAATAGTTAGAGACATCCACATATTTGTGTCGTTTATGAGCTACCAGGGAAGTACTAGTAGTAATGAAGTACTTAGGTATCTTTATAGACAATCATTTTAGCTTCCAACTACATATAGACAGCTTTACATTGAGAATTCGTAAATTATTTCTCTTTTTCTAAAAATGAGATTATTTAAAATATTTTTGACCAGCATTGGGACATTAACAGCTAATAAAATAAAAAGTATTGGAGTAAAAAAAAAACTTTTTCCTTTTAAAATCACACTGATATGACCTAATTATCTCATTTAAGTTTAGTTGAGCTCACTCATATAATTTATTGTAAAACTGGAAAGTCATCAGAAGTCAGACAATATTTAATCATTGAAAATAAAATCCAAAATCAATTGTTACATATTTTGTTAAATCTAATATTTAAAAATGAATCGCCAAAATGATTATGTATGCACATAACTTCCAAATAACTGCACCAAATTGGATAATTATATTTTTTTGTGTTTGTTATTGTCGGGACAAGGTTTGTTTAAAAGAAAATTTAGGGTAGGTATGGTATGTGAGGTAGGTAGGGTAGAGTAAGTTGGTAGGTAGGTAGGATTGAATAGGGTAGGTAGGTAGGCAGGAAAAAGTGCATTGCAACGCATGCCGGGTACAGCTAGTAATGTATAGAAAGACGTCAGTGGCAACAAATCTGTTTTTTTTTTATGTTTTATTGAAAACACAATAAACTTAAAAAAGGGAGGGAATAGATTTTCAATATGCAAGTATATATATAGTAACTCCTCCTTAAAATGATTGTGTGACTGTAAGAAGGTTATCAAGTGTCTTTTCAAATAAATACCAAGGACTCTTACATCATTCAGGTTTTCTTTCAAGAAGAGATGTACAGACATAATAGCAGTAGTAAAAGTAATGTGTGGACGAAGGTAAATTCCAACACCGCCACAACCACTAAGCGTGAGATCATTTCTTACTAGGCGAAAACCTGGCAAGGAATAGGCAGTCAAAGGGAGACATGGTTAGGCCAAGACTCCAAGACAAGGATAGCATGGTTGTTCTAGCAATCAAGGTTAGCTAAAATATAATGTGCTGCTGGAATATTTTGGGCATTTATGGACTACATTAAAATTACATCAGAAAACTAGGATTTAATCAAGTCAGCAAGGGATGGATAACTAACACTGTCACTACTACAAACTGACAAGAAACTTTTAGTGTCACTGTCATCTTTGGTATTTTACATCAACACAATATAAACCTGACTATAATATTAAAAACCTAACATAATATCACGCATGTAATTCCCGAAGGGCACCCATACTTCACCAGTTATGATAAGTCCCATGTAATAGGGGGCAAGCCTATTGCCATTAATTAGGCACAAATCCCGTGGCCATATGTGTATTAACAAATGAAAAAAAAGAAAATATACCTAATAATTAAATCTACCCGCCAGTTTACAGCACTAAACCAATATATAAAAACAATGGTTAGTTTCAATATTTTCTAATGATTCTTTTTGTTGATATCACTAAAGAAAGCATTGTTTTGTTCTGCGTTAAGTTTGTAAATGATTTATTACGATTGACCTTAATTTGTGGTATTGTAAAATTATCCAATGTTGAATTAATAGAATTTTGACGAATTGATGAATTGAAACTTTAGCATTAAAAAAAACCTTTGGTTTTCCAAAAAAGGGTGAAAATTCAGAACCAACGAGTTTCTAATTGCAAGTTGTTTGCGATATCTGCAAATACATACATGTATGCATATGATCAAAATTATGTTTTACATGACATACCTTTTAATTTTGTATTAATTCAATAAACTAATTTCCTTGCTAAGTTTGTGTTTGCTTGGTAAATAGGAATAGTGGTATGGTTATAGGTGAAAATAGACCCAGATTGGTAGCTTAAAAAAGTTGACATTTTGAGATAATAACAATTTGTATGAAATGTCTCATAACTTATGGATGAGAATTGAGTCAAATTTGATGAGGGTTGGAAGTAACTTGGATTGGAACACCTGCATGAATTAGAATAGTCCGAAAGCTTTCTTACCTGATGAAGAGCAGTGAGGCCATCGACGTTGGCGGTGTTAATATCGGCGCCTCTCTTCAACAGCCTCTGTACTTCGTCTTTGTCGCCAGCCGTGCATGCCGCCAAAAACACTATCCCAGAAGAAAACTGAATCCTTGTAGCCCGACGCGGCGTCGGGGACTGTTTGTTCGTGTCCGATTCTTCCCATCTCTTCAACTGCTCCGCTCTCTTGAACAACGCTGACGAAGACCTATTATCCGTCATTTTAACTCTCGACAAACCACTTGACACTCAATAAGGTCCATGCGAACACTTTTCACGGAGCATAGATTGTGTTTTTACTGCATACAGTACACAAACGCCGAGTCCATAACTTAATTGCCAAAAAAGGAAACATGAAAGAGGAAACGTTCCAGGGAGATTGATACTAAGAAGCATTCACGCGACCATTGTTCCACACACTTGTTGAATAATACGAATTGCACATCCGGACTCCAATTCTATGTACATGACATAACCAATAAGCTAGACATTTAGCGTGGCAGCCATTACGAGAATAAATTTAAACAGCCTAATAAAGTACCTACATACCGAATGCAAAAAGAAAAACTAGGCAGCGATCAGCGAATGAGAATGACGGAAGAAGAAAACGCCTAGCGCCACCTAGCACAACAATGACTCTGAGTTGCCACAATACAAAAATAGTCAGAATATTGTAACAAAAAAACGTAACTGAAAACTTGCTTGGATGAAATTCACGCTAGTCTTATCGAACTAAATTTTACAGTTTACTTTGAAAAGAAAAAAAATAATTGGAAATTCATCAAAAAACTTAGTTTTAAAAAAGATGGCATAACATTAAACTTTTAATAACTTACGGAATTTAGAGGAGATTATCCGTTTTGGTTGTTGTTCATGGGAGCCCAAAGTGTATTTTAGCATGCATATTTGAATGTTAAAATTACTATTAATAATAATAATGCATATTATTTTTATAAGCGCATTTTTTTGACTCTGTTTTGCTTACAATGGTCACTATTCATAAGCACACTATTTATTTCTATGGCGTGTTAGATAGGTTGTTTGGTATGGGTCATTTGACACATGGGTGTTTTAACACAAAATTCCTTTGATACTAATAATAAGAGATTTATGAATAAAGGGCTTCATTCAGAAAGCAGTACTTCTAGACACGGCGCATATTGTTAGGAGGTTCCTCTCTCAAGAGCCCTTACCACCGGTAGCTCGGACTCTGTTCCAGATACCGATGGGCTAATTTTTTTATATTTCTAAATGTATTTTGTAATATTAAACAGAAATATTTGTGTAGTAAATGTCAATTTAATGTAAAAAAAAACCTTTAATAACCTTTTTTATCCATGAGACGGTATGAGCAGGGACGTATTTACCCTGGGGCCAAATGGGCCATGGCCCGAGCCGGCAGGCCTCCCTCTACCTCGCTCAGCTAACTTAACTTTATTAGCCTGGAGAAATTGAAACAAAAACGCTACTTAATTAACAAAAACTACAATACAGCTGTCCATACCGCACTTTTTTTGACGCCCATACACCCAATTGCTTGGATCGCTTGCGATTGCTAACAACTGACCCAGACAATCATTTAGTATCGGTCTCAGCCCCGCTTGGAACGTCTGCCCACTGCCTGGTGAAATCCGTATCTACCTGCTCTCCTTCAGCTGAAAGCCCTAGAGGCACGAGACGAGTATGGAGATACGAGTCGAGTGAAATGAATTTCTAATTCGTCCCACTTTACCACCAATGCTGAAACCTGATGGGTTGCTGGCTCACTCTGCAAATGAGAAAGTAACTTTATTTACATCTCTCTTTGCAAGCAGTTCACGTCTGGACGCTGGCTCCAAGCAACCACCAACTTTACCTCGCTGTGACTATTCCTATGCCGAAGATCGCAGTTTATATTAATGAGGTCCGAAGAGTATTGTGCAGCCTAGACATCACCAGGGGCCAGCAGGCTGACGGTATTCCAGCGAGAATGTTGAGGCAGTGTGCGCCTGAACCGTCTCCTGTGTTGACACGCCTGTTCTTGCCTGTGCTCGCCTCTCTCTTGAACTCCTACCTCAGGCTTAGACAGCTTTAAACACTATATAAAGCACTTTGGATGATGAATGAAAAGTATTAAGTAGTATTAACAAAAACTAGGAAGTAATTTCTTATAAACAGTATACGCTTTTATAATAAATTGCCAAAGTCAGTTATAGAACTGACAAGTCCGATCTTGCATGGAGTATTGCAGCCACCTTTAGGATGGCTCAGCTAAATACCAGCTTGCCGCGCTTGACTCGGTGGAACGCAGAGCAAAGAGGCTGATGATGACGTAAAATCGGTGGATGCGAAGCTTCACAGCTTGGCAAATTGCCGCAAAGTTGCCTGCTTTTCGGTCTTCTATAGGCTTTACTTCGGTGAGTGTGCCCAAGAACTCCACGACCTCATCTCATCGGCTTTCTTCTACCATCAGACATCTAGAACCACTGCTAGCTACCATCAATACCTTATTGCTATTCCACCAATTCGGATTAAGCGTTTTCAAACGTCTTTCATAATGCGTACAGCAAAGGAGTGGAACTCTCTGCCTGTGTCTGTGTTTTCGAACGCTCACAACCCTAATCTCTTTAAAGTTAGAGTAAACAGGCTTCTTCTGGATAAGCTCGTACCATCGTCGATTTTGTCTCTGTCATCTCTGACCTCGATTAGGGCAAAGAGCAACAAATGGCAAATAAAAAAATTAATAAAAAAAGTTTCTACAAATACCTATTTTTTTAATTCTTCGCAGGCCCTTTAATTATGCGATCCCAAAAAACGACCCCAGAGACATAAGACACATTTTGATTTAAAATAGTGCCCATTCTTCTCCATTGAGATCTACGCTTTGTAATGGGCAACTACAGTACTTTCACAAGTTATTAAGCTTTGTGACGGGGACTGTAGCTTCGCGTATTTATTTGTTTTTTTTTTTTTACTTTTAAAAGTGCCTGTAATGGTCTAATTGAAATAAATGCTTTGAGTTTATATGAGAAACATTTAGAATGCATGGACTTTTTAGATAATAAATCCGTCTGTGACTAAACTGATATTCACAGCCACTTGCTGAGAATTTCAGTGACAGAAGCTTTGAAATGGCAACACTTTGATTTAAATATAATGAATAATGGTATTGAATTTAATAATTTCAAATCTATTTTTATCTCACATCAATAAAGCAGAATAATTATTAGATATTAAATTAATAATATTAGATATAAAAATGAATATTCATAGTGTTTCCTGAAAAAGTTCAATGACATGTTAAAGCAGTAAATGAGAACAAGCCAGCTTGCTCCTCGCTAGCGGGCTCTGGTGTTCGCCATCAGTATCAGTAGTTGGCGAGTCGGAGTTCGGAGTCAGAAATTATTCAAAATTCAAGATGGCTATGTGTCACGATGGATTCCTGAATTGTTATAGTTAACTTTATTTGTTTTGTGTGAAAAAAGTGCTTTGCCATGATGGCTGACTTAAGTGTTGATATATTAAAGTTGCCGGAGGACGTACGAGATAAATTAGCCGAATTAGACTTGGAGTTATCCGAAGGTAAGAATGCAGTAAGTCTGCGTTACTCGAAGATCGATAATTTGTTAATTTAGATTATTTTTTTTGTAAATTAGCTTTTATTTATTTATGTATTGGTAGTTTCGGGATTTTATTTAAATATTTTTAGTGGTAGTTTCATGTTAGAAATAAGTTTATCTGACGGAGTTCGCCAGCTGATGTCTTCGGTAAATAAAGTATGGGTATGAGTTTACAGTGGTTGATTTTAATATGTTGTGATAAAGTTGTGTTAGGTGTTCACGCTCGAATAGTTATGTTGTCACACATGGCGTGCTAAGGAATGCAGCACACTGCACGAGATGACGACGCTTCTTAGAATACGCTTTACTAACTCGTAACTTTGTATCGTTCTTACTTTTGTTAAGCCGAGAACAAGTCTGTCGGCCACTCGACGTGCGTTTTATTCCTTCAGAAAAGTGGTTTCTTTCCCTATAATACACTTAAAAACTGTTTTAAAAGTATCTCTTTTAACTTTTGAAACAGATCAAAACAGCAGTTCTTGATGTTGTAATCTAGGGATAGTTCGTTTTTTCTCAGTGTTTATGCTGAATCCGGTTAGACTGAAAGCCAACCCCAAAATTGTTTGGGAAAAAGTTAAGCACATGATGATCCTCTGTAGGTTTATACACTCAATTTAGTGTTATCCTTTACAACTGCAGGAAGTGAGAGGGCATCAACATTGTACTGCATTTAGGCTTCATTGTGTCTTCCTTGAATTGATATTAACTATGCGGTACAGACACACAGGGGATATTTTCAATTACAAAAGTTTTGTGTGAATTTCTAGTAAGATTAGAGATTTTGGTAATACAAAGTACAACAGATAATTAAAATAACCACTGCTAAAATTTTCTTTAACAATATTGAATTCTCTTACGAAATAAATAAAAAAAATCCCTTTACATATCAACATTGATATTCGTCTGATACTGTTGTGTGTGTGTTCCGTCAATCCCAAGTAGAATGGGACTAGAGCAGGAAGATGAGGACAGTGACTTTTTTATTAATAAGGGTGCTGATATCCTTGAATATCATAAATAAAAATGAAAAAGACCGTAGTTCAAAATAGGTTTATTGTGATTGCATTTAAATGACAATAAAGCTTACTACAAATTCGTCATAAGATCAGGTTTAAAATAATCATGTGTACGTAACCCCAACTGAAATGTTCTTAGCATATCCTGTGTATACAAACCATGGATAAAAATTAAACTTAACATAACATAAATTATGATCTGAAATACTACTTTCAACAAAATAAATCTTATTTGTATTCTAATAAAGCACTGTTTTATTAATTTGTGTCTTGTATGCTTTGTATGTGAATGTGGTTTTGTCGGTATATTAAGCTTTGGTAATTTGACTTAAACCTGTGTGAAATTATTTTTACATTTGAACAGCCAGTATGGCCAAGTGTAGGTAGTTATTCAATTACGTATTTTCAGAATGTTTGCAGTAAATGAATGACTTTATGAATAAGGCCGATTTCCTTATTATTTTAAACTTAAATTCATTCATTCACATTGGTAGGTGTGCCATCATTTTTTATACAGACTATTTAATTAGTATTCATTGTTATACTTTTGACCACATTCATTACTTTTTAACCAACTTCTAAAAAAGGAGGTGGTTATCTATTCCACCAGATTTTTTTGTTTGTTGTGTAGCTAAAGAATTTAATAATTCAGCACTAGTTTTATATCGGGAATTCCTGGTCAATAATTCCAGTAGAGATCCGATGCACTTTCCCCGTCACTCGCCCATCATAGGCGTACACACCAATATTCGAGGCGTATGAGGTCAGCTTTAAAATTTGTTTGGTTTCATATTCCGTAAACGAATGTAGTAAAACATTCCGTTTAAGAGGGAACAGGGCGAGGAATTTGTAAAATAGGTATTTGAAGAAACTATTCCCGTCGCGCTGCTATTGCATGCTCTCGAGTGCGAGAGTGCGATACGGACAGCTGCAGCTCAGACGGATTTTATCGCAAAATGTTGACGAGATCTTCATTTCGTATTCTCCTTCTCATCGTAAACTGATGCTGATTCAATTTTTAGTTTAAAATTGTGTAATATTACAAAATTTTAAGAGACTGTATTATGTAGTCCCCTATTAATTTCGACTATGTTAAAAGCTTTTCGAATTTGTCTGGTAGTTCTTTACCTACTGCGGTAAAAATGGGACATTTTATGAAATATATTTTTTTCCGAGAGTCTTTATTCTGGAAGAAAAAAGGGAAATAAATTTGTATGGTGAATCGCAACCCCTGTTCCTTCTTAAGGTCACTTTACTTACGCATCTGGTATTGGTTGATGTCGCATAGACGCTGCCCTAGCGTAGTAACGAAACTGACTGTGCGTCGATGAAAACGCGGGTGCGCGCGTATTTATCAGCGAACATTGCAAAGTTAACCGACGTCAAAATAATAGTTGTCATATTTAGGTATTTTAGATTTTTTTAAAGATTTATTAAACTTTTATTTCTCCGTTTTTAAATCAATTACTATTTCGAAGTCGTTTTTTTTTTAATTTGTATTTTACTCTACCTAAAGAATAAGGAATGAGTACAATAGAGGAAGTCTGAAAGTGGCGCCGGTGACTGAAAAGATAAAAAAGCGTGGTAATCGGTTGTCGTGGTATGGGTATGCGATGCGGAGGAATGAGGAAAATGTCGTGAGGAAAGTTTTGACTATGAATGTGGATGGGTATAAGGGTAGAGTAGAGGAAGACCAAAGAAACGATGGATGGACTGTGTGAAGGATGATATGGCAAGAAAGGAGGTATCTCATGAGATGACAAGTAATAGAGAAGTATGGAAGAAGAAGACATGCTGCGCCGACCCCAAATAAATTGGGATAAGGGCTAGAGAATGATGATGATAATGATGACACAGAGACCTAGAATGAGTTTCAAATGAGAATAAGACTGACCGCGCTTCTAAGATGTAAATTGAATCAACACTTGCAGGCTCTTAACGATAATAATATATGTAAAGATAACAATAACAAGAAAATAACGATAAAAAATTGATGCGTATCTTCACGCAAATTAATCGACTGTATGTTAATCTTTGGTAAATACAACTAGTCGTTTCTAAGGTGGTGTTTGATTCAACACTGTCACGAGTTAATAAACTATAATAATTTGAAGATAAAATCATCTATATCACAACATGGCGCGAGATCAGTCCTATTCTCATTTGAAACGCAGTCGCCGACATCTCGCTGGTGATTTCAAAATTTCACGTCCTCAGGCAGATTTTGATATTGCTAGCGACAAATCGAAATCTGCATGTAGTCGTGAGATTTTGTAATCGCCGGCAACTCAAGTTGCTACTTGTGTACTTATAGTTCTTTCGCCGTAGGATGGTGCGGATGACATTAGATGAAACGTTCCTTTTCAATCTTGACTGAATATGTTAGCTGCACCGTGAATACCGTAGTCATAAAATACGGAATTAGTAATAACTGTAGTAAAGAAGATAGGAGAGAATAGGCCCAGCACTGTACCACTTTCTGACCTACATCTAAATGAAGATCTGTTCAATCCTAACGTATTATTCTATGAATGGATGTCGACGACGAATCAAATAAAAGAGTAACAGTAATTCAAACATTCAAATTATGTAAGTAATGCGTTAATTTAATTGTGTCCAAAGTAACAGTAATTCAAACATTCAAATTATATAAGTAATGCGTTAATTTAATTGTGTCCAATTTTCGCAATTTAGAGACATTTTGTTTTATTTATGGACATTCCTAGTAATAATTATGAACACTGCTAATATGTATATACAGAAACTGCTAAAATAAAGCATCCAAGATCCTCAATGTTGAAAAGCACTGATTTCCCATAACGTACATCATATTTTGTTGTGAGTTTGAACGTGTATTACAAAATGGCATCTCTGTGCCATTAACCGTTAAGGACTTCCTAAGTAAAGAAACGATCCTTGGTAGCAGCACCGAGTCATTACAGTCATTCGGTACTACATATTTTTTAATTCTTATGAACTCTGAACTGGTTCTAAATGTCTATATTTGTGGTAAATACATTGATTAAGTTCAAGCAATACTGGGAATAATGGGGATTCTAAATGTGCTTTATCTTGTTTATTTAATTCAGAAGCGTCATGGTATATTTTAATAAAATGTTAATATTGATTAGACCTTAACTTTAAGTTAGGTTAGTAAGTGCTACTACACTGGGCCCAGAGTTCATATAAATTGCCCATTCTTCTTTATTGAAAAGGTTAATGTCACCCGCACCATCCTACGGCAAAAGGAATAATAACAAATAACTAATTAATGAGTTAAATTAACTTAGAGGGTTGCAATTATGAATTTAACGGTTATAACTTTGTTAAGCCACATTTGTTACGATGGCAAATCATATTTTAACTAGCATACAACCTGACAATGACCTGGAAATTGCGCGCGCTACCCTGGCGCTTCCACCTTAAAATATTTCTTAGTTATTAACCCTTTACCTAACTCCATTCATATTTTAATTTGCATTTTTTTTAACAAATTAATTTTGGTACACACAGCGACACATCAAGCTATACATTTCCAGTACAACATGTCCTCACTTTTTTGTAGGTTTCCCGTACATTAAGAGATCCTCATAAATTGGATTTCTATGGCTTGATCAGTCGTCATGCGTACGAGCGTACAAATAGCAGTCTGAGTTCAGTGTTCTTTTTAATATATCGCAATATCCGAATTGCGATCCTAAGTAAGGAACGTGATCGAATGCGGAACTCTTAACCGCTCTTTGTCTGCGCGGGTTCTTATTCATCAAATGTCATTTTTTAACAGTATTATTATTTCTAATCAATCTAAATCTAAACAAAAAGGGATAATAATCATTATGTAATAAATGATAATTTGACGTGCAAGCACTGCGGCGCGATGCGAATGTTACACATTATGTTTGTTTATTTGTTGCTTTGTTATTAGTAAAAACATTTATGTTTGATAAGCATTAATCGAGTATGCAGCTGCGAATTCTTTAGTCACACGACTGATTATTATCATTGTTTAATTGATATTATTTAATGCGCTCCGTTTATTTTAATAGAATGGAAACAAATGAAAGTTCTTTGGAATGGTTCAAGTGATACTATCACCATTTTTATAAATATTGAATATATATTGTATTTGAATATAATAATTATCTTAAAGTTCTTATTTATTTTCTTATCTTATGTTTTTACATAACGTACTACGTTTTACTTGGATTATTCTACTTTTGTGCGTAGTTTCTAGAATAGGGTTCATAATTTTCTTGCTCTTCTTCCATTTTGTGTGGTGAAACTTTGAGGTTATGCGAGAACGTTGCATCTTAAAAGAAGATGGGCTGTCAAAAATTGAAAAAAGAATATTTCGATTGTTTGGTCATTTTGAGAGGATGACTGAAAGGCGCCTTACAAAAGGTATTTAAAAGGCAGATGTGAGTGGCAACACTGGTAGGGGACGTCCTAGAAGGACAAGACATACACTGACCTTATTGGTGAGGTTCTTCAGAAAGGTCAGGTGCGTAGTACTCGCAACCGGCGCGCGGCGTGCGTTTATGACCAGACCCCGTATTCACAAACGCTCGGATTTGATTTCGATTCGGAAAGTCGTATGTCTATCTCGCTTTCGTGATGTCAAAACAAGATAGACATACGACTTATCAAGTCGTAATCGAATCCGAGCGTTTGTGAATAGGGGGCCAGATATAATGATCTACTAGGCGTTAGGAGTACGGTCAGTGCCCTGTTTTAGCTGACCTGTCTTACAATGCTAAAGAGGGGATGATGGGTCAAATAATGCCGGGCAATGACTGTACATAAGGATGGTAGCAGGTGACGATTTGTAGTAACACACAAAAACCCCAGTTAATGTGTTATTCCTGTCTACCCTTGATTTCTAGGTTGTAGAAATGTACACAAATCCGAAGATTAATGCACAATGCTAATGGAAAACATATTTTAAGCTCTCTGATGATGACCTCGGTGCATTAACTAAAGAGGTTTGTTCATCGTCCCGCAATAAAGCCTCGTTGTTAGCACTAGCAAGTAGCACTAACTATGAGCTAAAACCTAAGTAATCAGATATAGACCCATCAGAAGCTTAAGTGCTCAAACTTTACTGCTTTTAAGCTATTGAAAGCACGCTGCGTCCTGGAATTAATCCTTGTCTCTCTAACCTGACTAGTATCGTTGAGATATCATCATCGTCTGCCTAGCCTTTTCCACGTGGAATATCAGAATGATAGTACTTGTCTTAATTGGTACCCTAGGATTTTAATAGGCACATAACCCTACAACATACTAAAACAACTACATAAAATACTTTTGCTTCACTTGAAATTAAGGGTGTAGAAACACACTTGACTGAGCTGAAAGCCACTAGTTCTCCCCGTCATTGCGTTTTTTTTTTTGTTTTGGACTATACCTAGGAACCTTGTAGATATGGAGACATTGGAGCTCAAAGTTCCAACTATTTCACAACCCTTTTCAATGACATTCTTTTACTTTAATCACCTGCATGCCCCAAGTAATGGATCTATCAGCACAAAGTTATGAGTTCGTTACATTGAGTTTTACCACAAACCGTGATTCTTCACCCCAAAAAATAAGTCGTTTCCCAGCAATAATTTTAACGTAGAGTTGTTGATGCACAGACTGCTTGGTCGTCGGCTTCGTGAAGGATATTCCTATGTGACATAAAAGCAAAAATTTGTCTCCGCTAATCCAACAGATGTGTAACCAACTGGGAACCCAAGCAAAACCGCATCATATGAGGATTGCACCGAGTTGCATCACAGTCCTACCTAAAGCATTATTAAGCGATAAGCGGTAATGTTATACGGCGACAGGTGTGGTTACCAGCGCGACACGTTAAATAATTCGATTGAGACCACGAGCGTGAGCATGTAATACGCGACAATTACTTCACTAAGTAGTCTAAATCTTGTAACATTATACGTGTAAGCTCTTTCTTTCGTTTCAAAATTGACCCAGTTCTGTAAACGCTTCCTACTGGCTTTTTATACTACAACTGGCTATTCAGAAACGTCGGACCGTTAATACTGATATGATCGCAGATTCATAGTAATGTTTTTATTAATATTTTTCAAGACTACTTGGTGTAGTACAAGAACAATGCTACTCGCCTATCGTAGTAGTATAGTACTACAAGTAGTGTAGTACTTAATTATATCGGAATAGGAAGCCAGCAATCGATTCCGGTTCCAGCGTTATAGATGGTGGACGGTGGTCTACCGTCTATAACGCTGCATCGATTGCCAGGTTGTCTGATGTTGTATAGACAAAAAGGGTACTTACTTACACATTTTCAAACAACCTCAGTCATATTCAATTTTTTTGTTTTTTTTTTTCTGACCGGGGTGTCATATCAATTTACTTTTTATTTGCTGATACGTAGGACATACAATGCACTTAATCGTGAGGTATAAAAGGAAAATGCTACTACGACCACGTATAAAATTACATGTTCAAATACGATACTTCAGGAAACGTAGGGAATACGGGGAATGAATAAAGGTGAAACGCATCAGCAGACAAAAAATACGTTCATCATATTTCTGAGCTTAATATTGCAGTAATGTATGGAAACATTTTTAATAACGTAATTCTCAAAAAAATTTGCCCACACCCCTTTGAGTACGAGTACGTATTACGCACGAGGCTATGTAACTTCTTTAATAGACACCCTGCAGTCTACAAAAATATTTCATCAACTTTTTGGGGTTCCTCTTCCTCTCCTTATTTTTTTTTTGCATCCGGATAAAGTACTGGCTGTTCGGTACGGTACGGTTTCGAGTTTTTTTATGATCAGTGTACTCCTACTTGATTTCATTTAGCTTTTTGAAATAATGATTTTTTTACTATGGATAACTAGCATATTGGCGATAAAGACGTGCAGAATAGAATCAACACAATGTATATTCTTCGTACCTTTCAGTTTATTTATCCTTATTATTCTGCGTTATTGTTCCAAGCTAAGTCGACTCGTGCGCAGGCTTATACGACCTCTTTCTTTTCGCCGATATGACGCATCATAACCCGTTTTGTCGTCATGACTCGCTCTGACTAAGCCGAGCTGTGGTCAGTGTTTGTACGCGTCGCAAATAAAAATATTCTTATTGTTAGTATTCTAGAAAACGCAGTTTTTACAATTCGGTGTGGCAAAGATAGTGACTGCAAAACATTTATCAAACTATGTACTACATATCAGTAAGTGCGAATATTTTCATAGTATGTACTTGTGGAGTTTCTTGATTCTATCATGACATTAGTATTGTTTGCAGACGACACTTCTCTTTTATTTAACTGACTAAGGCTAATTTATCTCTAGTCATCAATCATTTGACGTATTTGTTCATTAGTTAACTAAATTTTGGCTAATGCTAGAATGATAATAAAATTTGCAGTTCTAACCAGTGTCTGTTCAAGAGGGCTTCACACAATGATGTTATTCATACTGTGGCGTTTGCGCAACTTTTTTGTCGCAAAGAGGTTTTTCATTTCTATACTAATAGACCAGGATCCCTTGAACTCCAGACCTACCGCTTTTATGGAAGGGCAAAATGGTGATTCTCTGACTAACCTTTCCGGGATTTCAGTCATGTTGTAATGTTATGTATTGCTATCTCTTTTCACTTCACTATACATCATCTTGCTGCCCTTGTCCCATGTTACTTGGGGTCAGAACAACACGTATTTTTCTTCCATTCTTTTCTGTCAATCATCACGCTATCATTTACACCGTTTTCTTTTATTTCACTGTACAATTCTGTTAATTTAAGATAAGGCCAAGTAATCATTTCCTGTTACACGTATTTTTTTTTAAAAGCAGATTAACACTAAAGCTTTAAAATAATATTCAGCAATTAAAAGGCGAAACACAATTGACGTGCAAATGAACAGGTCAGTAGCAGGGCATCGCCCGGCGACCTGTGGGTCGGTGTCAATGACAAGACATGCGGTCATTCTACCAATCGCTTCCGGAACACGGCCGGAAAATGACCGAACTGCACAAACATACTCATTTGGTTAACACGTAGGATACCGATATCGACGTACACATACGAAAGCTAAACAATTCATCAGTACTGGTGAACTTAATGCTACACATCATTGACAGAATTGGTTATTTTTCTATCCCGTATCGGCTCAGGACGGTTCGATGTAAAACCAATTTCATCGCTCATATGCAATGGGTGGGCGCTGACATATTACGTAGATGTGAAAATATAGTTAGTTTTTTCTTCTTTCAGTTAACGATTGAATGTTATTTAAATCAAAACCGAAGACGTAAAATAAAGCAGGCTTTTTATTTCGAAGTCTGAAATTTTCAATAGCATAAATCTCACATTATATTCATCCACATTCACTTAAGCTGGACAAATCTGTATTAAACCACAAGAACAACGTAATCTGCAGTTCAACACGCCCATTGCCGCCATAACAAACCGTTCAGCGTCAGTTGACCGTGATACCGAACACGACACTTATTACGGACAACTGCACCGATATAATCCGACTATACATGCACCAATATCATATTGATCTTTGCTTTCAAAATGCGGGCGGAGCATAGACTTTAAAAACCGGCCAAGTGCGAGTCTTACTCGCACACAGGGTTCCATAGCCCCAAACAATATTTTGAACTGTCATTCATTATTTAGTAGTATTAGTTAGTAAACTTCCACTCAACCGCAAAACTAAATTGGTTTTTCATAGTATGTTAATGAAAAACAAAGTTACTGCTGCAGTTTGATGAAAAAGTCCCATATCTCAAAAACTAAACATCATATCTTATTGAAACCAATTTTCGTTGATAGTTTTTTTTACGTTCTACAATCCTAAATATTTTCAGAATTTTCCTACTCTTACTTTAGAAATTAGAGGGGGGGGGACACACATTTTACCACTTTGGAAGTGGCTCTAGCGCAAACTATTCAGTTTAGAAAAAAATGATCTTAGATACCTCAGTATCATTTTTGAAGACCTATCCATAGATACCCCACAAGTATGGGAACGATAAAAAAAAAAATTTTGGTTTTCAGTTCTATGTATGGGGAACCCCAAAATTTATGTTTTTTTTTCTATTTTTGTGTGAAAATCTTAATGCGGTTCACAGAATACATCTACTTACCTAGTTTCAACAGTATAGTTCTTATAGTTTCGGAAAAAAGTGGCTGTGACATACGGACGGACAGACAGACAGACATGACGAATCTATAAGGGTTCCGTTTTTTGCCATTTGGCTACGGAACCCTAAAAAGGGGAACATCACTAACAGCAGTGTGAAAAAAGACAGCTTTTCGGAAGCGTTCGTGTGTGATCGTGACGGTTCGCACTTCGTATCATTCTCGTGGATGCGAAAAGGCAAAAATTTGGGCGAGTCAACCCTTTGCTTGTAGAGTACCGAGGTGGTATGTTTTTGTCACACCCAGTTTTGTTGCATCAAAAAGTAGTGCACCCTTTGACGGGCTGATTCGTTTGATAGGAAATTGATTGATGGGCCGGCTTTTAAAGAGGCAGGTCGCAGCTTTGTTTTGTATTTTCGCTTACTTCGTTAATAACGCTGCACCAAAGTGCAGCGTTATTAACTTGATGTAAAAATCACTAATATTAAGTAATAGTTCATAAATATAAAACGTAAAAAGATTAATATTGTTTATTATCTGGGTAACTTATAGTCAAGCTATTGTCGTGTTAAAATTTATTTTTTTCTTAGCTTTTTGCAATTCGCCGGTCAGTGGTAGTCTGTATGTTGAATAAAATATGATGCGCGGCTGTGTATCGTCTGTATTTACAAAATTATAATCAGTTAAATTATAAAAACAACCCTCGTATGTTCTTTTAATCCCATTGAATCACTATTTCACTAAAAAGTCATTCAATGGGGTTAATTGAACTTTGAGGGTTGTATTGATGATTTTTATGATTGTATCTCAGTAAAGTACTATTTTTTCCGGTCGCGAATCATATTGTGATCAACATACAACTTGACACAGACCCTCAAATTGCAAAGAACGTGAGAAAATGAATTTCGCGGGCAACCTTGTCGCTTCCACCTTAGGGTCTCAATAAACAGGCAGAAAACCAAGGCGTGCGCTCCAAGCCGACACAATACACGTACACATATCATAAATTCATAACAGTCTAAGCAAACACTTAACATTCAATATGATTACGCATACAAACATACGCAGTACATATAGCGAGATAGCCATAAAAATTGTTGGAAACTTTGCGCCAGCGCAAGTCGACTTGCGAGACGTGAATTTTATGACCGTTGAGTGAACAGTAGTTTCGTGTTACAAAATGTTTGGTAAACTTATAAACAAATGTTATCGATGAGATAACAGTTGAAGGGATTGAACACACTAATGTTTATATAGTTTAATCTGAAATTGCATTAAATATTGCTAGGAATGGAACTGATGAAAATGTATGCTTCTATGTAGTGGGACTCGTAGTGCACTGAGCAACACACATCTCACAAGAAATTCAACAAGTTTTTTTGTCCACGGAACTCTACGTCTGATTGCATATGTAAGTTGTAAGCAACCTGAAAATAAGAAAGGTTCTAATAAACTGAGTAGTCCCGTTTTCAACGCCAACTAAATACTTCGACAAGTTAAGAACACCAATCAATTTTATTTGTCTTATTGATTGAGATCTGATTTAATAAGTCAGCCACGGTTTTTATAACTTTCCAACATTTTACGTTTCTTCAATATAATTATGTTCTTTTTGAAAACTGTAGTTCAGGCATCAACTCGTCGACTACGCCTCATCAAAAATTATTGATACCATAAATAACCTTTAATTATTGATAAAGAAAGAGTCTATTCTACCAAAAACGTACTATCGTTAACTATTTGATGATAATGTTAGGTATTTTATGATAAATTAATTATAGGACTAGTTATAAATTAATAATAACTACATTTTAAACTTAGAATTATTGTATTTGCGTCATATATAATTATTTTAGAAGATTACATGATTCAGCCAAATGTTATTAATTGTCTATCAAAATGATGAAATGTTATTAATGCTCTGTATGGTGTCGGACGTAAAGAATAGCACCATCCCATATCTTCCCGTGGGTGTCGTAAGAGGCGCCTAAGGGACTTGCTTGAGAATGGGCAGCAGCGTTATCTGTGTTTTTGTAACAACCGTACTGCGATCGCCAACCCGCCTGCCAAGCGTGGCGATTATGGCAAAACCCTCCAAAATGTCAATGTGGCGACACTTGGGGGAGTTCTATGTCCAGCAGTGGACGTCTTTTGGGCTGAAATGAAATGATGATGATGATGATGTCTATCAAAAACTATAGAAATCAACTGGGCATAACAATAAACATTTACATCCTACCCTATAAACTGAAATCGCCGACCACGTCAGACGTCTCCAATATCACCATTCCGAACGAATGGTAGCTGTCAAGCCTGTCATATAGGAGTGAGTGACACTGCTATATCAGTCAGCTCTGTGAATCATGCTAAAGTGTGAATCGCTATTATTTGTGCAACGGCCGGGTTCGGTTAATTAAACAGGTCTCTCGTTAAAGTGTGACTGACGGCGTCAATTAAAGCTTTTCGTATACATAGAAATAAATGTGTATTTATGAACCCTAGAATTGCATATTGGTTTGATGGTCAAGATTGAGTTGGTGTTAGAACTAGAAACCTGGGAGTCCTGGGTCAAGAAAACCAAGAAAACAGTGGAAAAGGTGGCTTTTAAAAATGCACTAAATAAAAATTACGTTTCTAAAACGTGGCGCCCGAAGTTCCTAGAAATTCTTCGGGATAGTGCGCTGGTAATTGCAGTGCATTGAATGGACAAACTTTTATTTAACGTGTAGTGTTTAAGGTGCATACGTGAAATATGATAAACGAGCGTTTTATTCACTGTTATCGATGAAACAAATGCCTTTGGAAAAATAGTATATGATTTGAAATTCAGTTGAAGATTTGACCAATACATACTAACTAACAAGGAAAGTAAAATAAAAACTTAAAATGAAAGGTTGATATGCATCAAAAACATGTAAAATATACACGAAAATAACTCTATTGTACGAAATAACTTCGTAAATAGAAACATGGTTTCGTTGATGACGTTTCAAGCTAAATGGTAATCATCCTTAAAGCCTCGGCGCTTTTGAACTGGGTATCATAAAGTCGCGTGCACTCGCACCTAATGAATCCCGGAAGCTCGCCGGACACCGCCAATTCCATAATATTAATTCACAGGTAGAACATTATTGCAGCCCTGGCTCGTCGCAATCAGCCATTTATTCACAGTCATGCGAACCACTGCGTCTGACCTCCTACTTAACTACAAGCCTATTACAAAAGTAACATTTGAAAGCCTACTACTAAGTTTCATCGTCCCGTGTTGCACACAGTAAAAGCGGCAACCGCAACGAATATGCTGTTGAAATATGTTTACAATGAAAATGTTTGCCCTTAAATTTTGCCGAGCCTTCGTGCAGTATATATACTCTCACCAAGAAATAGTTGTTATTTGGGCACGTTCCGTTTCACAACCATTTCGCACGTTCGTGTCAATTGCTTTGCGTAAAATTGTGAAAATCTATGAAATTGTACGTCTTACAATTCATAGATCTGTGTTTCTAAGTGCAAATTGTAGACTGATTCTCCTTGCAAACCGTCAAATTAAGTAGGAACTTGGAAATATGGATGCCTGGAAATTGAATAAAATATCTGTCGAGGATCGAGTTGCGCCGCAGATTGCTTCCGATAAGTTTTTCTGTTTCACCCGATATCTGCAAAATGACCGATTTCCAATAAATGCACAGAATATAGGCACGATTTCCACAAGTAGGACCGAAATTACTAGAATTACTGCTACTCTTTGATAACGTGAGCAAGAACACTTGAAAAGCAAAACCTTCAACTGCTCCTTTGCCATCTTACTTCATTTTAAAGTAAAATTACGGATAACTTTTATCGAGCACTTATGAAAGTGAAGTTTTAATGAATTTGAGAAGTGCATCGAGCGGAGCTTCCATCGCCGATATCGGAGTAAAGAAAACAGATAGTAATCCTCTTTTATCCTACCAGTAGTAATCTGCATAACACTCTAGTGCTTCATTTTTAAATCTACGCTACCGAGCAATATTGTTAAATTTAATCCCACAAAGTGATCGACTTTTCTCTTCGGCTCCCATTAGATTTCACGTCAGTATACTGTCTGAAATTCAGTTCGAGTTTTATGAGAAGAGCATTTTTCAGTGGATGTTATTACTAAATCTGAAAGCCTTGGAGAAGCATTGGAGATAATCGGATAAACTATTTTTGTATTACTTAAGATTAGCTAGAAAATGGAATGGCTTTTGCTCGCTAATTTTATCTGAAATAATTATGAGACCATAACCATACTACGATTTTTTTTCCAAACGGAAATTAAATTTGTGGAGAAAGTTTCTCGCATGATTTTATTCAATTATTGGCTCAATAACAGTACTCCCTTGGCTTCGAAAACTTACACCCTATTGTAAGAACCTGACAAGACCAGATAGGAGTGTAAGATTATTTAGATAATTCCCACTACATAATATTGCGTCCCCCAGACGGCAGACCAGTTTTTGTTACAGTCGGTCCCCTGCCCAGTTTTGATGTCAATGGGTTAATGCTCAATTAAGATGGGTGACGACCGACAGACGAGCAGTTGCCTGTTGCTCTATGGGGAGAAAATTTTATCCTTTTATCAGCACAGTGAATTGAACAATGCATGTTAAAAACCGGTACGTTTCAAGATTTAATAAGTAACTTGGGGAAAACTGGATCTTGTTTGAATACACAGGATTATTTCTATTGTTAGTTCGGCTTTGTATGAGAACTTAATAGTTAATACTGAGTCCTATATATTCGTACGAACCTTAATTCGTACGAATATAAAGGACTCAGAAACTCAGAAATAACTTGCCTTACTTATAAGGCAAGTACCAGTTATTTCATACATTGTTAATCAAAGGAGCTGATCTGGTTCCGAAAACCGAGACACGTGTACGCATTGTGACTACGACTTATTTAGAGCTATTATTTTCGTTTTCCTCCTAAACCAGGTTAAAAAGGGAGGGTATAAGTACGAATATTAAAATAATGAATTAAATAGTTTTTGGATATAATTATGTATGAATGATCGCTCTTTTATGTATTCCACATCACTAAATTATGAATTTTATTAATTCGAACAAGTTAGTCACGCATTTGGTAAATGTATTCATTTTGTAGTATGCACATCGAAGCGTTACAACCGAAATACACCAATTTATTTGACGATGAAACCGTAAATTATTTGTTTTCTGTATTCAAGCCATTATAATTTAAAACAGAGAATACAGAAAATTATACACGTCTTTTACTATTTATAATACCTGTTGTACCCCTAATGGATAGAATTAGGGTGAATTTAGTGCAACAGGTTTTTGTAACAGTCATTCTATTCATATGCAATGGCGCTTTTTTAGGCAACAGTTTTCATACGCAAATTGAGCCCCACTTAAACGGGTTTTTATAAATGTTTTTGCTGTCCATAAAATTTTTCTTTTTTGTAAACATAAAGTGCAATTTTCATAGGGACGGTTTTTCAATACTGGACGTTGAGTATTTTTACTCGACTATATTAAAGAACGGACATGGCCCTAACGTATTAGCTGTTTTATTGCACTTTTATGGAAATGAACGGAATCGGTATTTTCTATTTTCGAAATTGACTATTTAAGCTCTATCGATTAGGTAATTAGTATCATACAATATAGGAGTGCACTAGCCAAGTAACTTAATTAGTCGGTAGACCTAGGTGAACTAGCATAAAATATGCCAGGGTATTTTAATTTTAACACATCAAAGTAATTTTTTTTTTTTTAATTTTCCTGTTACCGGAATACCTATTATAATTTTTCGCGTCAGAATTATCAACATTTAAATGAAAAAAAAAAATTTTTTTTCGAACCTAACTTTGGCAAAATTTATTTCGACAGTTTTGTTTGTTTGCAGTAAACAGAATAAAATACAATTTAATTAAAATATTGTAGGTGTTAGGTGCTGCTGATTGCTTTCCCGGTCGTGTTATAGGAATAGCCTCAGGGAAATCACGTGTGTGGTAACGTATGTACCATCTACTGTTGAATTCAAATGCGATTCAGCTGGGCAAACCATAGGTGCTAGCTCGAACTTCTACGAACACTTCATAGACTTTAAATCATGCCCCACATGAAGGTTAATAGTGAGATCGTGCATGTATTCTCTTTAAGAATTCCATGATAAACGAGGGTGAACAGTAGCTTTATGTTAGGGTTCAATTGTGCAAAACCTACATTCAAAGAGGGAAGGTTACATAAAAAAACATCAACTGTATTGCTACCAACAGCGTCTCAATCGGTCGGGCCGGTGTTAGTCAATGAGGGTCGTGATTCAAACCAAACGACGGCTTGCTATTGGCTTATTATCCCGAGCCGAGCCAACTGTCTGAAGGCTGCAATTATTAAAAAAAAAATGTAGTGTTTCTCAGGCAACAGCGAAGAATAGAAATAAAGGAGTCCTGTCTTTGTTCTCACGGTCCTGAGCAATGGAAGCCTGACTATGGACACCCTGAGAAATTTCATTATTCTAGGGAGCAGAATAAAATTAAAGAGTTGTGCTTTGTCAAGTAATCACAAGGATATTCTTCTAAAACGACCTGCTACTACCAAAATAAAAAAAAAATCCTACCGTTTCAACTCCGTCGCAGATACACTATATGGATTGGACACGTAGTGGAATAACAAAATATCGGAAAACCGCTGGCGGATCAAACATGTCCAGTCGCTACTAGCGGCTTTTCTACGCCCGGGATTATAACGTTAGCTTTCCTCGAAAAAACAGATCGCCCTTTTTATGAAAATCGACATAGTGGCAGTCCAGGCAAAAAGGCTTTGATGGAAATTGTGACTTTACACAGTTAAGTTATTGTTCAAGTTTTTGTTCCTACGAACTAGAAGTAAATGTTTACAACCAGAAGTATGAATAAAGGAAAAAACAGAACCGAAACTTATCAAAGTTTCGTTGTATATTTAGGTAGGTACTCCCAAGCGTCGAGCCGCCACATTCTCTCGACTATTTACTACATCTTGTATTAGTTCTAGATAAGCTAATTGTCTTTAACTAAGTACAACTCTTGCGGGCTGTTCATGCAGCATAAATGTATTTGTCGCTGGATATATTGGTCTTAAGCGTAGCAATTCCGTATCGTTTTCATCCAGATTGAACGACAGTCACCCTCCCTAGTCTCGTACTAAGTATCAAGTGCCCTACATGAGTATCCGGTCATTTAACCCAGATTTGCATTCTGATGATGACGGAACATAAAGACGAGATTATGGCCTCTATCTCGTAGGTATTTCAGTTTAAAAACGTAGAAGATATTGAAAACAATTTAGCAGAGACTTCTTGCATCTCACTTAAATCCTTGTTATCGCATAACATATTAATAAGGTCCGGCTACAATCAGCAAACTAGACTATAGACTGCGGACTAGATTAGGAACTCGTGGGTGTACTTAGCGGCTATTAAGCTTTTAATGCAAGCTGTCATTCGCATCGCTGGTTTGCTTGTCCAACAAGAACACTGTTATGTATATTTACGAAGGTAAAGCAGTTTTTAACAGGCGTCTACACTGATAGTGTTGGACACAACTTTGCTTTGCATTGAGCGACATGCTTCAATGTGGTCGAATGCACTGTCGCTGTTAGTTCATAGTTCCATATGGACAGGGTGTCCGACCTTTTGATGACGACTTGACGAGACCTTTTTAGTGCCGGTCACCTCCCTCGGCGTTTCACAGTTACACCGTCGATGCCGGCCAAGCTGTTGCATCTAGCCACTATCGGTCAAGTCAGTCTGTCCCCTGCCTATTCATTGACGAAACGGCTCATCGTGGTCGGGTTGGCTTTTCATAGGTTATCTGTAAAATAAAAAAACTATTTCAGATTAGAATGGAACGTGGATTTCCGGGATCAGGTGCAGTTCGAGTTGAAGGTTTGAATCGATTACTACTGGAAACCTGGCCCCTTATTCACAAACGCTCGGTATCGACATCGATTCGGAAAGTCGTATGTCTATCTCGCTCGCTTTCGTAATACACACACGACATACGACTTATCGAATCGAAATCGAAACCGAGCGTTTGTGAATACGGTGGCTTAAGTTTGTACATAAATATTGTTGCCGTGTCCGCGTACGTGCGATATATTTTCGTGATTCCTTTTGTTGGTAGTTTTATTCTTTTAAGTTTTTCATAAAATGAAAACGTATTGTAAAAACAGACTCGATAAGTTGACGATTAATAGAGAAACCTGAAAGAGGAAGATATGCTGCGCCAGTCCAAAGTAAATTAGGACAAGGGCAGCACGCGTAGCATGACCACAGTGGAAACGGGTTATGTCGACGGAAGAATCGACATAATGACAGATTTTCATTGTCTATCTGTCATTTTGTCGATTCTTCCGTCGAAAACACTCGTTTCCACAGTGTCATGCTACGCGTGCAGGAGTATGATGATGGTGATGAGAAAAACCAAAAGCTTTAACTTAGTTTCGAATTCAAAATCACACTTCCTCACTATGTAACACTTTAGAAATATAAAGCGTTTTCTGTTGACCCCAGCGACTATGCTGGGCTAAACAGAAAACGTTTCATATTCTGTGTCCAGCCAATAGCCTCTGCGTTAAATCAACAACAACATAGACTGGCGTTATATTTCCTTCAAAAAAGTTTTAATTGGTTAGAACGCGAGGCGAACAATTAAGACTGTATTAGCTAAGCTAGTGAAGAGTTGATTATTTCTTAACGTACGTCAAATTTCCTGGCTGTAAATTTCCACTTACACCATATACTTTAATACCCTTCTCTAGTTTGTCTGATCGAAAAGTTAATTAAGTTCCGATACTGAAACTTGTCTTGTTGGCGGAGACTAGTCCGACACTTGTCACAGACATAGAACAGGCTTGAAAGCTCTTTTAGTACTAATGGTACGCGAGTCAGTGTTTGTGAAACTGTTTCGCCCGGTACTATCAGTAAAGCTTTATTGATGGCGTATTAGACTCGTGCAGTATTTTTTAATACGCCCTCGAACTGACGATTTCCAATTTAACAGAACACGTTACTTTGACATAATGGCTGTATGTCCACTGGTGCGGAGAGCAGCACAGCTGGGCAAATTTTGACCAATAGATTTGTATTAAATCAACTTCAATGGATAAACACAGTTCGCAACACACAATTGACACACTAACCACACGCATTACTCCCTCGCTCCGCTCTTCGTCAATGGACGGCAGCTTTAAAACCGAATGTTCAGGTTGCTTTTCATAAAGGTTGGGATCATGTATTTCAGACCTTTGAAAGCAAAACAATGTCCAACATTGCTTTCAAAACGAAATAGCTGCGTTATCCCATTCTAGATCAATCAATGCCTGTGTCAGTGTACAAACGATGCTATTGAACGAATGCATTGCAGGCAGGTTATTAGCGTATTGTTATTACCCATATCGATATGCACTAAAAAGACATCAGGTTTAACGTCTAACGTCTGAAGCCTTATTCTAGACTGCCACTGCCAGTCAGCAATCTTTGAAAGCCATTCACAATACGCTTCCATGCGATGAATTGCCTAGAAGGGTTAACAAATTAACTAATAGATACATACAATGATAGCTATTCTCGACGCGGGATTTCCATTTAAACAAAACCTCTCCGCCTCGGTCTGCCTAGACAAAAGGGGAGTGGTGGCGGGCTGGGGAGGTAAAGAGCGGAATCTTATCGTAACATTCGCAGCAGACGGGACGTGCCATCTATAGAACTTGCAGCCGAAATATACCTGTAGCAGGTTGTTGCAGATACAGCCTGTATTAGCAGATCTAAAAATAGGTAGCATGAAGTTTGTTGATTTAATTAACATATAAAGCATCAGTTTGACTTGCATATTATAAAGTTTAATCTCTTAGAATTACAGTACCATGATGCACAGTATGCACACCCCGTTCAACCTCTCTGAGAGTTGTGAACTTTACATGTAAGACTTAGTTCCACAAGAACAGCTTAGAACTAATGTGTGGGCTTGCGTTTCTTGTTATCATCGATCGATTACAGCTCTTTGTCGATATATAGGCATTTCGACTCTAATTGGAAAGCGACTTGTGGAAATCCGTGTGTTTAAAGGCTTTAAAATATTTTTCGGTCGAAAGGTTCGCATCGCAACTGGTTTTACGCATAAAATTGTGAAATAAGTACGTCAGTTATAACAACAGCACTGCACGTTATTTACCAATTTTATTGCAAACTTGAATTAACAAACGAATTCGAGGTGTCTATCATTGGCATTATTGGTTGTAAATTCTTTACATTAGCTGCAACACCTGCGTTAATTTTATACTCGTGTAAATGCTGAAATTATGAAATGCAACTAAATTGTGTGGTAGTTGTTCGACTTTTAATCGGATGGCCGCCTACTCCTACGTTTAGAACTGAAACGCTACTCTACTAAACGATTCCATCTCTTTAAAATACCTCATATTAACTGTTTATTTAATTGAAATGAAAAGAAATTATTCTTGATAATCTTGAAATATTCCCGATAAAGTCAATACATCTGCTTCAGTCCTGAGAGCATTTCATCTGTTCCGCACCCACCACATCTGCTGTCCATTCATGCAAGTATTGCATTTATTAATAGCGGCGATAATTGCATATACATAACGTAACGAGTGCAAACGTTACCATATCGATTACACAGTCAATCGAATCGAATAAGATAATCGTTATCGGTTCTATGCTGTTTATCAGCATATGAAGTCACTTGCATGCTCGTCATCTGGTTATCGTCGAGTTTCCATCAGGGTTGCTTTTCGTACAACGCCTCAAAATTTTACGTAGCTTGCATGTATCCGTTCTATTTTGCATTACCTAAAAGTTGAATTTCATAAATCTATAATAATAAAAATCAATTGCCACATGTATGACGGAACATCATTTAAGGACGGCTTGGCCGATTAGGCAGATTCTTTTTTGTTGACTTCGTTACTGTCAAGACAAGTTTTAGGTATATATTTTTGGAAAACCCACCAAGAAAGTCAGGGACCCGTGGGAAGCCGGGCGGGGGGGGGGGGGGGTATCTAAAATATCGAATTGCAGCTTTGAACTCAAAAATCATCAAATGCATTTCCTACTGGCCTCTTGGTCTAGTCATAGTACTCTTGCTTAAACGCAGAACGATTTTGATTGCACAAAACCAATACCAATTAGGATATGAATCCTAATGTGGCAACATCCGAAAAAAATGCTAATACGGTTGAAAAAGTAAGACTACTTAATAACCGGATTGCAAGCATTCATATGATAAAAAAAGGCTTGCGCAGTATTCTATTTGTTGGTTGGGTGTTTATTTAAATGTTTGTAAACGCATCCACGATACAGAAGAAATTCCTAGCGTAGCCCATAGGGCAAAGAATAAAAAAAAAATAAAGAATGTTACAGAAAAACGCGACCTGTACGCATTGTGTGCAAAGAATGCAAAGTGCATTCACAGTGACAAGGAGAGACGGTAATTAAAACCCATCAGCGCGTTGCGGTAATTAGATGATCCGCCATTCTTCCTTTCCGGAATCTTGAATGAAAGGACCATTTTTGTCTTGATTAGGTGTTATTTTAACAAAGTCCAAGGGTAGGCTTTTTTCTCAGGGCTACGGATATTATTTTCAAAACAGTCTTTATGATACGAGGCTTAAAACGTTCTAAACATAGAGATATGACACGTTGACGTCATTTCAACACTCACTGGACACTATAATAGCGATTAGTGCATCGATGCAACAAGTGGCTGTCGGTCATTGACCGGCTCTTTTAACGTCCATCCGTAGCCGTACGTTAACAAAACAGTCTAAAGTTGAAATGTGATGTTTTCGGTGCATGTCGCTTATTTTGCTAAACTCGATTAAATTGTTTAAGTACCCCATCAAAAGGTTCTTTAATTGGTGGAATCTAGTATTATAGGATCCCGCCATATAACGACCTTCACCGAGCTGGTTATTGGATGAAACTTATTTTATATTAAATTTAATATGTCAATAAATATATTGCATATGGGTTGCCTAAAAAATTTCAGCTAGGACATTTTTTTATTTTTTTTTACTTTTCACCGGTTTGGTTAATAGACAAATTCCATACCAATCGAAAATACATATATAGCCCATAGAATGTGCAAACGTTAGGTTGCCTTTTCTTTTCCCGTCACAACTCTCGGGTAGGCAGGTATAAACAGGTAAATCAATACTAGTAACTTGCACCGGTCTGGTTAATGAATTAAAAAAGGCAACCTAACGTTTGCATATTTTATGGGCTTTACACTTTCGATTGGTATGGAATTTGTTTATTAACCAAACCAGTGAAAGGTTCCAAAATTTTTTGTAAAAACAAAAATTATTAATCATATCCTGGACTGAATTTTTTTAGACATATGCAATATATTTATTGACATATTAAATTTAATATAAAATAAGTTTCATCCAATAACCAGCTCGGTGAAGGTCCTTGTATGGCGGGATCTTAGGCCATATGCAAACAAATATAGCAATACACACTCATGTATAAAGTTTGCTGAAAACTTGTAAACAGACGAAAAAAAATCTAATCCTTTGTGTCTCGGTTTCTGGTTGTGTTTGATGACCACTCCTCGTTTTCGAAGGGAATATTTAATTTAATTGGTTTTGTCGATTTTCAAGGAAATTGTACACACCTTTTAGTGTTTATTTAGAAATAGTTTATTTTTTTTTTGCAAAAAAGGTTTTTATGGCAGTTCCTCTACCAAATGAAAACAGGTAATCAGCTAAACTGGACCCGTAATCACGGAGTAATCGATGGATTTACACATAAAAAAATACAGCCGAACATGGAACCTCCTCCTTCTTTGAAGTCTGATAATAAGGGTTACAATAGCAATCGCAAGAAATAGAAAACCTTGCTTTATCCCGGGATAAAAGTAATTTTTTACTCCTGTAATCGCGTGCTAATCACTAATACATTCAAATGTGTGTATCATGATGTATTAACAAATATCTTGATTGAATAATGCATAAAATGTTTTCACAAAACTCTGAATAATAGATACGGTCCAATCTTATCGGAGTGACGATGACGGGCAGTTACTATCTATGCCCGATGCGTTGTTGATAGCGACAATAATTTACTTTTCGAACATGGAACGTTCCCCTTTCCGGCCAGGAACACAGGCGCTAATCTCTTTATCTGTACCCAAAATAGATAGAGTGAAATGTGCCGATGACGTCACGTTTGTTTTGGGCGTCGTTAAATGCCGCAATGAATGTGGAACAATAATTGTATGAGTGTATTGTCACGTTCTGTTCTTGGAATCGTCAGTGGCTTTGTAGTCTAGATACCGTTCGGTGGTGTCTCGGTGGCATTCATACCGATACTAATGTTTCAGTGAAATATGAATGATCAATCTGTTTACGTAATTCTAACGATTCTTGCTAGACAAACAGTCTTGTTTCAATTGTCAATCGATCAATTTTGTAATGTACAGCCATGTATTTTTATAGATCAAGCAAGTAAGTGCATTCATCCTATCGATAACATTCCGATATCACTACACCCTAGTTCCGAAAACAAAATGGTACCCGAACGATAGCTTATCGAAATATCGAGAGCGGTATCTGATGTGTGGCATAAAAAAGGCACTGTTTTATCCTCAAGTACACAAGGATTGGAGTTAATACATAATATGCAATACAAATAATCTTCATACACCTGCGGCCCGCCGCCGCGTAGTATCGCGTAGATCGTAGTCGAGATCATGTACACTTAACATTTATACATACTCACACCGTTTTGCAATGTACTTACCTATTTGCAAATGTGATGACGTGATTACAATTTTTACCGTGATGAAATCATACTCTATAAGGTATCATTTAAGAACGTACGTAGAAAAACACAGATTAAATCGGTATTTTATTTACTTACTCATTTTTGGTATGAACGAACTGTTGTCAATAGAAGGATCTATAATAACGGATACTATCAGCTATTTGTCGCCGTAGACGTCCAACGCAGAGTAATCACTATTTTAACTTTTGACTCACAACCTATGACACAACGTTGGGTGGATGCATGCTCTAACAGTGCTGTTCTTATCGTAGGCAATATTTTAATCCCCTATTTTATTGCCCTCGAACGACAAGACATTGTTTTGCCATTGGCATTGTAAGAGAAACCATTAGTAACTAACTAGCTATTTATTTTCCACTCCGTATCCAAGGACCAATAAATAGGCTTCGCTCACTATATCATTTCGTTGTTGCCCGAGTAATGCTTCGTAAGACATTCTAATTTGCTTAGCACAGTATTCGCCTCCCCGCAACTGATAACATCCGTTTTGAATAATAATGTAACAGTTTAAATGTACAAATGGTACTAGGAAGTCTGCTCCTGTATGTCATACGTTGTCATTGAAAAGAAGACAGACACTTGATAACACTTGCATAACATTCCGAGCTTGTTTATATTATGATAGATAAGGTGATGAGGGGAGACTCGGGTGTCAGAAGAAACGATTAATGACGGCGCATTTAAGGCCTCGAGTCCTAATCCGCCAAGCGATTGCGATCGGTGGGGGCCTTGCCGTTTGAAAGTCATTGGACAACCAGGGAAACAACTTCCTACGTGTCAATATTGGGTTCGAGTTCACTTGCCCGTGCGCAGCTTTACTAATAAAGACACCAAATCTCGTTTACTAGGTGTTATAATGTCGTCGTAAAAATATAATAGCTTTGGGTTACCGTGATAAACAGCAAGCAGCTATATTTTTTTTTTTTTCCGATATAACAATCTATTCTATTACTTTTAGTCCAGATCAGCAAATCTTTTTAAGAGCTCAGTTCGTAACTTAAACAAAAGCAATTAATAAATCGCTAGCAATAATCAATTTATATATGTATATCAATTGGGGTTCGTTTGTCTCGCTAAAACTCGAGAACGGCTGGGCCGATTTAGCTGATTTTGGTTTAAAATTTTTGTCGTAGATCAGGGTAGGTTAAAAAGGTGAGAAAGGTAGGGTAGGGTAGGGTAGGTAGGTAGGAAAAAGTGCATTGCTACGCATGCCGAGTACAGCTAGTTTGAAATATAATTATTTACTAAGAATGAAGCAAATTGATTGCTCGTATAATAATAGCATCTTAGGTGACACAATGATCTTTTATCTTCATTATATTGTCGCGTGTGGGGCATGAGTAATAAGCATATTATCACTAGCGGACCGCGGCCGGTGCGCACGCGTCGCATTTACAACAAACCCAGTGCTAATCATTTTCAGACTAAAAATAGTTTTATTAATGAAAATACTATACCTTTTGCCCGCAGCTTCGCTTTCGTTAATTTTGAATTTGACATGAGTAGGTACAACCTGAATCAATTCAGGTTGTACCTACTCAGCTAGTTGTTTACCCGTTGCAAGTGGTGCCATCTATTTTCTTAAGAACGTTATTGTTGTTTTCCTCGGGAACAGTACTTTATTTCGGGATGAAAGGTACCCTATGTCCGATCCTGTACATCTGACAACGTATATGCAAAATTTTAGGATGATCGGTTCAGTGGTTTAGGAGTGAAGAGGTAACAAACAAACAAACTAAAGGCTCCCGCAGACAAGCGTGACGCGACGCGACGCGGCACGCCACGACAAAACCTACGTAGAACAATTTCTATGAAAATGCGCGCAACTGTTCGCGCGTTTCTGCGCGGATCCGTGGCCCTGGAACACAAAGGGATAAGAACGAACATGGATGGGTTGTAGTCAGTTTAAGTCTGACACTCCCTTCCGCTCCGCCCAGAGCGGGAGTGATCATTTGAAAATTTCCCATCAGAAAAAAGAAATCCTTAAGTTTGTTTGTTTTTTTGTTCACGCCAAACCACTTTACTTTCGCATTTATAACATTAGTTAGGAGTTAGCTTAGGCATGGACTTTTAATTCAAAATATGGTACTTATCCATTTCAGAGTAATGATACAATATTGTATTTTATTCAGTTTACAAATAAGTAAATCAGATTATGCATGCAGACTGTCAAAAACAATGTATGTTATACACTTACTGTGGACTGTTATCAAGATAAATGGATCGATCATAAATATTGGAATTTGCAGTTGATAAGCAACTATCGAAATAACCCAATTTTAGCCAGAAATGTGCAGCCTATTGCCTCGACAGGTTTATTACTTATTATATTGCATTCGGAATAGGTCCGGCGCGCGGCGGCGAAACTGCGGGCTCAGATCAAACTATTGGGTTTTATGAAAATTGTTTGTATTTGACTAACTATTGTAGAGCGCGACGCTGTTTGCGTATTCTTTGCAATAATGATGATTGAATGATTCAATAAAAAATCATCATAATTAACAGGCTAACAGAAAAGTAGCAAAATGTGACCTTTTCTAATGCCGAAGCTACCTCTTTGACGAAAATTCTCTGAAGTCTCTCTCTGGGGTCGGTCCCTCATGTCTGAGGATCAGCCTGGGGATTGCATCGGGAGCGCATGATCTGCCTCCATCAGTTTCTGTCCATCGCGTCTCTTACGACCGTGTAAAATTTGGAGGACGACGAGTCTTTGACTTGATCGGTCCATCTTGTTGGTGAGCGACCACGCGATCTCTTGCCTTCGGTGTTTCCAACCACTAACAATTTCTCAAGACTTTCGTCGCCTCTACGCACCGTGTGGCCTAAATATGACAAGATGCGTTGTTGGCATATGGTGGACCAACGAGTTTTAATTTGGAGCTGGGCTAAGATGGGTGCATTGGTTCGTTTCGCTGTCCAGGGTACTCTCAGCATTCGTCTCCAGCACCACATCTCGAAAGCATCAAACCTATGCCTTTCTCGGGCCAGGATTGTCCACGTCTCTACTCCATACAGGAAGATAGGGAATACCAGAGCTCGTATCAATCTGATTTTGGTTTTGATACCAATTCCTCTTTCCTTCCAGATGTTGCTTAGACGGGTCATAGCATCTTTTGCCATTCCGATTCTCCTTTTTATCTCGGAGATACAGCTTCCGTCATTGCAGATTTTGGAACCCAAGTAAATGTAGCGGTCGACGGTATTAATGCCAGGAATGTTGCTGGTGATGTCTGTTAGTTTTCCGTGAAGTAGGTAGTTGTAAAGAGATGACAAACATACATTCATAATAGAAATATTAGTGATATTTATTAGTGGAATAACACCAGTATTACTAGTTAATCTTGAACATGATAGCATGGCGAATACCAAAGGAGAATAAAGGAAAACAACGTGTTGCGCCGACCCCAAATAAAATGGGATAAGGGCAGGAACATGATAACTGGCTAATCTTATTACATAATACCGTCTATGTGTCGGGATGCGTGTGATCTAAGCAGTTAATCCTATAGACTACTTTGAATGGCCTAAAGCGATATACGAATAATACTGCTCAGGGTATTATAAAATACTCATGAATTTAAAAAATGTATAGGATGGTAGAGTGGCTTCGTATTCCGTCTTATTAGAAAAAATACATATTAATTATTAAAACGACACTTTAGCAAAAATATCCTATAAGCAGAATACCTTTTTTCAAGTCTCCTTCATTATCAGTCCGTAATGCCAGTTGCCAGTTGGTTCTGTATGGTGTCGGACGTAAAGAATAGCACCATCCCATGTCTTCCCGTGGGTGTCGTAAGAGCCGACTAAGGGACTTAGCAGAGAATGGGCAGCAGCGTTCTCTGTGCTTTTGTAACAACCGTACTGCGATCGCCAACCCGCCTGCCAAGCGTGGCGATTATGGTAAGACCCCCCCTTCTTGGGGGAGGCCTATGTCCAGCAGTGGACGTCTTTCGGCTGAAATGATGATGATGATGAATGCCAGTTGTATTGTATGCGGTATTGATTCACCCTTTTCGTACAACTCTATTCCTCGAAAAGTCTTAGATCAGAAAATTAGAAATGACAAGTATTGCTCAATTAAAGTTGTATTAAAACATCTACGTACCGAAATTCAACTGAGAGATGAATTTACGCGCGGCTAAGATTGTTTGCGAACTGGTATTTTCCATCCGTTTTCCAAACTTATTTGATAGAACAATTTTTAAGTACAATTTTACAGGCGTACCTTTTGTATGAATCTCGTTTTAAGTAAACCGTAAGTTATTCGAGGGAATTGAGAGAACAAATTGCAGTAGTTTCCACAAAGTCGCGGCCTATTACAAGCCAGCACACTGTCGAAGCGTTGACCAACTTGTCACAAACCCTCATTGCCACAATATTTAAGTTACACTGTCGCTTCTCCACTTTAATCAATCATGGTTCGATCAGTGGCTGAAACGATCGCTTAACACCAGCCGCACTCAGGGTGTGACGCCCCCGCCCCCACCACGAGAGGCTATACTCGTCGCCTGCCATTCGACTGCACCGGCTTTCAACTTTATAGAAATAAGGTGGAAATTGGTGATGGAAAGGTAAAGGCTGCTCGTTCAACCGTAGTAGTAAAGCAAAGCTAGTTCTCGGAAAATGATAAATATTGCGAATGTTCTCCATGAGCAGTCAGTACTCTTTGTGACGTGGCAAATATTAAATTTACATTTTCAAGCCATCTGGCCTTTTCGTTGCAAAATGGAATGGACGTATTTTGATTTTAATTGAAATTTGTATACATTTCATAAGTTTGGTTCGATGCTTTTCGTTTACACGGAAAGCGGAAATAACAGAACACTACCTGTACTGCACTTTATTTAAATAAACAAATACAACGGTTTTTATTTTTTTTTTATTGTAATGACCCATCGCTTCAATTTAAAATTGTTCGAATATTTTGCAACAATAAGTTTACTTTTAGTAAGCGGAATTTTTGATACTGCACAATGCACGTGTGGATTATTAAAAAATCCCATCTCAACATTTCAATCTCAACTCCGGTACCGCCACTGAGAGCTCATCTGAAAAAAAAATCTTTCAGATTTGTGTGGTCCTGAAAATTTACCCAAGTGAATTTTAATCAAACGGGATTTTGATACAGACTACAGTCCATGAAAAATAATCAAAGGTTTTTAGAAATACATATTTTTGTTTAATAACAAAAAATCCTTAATTGGTTAACGTTGTAGGGATGACAGGCAAGAGATCAGACTAAACACTGCTAGCTACTTAATAATGTATGTTTTGATGTGTTGAGTAGTCACACAGACATCGTTCGTATCAGTGTCATCTTTAAAAAACCATAAAACGTGCAGTAAAAAAGAATATAGCCTTTGTGGAGCTGATTTTTATTTCATCTCACCCCTGATGATATTTCGTCATATTTTCCGTATTAATTCTTAATCTATAGTTTTCATTTCAAAGTCTGAACCTCTGTTCTCGTAGTTACTATTTATGTACCAATTATAACGGATAAATTTCCAACCAGCTAGCCTAAAATATCGAAGATAATTATAGATAGATTCGATACTGTAATTTCCTCGATACAGGTATCCGGGAACTGCTAATTGGGCCGTTAAAAGCGGTGCTCTTAGTTTACATCCCTCCACACACACACACCACAGTATTTTAGTTAACAATTCGTAATGCGTAGTGTATTGTTGTTTTTATCACGAACCGTTTTCAAAGAAGTATGTTTTACGTCAAGGTCGTACTTCCTAGTTTTTTGCTTAACGTTTTTGTTAATTATTCGTGATATAAGTGCCTAACCGTTCTTGAGAACGAGTAAATATATTAATTGAACAGAGAAATATCTTGAGATATTCAACAAGATAATCAACAAGTTTTTAAATTGTTACAGTAGTGTCGCTTCCTTTGCTATACGGTAAGTGTCGGTCAGGAAACTGAGTAATTATCTTTTTTGAATTTAATCGAGCTGCGAATGTCGTTACAGAAGTCCTATTATTTTTTTGAAGGTGTATTATTTCAAGTAAATCTTTCGAAAAGTTTATGTTGTATAAACTGGACGACTGTACCAGGCACCTCCGTAGCAGTAGTGTCGCGACAAAATCTCACGCTCCACGAAGCGCGAACAGGTCAAGTGATTACAACTTTATATTTTACTTGCTCTTGTATGAGATTAACTTATTCCAGGTGATTTATCTTAAGATAATATTTACTGCACAGCATTTGTACACTTTACCATAACTGTGTAGCCAACGGTCAAATGTTTAGGTTTTCTTTTTCATTCAGTAAAATGTTAGAGGTAAATCAAATTTGTCCTGTCCTTACCCCATTTTAATTCGGGCCGGCGCGGTATGTCTTCTTTTTCAATACTACTCTAAACTCTTCGTCACATCAGACACCTATTCCAATATCTATTCCTTAGAACATCATACATTAATAATGTACATGCCCAAGCCAAAACTCTCAACTAACTTTCATCTAGCTAGAAAACCGCTTCACTGAGTTCTATTTATTAAGATTTTAATTTTCCAACTTTGCCCTCATTTATTGAATATTGAACGCCCCATCACCAATAACTAACCCGTAAAGCCCTCCGGGAGCACTCAGTCGCTAACCCGCGATAAATGCATGCAAGCCTGTGATGCAAGTAACCGTCAATCTCGTCTCCACACGCTTCGTCTTAATGAGTTTCCTTTCGAATACGTCGCTTATTCACAAGAACGAGCATTCGAATTATAATCAATTATTCACTATCGAGATACGAACTAGCTTCTTGTAAACCAATAAAATATCAAAATAACGTGAAACCTTATTTATTTAAATAGATTTTTATCATCGATGTTTCATGTTAGTCTCGCATTGTAGACGTCTAAAATTTGATTTTAATCTGTAAACACTTTTCCTGCTTCTTTTGATTAATTAAATACAGTTAATAAACTCCATCCCATTATATCATTGAATGCATTTAGTATTTATTCCCGCATAAATTGGATTAGGTTCTCATCCCCTGCACGTGAAAATTAGTGGACTTAATTATTATTACATATCCTGAACCAGTTTTGAAAATTATGCATTAATTTCATCAGGACTACCTAAGCTTGTGTGTTAAGTGAATTTTTCAAGTGGGCGTGGATTGCCAAATCCGATACGATGAAGAATAGCAAAAAAACACTCAAAGGAGTCTCGCGCCCGATTTTGAAGAAAACTAAAACTGCATCATTGGATTTTGGAAAAAATAATTTTCTTGGCAAGGAATCGAAATCGTTGATTTTGAAAAAAAAACAACTCACACCCATCACACACCCACACACACCCATACCCATTCGACAGTGTCGCTGCTAAGGATCAAATTCTGACAAGTTATGACATACCTACGTACGATAGATTTCGGATACGGCCATACAAGCCCATATTTTGTCCTACTTTAACCCTTTGTATACATCCGTCTGATATATTTCGTTTTTCATTGCATTTATTTCAAAATAGACACCTAGTAAATACAAATACATTGCAGTAGTATTATAATTTTCGTACCGCTTCTATATCACATTTTTTATTGACGCCTTTGCAAATCACTTCATAAAAATTAGTGAAATGAAAATGTATTTTGACAGCAGGATTAAAAGTAGGATTAGGAATAATTTTCTTCAAGTCGATGACAATGAACCATAGACTCCGACGACCATAAAGTTATCACTTGAAACCTTTAAAAGATCGAATGAAATCAACTCTATCTGAAATATGCATTAGTCAATTGTTGTTGATAGCTTTTTCATTAATTTCTTTTCTATCAGAATAGTCTTTGCTCAGCATTAAACATCCCAAAACAAATCTGTATACACCTCCTTAGTAATTAATATTTAGTTATGGCGGTAATTAATAGCGTCTCCGTCTGCCTTCCCAATAGTCGTGGGAAGCGAATTTTGTTCGCTCTTAGTTCAGAATTTCACTGAAAAATCCAATTTACGCCGGAGTTATGATTCAAACAAACAACTTTAGAATTGAAAGATTCGGTGTCGTAGTTTTCACGACTTGAAACACTAATGTAAATTAATTTTTTATTTATTTAAACTTCATGTACTATAGTGGTACTTAGGCGGACTTAATGCCACTAGGTATTCTCTACCAGTTAACCTTTGGGTAAAATACGACAACATTGTGATAGGGTGTACCAAAAAAGATATAAGTATAGAAATTACTGCTAGTTTACGAAAATTTATATTCTCCATGTTTTGTGAAGATCACCGTGCCTCAATCATGCGTACTAGTCGATATTTCTTTAACTATTTATTATGCTACTTTAACTTTTTGGAACGTTGGCTTTTTAAATGCTAGTGAAAAAAATATATAAATGAACGCCACTTTCAGCTGAAAATATTTGAAAGATTTAAAAACAATTACATAAACACTTTAAAACGCTAAATGTCGAATGCAAAATTCATTTTGAATATGATACGGATTCTGATGCTTCATTGTATCCAGGTGCTAACAACACATTTTTGACACGTTGCAACTAAAATTCCTGTGATTTTAACAGTAATTGTATTATGTACGTTATTTATGTGGTGTTTTCATTGTTCACCCATTGTGTAATTCGTTTAATGTCCACTTCCATTTTTAGTAACTTTGAAACACTACCATTATGATTTCAAAGCCAGGTTAGAGAATTTTATTATTGAATAAAATTCTTCGTAATCAGCTTGGAACTGTAGTAATGTGGAACACGTAGACGATACGGGAGAACACCTTTTTTTGCGAAAAAAAGTACACAAAGATAGTACGTACTAGTTGCCGTTTCTCACTCGTGGTTACGTTAACAAGCGTTCGTAGTCACGTACAAAAGGCGCCAGGTGTCTGCATCCAGCTGCTATATTCTAAAACAACTATAAAGCCGGGGCGCTGTGACATCCTAGCTATCGCATATCTCCTGGTACAACAGTAACCGTTTCCCTCTCGACTGTTACGACTGCATGCAGTTATTTACACATACAACGTTTCCTCTGGATTATGCGTCGAACATTTTATACGCGTTGTGCGGAGCTAGTAGTTTTTATGCATGTGGGTACTTTGTTCCTGACTCCGTGTAGTACACTGAACCTCGGGTCAGGTTTCATGAACCTTCACGGGTCTGCACAAATACAATATCCATAAAGCTCGCTTTACTAGGAATTAAAGTTTACTGTATATTCTATACTCGTTCTAGTATTGAGTGTAGAGGGAAATTCGTGTGAATGAACTTAGACAGGGCTCATTAATTTGTTTGGAGGTTTGTTTGGGTGTTTGGAAATGTATACCTACGCATAAATAAGCCTTCCAATTTAATCAAAAATGTATTTATATGAAATGTCGATTTGATAAGCGGAAATAAAATACAAAATCGGTTTATTGTTGAGATAGAGCACAATCAAGTACATACCACCAAGTTGCGTTGGGTGTCCTACAAACATAACATTTCTAAGTTAATACTTATTTCATTTTATAATTTTCTTGTTATTTGTTCTAGGTGACATCACACAAAAGGGCTATGAGAAAAAGCGGGCACGTCTCCTCACACCGTACATTCCACAGCAGCAGCCGCAAGGTAAGTTCAACTTTCTCACCTTAACCATAAAACGCAATATCGCTGCTAACACCGATGCCTGAACTAATAAGGTACCTTACCAGACCCATCAGTACTGGCACATTAGTCAGTGACGTCACGTATTCCATAATTACAGTACTGAGGCGTCCAAGGCCGCGACAGAAGCGTCGCCGGGGTCAAGTGTCAATTGATCGCCGTCGATGGATGTTGGACAATCGCGAAATTATCGAGACGGCCCGGCCCGATTCCGCAACGAGGGTCAAACGGTGAGGCCATCTTGAATCTGGACCCCCGACTACACGTATTTAGAACGAGAGTACGATGAACCGCTGATACACTTGCCGGCTTTAAAATATTACACTTGAACGGCTTTCATGATACTGATAGCAGCTGTACTTGTATTTGTGTACAAACATAAACAAGCACCAATCAAGTATTTGCTTCCTCATAGAAACAAAGCCTAAATAAATAATAAGTATTCCATAAACAGTCTGCATTGACAACTTTCTAGCTTAATTGCAAAACATATTCAAAACACTTGTTGTCAAGGTTGAATTGCTTTTAGCCAGACAGTGTATTTTTTAAAGCCGTCATCAGATAATTTGCATCGGTTCAGCGGTCGAAATTATTAAAATAATGAGGTCGACCTTCATTCAACTGACACAAAAAAGAAACTAAACAACGAACGAGCATTGTCCAACTGCCATCGATAGTGATATATATTTTTTTTTCCTTTTTCCCCTTTTTAGTTGTTATGGTTTAGTTAGTCGGTAATCCACACGCACACAACCACACTTTATCACCACGGTACTATTTCGTAAATGGCACTTTATTATAACACTAGATAATGACACTGTCGAAATGTACCAGCTTTAATCGCTTGCGGTGCAGTTTCGCCTACAAAAAATGCCCACTCTACCTTGGCGCGAGGTGAAACGTGAGGGGTATTTTATTAAAACTAACTCGAAGTTTTGAAACGTGTACCTCGGGGTAATTAACAGGTAGATGAACATTGCCATAGCTGAGGCATGTCTATTGATTTCCTCGTGGCGCGTCCCTTTTAGCGTGCTGTAACAAACAAGATTAGAGCTCGTCCACACGAGTTCACTGCCTGTCTCGACATTTATGCTGCTTAGAAGGGACACCGATGCAAAAACGGTGTGTAACGATAAATTTTTAAAGAAAAATCAGCGTTTAACTAAAAATATTGATAGAAAATTTCTATTTGGGGTTCAGAACGATGGACGGAGTACGTGGTAAACGTTTTCTCGATGGTGCCACTTCCACCCTGTATACCAATAATTAAAAACGCTCAGTATCTACTCAGGTTTGCGATTCGTCAAAATCTGTTAAACTTGTTTATAAATTCAGAATCCATCCAATAATGTAATTGTGGTGCGATTCGTTTGCAATCGTTGGATGTAATGTGTACCGTTGTTTCATTGTGTTCTAACTGTCACATTACCTTATTGTGTACAATATTATGTGTAATGCACTGAATAGTGAATATGTATATTAAAAGCCGTGTAGGCGTTGTTTGTCTGCCGGGTACGCATGACGTAATGACAAACCTTTCCCTATCAGGTTCCTAATGGATGTAGTAATTGGCGTAGTGCTGGAATGTACATAAATTAGTTATTAATATTATGAGGTGAAATCGTTTGGAGTAGACGCCGCGCCGCGTCGGCTAAAAGGTGGCGCGCGAGGCAAGTGAGTCGGTCATCTTGCACTGCACTGCTTACACTTGTGATAAGCGTAACGGGAACAAAATTAACACTATCCCGATAGGAACAATTAAAATTTAATCCTATTTGACTATGATTTCGATTCAGAGCCAGCTTCTTAAATCAAAATCCTTTTTGTACTTGTGACGCCTTTTCTCGCCTTGACAAGTAGGAGTTGAGTTGTGATAGTCTTTGGATAAAATACATACAGTCGTTTATAACTTCTAGCGACAAATAAAATCAAAGATTATAAAGATAACATTTTAAAAATTGTGATAACAATTGCATAACTAATAAAGCGTTAATAAAGATATCCAAAATCCCAAACAACAACATTTTAATTAATCAGAACACCTCGAAAACGTTCCGCCACGTTGATGTATCACTGTAATCACTAAAGAATTTCAAAACGGTACGCATTATTTGGTTCACATAAAAAAAACACATTACACAGGTACATACGTAGTACTTATTACAATGATTATGTACGTAGTATGTTGCGTGTGAATTCATTCTAGTTTTTTTTACGAGTGAAATGGAACGGCCGAAGAGCCGAGATTTTTAATAGATATTATTTCTATTGTCGGTACACGATGTCTACGCACCGTATTACATTGTGTAAACAAAAAATTTAACAAGTAAAATGTAATAAAAATCAGTACATACGGGAATTTACAACGGGAAACAATAAACATACACTAAAATCCTCCAAAAACTTCCGAGAAATAAGTGCCACGAAAACTCTATTGTCAGCCCTACTACTAGACTAGAGTTTATCCAATCAAAATGGTCTATTCTTAATAACGGAGGAGCTATATCCATCATCAATTAGGCTAAGCTAATAACGGTTCGTTTCCGATCCCCAGATAAAGCAAAACACTGAAGTAAATACTGGAGATACCTAGTTGTAATGATTTAATTGGCTGTTCATGCTCAATAAACTTTCTGATCTTTTTTTGAGCCTTCATACCATGGATTGTTTGATCCGTTCTAGTATCTGACGTTATCAGGGCACATTATGCATGGTCATGTTCTGCAGATCCGTCTGGTCTCACAATTATGCGGTTCTTGTGGGTGCTGATTTCAAGATCTACAACTCCCCGAAGCCTATACAAATCTGCTGATAAGTATGCCATACCATGCACGTATTTTGTCTATTCTGATCTCCCATGACAACAATAACGATTCAATTACGTTTTGATTTCAATATACGTATGCAATTGTCACGTCCATCTTCGAAGTATGTTCTCTACAACAAGTATCCACAGTATCCACTTCAGGGAAAGTCTTAGGACAAAGTTACTATTGTTGGGATTTCGCAGCACATGATTGTCAAAGATCAAAGCACGCTGTATTGAGTGCGTTCAAATGCATCAACCCCTGGACACTACGAAATGAACTCTGTCCCTCTCTTTCTAGTCAAGTAAATCGTGAACAATAGCTAACAGAACTGCGTTTTACGAAACGGTAGGACAGTATCGATTGGCTTACCTTAGGCATAGTTTTTGGGCCTGCATTGCGGTACCTGATAACGTAAACGACGCTTATCAGCCGGCCAGGTCGTTAACCCCGCGTGATAACCCGCACCAAACCGCGAACGCACGCGTTAAAACCTTGTCACACCACACTGGCTAACTACGGTTACTCACGACCATTGTGACCGAGCACAAATGTGCCTTTTTGTGGTGCTAGATTAGTTTTATCGAATGAGGAAAGTATGAACCCATTTAAACTACCTATTTTGTAAAACAAGCAAACTACTCGATATTTTTTTTTTTATTAAAAATAAATCGTATCGCGATGTAAACATTGGTGTGAGTTTATTCGACTATCGATAGTAACAAGTTCCAACGAAACGAAAACAGGAAACTGATGCGTTGCGATGCGTTTATCCATTTTTTTTTTTAAATAAATTCTTTGTATATTTATAAAGTAATCATTCAATTTATCTTGAGTTCCAATATTTACTTAATGAAACAGAAAAAAATAATTGAAATATGTTTTAATAAAAATTGTTTCGATGAATTCAATCATGGAATAAATCAACCGATTTATCGTTCTGCTAATAAGAGATTGTTAACCCCAGTATTCATTGATTGTAGAGTATTTAATAAGTACCTAAACCAATGCAACAGATCTGTGACGCTGCTACACCTTGTTATATAATTAAATCTAATTATGTGAAAATATTAGTTCTAAACAGATTCCTGAAAAAATCCTACTATAGCAGCCGATTCAGCTTTGAAGGAAACAGGGGTTAGGAAAAAGTTACGCGTCGTATTGTAAAGGTGCATTAATAAAACTCGGTTGGAAAAATGATTGCTTTTTTCATTCAAAATCAAAATCAAAATATTTTATTTTACATAGGCCTACATGGGCACTTATAAAACGTCAACAGAAGAGGCACGGTTCGGGTTGGTCGTTTCCTATGGAGAAGAACCGGCAAGAAACTCCATGGTTACTCTTTTAAAATCATTTGGTTCTACAATATTTGGATGTTACAGCGCTAGTACTTAAGTATGAGAGGACAGCGTAGGCCCGACAATAAGTCATCGCTTACTACAAAAGGTAGAAAAAGAAGAAGCTGAAAAAAAAAAAAAAAAATTACAAAGCCTACAAATGCCTACAATGTCCACACATTCACAAAAAAATATGAATGAAAAAGAATCTATACAAAAGTAAAAATAAAACTAAGAACAATTAAATATACAATTGACACAAATGTAGTCATCAGTACTGTAACTATTCTGCACAATGAATAAACGGTGCAATGATTTGAAAACTATTGTAAAACATCTGAAAAAAAATGAATAGAATAAATAAAATTCGGAATAGTTAGAGACATCCACATATTTGTGTCGTTTTTGAGCTACCAGGGAAGCCGCATGAGCAGAGGGAACTACAGCCAAACTTCTTTATCTTCAACATAGTCCTTAATTTTGTAATATGCTTTTTTAATAAGGACACGTTTGATGCAATTTTAAACTTTCCATCGGTCAGTTCAATAACTGACTTTGGCAACTTATTATAAAAGCGTATACTGTTTATAAGAAATGACTTGCTAGTTTTTGTTAATCTAAATTTGGGTATTACAATTTCGTGTTTACTGCGTGTGTTTATATTATGGAAGTCGCTTCTAATTTTGAAAAGCCCTCGGTTTTTGCGGACGTATAAAATACATTCTCAGATATAAAGTGAAGGCAGAGTCAGTATATCGATCTCTTTAAATTTTTCTCTAAGGGACTCGCGAGGACCCATTTTATAGATCGCGCGAACTGCCCTCTTTTGCAATATAAAAATTGAATCAACGTCTGCTGCCGATCCCCACAGCAGAATTCCATAAGACATAATACTGTGGAAATACGCGTAGTTTACTAACCTAGCTGTGGCTACATCAGTCAACTGCCTTATTTTCCTAACTGCATAGGCGGCTGAGCTTAACCTCCCCGAAAGAGTTCCAATGTGCGCGCCCCACTGCAGTTTTGAATCGATAGTAATTCCTAAGAATACAGTTTCCGCGATAACATCAAGTTTTTTGCCGTCAAGATTTAAATTAAGGTCACGTTGAGTTACATTTGGTAAAGAGAACTTTAGACATTTAGTTTTGTTCGTATTCAGTAAAAGATTGTTAGCTGCGAACCATTTCGAGAGAAGTGTTAGACTTTCGTTGACATGTATAACATCCTTATCTTTCCTATGAATTTTAAAAATTAGCGAAGTGTCATCAGCAAACAGAATTATATCCGATAATTTGGCCATCATATATGGGAGATCATTAATATAAACAAGAAATAGGAAAGGACCAAGAATTGAACCTTGGGGCACACCCATCCTGACTATAGACCCAGAGGATGTCGCCCCATTTACATTTACTTTTTGCTGCCTGTTTGATAAATAGGAAAGAACAAGATCAGCAGCTTGTCCACGAATTCCGTAGTGATGTAATTTACAGATCAGCGTGTTGTGGTCGACGCAGTCGAACGCTTTTGAGAGATCACAAAAAATGCCAATAGCGTCCTGGGACTTCTCCCAGGATTCCAGAATGTGACTGATGAGTTTTACTCCCGCGTCCGTTGTCGACCTACCCTTCGTGAAACCAAACTGCTGACTATGCATTTCTAACGATCTATCGAGATACACCTTTTTTTTTCTGCGTTTACAAATATCGAAAAACGCTCGCCTTTTATGGCTAGCCATATCAAACGATACGATTCTCAAAATGAATTGACTTTCGCACGTATGAAATACTAGGACTGGAAAACGCGCGTGCGGAAATTTTGATTTGTTATTGCCCGGATAAAAAGTGGCCTATGTACTATTACAGACTAAAATCTATATCTGTGTGTAAAATCTATTTCATTCAGATGTATTCAGCCGTTCTGGCGTGATTGTGTTATTAGCATCAATCCAAGTTTCGCATTTATTATAGTACTAGCTGATTACGGCATGCGTTGCAATGCACTTGTTTCTACCCACTACTTACCTACCTACTACATAAGAAATTTCTACAAAGTATTAGAAAATAAATAAAATAAAGATGAATGAAATCGGTTAAGGGTCCGTTCACACAGACCGGTTCGGAGAGGAGAGCAGATTGTTTATCACGTTTAAAACAGAGTTTTGAATCATTGTAATAAGGTTACTTTTACTTACTTACGTTTTACACGTCATTTCTTTTATTATTGAGAATGCCTGAGAGCAAGCCTAATGCGCTTAGTGTGAAATAATAAGAGGAGCCGACCGACTGCCTCTGATGTCGTGTCTTCCGCGGTCGCGCGGCTGTCCGGCTCCGATTGCGTGCTCTTTCACGCTCGCGCAGGCGGCCGGCTCCGATAGCGGCCTCTCTCCCATAGAATGCATCGAAAACAAAACTTGTACTGCGCGGAACTGTAGATATACAGCCCTTGTAGACCAATCGCTCGGCTCCGAGTACATCCGCTCGAAAACAGTACTCCGGCCAGTTCCAAGCGAGAGAGAGTTATACACTCTCGCCGGTCTGTGTGAAAAGAAGAGCGCCGGCCGGCCGATGCTCTCTAAGACGGTCTGGGTGAACAGACCCTAAGTTGTTCTAAGGTTATGGCGTGACCAAGGGAAATAGGGATTTGTTTTTATATATAAAAATATTTCCGACACACTACAATTTTCATTATTATTTAAATCCATTGGTTCAGATCCTTTTTTTGTTAACCATTTTATTTAGATTAGAACCAGTTTGTTTTTTTTTCACAAAGGCATTTTCAAAATAAATGAGTATTTATTGGAATTTACTCGTTATCGAACAAAATTCCAGTGAAATGAAATTTATGTTAAACTTTATTCTGCTTTGTTTTTGAAATAAGGTAAATCTGAAACAAAGACTTATTATTTTAAAATGCCTTTAAACTGACATTTGACCCGACATCGAGATGAAAGTGTTTTCCTTAAGATCTTTATATTGTAAGCTGAAGGTGTGCTGAAAAGGGCTTTTTAATGTCATAGCGATGTTGTGTTGCTAATCGTCACCATTACCTTTGTGTTACGTAATGTTTTATGTAATGTTAAATGAATATTCGTCAAACACTTCAAAGTCTGTCTAATTATAATCAAATATAATTAATCAAGAATATGGTATAAAAACTGGAATTTTAATTCCACTCGTGAATCAGCGAGCGAGTCTCATAAATCTTGATGGTTCATCTATCTCTCTAGCCGACGAATACTTATTTAGCGACTAAGCGGTGATGTACAAATATTGGTTGCCAACACTGGCCATGGCTTGTTCTGGACGCAGTTGGTATTCCACCGCCTCGGGGCCCGCGAGGCGACGGCGGCAGCAGCCGACAGCACACGAGGAACCGACGCACACATCGCCGCGTCACGCACAATGAGAAGAGATACCATTCAGGTATCCGAAACGGAGCCGTCCGATTGGTAGCTGCCACTCGCACATACACACTACACACCCACCCAACACTCAACAGGATGTAGACAGGATACATTTTAATGATACTCTTGAGTGCAGAAATCCACTAGAAGGGTTCTAGCGCCTCTGTCTAAATAATGAGTTAGACATCAATTTATACAGAACCGCTTACCTTGTATTTTAAAATAGCTTTTCATGAGCTACAACGAAATACGTTTAGTTTTTCAGACAGCAATGTGGATAATTTGATAATTGCGCGTCGAATCTTCGTGTCAACATGTAAGATAGGATGAAATTACCTCCTCAATTTGAGCAATTAAAACTTGCGTTACACACAAATATATATCACACAACAATTTTCTCGAACATAGACGACATTTGATATCAATAATACATTGCAAGCGTTCACTCATTACGAACACTAATTGTGCAGTAAATTTCAGTAGCGTTCAAAAAGTTTAATAGCGTGGTAACTGCACGAACATACGACTTGTATTATACAACGGTAAGCAAGTAATAATAGACTATTAGCCCATTGTTATAGGGACGAGAGTTACGTGCGGCGTTTCGTCTAGGATTCATTCCGGTTTAAAAAGAAACATGCGATTACTGTACACACAAAACGCCCCGGGAGCTCTGTTGCACCATTCTGTTAATCTACGGTTGCTTGCGAGCTTATTAAAATGAATTATATGTATTAGGTTTACAAAATGATAAGTTCACAGACGAGGGGTCGTTAGTTTGTATGAACTGAAATAAGAGTACGCACAGTGGAACGAATGTATGGGAGCGGTTGGACGTAGACATGTCCGAAAAAAAAGAGTAAAATTATGCCAAACTAATGATGCCATTTTATTCGATTACTTAATGCCTTCATAACTTGTGGTGATGAATTTCTTCATAACTCCCATATTTCGGGAGTAATTTGAGAAAATGTGAAATTTTACTATGAAAATGAGTGTATCGAGCTCTCTCCCTCCTGATTCCGGGCTTGTTCAAGTAGCGGTCTCTAATATCATAATGCTAATACTAAGAGCTATATTTAATACTAAGACACATAGTGCGCCAAATGTGCACTTTCTGGGATAAAGAGTGATGTTTATTTTATAACACAATTTTTTTATTTTTTGTTTATTTTGTTGATTAAAACCGTTTTTCTAAAGGTTTACCTTATTACAATAACATTTCTGAGCAGCCAATTAGAGAAGATATAAGCTAATTAGGATATATAATTAGGGACTTAAGGTTTACATATAAAACTGATGCACTAATGATTACTGATAAGAACATTGCTATTATTTAATTACTAAATGGCTCTTAATACACTAATTTAGCATGCATCATTTACTAATTATCACAATAACTAATTACCTTGCAATATTTAACAAAGGATACCTGGGATACCTGGATTTTATATAAATAGGTCACTATTAGTAACTTTAAAATCAGTGTTGATTTACAATTAATTTAAGCCTTCATTGAAGGTAAATCAATTGAGGTACGGGAAATATCCCCTTTGAAGGCATTGGCTCTTTATGTATCGATGAACTTATCGAAATGGCGCTATAACACTCTTCGGGATTTCAACACTCAAGAAGGAGCTCTTCAATACCCGAGTTACTACATGTTGGTTAAAGAAAAAATTAAGTGCTATCCGGCCAAAGAAGATCTCACAGTTACAGAGAGCTCTGCAAAAATCAAATTACAAGCCTTGATGGATTTAACCTCAAGAAGACTTATTAGGTCGTTAGAAACCCCTGTTGATCCCAATCAACAGCTCGTATTGACCAGCAAATGGGGTTTTGACGGATCATCTAGCCAAAGCATTTATCATCAAAGGACGAGTGAAGATGAGCAAATCGATCTTGCTAGTAATTTTATGATTAGTCTTGTACCACTGCGGCTCGTCTCAAAAGGTGTAACAATTTGGGAAAACGAGCGACCATCTTCCACTTCATTTTGCCGGCCAATATTGTTTAAGTTTATAAAGGAAACCAAAGAAAATGTGCAGAGAGAGATGGCTGAAATCGAAGCAGAGATTGAAGCCTTAACTCCATCCACCATCACTGATGGAATTAGTGTCAAACACCAACTGCTGTTGACAATGATTGATGGTAAAATTCATTCCATTATATCCAATACAGCAGCTTCAGTGTGTGACATATGCAAGGCTTGTCCTAAAGAAATGAATAATTTAGAGTTAATCAAAGATAAACACGCAAACGAGGACATGTATAAATATAGCTTAAGCACCCTTCACGCTTGGATTCGCTCAATGGAATGCTTATTACACATTTCCTACAAATTAGACATAAAATCATGGCAAGTAAGGGGTGATATAGCAAAAAGGCAAGTTGATGACAGGAAGAAAAGAGTTCAAGAGGCTGTAAGAAGAGAAACGGGCTTACTTCTCGATGTTGTGTAACAAGGCAGTGGATCCACCAACAATGGCAACTCGGCAAGGAGATTTTTTGAAAACTACACTAAATCTGCTGAACTGACCGGAATAGATGCTATGCTTTTAAGAAAAATCTGTGTGATCTTGCAGTGTATTTCATCAGGAGAGAAGATCAACGTAACTAAATTCCGAGAGTTCTGCTTTGATACTGCTAAGCTTTACGTGGAGTTATACCCATGGTATTATATGCCTTCTTCACTTCATAAAATTTTAATGCATGGGCCAGACATAGTTCAGAACATGTCAATTGTGCCCATTGGTTTTCTATCCGAAGAGGCATCTGAGGCTAGAAATAAAGATTTTAGAAAATATAGAGAGGGGCATTCTCGAAAGCATAGCAGTATCTCATGCAATGAAGATATTATGCACAATCTTTTACTGTCTTCTGATCCACTTGTTACAAGTATCCGTCCAAAAGGAAATAAGTTTGTAAAAAAATCTTCTTTTAAGGAATTTTATGAGCTTACGGATTCTGAGAAAAGTGATATCGAATTTGTTAACATAAATGATTTAGCGGACATCGATTCTGAATTTGAATTAATTGATGATGATGATGATGACGAAGATAATTAAATGATGTTATTGTTTTAAAATGTGTAACTTAGTAAATTAGAGCTTACATCTTAATTATTTATTGTACTTTTAATGAAACTAGGTAATTTATTATCAACTTACTTAAAAGTCATACTCTCATCAGTTCTTGTGAATATTTTTGTTAATATATATTTCTGTATATATATAATATATTTATAGACCTCTTAATAAGTCTGTCTGCGGTTTAAAGTAAATACAAATGGGGAAAAAACGTTTTTTTTTTTAAATTTTCATTTCCTTTTATCCCAGAAAGTGCACATTTGGCGCACTATGTGTCTTAGTATTAAATATAGCTCTTAGTAATAGCATTACGATATTAGAGACCGCTACTTGAAACAAGCCCGGAATCAGGAGGGAGAGAGCTCGATACACTCATTTTCATAGTAAAATTTCACATTTTCTCAAATTACTCCCGAAATATGGGAGTTATGAAGAAATTCATCACCACAAGTTATGAAGGCATTAAGTAATCGAATAAGATGGCATCATTAGTTTGTCATAATTTTACTCTTATTTTTCGGACATGTCTACGTCCAACCGCTCCCATACATTCGTTCCACTGTGGTACGGGCTGAAGTTTTCTCAACATAAATCTTAATAGACGCTCAACTTTTTGAAACTGTAAATAAAAGTATCCACATTCCAAAAGCGAAACTCATACATAGGAATAGTGCAAACCATTCGCTACTAACCACTATTCGAACCGAACTGGTAAAAATTGTACGAACCGCTAAACGATACAGAAAATTACATGCCTAGTTTTCTTAATAAACAACACTGGTAATTGATCGGTTCGCTGTACACAAACACACTAAATCTTCACAAGTGTTTTTAATTACGCCCAGTTATCTCACGAAACCGAGAAAAACAAATAACGGGGAGCAAACGATACGTTACGCATTCGTCAAATATAGGCCAATGGTTTAAAAAAAGTATAACGGTACTCGTGTAGTTGTTTCGTAACAGGAAAGCTGTACTGATGAAATTGTTGCATCTGTGATGTCGCGATTGGAGAAATGAGGACGCCTGCTTATCTTGGCGCTCTTTGAACGTAGCTGAGCAGCTTTCCGTACCAAAGAAAATATCGATGAATGATCGATAAAATTAGACTGATTTTTTATAGTTCTAAACGAAATGCTTTCTGTTATGGTATGAAATCGTAATTGTGCTCATTTTGGCTGTTTATGCCACCATTCAATGTGGTTCGAACTATTTTAAGTAAATAATTTCTCTCGACGTATAATTAATCCAAATCGGTTCATCAGTTAATACTGCTAGGAGTTACGAAGTCACAAATTTACAATGGAACGGACATACATAGTATACGCGTGAAAAACATTACCCTCCTTCTGGTTACGTCGGGAAAAAATAGACGTACGGTCTTTTAAAAAATAAATTTAATTAAAATATTACTATGCACGTTGTAGCGTTTTTTTTTTGAAGTGCGGTGTTTTTCCTTTAGCAGTTAGTGCCATTATTACATCATAAACATAGACGTAGTTACTTTGAGACTTTTTTTTTTTTCTTTGTCAATGGCATCTCGCAGTTCAGCCTCTGAGGCTGGCTACTGCTTAACCGGACAATACTTTGAGACTAACTTTAACTTTCATTAAAATATGAGATATTGTGCACGTTTGACGTTTTTTTTGGAAGTGTGTGGGTTCGCCTAGCAAATAGTGTCATTATGGCATAATCAACATCGACAAAGTACCTACATAAAAAAAAAATACTGAAAATTTACCAATGCTTGTCCATTTCATTCCGTCCATTGTTTTAAATTGTCCAAGCAAAACTGGCATTGTTGGACTTACTAGGTAGTTCAAACATTTCAAAATGTTGTGGTAAACAGTTACTACTCCAAAAGGGACATAAAACTGTTTCTAGTAAATACAGATTACTCAGTGATCTAGCTAGGAGAGCAGCGTTCAACCGAAAATTGCTTGTGTAAAGCATGCCATTTGAATACTGAACACTTTGTTACTCCCGCATGTGCTCCAAAACCTTTATGTGACTAAATAAATAATTAGTAAAGTAGTTAGTACCGATCACGGTTTGAAGATACTTTTCAGCACCCATTGCCAACTCATTAGATACTCACCATTTTCTCCGCCCAGTTTATATCATCATCATCATCATTTCAGCCGAAAGGCGTCCACTGCTGGACATAGGCCTCCCCCTTGTGTCGCCACATTGACCGGTCCCATGCGACTCGCATCCAGCGGATCCCCGCAACCTTCCACCAAGTCATAGGTCCTCCTAGTGGGAGGCCAGTTTATATGTGGTCGGCAAATCACATGACTAACTGATAACCACACAAATTTTCAGACACCGGAGCCAAAACTCATTTGATACTATTCAATAAAATTACGAATCAAACAAACTGAGGCTTTTAGCGGTCCGTCCATCTTACAGGCAAACTTCACAAATAGGAAGCAGAACTAAAGTTAAAACCCATCTGGATCTTTATAAGTGGAATGTATTGTTCATTGAAAGTTGATACAGTTTATCGGTACAACCTCACAATACGATAGACAGCACTCGCTTAAGAAGCACTACTGCTCGCCATTGTTTTCCATTTTGTTCAGCTCTCGACTCGGAACTTTACTCCAGAAATATCCATTTTGCTGTCGACACGAGTTTTGTTTTTCAATTATCGGTCCATGGACAGCTCTCGAAAGAGTTCTAATTGTTTGGTTATTGGATAACTGACATTGTTTTTTATAAAGCGTATCTGCTTTGAGATAATGCGTTTAGTTATTAAAAGGGGTTATCGCCTCAGGTAATTATTATTATTAGTTTTGACTGAGTAAAACAAACATCGTTTACGTCTCTCGGGATTTCCAACCATTTGCTCGTTTAAATTCGTAAGTTGTCTAATGTAACTTGAAATCCTTGGTGGACCTCAATGCCTGAGTAAAAACATTCAGCTTCTACGTTCACACCAAAAACCTCAATAAACTTGTATTACTGACTTCAAAAGCACACTTTTTTGCAAATACTGAACTAAACATATAAATGCAATGCAGGTAAAAATGCTGTGTTTGGGAAGCTCACAGCTAACAATACTGTAGTTATTTATGGTGAGGTATCAACGACAATAGAAAAAACCGGCCAAGTCCGAGTCGGACTCGCGCACGAAGGGTTCCGTACCATTATTTATAAAAAAACCGGCCTAGTGCGAGTCGGACTCGCGCACGAAAGGTTCCGTACCTTTATTTATAAAAAACGAGCAAAAGAATCACTTTTTTGTATAGGAGCCCCCCTTAAATATTTATTTTATTCTGTTTTTAGTATTTGTTGTTATAGCATCAACAGAAATACATAATCTGTGAAAATTTAAACTGGCTAACTATCACGGTTCATGAGATACAGCCTGGTGACAGACGGACGGACGGACGGACAGCGAAGTCTCAGTAATAGGGTCCCGTTGACCCTTTGGGTACGGAACCCTAAAAAAAGTAATTCATTCATCGCAAGGTTTTATTAATATCTTTGAGAGATTGTCAAGCGAGTGTTACATCTTTTTCGTAAAAGATAGACTGCCTTGGACTCGTAACATAATTATTTAGTTAGAGCATATGCGGAGATTAAAGTAGTATCTGTTTACCGCGATATTTCCGCGGATTCTGCGTACCGATTGCAATTTGTATTTACCTCGGTATTCCCTGCTAACAAGATTATTAACTCATAGTTGAATCGATGAAGCGATTATCTGTTTTCTGCAGAAAAATGCTTTATTAATATTCTGTTCACTTAATATATTGTTGCGAGGTTTATTGAATTATGTTATTACTATTTAAATTCTTTGTGTTTTTTGTACCCATTGTTATTAAGATTATTTTTTGACAGTAGTTTTTTGGCCACTTGTAAATTAGCATATGAATAATCCTAATCAAGTGGCAGAACTAATTCCATTACGCTGTTGATAAGTTCTAATGGGTAGTAGTCCGTGCCATTTTTCTTTTCGTGCCAGATACTTTCATGGCACGGTCACGGTATGGTATGGAATCAGAATCCTTTGTTGTAAAACCATCTTCATAAAATAAAGACGTATTGTTGACCCAAAAAAACAACATAAACTCACTCAAGGTCACTTTGATAACGTTCACTATACGGACATACTTTTAACGATATCTTTTCGAGTGGATGGAATATGCTCGTCCGCGCGCTTTGCTTGAACGGTTTTCCCGATAGCAAACCGGGAAAACGACAGCACAGAGTAAAGTTTGAACACCTATTTACTACTGACTGTGCAAAACGTGTCATCATCTTCCTGCTTTTGTCCCATTTTATTTGGGATCGGCGCAGACGTCTCTTTCCTCTTTCCTCCTTTCTCCTCTGTCATTCGTCATGCTATCATTTACTCCTTTTGCCTTCATATCATTGTTCACACAATCCATCCATCTTTTTTTAGTCTGTCTCTCCCTCCATCCTCCATGTGTTCCATCCCTCCTCATCACATGTCCATATCAAGACAGACGACTCCCTTTCATCTTTTCTGTAACAGGCGCCACTTTCAAACTGCCTCTTATATTCTCATTTCTAACGTTATCTATTTTAGTTATTCCACACATCCGTCTCAACATTCTCATCTCTGCTGCATCCAATCTTTTTGTCATCCGTCTTCTCCACTGCCCAGCATTCCGATCCATACAGTAAGACAAGTCATATCACGGACTTGTATATTTTCCCCTTCAACGAAGCATCCGTTCTGGTCGCAAGTTAGTAGTTAGTACGGTGCAAAATGTATACCTATATAAAATTAGATTGGCCAAGTAATACAGTAATACTGAAGTTTTATTAGTCCTAAATCGAATGACACACAATTGTTCTTAAAGAATTTTTGGTATACTGCCAGGGCTGTTATGGTGCATAAAATCGGCACGATTCGAAAACGCCGCACTCAAAATAAAGAATATGGACTGTATCCGTACAAATGGTTAATTGGTCGTGACTAATGGATTGGGTAAGACAAATAAAACTGACGCGGCTTCTATTCTCACGTCGGTCCGTCTTCGTTTTGTAGTGTTTTGTGTGTCAGTGGAGCGCACCTGCTGGCGGCAGTGACGTCACACGCGAAACACGATCATTCTACGAGTCAATGAACTTTTTCGATACAAGAAAGATTACACGTTTTCAGAACAAAAACACAGTTATTTCACCACGTTTTGCGGTAGTTTATAGTAACCATAGTAACCAATATGATAGATATTTGTCGCTTGTTATTTCATTTTGATACCAATGATCACTTGGGATTCTATACTGTACCAAATATACCGATAAATATTTTACAACCCACATAAAGCGTTTAAAATATTAATGTATCAATGCGTACAATAGTCTGTAATAAAATGGAACAGCTACGAAAAAAAAAATACTTTTTAAAAGTCAAGCCAAGCCACAAAGCGCTAAGAAGATTAGACCTACTTTTCCAACAATTCAGGACCAATAGGACGTCTTCAAATAATAGGTATTATATTTATCTAATTCCCTTGAGCTTCCATAATATTTATTAAAAGACGACAATAGGTGATATTTCGACGACGGCTTACAGAAAACGACAATAAAGTACGAAGTCGAAAAGTATGAAACTGACGCTGGTATTAAATGCACACAATTTTGTTCAGAATGTGTAGCTCAGAAATTTTGTTCTATTAAATGACGCATTTCCGCTCATCGATTCACTTCGGTTTTTATTTTGTAAACATCAACGGGGGAACCTTGTGCTGACTTCTATCTACATATCTTTCCAGAAAAGTTTCCTCTGCCATTTTTCCTTTTCTCTGAACATTCTTAGCGTTGAATAGAATTGTATGGGTAGAAAATTTTCTATACCTATTTCACAATATTGAGGTCGTACGAACCGCATTTGAGTTGAATAGTGCATTTAAAATTACATAATGGAACGAAACGGTAACTTTATTATTCGCTTTGGAAATGCGGGTTACATCGGTTTGCTTTTTTATTTTTGTGAAACATTGTCTTTTGTCGACGCAGCGAATAGTCAATAGGGAGCTCCGACCCAATTGAAATTATATAACAAACAAATAGCCAGTGTCAGGTTTCTGTTTTATCATCACATCGTATAATGTCAAGGTTATTATTATTATTAAGTTATATTATATTATACCGATCTAAACAGTTCTGGTGAACTGCACAAAAGTCAATAGTAATTCCTATAAGAAATGCCGCTATTACGGAAATAAACAAATGTCCCAAGATAATAAGAAATATTATGAATCCAGCGTTTACGTAACTTCGGTTTAGTCCTGGAAAAGTATTGAATCCAATAAAAAGTAGGTATTATAAACTAGTAGGAAATTCAATGCTCGCATATGCGCATAATTTACCCTACAAAGGAGAGCGATTTAAAATAAAATTGCATTCGATTCCGTCCGTTCTTCACGCCTTCAAAGAGCAAAAGCTAGAGGCATTTTCCGTACCTTTTATTTAAATTGGGTTGAAATACAATTGTCACAAATGTCAGCTGGAATACAGAATGCAAGTATAGCTTCATTTAGGGCTTAACTTTTAGTAGCACAACAGAGTTATCTGTCCCTGCACGCTCGTTGTTATTATTTTACTGGGGCACATGCTTTATAATTCATTTAATTCTAACGCTACGTTTTGAATGGCATATTTATGAATAGAAAGAACAAAATTAAGCCTTGCTAGTTGCTACCACGTTTTCATTTCATCTCATAACTTATATTATTATAAAAACAATACTTAATCGATTGTGGATTGTTAAACCTGAAATCCGCTAATAACAGAATCGACGCCACTGCTATACGGTCTGTCTGACAAACCAACTGTTAGGATAGATTTCTATTAAGTTTTCAATTGAAAAGTCTTCTCTTTGTTTATGATGACACAATAACCAAAAGGGTTCGTAATAGGAAAAAAGTTAATTGCTTGTTCGCAGTAACTAGTTTTCTGTATTAATGATGCTTAGGTTTTATTGGCAATCTAGCCTTTCTTTTAATTAAACGTATTGGCAATGTGTTTTACACCGTTCACTGATTCCTCTGTTTTGTACGTGAGGTAAAATGAGCTAAAAGAAAAAGTTCAAATCGAAAGACGCCGAAAAAAAATGAATTAAATTGTGTTGTAAAACGCTTTCATCATCATCATCATACACATCCCGTATTCACCCACTGCTGGGTATACGCCTACTTTGTTTTTGTGCCAATCTCTCAATCAAAGCTTTACAAAAGATAAATATGGCGGATGAATATTAATATACCCTTTACCCCGGTGTGGGACAGGGCAACTACATGTCTGTAATAGTTTCTATTGTTAATGTTTTTGTTTTATGAACAAGAAGTAGTGCATTTGAACAGTTGAACTCGTTGTTTCATGTGAAGTTTGTTTATTAAGTACAGTTTTATGATTTTGGTTATTATCATCATCTCAATAAAAATATCATCAATGATAATTATCACTTTCGAACCCTGCCTGTAGCACACGAAGTTTCCTGTTCCTGAGGTTTTATTTGGTTTGATTCATTGGAAACTAAAAGGCTGACGCTTACACAATAGAGTTGAGGCCAGACAAGCTACGAAAAAGCTGAATGACGGAAGTCTTTAGTAAGCCTTCAGTCATTTTCTGGCGATCATTAAAATACTGCCATAAGCTCAACGGGAGGTATGCCTATTGAATGGTGTGCACATACTACTCTGTCAAGAAAGTACCGGGAAACGATCGTTAGGGGTGTGAGGAACAGGGTGTAAAGTTCCTCGATACTCCTTAGAAAAGGGAGGATCCTCCGACCAGACAGGTGTTGTGTCTGGTGGGCAACTGCCCGACAGTTGTTGTCAGGTTTCACTGTATAATCTTAAGTCGATGTAAACTTTGCTTGCGCGATGTAGGAAATTGATGTTAGCTCTTCCGTCGTGTTATAGATGGCGCTGTAGTACTTCTTGTAGAAAGTTGCATTTTTTAGGTCGCTACAGATCAATAATAAACAAAATGTTAGTTATTCATCCAAAGCTTTTTTATCGCCTTCAAAGTATGCCCTTCAGAAACGATACACTAACGCCAACAAATAATCCGATCATCTAAACAATTATTAAACGCTATTTTCGAAATTAAGTTCAGTTCTTGCCGCGAATTCTCCTTTTCTTCTACCGAATGAAAACAGGTGTCACGTAGTGGTTATTTGAGTTTAGGAAAATAAAGAAATAATAAGGTGGAGCCATATCTGGTGAATAAGGTAACGTGGTTACTCGATGGTATTTGTTGAGTTTTAGGTCAAAAATTTGTCCAATATGATGGCCTTGTGCGAAAGCGCATTATCGTGGTGCTAATAAATCTAAAGAATTTTCTTTCCACATATCTGGCCTTTTTCGTCGAACTTAAACGCCGCTTAACGTTCAAATAATATTCTTTATTTACTGTTTGACTGTTCCGGCAAGAATTCCGAGTGCACAACACCGCGATAGTCACAGAAAACGGTCAACATGACTTTGACTTTGATCGACTTTGGCGTGGTTTTTTCGGTTTTGGCTCAGGTTTTGGACATCTCGTCACCAGTAACAATGCGTTTCATGAATGTTGGGTCGGAAATAACTCGCTCTAGTATGTCCTCAGCGACTTATGCGATTGAGTTTTTGTAGAAAATTCAGGTCTTTTGGGACTAGCTGAGCGGCAACATGGTTCATACCCATGTGATTATTTAAAATGGTACGGATCGACTCGTGAGACACGAGAAAGTTCAGCGGCTATCTCTCTCAAACTTGAGTGAGGATTTTCAGTTACTATTTCCTTCAACTCCCTTCTAACTTCCTTCTAACTCTAAACAGCACCGTATTAAATCTAAACAATATATGCAACTCAAACTCCGCGCCAAAATTGAAAACAGTTGTGCGAATCTAACAACAAAATAAACATTCCCGATGCTTTCTGACTGAATGTGTAATCTCCAGTAGTATTGACACTTGGCTGTCGACATATATTTAATAACTATCCGGAACTGAAGAGCACTGCACCGCCGTAGTTCTAGCAAACTTTAGTTCAAGTGTTTACACGGTGCGTGAAGTCGCTAACTCTTGTTGGTACGTTAAATACAAGTTGCCACTAACTATATACGTGGAGGTGCTAGTGGCATGCTCACTTGGGCGAACTTGTGCTATCTATGTCTATATATTCCCAAATCTTACACTGTTCCGAAGTTTGGACTTCTGATAAGCCATGCAACACGAGTAATAGACTATTGTTGTGATTATTGAAACCATAAAAACCTAGACTTAGTATTATTAAATTCAATAGATCTAATATAAGAAAGACTCTCTCCTTTATAAATCAGGAAACCCCATGATTTATCTACCATTCACTTGTTTGATTAGTGGAAACAAATAAGTATACGTTGAGAGAAATTGCCGGTTAGCCAATAACTGTTATTAATTTTATGATGTGGCGAGCATATTGGCGTTTATTGGATAAATGAGTTTTCTAATAACTCATGTCTAGGTTGGATATTTGAGCCCAAGGTGTGCTCGGTAACAAGCTGGCTTGTGAGCAAGTAATTAAACCTTATACCCAGCTCTTCTTTGATCTCGTGGCCCGTAGTCGCAATAAAGCGCAGTTTTCGAGCCTATATCGGATTATATTTAAAAGAGGCAATCTATGCACTCGAGCTATTAATTTGTAACTTACAATATGTTTATCTTCGGGTGACGAAATCTGTCGAAACAAAAAGCGGCGCTTGTTTTTTTGTTGACATAAAATCTTTTCTTTTTTACATAAGGCGAGATGATTTTCGGGTTTTGTATTCCAAGCAAAGAATATTTAATCAGAGTATTGGCGGCTGTAATAAAATTATTGTTCTGTGAGCATATCGAACTATGTTCTCTACTAGAACAATTAAGTTTTGTTCAAATGGGCTCAGTATCCACCAAGTAGAAAAGACCGTTATACTCTTCTGAATTCAATTTTCAATTTCTTCAGAAGTCTATCATTGAATGAATATGCTGAAATGCTGTCTTCACGTTAACAAGATATCACAGTTACAATAAGAAGACAAACAAACGAAGATTTTTTTGGAATGTGGGACAAAAATTGGGATGTAAGTACGAAGAATAATTCAATGGTGTCATCGTTATCGTTTTACGGGTTATTCGATTGTTTCTGAGAATCGTGTGATGCGGTAGTTTACCAATCTGAAACAAAAGGTGATTGTGACGATACTGTGCGTAGGTATGCAACGGTCGATTGAGGGAAACTGGCGAGAGCGATCTGATGTACCTACCTAACTACTTCTGTACAAGGTGGAAGGGAAACCACAGCGAAAATGGTTATCAAGTATATCATTTTAAACCCCGCGTTTTCGCGACGGTGCCCTTTCCACGCTGTATACGATCGGCTAAAACACCGTATAATATTGTGGTTATACACTAAATGAAAAAGCTCTAAACTTTAACCAACTGAATGCCGAAGTTGCGATGTGTTCGGCCAACATGCTAACCGTTTGGATTCCAAAATTCAAATAACTATTTGAAAAGCTTAATTAAATCCTGATGTTTCATTACAATAGGTTTTTTCAGAAACGAGGTTGAAAAATGTGCACAATTACGATTCATTAACAATTTGTTAAAATTGTTTTCACAGCCAGAAACGGGACGAAGGAAATAAAACATTACAACTATTTACAACGGATACGATGCGTTTGCGGTACAGTGTCAAGTAAATTGTTTCAAAAGAAGGTTTCCAAGAACAAGATTCAATATTTCATTTCGGTATCATACCTCGACTGATTTTCTAGGCGTCTTTTTTAAACCCCTTAATTCAATATTGCGAAGAAATCTATTGAATCGAGGACTTCATTTCGCCAAAGAAAACATTTAAAGGTTTACCAACAGCACGCGTAGCATGACCGCCGTAGAAACGGGCTATGTCGACCGAAGAAACAACAAACTGACACATTGTCTTTGTCTGTCATTATGTCGATTCTTCGGTAGACAAAACTCGTTTCTACAGTGGTCATGCTACGCATGCTGGTTACCAATTTAAAGGTTTACAAACAGATTAAAAGTAGTGTAAAAAAATATACTTTTTTTCCAACAAACGTTTACACTTAACACGCAATTACTACTCTGTAGTGTGCAAAAAACCTAATGGTATTTTGTAATAATTTCCATACACCAACAAATAACAATACACACGTGGCAGTTACCAATACGGGTCCCTTTTAACCATGTATGATTGAGTCACGTATTACTAGGCCCGATATTTTTTTTTAGCTTATTTTTCGTTTCGTTTTTAGTTAGGCAAGGTTGTTTTTTTCTTGTTACACTTAGTCACTGTGGCATGACTGTCGAATGCATTGATGTGCTAGTTGTTTTCTTTGTTTTTTTTTATTTGTTTAGACAAGGAGATGGACTCTTTTTTATGAACGAGGAACGGCTATTCGTAATTTATTCGTGGTGTGGTAATGGGGTAGAGAGTTGAGCTTCGTTAAGTAGTTAGATGTACATAATTAGCATTTACTGCACTTACCACTTAAGCACTTGATCACTTTGCTATCCTAGTTTTGCATCTCAATTTTGTGCACTCCATCGTTGTGAAGACATTTTTCTCATAACACGGTAAGTAAAAACTATTGCATATTGTTGGAGACATTTTCTACGAAGTAAGTCAGGTATTTTAAAATATTGCAGGATCGTTTGATCCTTCAGTCACGACATCTTACTCTTTGACTATCTTATTTAATAATATTACCTCGGAGATTGATTTCATAGGCGAGGTACACTGAGGCATATCGTGCCTTTACCTGACAATAATAAAAGCAGTCAAAAGCTTTATAATATTAACTGGATTGCGTGGATAGTGGATATATTTAATTCCTCTTAAAGCTAGCAGCTTCAATAGGATCAAAGATGCCTTGTGTCGCGGCAGAGTCAAGTGTACTTAGCCTGCTTTCAAAGTGTGCGCTTATAATGTGATATTGCTTTCCTTTGAGAGGTTTCCCTGGGTTGATATGACTTGAAAGTGCAACGATATTGCATTATATTTAGTGTATCCTATTTACCGTTTCAATTTAAGCGACGTCAACTAATTAAGTCATACGGGTGCTTTGTGAACTTGATCGAGTTTGGATAGTAGCTCTAGCTCTACCAGTACAACCTTGATGTTCGTAGACTGACATAATAATCTTATTGTAGCCCCACAACGGACGCGTGTGCTCAATGTATCTGAGCCATCATAGCCTCCGCAACGTTGCCGTTGCCTATTTACACCGGCTGAGTGACACGTCGCCGTCTATACAACTCCATACCTACCTACCGCTAGCTCGACCATATTCAACAGGTCTAACTTCCAACTGTAAAGGTGCTTCTAAACGAGCAATATTTTGAATAGATGGATGCAAAACAGTTGCCGACCACATTAAGAGCGTTTACGCCTTACGACAATTCTTACAAACTTTGAAGTCCTGAAAAAGAAGTCTGACTGAACCGATTTTCATGAAAATTCGAACGCATAAGCAGGATATATAAGTCTAAAAAGCTACTAAAACATTTTCGAAGTGTCTTAAAAATAAGATAATTCTCTCGGCTACACTCAGTTTAGCCGGCTAATCTATGGTTTATTTTCACATCTATCTTTAGCCGTAACATATATACAATTTACAAGCTATGCATAGACTATCTTCTTAGCGTGTCGACGGCAAATCGCTAAATATATTAAGCCCAAAACTCAGCCAAGCGAACTCCGCTCGCTGATGCAGTCATAAGATCCTCAACTGGGCAGGTGACAGGGCATGCAGCGCAAGATGGAACGTGGGCCGTTGTCTGTGGAAACACGCCGCATACACACTTGACATCTGAGCCGTCCATGAACCCCCATCTATAGAGATTGTCTTTGCTACGGCCGACTTGGGTTTAGAGTCTATTTAGAGATTTCCAAGTCGGCCTAGGCAAACCATGCCCGGGTGGAAGGGTTTCGGAAGGATCGATGAAGTCTTCGGGGGACTTAAGCAACTCCCGCCAAAGATCACATCTCGCTGTAGAGACGTTGCTATTAGCTGGACTAGCTGGGCCAACGCACCCAAAAAAGCTTTTACGACTTTTCAGCCTCTGGGGCACTGAGACGTAACTGTGCATTGTGTGGCGTGAGTCAGCTTGTAGCTTCGTCCTCTCGATGTGGCTGGCTATGGTCCTACGTATTTTTGGAGGCGCAATCTCAGTTAGTGGATACAGCATTCGTACCGGAGTTGGTTTAAGGCATCCACTAATAATCCGACTATAAAAATGATAATCGTTTTCTTAAACGTGTGGTTAGTGCCTATCCTAATGGCAGAGCTGTAATGCCGCATTTAATATCAAAAGACGAATAAAATAACGGCGCGTTCCCACTTTGTCGTACCGATTAATTTATCGTTGGACGACTGTCGTCCGTAGCTATTTCTATTATATCGACTGTTTGTCGTCACTGTGTCGTCGATATATTTTATCGTTAGACTACTGTTATATCTAGCTGTTCCCATTAGATCGTAACGACATTTTTACTGATCAGGGCAGTGGCCTTATCGTTTGCACATCAGTCGCCTCTACGTTCCTTTGAAAATCAGTAGTGTGTATAGTGTTTTAGGGTTCCGTAGCCAAATGGCAAAAACGGAAGCCTTATGGGTTCGGTCAGTCCGCCAGTCACAGAGTTTTCATTCCAAGACCATAGGCACCACACACATTTGAAATTAGCAGAGTAGGTGCCTTGTGCATTGTGGTGTTGGTGCCTTCGCTTTACAAATATGATGTGAAATAACGAAAAAAAAATAGGGTTGGCGCTTAATACGTCCAAATAAGGATTGAAAAAAAAATTATTATAACTGTGTTGGATGTCAATCGATAGGTCTTAAAAAATGATGTCGAGGTTTTTTAGATACTTTTATTCTTAAGAGCATACCGAGCTTCTGGCGGTAGATATCTGTGCGATCCGTGTATGTGTGCATAAGATAGACGCGCGCGAAGCTCCGGGAAGAATGGCGCCTCTAGGTATAATGTGCGGAACGCGCGCTAAATTAGGTATTTCCTTCATATTATTAAAACCAATACACATTTTGAAAATCTAAAATGTATAGGTACGTTATAGAAAATATGTAGTTTTGTTATTATTCAAAAGCTGATGATCTTCCGTGATGGTTTTACGCCGTACTGAGGATTTATTTTCTTTTTTTTTAGAGATTACTTTGGCATTATTTTCTATCGAGAAAACTACAAGTAATCGTGTTTCTAAAGTGTAGGATTTATAGAGTGAATCCTTGAATATCTTACAAATTAATTTCATAACTAAAGGTTAAGTAATAACGATGCAGCAAGGGATCATACGAACGGAATTATTTCGAAATTACGTATCGTTCCCTCGGTGCGCTCTTAATGTAATTCAATGGTTGATAAGATGTTTGCTTAAAAAGTTCCATGTAATAGGGGGTGAGCCTGTTGTCATCAACCGGGCATAAATGCAGACTCCAAGGCTGCTGCTGAGAAGATGGGATCGCACCCACTACCTCACGCTCTGCAGTCGAGCGGCCACTAGACCAATGACTGTCTTGTCTAAATGTATTATTTCAGGTTTATTCATCTAGCCTGAAACTTAAAATAATAAATTTCATAATTTATATATTTTTAAATATAGATGATACGATCAGAGACAGAGACATTTTTTGGCCAAGAACTTTTCATTTTACGGTCATGTGTTGGCAAAAAAAATAAATATGCGTCTACCAAATATTTGATTACTAAACTCTTATTAGTATAATAATGAATATTTTTTGTCCCGGATACCTGAGTAAATTTAAAATTAAGATGTTATTATTTTTTAAACTACAACTTCTATTGGGGTTGTTCAAGTTTGTATGGAAGAATATCAAAATAAAGGAATCGAACGTTTTTTTTTAAATTCAACTTTTCTCTTCGTCGGTGTGAAATCTGGAATAGGTACAATTTGCACGAAAAATTTCACTCCATCAATTTATTTACTTACCTAAAATTCGAATGTGGGTAAATAATAAAAATAGTAATTCTTATTTTTTCAAAAGTGTAGTTCTAAGGGCATAGCACGAAATTCACATGGACTTACTCTATTACTTATGTATTTCTTTATTGTTCTGTATGGTGTCGGACATAAAGAATAGCACCATCCCATGTCTTCCCGTGGGTGTCGTAAGAGGCGACTAAGGGACTTAGCAGAGAATGGGCAGCAGCGTTCTCTGTGCTTTTGTAACAACCGTACTGCGATCGCCAACCCGCCTGCCAAGCGTGGCGATTCTGGCAAAACCCCCCTAAGAAGGGGGGGTTTTGCCAGAATCGCCAACGCTGGACATAGGCCTCTCCCAACAGCAGTAGACGTCTTTCGGCTGAAATGATGATGATGACTCTATTACTTTGATATAATTTAAAAAATAAAAAAAAAACTTGCACAAGTAAAGTAATTCCTAAAAACCTTCTAAAAATTTTGACATAAGATTTCGATTTCGAACCATTTCAAAAACCGGCCAAGTGCGAGTCTTACTCGCACACAGGGTTCCATAGCCCCAAACAATATGTTGAACTGTCATTCATTATTTAGTAGTATTAGTTAGTAAACTTCCACTCAACCGCAAAACTAAATTGGTTTTTCGTAGTATGTTAATGAAAAACAAAGTTACTGCTGCAGTTTGATGAAAAAGTCCCATATCTCAAAAACTAAACATCATATCTTATTGAAACCAATTTTCGTTGATAGTTTTTTTTACGTTCTACATTTCTAAATATTTTCAGAATTTTCCTATTATTACTTTAGAAATTAGAGGGGGGGGGACACACATTTTACCACTTTGGAAGTGGCTCTAGCGCAAACTATTCAGTTTAGAAAAAAATGATTTTAGAAACCTCAGTATCATTTTGAAGACCTATCCATAGATACCCCACACGTATGGGTATGATTAAAAAAAAATTTTTGGTTTTCAGTTCTATGTATGGGGAACCCCAAATTTTATGTTTTTTTTTCTATTTTTGTGTAAAAATCTTAATGCGGATCACAGAATACATCTACTTACCAAGTTTCAACAGTATAGTTCTTATAGTTTCGGAAAAAAGTGGCTGTGACATACGGATGGACAGACAGACAGACAGACAGACAGACAGACATGACGAATCTATAAGGGTTCCGTTTTTTGCCATTTGGCTACGGAACCATAAAAATGTTTTTATCAATGATAACTACAACATTTGGAAAAATAAAAATACGGTTGCTTTATTTTTGACATGAATGAATCATTTCTTTAAAACATAAACAGTTGTAAGTCGGGTCTTTAGCGCGAAAACAAAGAAATGCACCCCCCCCCCCCCGTCTGAAGTCCGAAGCCGCACTGACAATTTGGGTATCGGGGTCCTAGCGAGGGCCGGGGGGCAGGGTGGTCCGAGCTGTAACTGGTTTCAGAGGAAAGGTTTTTACGATGTGACAAATGGGTTTAAAAAGAAAAGGATAACTTTATACCACCATCCTTCAAAATGGCATGACTTATTTTTAATTGAATATTATCCGTTTATAATTTATTTTAGAGGTAACTTTGAGGAATTTTTTCCATAGAGATTTTTTTTGATGGGTCGTGTTTTGAAAACTTACACTGCATAAAACTAGTTCTCAACTTTGCTAAATAATATTATTAACAAAGTCAATGCTGCAGTAGGTATAAAAACGAGAGCCGTTCAAATTTCACAATTTGGTGTTATTCTGGCCCTTAAATGCCCTTAATTCCCTAGTGACATGGTTGAAGTCGGGATTTCCAGCTATATTCTGTCGTGTCTCTCGCTGCGTCGCATATGATTTCATCTCCCATTGTTGCCGCCGGATTTTGTAGTTAACCAAGATTTTGTAGATTTATTGTCTAGGGCACACAAAATCAGCCATACATGTTCTGAAAGTTCCGGGATCTATATTTTTCAGGCATAATCGGCATCAAAATGTCTTTGTGATGGCCGGACTGATACTTGACAATATTCTAGCTACTCAAACTCAAATTCTTTATTGCATTCATGTGTTTACAATTAGTTGTTACATATTTAGCAAAGTTCCAACATAAAACCCGGTTAGGGCACGGCAACATAATAGATTGGTACATTTTGCTTTAAAAATATTGCCTGTGTAAGAGCCCCTTTTCTCGACAGTTTAGTATTTTCATATGGTTTATGTTTAGTACACGTGTACTTTTTGACACACCAGAGAGCAAAGCGTAGTTTGATATTTTTTTAGCTTTTAGCTTGAGAGTAAATAGCCGGAGCAAAACACAGCAATAGTTATTTTTAAACCCAACCGATAAAATTTCATGAGTTGTAGAAAATCCTCCGCTTGTTAAATGTATGTTCTCTTATTATGTTCTAACCTTAAATTATTTTACTAGCGAGGTTGTGGCTTCCCTTACGATGCCTCAGTCAATTCCTTCATCATATTTAGCCTGCTTACAATCTAAACGTATGCCGTTCGCATATGATGTATGGTAATTTCGCAAGAACCTTTTATAACTCAGGTCAGTAGGCAATGTTATGTAAGCAAAGTAGCTATTTGTTCTGTTTATGTGATAGTTTCAAGAAGCATTGCAAAGCTTCGGTTTTATTGCAGCGAACAGTGTTGACCTAAAAAAGACTATCATACATAAAGCTTGATGTCAGTTTGTAACTGGCGAGAAGCATAAAAGCACTGTGACGAATTTCATGGCGTATTCACTTCACTCCTACTAGGTATATTCAAAAATTATTATTGAGTACAATATACTCGTAACACTTTCTTTTACCATCAACTATAATATATCCAAAAAGTATTATTGAGTATAATATACAAGTAACACTTTCTTTTACCATCAACTTTTTTTTTTTTACAAAATTATCAAACCTTTTTTTCGATGAACACATAAAGCTCAACATACTTGTAACCGCCAGCTGTTTACTCTAGGAACAATGGTGCGGCCTTGATTGGAAACTTGTATAACAACTAGCCAAACAGTTAATATTATGCTGGTTTATTTCGTGTTGCACATTCTTGTGTTCCATGTGCCGTGTAATACGTGCTAAAATACTTCTTTTTATACTAACAGAAATACCATAGATATGCTTATCTTTTTTACGAATACTGTTTTTATACGATAACTCGCTCGCGTTCTTTGTGCCATTGCAAGCAAACACTGCCAAATCCAGCTCCAGTTGTATTTTTAAGAAAAAAACCAACCAGCGCGTATCCATTAGGAAAAGGAAATTTTATTTTATTCAATCGAGTGAAATCCATGGCACAAAAATGTAGCCGCCTTTTTCCAGCGCTGCATTTTCCCCCTCTTCTTCCCGGATATTGAAAAAGATGCAGTTCCTTGCACAGACCACTCAGAAATTGATGTAAAATCAAAGGAAATTGTGTTAGTCTCCGTAAAATCGAACTTCTTAAAGGAACAGACAATAAACTGATATTTCTGTTAAAGTTGAATGATACTATGCTGATGCCGCTCTAAGATCGACTTTTTTAATACTGGCGAGTTGTTTTTATTTATTTTAATAGCAAAGTAGCATTTAAATATATCCTTGATTTCATCATTTTTGAGATCTGGGATAGTACATTGTGTATTAAGGGCGGTAATTAAAGAATTACGATCGAGGTTCATAATTCCCGTACCGCCCGTGAAACATACAATGTTTTTCATCACATTTGCGAGTAAATAAATAATTATGAATTATAGCTTTAATACACAAGTCAGCACAACTATTATTACGAAATACGTGAACTTTTTTTTTTAAGCGGATAGCGGGCTTTTTGCCCACACCACAGATTATACAAATGTTCAGAAACGTTAAGGGCAAATACGTAGGTATACAGCCATCACGGAGTGTAAAATATAATAATTTCGTTGTTTTGATACAAAAAACTATCGATTATTAAGAACATTAGTTGAGTATTTCTAGTACATTGTGTATTAAGGGCGGTAAGTAAGGAATTACGATCGAGGCTCTAGTAGAAGCCCGAAGTCGAAGACTGAGGGCTTTCTGAGTCGAGGTTCGTAATTCCCGTACCGCCCGTGAAACATACAATGTTTTTCATCACATTTGCGAGCACATAATTATGAATTATAGCTTAAATACACATGTCAGCACAACTATTATTACGAAATACGTGAACTTTATTTTAAGTGGATGGCGGGTTTTACCCACACCACAGATTATACAAAGGTTTCGTTCAGAAGCATTAGGGACAAAATACTTACGTAGGTATACTTACAGCCATGACGAAGTGTAAAAAAAAATAAATAATTTAACGTTTTGATACAAAAAACTATCAATTATTAAGAACATTCGTTGAGTATTTAAGTAACATGTAGCGAGATTTGCAATGAAATTCCTGTTTAGATAACATTTTAAGACAATTTTTCAATTGCGTGTAAACTCCTTGCTTGAACTAGCATGACCTATACGCAGTGCTATAAATTTAAAAAAAAAAAACTTACCGACCTTGGGTTTCGTGACAAAAAGAAAGCTCGAGGGTTTTATATGGGGCATTACGGCCAAGTTAACCTGTATGTTTAGGTACTGTTTACGTGCAAGTGTGATGAAAAATAACTAACAAACTGGTGAAGTTATTCGAGGAATTATTCAGTAGGTAACTTACTGCTATATAATTTAAAGTATACTTGGTCAACATGTAACAATTACTTTCCATATAGAAAGTAGATTCGGGTTTAGAGTAAATTTTTCATCACAAAGGCTGGAGCATCCTTAAGCATATTTTAAAATGTTCAATGTTTTATTTTGCAGTCCGCATTGAGTTAAAGCGTTCTTCTAGCTCTTTTTTTCTCAAGCAGCATGACTTAAATAAATCTAAAGAAATTAAGAATGTGCTAACTTTTCTTCGCGACTTTTTAAGAGCCTTTTTTCCTGTCAGAACTAATGCATAGTCAGTTTTCCGAAGCTCTGCAATTCTCGCTTTTGTAAGTACTAAGTAGTTTTCTTTATTTATATTCTACAATGGCGTTTGTAGTTGTTCTCAAAGGAGCTTTTAAACACAGACGTGCACCAAGGTGAAAATACTTAAATACAAACAATGTCTTATTAAGGTGTAAGCGCCAGGGTAGGCCGCGTAATTCAATTATTCTTACGTTTTCTGCAATTTGCGGGTCATATTCGGATTGTATGTTGATTAAAGTATGGTTTTCTACCGTAACAAATATGCTTTACAGAGTTATAATAATTAAAATCATCAATATTAACTAATCCCATTAAATAGTAACAATTTTTTTTTAAACATACAGCCTGACACAGTACAGCATATTAAAAAAAAACAAAGAAAATTTTATTTACGGTGCCTGCCCTGGGGCTTCCCCTTAAGAAACTTGTTTATTAAATCTCCACGAAGACTAATAAAACAATACTTCAACAGGTCAACTTCATCTTAAGATTGAATATGACTAACTACAAGATATTGAGCATTAATGAGGCTACACTTGAACGTTCCGGAGTACCTACATTAGACTAAACTGGTTTTTGGTTTAGCAACTGTTCGTACCAAACGCAACTATGTGGAGTTGAAACAAAACAATGTACCAATGTAATGACTGTTTATGTCTATCAAAGTGTCAGAGCTTAAAACATCAGTATTTTTATTTTATACATTTTTATTTAACCATTTCTTGCATTGCATGTCGATGACCAGCAAGTACGTCATGTTAAACCTTTCGAAAATTATTTTTGAAGTGAAAACTTCTTTAGCCGCGTTGACCGATTTTTGGTAAGGGAAAAAACTATGGGTTCGCATCACCGATGACCTCGACATGATCGTGACGTCATGCGCCAGACTAGCGCGACGCGTAGTTCCGTTGTTTAGAGTTTTCACTTCTGTCAGCGGTCCCTCTGTTTTTTATAAGGTTTCGTTCTTAGAAAAAGTCAAAGGAAAAGTTTTTGTAAATTTCAGCTCTGAAGAATAGAGGGTTTCGTCATACTTCTGCTGCGAGCGATGGTGGGAACATTCACATCTGTTTGGCTTCCGAACTGCCAGTCCCGAGAGCAAAAAACGTGACCAATAAAACAGTTTCTCTTTTATTCGTAATGAATTTGATGCAACCTTCATTCTTTAAGAACTGAAGCTTACAAAAACTTTTTCTATGAAGGTAAATAAATTTACTTAAAAGGTTAACATTGCCAATGGTGGAAACCATTGGCAATGTTAACCTTTTAAGTAATTTACTTAAATTTTTTACTTAAATTTACTTAAAAGGTTAACATTGCCAATGGTTTCCACCATTGGCAATGTTAACCTTTTAATTAAATTTATTTACCTTCATAGAAAAAGTTTTTGTAAGCTTCAGTTCTTAAAGAATGAAGGTTGCATCATACTTCTTCTTTCATACTTTGCGTGCGAAAGTGGGAACTTTGATATCTGTTTGGTTTCCGAACTTCCAGTTCCGAGAGCAAGCAACCTGACTAATAAAATAGTTTCTTTTGTATTAATAATTTCCACCATTGGTTTGACTCCATGACCCCTCTAATAAAATATGAACGAAATTAAAAATGGCTTTGGGGAACTTAAATTGGTTCGGACACGATTGAAACTTTAATACACTTATTTTGGTCGTTCTTTCTTGGTCATTAGAAGGGTGGTGGGTAATATTTGATTTGTATCGCTATCGATCCATGTTACTAGTGTAAACTGTAAACCCCCTATGGGTTCTTTGTAACTTTTTGAATACTTATTACATAATTAATCTGTACTGTAGTAACTTATACTTTTCCACGAATAGATGCAAGTTGCTTCAAAACGTGAGTTATTTCTCATCTGGAGAAATGTAAATGAAAAACATGTTAACAACAAAAATAAGTACGTTTCCGAAATTATTACACATTTCACCCCTGCTCTGAAAGTTAAAGGTATAAACCATTAACCGCTCCACGAGTTTGTTTATAAACATATTAAAAAGATAACACTTTCCATATTAACAGAAGTGATAAACGCTGGCCGGTCAGCATAGTTTTAGTCAGTGAAACCACGCTTTCCATTCCTTCGGCCGAGCGGTGCCCGGACCTAATCACGTACAGGTATTTAGGTAGCCATGTAAGTACTACACTACGGAAACCCACATCCGCCGCGTTGTAACAATGTTTATTATGATATAATGGGTCCGCACGTGAGACCTTATGCGACAAACCTACTAATTAGTGCCACTTACTTTGAAGAAGTTTTAATTGATCGCGTTTACTGTTAGCGCAATTGTCTCGTCAATGCGGGTAACTTAGACGACAGCTCATCTTTCAAACAGAACCTGTCAGTGCATATAAACTGCAGCCATGCTGCTCAAAACTTTCTCATTGCAATCTTAAATTCTGAACATATCAAAACGGTGAAACTATAATGATGTTAGTGTTTGATTAGTCAGTTTGAAGTTAAAACAAGCAGCCTGAAGAGAACAAGATTCATCGTGCTATTTGGAGCAAAATAACAGGGGTTGCAAACATGCCTAATCATCTATGCATTGCAAATGCATCTTTAACGTCGGCGTCGTTAGGATTTGTGTCGACACTTCACTTACAAGCTTCAAGAAAGAAATTTCGAATTTATTGGAAGCAATTGCTCTCCGATATTTGTTAAATCAGCTCATCTTAGTCCCGCTAGAATTGCACTTCGTGCGAATGTCAACGACTTCCGTCTGTCTCCAGCTCCTAAAGGGCCTTATTATACGCCCGAGACGCCTTTTTATCTGAGTGAAGCCCACTCGAACCTTTAATTGTTTTTTCGTTACTTGAACAATATTGTTTTTCCGAACGTGCTTTTGTCTTCGTGGTAATTTGGGATTGGAAGAAAATGCAACAGAGGCTATTTTCGAGCACGTATGACAAAGAAAAGAAGTTGCTTACTAAAGTTTTTGTCCCTTTGTCTCGGGCTGATTTTTATTCATTTTCATATATTCATGTAAAGTCAATGTAAGGTACGGTGCGAGCTTTGATACGCAATTATTAACTAGTATATTTCTTTTTTACAAAAAAACCTTTGTATTCCTTTGAACACATTTTTTTTTCTCAACTACAATGGAAACGGAATATATTATCAAAGTTAATTACATCGATTCAATTGGTACGTCAAATATTTGGGGAATATAACCATTATCATAATTCAAATTTCTTATGGTTAACGACAAATCCTTAAATTGACCGTGGCACATAGCGTAGTCGTCCTTATAGTTCGCAATAGACATGCTATAACTATTTATTTTATCTCGCAAAATCTGGAATTCACTGTACTCTGTGACAGCTACGCCGCCGGGGTGAAATAAAAAACAATGCATCCAATCCATCAAAAATCGCGAGTCGACGTAAAGGGAATCGACATAGCGGGAGTAATTCCAATGAAATACATTCTTAGCCGATCGATAGTGTCCTGAATATCTATAGTTCGCAGTACTGTAACATTTTTATGGTTTCTTATTGTCTTGTTCTCTAATCTCCTCCAACCCTTTGTTGTTAATCCGTCTGCTGCTAGGTAGGATCAGCAGTACGTTGCAGTCTTATCTTCTTTGTGCGGTCTTCGGCATCCTGGCAGACAATTTATTAGCTATTACTTATTCTTACACAATGGTCAGCCAAAGCCAGCAGAGACTGCGCTGTATGAGATTAAAGTGTGATGACATGCTTATACTAGTCCACGTTTGTTCACCACATAAAGGAATGCTCAGATTTACATAGCGGTGCGTGTTTTTATTAAAATAGGTACTATAAAATCTGGCGCGCCCTTCAGAAAAGAGCTTGAAATAACTTGTCAGACATTATACCAATAAAGAGGTTGAGGTCATTCTGTGCTCCTTAAGATGTCCTTTCTCAATTTCACCTTTGCTCGTCTGTCCTTTGGGTTCAAGCGCCCCTGGTAAAACAAAAACACAACGATAAAAAAAAGTATGAGTTACGACTGAATAAAATAAATTGGTCATAAAAGTCGTACTTATTGAAACATTTAAACGCTCGCCGATAATTTTCAGACGCCTTTGGTAAAAGCAGAATTCAACGTAGTCGAACGGTAATTAAAATATCATTGCGGAAATTAAAATTCGTGCTTTTGAAAGGTATTCATTTTACAAAACATCATATTAAAATAAATCCTTGTTCATAATTAACGGCGAATAGTTCACCACCAGTATGACGTGAAGTGAATGATTCATTGATAATGAAAAATTGTACTTTTTAAATTGTCATTCTTGAAAAGTTGACCAGAAGCGTCTGCATCTAAATACTGAAAAAGCTATGAGCTGTTTGTTTGCTATCGACTTTATAAGTAAATCATTGGAAAGTTATTTGTTACTCGTTCGTCTTAAATGAGTAAAATTAGAAATCACTCGCAGTAGCAAAAAGATGGCAAAAGAAATTAACGTTACCCATACTTTTTGTCCTTCGATATTCGATATCCCGCATCATTTTGTATCATGCATAGATTCGTCTTCTTAGTTTGTCAATGACAATCTCAACGGCTACGAGATTAATACCTCCGTCCTCCAGTTGAGTCCTTCCGTTGCTAAAACGTGTAGGCAACATGACACGTATAGATAGAAACCTAACAGAGCTAGAAATTTAAAACCAATGGCGGCTATATTATACAGACTGTAAACGTACCCTTCACGAACCTAGCATAAAACCAAGTAATACTGCACAAACAACATTGCTGGGAAACGACTTTTTTCTTGTTGTGAAAAATCACGGTTATGGTAGCGCTCAATGTAACCGTAACGTACTCAAAACATGCTGATGAGTGCATTTAACAGCACAGTGAATCTGGAGGTTTATTATAACATTTAAAATGTGAATCTATATATAAAAAGAAAAACTTGTGAAGAAGCTAGAACTTTAAGCTCCATAACTAGAATATTCCCAGTTATGGTTAAGTACAAAGAAATATCGCAGGGGTATAAGGGGTATTTTTGCACTATTCATACCTGGGTGGACCGCTAAGAAAGAGCTTTATGCCCGTGCAATAAAGAAGTCATCCGCGTCGTGGACCATTTTCCCTGCCTTACTTATTCTATTTCTAATATTTAAATCCCACATTTTGTTCTCAGGCATTTTCTACCTTCGTTCGGCGACGGATTTTGAACCTTGCTCTCGTTGCTCGATTCCTTGCGACTCAGTCTTAAAAAAGAAGATAAGATTGCAACCGCCTTGTTTACTCACCGAAGATATAATCCGAAACCAAAGAAACAAACATTTTCTGCGTCCTGCATGTATTAATGCACTTCTCGCAATTACTTACTGTTAGATACAGATAAACAAAAAATCTGGTTTTCAAACCGGTCCAATCTGAGATTTAGACCATTAATTGGTTAAATAAATGTTGATTAGTGACGCGATCCGTTTGTTTATACTAGATGCTGATCTACGAAACTAGTTTTAATGTTATTCATAGAAACCTGGTTTCGATGTTATCTGTAATACAGGTAGTCGTTAAGGATATTTTTATCTTAAAGTCTTAATCACTGCCGGAATAAGAAGGTTAGGGAAATGAATTATAGCCATTAATTGCTATGCAAGTACAAATTCACGAATAGTAAAACGAAACTAAAAAGTGGTCAAAGGACTCGTTCTTTATGGAGTAACATTATCGGGAATTCAAATAAAATATATGTGGTGAGGCGTCTTCGTAAAACTAGAATTTCCGGGCGTTCTCATTAGTTCGGGTCCCGAACTTTTCGTCTCGACGGCTCGGTAATGCAATACGACCGGACTATACATATATACGTAGAGCCTGATAGTTCGGTATCGATATCGGAACTGCGGTACTAAGGAAAGACTTAATGGTCGACATTTAATAAAATATTAAACATTTAGACTATCCCATATATCCAAATTGAAAAATTATAGAATATTTTTTCTAAAAACATGGATGAAGCCTGACTTTGTAAATAAATGGGGCGTTTTTGCTGAGCGTCATCGCACCAACAATGTTCTAGAAGCCTGGAATTTTACACTTAATTCATAAAAATACAAGTTTGTTGCGTATTTTGAACGTGCTGAAGGATGCTGACAATCTCGCTAATTTCAATGTCGAACAAATGAAAAGATATGGAAAAGCAATGTCGTAACGAAGCAGAGTGAATATAGAAAAGGACGATTTTATTTAAGAAGTTCAGATGCAGTTAATTTGTGCCGAAATAGACTTTTAAGTTTTTTATATTAATTGCGTTGTACTTGGCTTGTTAGAAATAGTAGATGTTTTTGCTGAGATATTTGAAGTTAAAAATATTTTATTACATGTCGGCCTTTCAGTTTTTCCGTACTAGTGCAGGTCCGATATCGATCCTTATCAGGCTCAATAGTCCGGTCTTATTACATCCACGAACTGCTGAGACGAAGAGTCTCACCAGTCCGGTGACCGGAGTAAATAAGCCGAACTACTGAAAACGTCCGAGAATTTCGACATGTCAAAATTCTCGGGCGTTTTCGCGGCGGGCTGAAATATGGCACTTTTGAGAACCGCAGAAAGCTTGTTCGTGGAGACTACAATTACCACAACCTCCCTTATACTCAGTTAAAAGACGAGTTTTTGCGAAATAAGCAACTTTAAACCAACACTACAGCGAGAGGCAAAAAGGAAGAAACATCGAAATTTTTCATATTTCAAAATAGCTCCATAAAATAATCTAGCCACATTAATCAAACATGCATGTACTGAGCTTCGAAGCTATACAACCTAACTACAAGTATTAATGTTTAATCTCAATGTAAATATTAGTGATTTGTGTGTCTGGGGAATTTTCTTTTTAAACCAGTGCATTATATTTTCGTTCTTCAACATAGAAATCGTATTCGTAGGTAAGTACGTAGGTAATTGAGATTATTACCAGTATTATTGTGACCATCATTTCATAATTAGAACAGATCTTTTATCGAAACGACTGGTCTGCTTAAAAATAAATACCTTATCAACTTGAATTTGACCCGATCGATCACTTGTTGGTAGGAACTGCGTCTGCACTGCTAGGTCAAATTACAGGTATGATTTTTTTAATACTAAATTTGCGGCCAAACGCAACGCAACGCTTGCGTTGCGTTGCGTTTGGCCGCAACTCGCCTGATGTGAAGCGCAGATGCAGCCTAGGATTGGGCAGGCTTTCTTAGAAGAAACCGATTCACTCGAACTTCGAAGATATCGAGATAATAATTATCAGGGAACATAGAAGCCGGCAGTGAATTCCACAGACCGGATCATACAATGAATGTGGGAGCAAAGCGCTTCGTTCGGGTCCGTGGAACTTCAAGCACATACCGGCAACGCTTCGCAGTATCTCTGCTCGTCAAATGATAGAATGGGGATAGGGCAATTAAATTGTGTAATTCCAAAGCACACTCCTCGAAATACCCGTAATATTCCTGTTATTAAAACTTCCGAACTAACCTGCGTATTTCGAGAGCCCGTGATTAGTTACGAAATGCGGTAGACAATCAAATTATGCAACTGTATTTGGATAATAGGTAGAGGACATGGTACTTTTCCTTCTCTTTTATTTGCGCATTGCTTTATGAATAAAAGAACAAAATCCGTTGGCCGGATAAAATTGTGGCATCGAAAAATGTTTTGTTTCAGTTGGGCCTGTTCAGCTGTTGATGGTCGACTATTGACCCGGTCTGTCTGTCACAAAAGCCTTTTAATGTGCAAGTAAATCAATAAGCAGTTAACGCTTCAATTTAGCAACGAGCAAGGATTAAGTATTCAAACCAGTGTTATCGTGAATTCAAAAGTTTGTTTAAAATCATCAATTCAATTTCACTGTTACCTATACAAAATTGTATGAGAACGTTTTTAGGGAAGAACGTTGGTTCGTACTGTACGATAGGGATCGTAAAGTATTTCAATTACCGATGCATCAAAGATTCAGGAAAACCTCCCATTCAATTAAAAATCGTTCACTAAGAATCGGGTGGACCTACAAAAACAACTTTAGGTTAGCTTCTGGCACTTTAAACATTTTCAAAAACGTTCAAACCCCTTTCTCTATTATGTAAAAAAGGATTTTTTATGAAACAAAAATTAAATCCACAAGCGAGTTCGATACAGTTACAATAAATAATAATCCAAGCTTGAATACACGTTACTGAACGTTTAGATTGCAAGCGTGAACGTAGGAAGAGAGAACTATTATCTTTCTACGTATCGGAGGGCCGTGTATTAATTAACGCGTTTTTGCTTTATTTATGTAGAATCTATCCTTGTTTGTACAGTTTGCTGAGTCTGAGGGTGGAGGTAACGTGATAACGCTCGCAGGTAGACGACTCGCGACGGAAGCCATCACACAACTTTTTTTTTTTTAAGATAGCGTAGGTTACACTTTGTTTAACGTACGGATATTTATTAGACGTGTTCCGACGTGTTCCGTGTTAGATCATAAAAGAGTTGTTTATTTATTTTTGGAATTGGGTTCTCTTTGGATTAATAGTAATAGTAGTAGTTGGTTTCATTTTGCAATTTTTAAGAGTTACAATGTACAATCAGGGATATTTAATTTTATTGTGATTTGAAAATTTGTAGATTATGATCTTAAAACTCATCAAGATAACGTAAAAGTAACGCAAGTGTAACGTTAGTTTTATGAAGACATCGTATTTTAAATTCAAGATTCATTAATAAATCTTTGAACTACAGAGTCTCATTGCCTACCTGCTCACATTCTGTAGTTTCACTTGTTTTCTCACGAGTTTATACGTAGAAAAACTATATCCTCTTACATCTAGTAGTACAGAGAATTTTATTAATCCCCCATTCTGCTCACGGTTGCAGAACTCTTTATAACCGGCGGGCGGTTTGCTTCCCATTTTTCGTTTAGTCTTCACTGTAAATAGATGTTTGCTGCTCATGCACTCACTGTGTCTACGTCCGTTTTTCCTATTTCATGGAATATTCGTGTTTAACTTGGTAAAAGGAATCACCTCTCGTATTTATTCACTCGGACCGCTTGTTTGAGTTGTTTGATATTTATTTTAAACGAATTTGTAATTCATTTAGTTTGAATATTGTTGGCCATGTTTTTGTTTCATGAGGGAAATCGGATCCACATTGCCGAGTTGTTAATAGCGATATAATAGTGAGGCATTATATTTTTTATCCCCGAATTAGATGTGTGTACCCGACAAGGAATAAATGGTGAATGCAAATGAAACGCTTGTCAATTTAATGTTTTGTTGACTAGAATTCCGAGTACATGCTGTCACCATTGCATTGTACGCATGTTAATAAACAGATAGTGTACAGTATTAGAGTTGTTCGTACAGAGGCTAGCGACGCGTGTGTTTTTGTTGACCATCTGGTCAGCCCCGAGCGGCCGGTACGCTGCGTGCTTCCCAATTAAATCGGCACAGTTTGATTCGCACAATAGAACAACGCGGGGTTCGACCTTGCAGTTTTTTGATAACCTTCGCGGAGGTACAGATGTTTCCGATTTAGATTTCACAGATTTTTTCATTATTTATGGACTAGTTCTTGATGTATAGTTGTTTTGTAACATGTGACACGTCTAAGATCAGCTGTGGTGATGTCTGCTCTTGAATATGTCAGATGCTACGCAGATCGCGCTGTGTTGCTAGTGCTTGGCCGACCGTGCTCTTATCCACATAAAGAAGGTAAGTGCTACCCTCCTCGGAATATGCTGATAACAGCAGTTTATAAATTGTGCAAAATAATGCTGCAAGGGACTGTGATAAAGTTTCTGGTAATTATTTTGTCTATAATAAAAATAATAATGGTTTTACAGCCATATCAATATCTACTTAGCATAATGTCTGCTTCCAGTCTGTCTGTCGCATTTGAATTAAGTTTGATCGGTAGGGTCACTCACCTTGTCTTCGCATCTTTTTACGACATTTTTCAGCTATAATTGAAAACTTTTTCTGCTAGTTTCCCTATCGTCTTTCTGAAACTATTTTAAAAATAAACTTAATAGAAACAACCAAGCATCTGAATGCCATTATTTCACGGGCAGTTCATCCGAAAGCTTGGATAGTTGGATCCGTATCGATAAGCTGTCTTGTTGTCCGTCTCTCTATGGACGAATAGCTGGCTCTATTGGTGGCAGCTAAATGCACTAAAAAGGACGTGCAGGAAAGTTTTTATTTAACATTCAGGAATTTTCGAATCGACGTTCTGTTGATTCATTTTGCGCCGCTATTCATGTTCCAACTACGTTTAATTGGATTTATTCTTTAAAGCGTAATATTATGCTGCTTGAAGCGTTTAATCAAGTAAGACTGGTCCTAATCGGTGTTTATATGCGGCATATATCGTCAATAGTATTTTGTCACAATATAATATTGTACGCTGTAGGCCGCAAAAAGTTTCACTTAATTTTTCTTATTGTGTCTGTTTGGTCTACCTACTTGTCCTTAGGTACGTTGTAGCTATAAATGCGTGTTATTGTTCTGGAATAGGAGTCGATGAAAACTTGGTGGTTAAAAAAATCGATCGGTGTTAATAAGAACACACATTTCATATAACTTTATAACACCGGTATCACGACGTAAATTACTCACGTGCAACTGTATGGTTTACAGTAAAAACTAAATATGACGGTAAAGTTGGTACGCTTTTAAGTTAAAGTTACTTGCTAAATCTAACCCATCCTGTAATCCCGTCCTCTCTTCATAACAAAGAACTTCACCGTCAGCACGAAATTGCTCACATTGCTCACTCTCTGCAGTTAAATTTATACCAGCAACTTTAAAACATTTTTTTGTAAGTACCGAAATAAATAATTATTTAGTGTCAACGAGATTATGTCGCGCGACTTTTCGGAACTCATTTAATAGCTCTGAAACGCATGACGGAGCTATTTTCCGGGAATGTAATAGTTAATTTAAAAAACGAGATGACAGCCTTGTTCGTGTACAATTAGCTTGCTCCGACATGTACCTCAGGTATGATTCACGCTGTGATTACACTCCTGAGATATTTGTTTACGCATTCTATTTATAATTCAATGGCGCTACTTATAATGTTGTAAACAATGCGTTGAATTGTAACTGATAGATGCATTTTTTCAAAGACAATGCAACGCTCCTACATACATTACGCTGATCATTTTGTCATTTATGTGCATTGTTTAGTGGTTTTGTAGCGTCAGCACAAGATAAGATATTAATAGTTTAAAGGCCGCCTGCTTGCCACAAACATCTTTGGTTAGGTTGTAGAAATTGCAAACTTTGTGTGAAATTGGACAGGCTTATAAATTCCGACGGGACGTTTGATAATTTGGACTAGAAGGGGGGTGACTACAGAGATAACTAGTCTAGAACAAATGCAAGTAGACAAGCTGCGCCGGTTCCAAGTCGACAATTAAGATAAGGGCAAGAGTACGATCATGATGATGATGAATAATGACCTACCTGGGAGGTGTTTCTGTTTATCCCAAATTGTCCTATAAACTTCATTATTTCAACATGTCGAGTTCCTTGACATGTTGAAATATAGATAGTTGTAGATAATACCTACGAAGAAACGAAAGACAAAACACATCCGGCTTTCTCTCAAAACAAATAATAAGTAGGTAAGTATCATCGGCATAGTCAAAACAATTAAGGTCGTTGACTAGGAATGAAGTAGAAACACCATCGCCGCTTAACAATTATGATCGTAATTAAATTTTGGCAACGATACTCACTACTTTTCGTCACATTTACATTCTGTCTTCATAGACAGGTAGCGTTGCTAATTGGTGTGATATTGGCGTAATGACAGGTGTCAGATCTGACGGCCTTCTCGCGAGCTGTCCACACGTTTCCAGTTTAATATTTCAGGTTATTGACAGCACTTTGTAAACAACTGAAATCGATCAGTTCTCTAGTGCCAGAAGTGAACTGATTGATGGCTTATTGGCTATTTAATACGTGAATGCAACGCACCGTACTGCAAATATTGTAAAATCAAGTAACGCAGCATAGAATTAAACAATCTTGTCTATGTATTATGCAGAGGTCGAAATTAGGTAGACTTATTTTTGTACTTGCATCGAAATGTTGATATTAATATGGATCTTCCCTTGCGTGTGCGCATTGGAATTTTGCAACTTCGGACATCCGATGTCGGATGGTTTAAATTGTGTAAAAGTAAATAACTTTTTTATTTAATAAATCACGGGATTTGAGGACTATCCACTTTATTCTTTTGCTGTACGGAATCGATGTAAGTACACAAATAACTCTACCTAATTCCGACCTCTGATTGTAAGTAAAATTACTTGCATTTTACATTTATTATTCATTCTAGTTAATATCTATTCCTCTTTAAAGTGCCGTGGGCCTTCGTAAGACCTCAACACGCGATGCTTCAATTACAGTTATGCAAAATCACTCAGAAGCATCGTTGATAGGTCTACACTCTCCTTCAACTCCGCTGCATTCTTGCTCTTACGAAAACTCGGTCAAGGAATACTGTAATGAGTCACCTGAAAACGGCTTACAAAATTGACTTGTTTTTGTTTTATATAGTCCTGTTTATTATGTAGGTAAATAACTTAGTATCGATCGTTGAACGAAAATGGAATTTACGAAATAAAACAGATTGTCGATTGATCCAAGCCTCAAAATTAAGATTGTTCGCCAAAGCTTGCTCAAAATTTTCATTGTTCTACACTATTGTGAATGCCCTGATGAGAGTTAGACATTTTAATAACTAGGTATTTATTATGTCCGGATTTGCCATGAAAGCTAGCATAAAGGGAACAACACTTTGAGTATTAATACTAAATAACACTTATATTCAACACTAGCTGTGCCCGCGACTTCGCCCGCGTGTTTTTTATAAAAAAGTTTTTTATAATCATTATTGATTTTTTCTAAAATAGAAGTAGCCTAAGTTACTCCTTATTACATCAGCTATCTGCCAGTGAAAGCCGTTCCAGAGATTAGCCGGAACAAACAGACAGACAGACATACCGACGGACAGACAAAAATTGTGATTTTTTTTATTTTGGTGTATGTACCGTATATACATTCATATGCATGTAGTAAAAAGCGGTTATTTTAATATTACAAACAGACACTTCAATTTTATTTATTTGTGTAGATAGATTAAATCGTAGCAACCCCTCTATTGACAGTCACAAATTCACCATAAACCGGGTTCCATTGCAAAGGCATTAGGTATTTAAATATCCATATGTCAGCTGCACTGCAGTCTGGGAGTTGCCGTGCGTTTTACACGTGTAAGTGACAGTCCCGATACATAAAATATGTCCATTCCCAAGAAACCCACTCTCTTTAACTATACACGCCGTAATATAGTAGTATCCTGGATATAATTAATTCATGAACCTTTCGGGGGAACGACATCGGCCGGTAGAATACACTCAGTGGAGTACGCATATACAATAGGATTTTTAAAAGTTCAACGTAGGTTGACTGTCTGGGACACTGGCTAAAAGGGAATAAGGAGTTTTAAACATTTCGTAAATTAACGCAATAAGGACCAAACCAAACGAAGCAGTGACAAAGAGCTGGTTTAAAAAGTCGAGTCGACTCGGTGACACAGCGCTTATAACTTTTAGTCACGTATCATAGCATTTGCGAGTAGTATTCAATTGCAGCAGCGCGTAAATGGTTAAGTATAGTTACCGGTTGTTACCGTATTAATCGGCAAGCTGGTAACTCATCCGCTATGGTAGTAACCCATTTTACAACTCGTACGATTTAGTCTGTACGAAGCTGATCATTTTCCTCGTAAATGCATATAAAAACGTTGGAGCACGAGCTATCACGTTATTCAATTTGTTTTTAATGATATGAAGGTCTTTATAACACAAAAATCCCAGCGTTCAGTATACTGAAAATATCGTCCTTTCATAATAATTGTGTTTGCAAAATGCATTAGCTCTATCAAAGGAACGTCAACAAAATCAAATATCTTGGTACAACGTAATGCTATTGCGACACGTGTTTGGCTGGCACTACACTAACCGAATTACTGCCAGTACCATGTCGCAACAACGATATTGTGAAGCAAACTTCTAGCGACGACAATTAATTTTCTCGAACAAGCAATATACATTTTCACTGCGATGTTATTGCACAGCCAGTAGAATTGATAAAGAAAACGTGCGAGGCGTACGCTGGAACTAATCAGGCGTTGGAGAAGTGCTGAACTAAAAGCTTGGCAACAATTCCGTGTTTATCCAATTTTCATCTGTCAATTTAACTTCTTCAGGCTATACCAATTAGTCGCCCCCGTCTTGTATCGATCGCAGCCACGTTCACCATCCGAATACAATTGACGATTTTAACGTAAACCCAGAACAGGCTACGCTATACCAATAACAAAATGGGAAAAAAACAAGTATTCTTGAGTTGAGGGTATTGGAGAATGCTGGCTTCATATTATTCGTATGAAATGTAGCCAAATATTGCTACTACATTGTGCATAGATGTGTTAAATTTTATAATGGTAAGAAGACGACTGAAATTAAGATGAAGGCTCTTCTCAAAAGATGACGGGGGTATTGTGGGAAGTTTTTGATAAGTAAATCTGCGGTCAATTAACAAAAACCGGAATGTGTGAGATGGGAGAATTAAGAAAAGGAGCAAAATTACAATCACGTCTGTACACTGTACACACATCTTTATAATTTTATCAGCGAGAATGATAAATATTGAACCAGCACATGATGTTTTTACAATTGTCATTCTAAAATAAAATAATAGAAATTAACTGAAACAACATTATTGCGCATGTTACCTTAGTCACAAACACACACAGAACAATCTTTGTTACACGCAGAAAGAGAGAAAAAATGTCCTTTTGAACCGCTGAAAAATTAAGTACTGTTATACCTATTACCCTTTCGCGTGATAGAAACACTTGATCAACGGCTACCAAGTCCATGATTGCAGAATTTAAAGTAACATACGTTTTAAAAAGTAGCTATAATTAGAAAGAAAGAAGAAAGAAAGAAAATACGTTTATTTGGCACACGACACAAACACATAGCATAAAAAAATCAAAAATAAAATAAAACTTAAACCTAAAAACACACAGAGAAAAAAAAAATTAGATGTGTGATCGACCGGGAACCGGGTGAACCCCATCCATACAGCAATTGCACCAGAAAATTGCAACTCTCCCAAGCTCGCCATCTTACCTCACTCCAGACTCGTCTTAACTTAAAGCTAGCCATACACGCTTGGGATTACCGGCGCAGGTATACCTATCACCCTCTAGTAAACTTGACAGCCCGTCGAAATATTCGCGCAGGTTTACAAGGTTTTTATGACTAAAGCTATTAACGAATTGCAATTATTTTTAGTGCAAAATAATGTTGGTTATATGCCTTATGGGCTCTATCATCACCAATTGCGGGGGCTGTGACAACGAGATTAGACGACGTTGCGCCATAACTCGATCGGCTGTACAAAAGTTAGACAAAATCTGGAGAGACCGCCGCATAACTAAAAATACCAAAATACGCCTTGCCTTATGAATACCCTGGTTTTCCCGATCTTCCTCTATGGTGCGGAGACATGGACATTGCGAATGCAGGACCGATGCAAGATTGACGCTCTGGGGATGTGGTGTTGGAGACGCATGTTCAGGATAAGCTGGACCGCTCGTCGGACTAACGTGTCAATACTCAAAGAACTTAACATTAAACAGAGACTATCGTCGCTTGTGCAATTACGAACCCTCAGTTTCTTTGGACACGTTACCCGCAACAGAGATTCCATGGAGCATTTGGTGTTTAAGGGTAGAGTCGAAGGCACGAGACGACGTGGTCGATGACTAACCCGATGGACAGACTCCATCAAATCTGTCACCAAATTGTTCCCTGTGGCAGAATGTGCTCGCCATGCAGCCAATAGAGACCGGTGGAAAAGGATCGCGAAGGCAGCAACCACAGTTGTGGGCGACCCTCCATGACCACGACCACTGTCAAGAGTGAACGACTAAGAATAATATGCCTTATAAGAAAATTCATATTTTTTTTAAGACTCGCTCCTGCAGGGTAAATGAGGTTTTGAAAACAGGTCTCTCGCGCAAGGCGAATCCGAGTTCAGTTTCAGCACTCCTTCCTAGGCAATAGAGTTATATAATAGAGCAAAATTTATCGAGCTAATAAATACCTTTACATCCTTGTCTTCAAAATTGGCTCATTAGTTTTCGTATAAAAACTTTTATTTCTTAATCTGATTACAATAATATCGTCAAATTTCTTGGGTTTTGCTCTCAAAAAATAGTTTCTATCAATAGATTTGTGTTATTATTCGATTTTATAGAAGGGCCAATAATCAATGACTCGATATGGTAAAAAAAAAACCATTAAAATTGAAGTAAACTGGAAATTATTAGTATACCAAATACTTACAGTTTATATACAGAAACGCCTGCCATAATATTTCCTCAGTGAGACCACCTAGCGGTCGAGGTAGAAAGACGTCGGAATATCGTCAATTGTTTTTCGGACTTCTCACTCGCACAATCATGCTGTCGCGCTCATGCAAGCTACTTAGGTAATAATTTCAACTGATAGAAAAGATAAGAAGGGTTTCGGTTTTATCTATGATTTTAATTTTGCATCATTAAATATGGTGGTGCCTGGAAAAAGGGTCGAATTGATAACCTCCTTTTTAGGGTTCCGTAGCCGAATGGCAAAAAACGGAACCCTTATAGATTCGTCATGTCTGTCTGTCCGTCCGTGTGTCACAGACACTTTTTTCCGAAACTATAACAACTATACTGTTGAAACTTGGCAAGTAGATGTGTTCTGTGAACCGTATTAAGATTTTCACATAAAAATATAAAAAAAGAACATAAATGTTGGGGTTCCCCATACATAGACCTAAAACCAAAAATTTTTTTTTCATCATTCCCATACTTGTGGGATATCTATGGATAGCTCTTCAAAAATGATATTGAGGTTTCTAATTTCATTTTTTCTAAACTGAATAGTTTGTGCTAGAGCCACTTCCAAAGTGGTAAAAAGTGTGTCCCCCCCCCTAATTTCTAAAGTGAGAGGAGGAAAATTCTGAAAATATTTAGGATTGTAGAACGTAAAAAAAACTATCAACGAAAATTGGTTTCAATAAGATATGATGTTTAGTTTTTGAGATATGGGACTTTTTCATCAAACTGCAGCAGTAACTTTGTTTTTAATTAACATACTATAAAAAAACCAATTTAGTTTTGCGGTTGAGTGGAAGTTTACTAACTAATACTACTAACTTATGAATGAGAGTTCAAAATATTGTTTGGGGCTATGGAACCCTGTGTGCGAGTAAGACTTGCACTTGGCCGGTTTTTTAAGAGTATTAATAGGCAGGTAGAGCAGCTTTATCATCAACTCCAATAATTCAAATACGCCAAGGTGTCAAAGAGGGAGTTCCCCCGCACACACGATTTGTTTTGCTGCGACTTTCTGAGTTTTGCACAAGTAAAGTATATAGCCTTAAATCTCTTGCAAGTGTAGCAAGTCATCAATATTTATTGGTCATAACTACATGCTTTATTGCATTGATAAAATCAGCTTATCAATAAATTAATAATTTATTGATAAGCTAGAATAGCAAAGCCAGGAATATTACTATATACTATATTCTTCCAGGAATATAACTATATACTATACTATATTCTTATTTATGAGTTAAAGAATGTTACGGACAAAGCCAGTTTCGCAGGTAGTCGGAGTTAGTTCCGAGTACCTGCGAAATCAGACCTTTGAAATTTAGTAACAAAACTCAATTTGGTACGATGAGATGCTCCAGAATAATAAGGCAATTTCTAAACTTTTTATCTGTGTTCAGAATGAAAACTGTAAGAAATTAGAAATACAGAAATTAGAAATTATAATAGAAACACTTATATAACTGCTAGAGGTTTTGTAGGAACCTAACTTTCAACTTGTGAAAAGTCTTTGACATCAACTGTCTGGGTTCCATTTGAACGGTTTTCTTAGAACTAACCTTTCCGTCAGGTTTCATTTTCACACGCTATTCTACTTATTTTCTATCTTTATTAAAGTATGTATTTCTCTGGCAGGCTCATTGAAAGAAAGGCGAGAGAACTATTAAATAAATACTCTTATAATAGTGAGTCCCAAATCTTCTCCTTAGTATGTATTTTAATATGCAACATTTTGCTTTTGTACAAAAATTGCATTGTCTCCGAAATATTCAGGTGAAACTTTAATAACCATTGAGTTTCATATTAATCATAGCTCCGCTTCTCCCCCAAGCGAAAGGCTACGTACCTCAGTCTTTCGGCTGAATTAATAATAATGGTGCTGATGATAGACAAAAAAAAAACCGGCCAAGTGCGAGACGGGCTCGCGCCCCGAGGGTTCTGTACAAAAATTATTCAAAATATTTTTATTATATGATGTAACTAAAAATTTACGGTTTTCGCAATTTTTCTTTTATCTATGCTATAAGACGTTGCTTCGTACCCAAAGATTCTGAGTTCACGGGAAGTACCCTGTAGGGGTTGATTCCTTTGCGAGTTTCGAAAATTTTTGATTGCGTTGGCTTAGAAGTTCACAGCTCTAAGGGACAGTAGACCTGACTATTTGATATAAATTCCAGCTTGATACCTCCACGCGTTCTTGAGAAAAAGGGTCTTGACAGACAGACAGATCGACAGACGGACTGACAACAAAGTGATCCTATAAGGGTTCCGTTTTTTCCTTTCGAGGTACGGAACCATAAAAAGTAATTAAAAAAATAGAAATCCCGACCGAAAAAGCTCGAATACAAAATCAAGCACATTTTACATTGAATTCAAGTTGGAAGCAGGTCCAACTGGCTTTTTAGTTTAGTAGGTAATGTCAAGGGTTTGCCAGACGATTTAACATTTCTTATTACTTACGATTATTTCACTATTCAATTATTTATACGATTTGTCGTTTCAAATTACTGTTACATATACAATTTTAGTAGTCACCCGCTAAAACCCTTCATCTTGATACCCCAGTCGACGGGTTTAGAAGAAAAAAAAAACGAACGCAAAATCCACCATTTCTCTTTTTTTTTTTTTATGTAGTCAGTTACACTCGCACCACCAAGACGAATCTAATTACGTCTTATTTATCCAAATCGGTTCATCCTTTTAGAAGTTGACAATGAAACGGACATGCACACATACATCCTTAGACGAGACATCCTTCTGGGTCAGTCTGGTTATAAAATGCTGAGTGAATTTTTCAAGTGTATGGCCGAATCCGAAACTAGGACGAATAGGGAAAAGCACTCAAAGGAGACTCGAGCCCGATTTTAATGAAAACTAAAACTGCATCATTGTTTTTTTGAAAAATCAATACTCCTGGCTAGGAATCGAAGCAGTTGATATTGAAAAATAAAAATAAAAAACTTCCTGTATTATTACACCATTCGATAGTGTCGCTGCTAAGAATTATATTCTGGGAAGTAATGACATACGGCATGTGCATGTTCATTAAATCTAACAAGAGCATTGTTTGGGCGACAGATATAGCTCGAGTCGCAAGCACGGTGCATCAGTCATCGGGCCAGCAATTGACATGTGTTAATGCATGTGTTTTTAACGGCTACAACCGAACACATACATATTGTGATAGACATGTTACTTTTACGTTTGGTGGTCACATAAACATACTTCCTTTCTTAAAGTAAAACAGTACTGCAGTGTTTCGCTACACATTTTGTCTCGATTAGAGAAGACTGAACTTTGCACTATTAACAGAAAAGACAAAAATTCTAAAAATAATAAATTCTAAATTAATTGATTCTGACATTAATTATTTGTATGATTTTGCTCATCACATAGTAGAAACTTCCACAGGTAAATACAATATTTGTCTTTGTTTCCACCCTAAAGCGACTCAGTCGTGCTGGTTTTCTTTAGAACACACAGAAATAGTAGTCTCGTCTCTCGAACTCTCGACCCATGAAGCTTCTAGTGAATTGAGACATGAAATTATGATTTGTCTTGTCTAACTTTGTTTCGGAGTTTAATTTTTGAGTTCTTGTGGCAATAAGAATGGTTGTGATATGATTGGTCTGTATGAGAGTTTTCTATACTACCTTATAACACGTTACAGACCCCTTTTCAATGTACCTTTAAAGCGTGGCTGTTTGTACACTATTATACCATATTCTAAAACTTACTTACTCACGGACATAGAAAAACCAGCGGTCTGAAAAATCAAAACACGTTTTGCCTTATTTTAGTCTGGGAAATAATCCGATTCGAACGTTTTTCGTTTTTGATTAGATGCTGGACGTTCGTTTGCTGTTCGTTCGTTTGCTTTTTTCGCAATTTTCCATCTGTCCCGGTAAAATCCTGCGTAGACTCGTTAAAAAAACAAGAGGATGAAAGGATGGGATGTTGTGATATCGTGGGCTATTTATATATAGCGGTTGTAATGTGGCAGATATTAATATTTTATTAAGGCGACCTTTAACGCGTCATGGTTGGGTTGACCGTGCCGTGCACTTTACGGCTAACGACATTCTGACAGTGATATAACTACAGTCTGTATGTGTCTGAATACGTGTGAGATGATTCTGTCATTTTGATTGAAGGTACTGCTGCCATGAAAACTCTGCTAGTGCTTATTCCTGCTGTTAAGTTTATTTGGGCCAATAACTATCAACGCTGAAGAATAATGTAAAACCAGGTTACTTAATTAAACAATGTATTGGAATTCAAACAAACTTTAATAACAAGCTAAATGCTACAACTTTTAAATGAACAAGCTAACTTATAATAATATTTGGCTCAGTAGAAGTCCCAGTTTCAGCACTATTTGCCATAAAATACTGATGATTGTTTACTAAATGTTTTTGTAAACATATCTTCTTAACGAATACTTTGTGACACTGAACACATTTAGATCCATCTTCAGTATGCTTGTAAAGAATGTGACTTTGAAGCGCAGTCACCGAGGTAAAGGTCTTCTCGCACCAATTGCAGTTGGTGGCTCCCGGGGGGTGTATTGTAGCGTTGTGGTTCATCAAACCGCGATGGGTCGTGAATGTGCGACGACATACCTCGCACCAGTGATTCCTCCTCTCCGGATGTTTATACTTTATGTGGTTTCGTAAAGCGAGGTGGGAATAGAATACTTTACCACACTGTGAACATGGTGCCTCAGTTTTACTGCAAGTCTCACCGTGCACAACTAACAATTCTGGTGTCGCAAACGTTCTATAACAAGCTTTACAACGATGGCCATATCGGTGCATGTATCTTATGTGCTTCTGCAAGCTCAGCAATGAAGGATACTTCTTATCACATGCTACACACTGCCCCTCTATCTCGTTCTTAGGGTGCATGAGCAGGTAATGAGCGTGTAACGTACTAGCTGTTTTGTAGATCTTCCCACAGTGTTGGCACACATGCCCGTCTTCATTGTCATCATGTGCACCGTCAGAGAGCTGTTCTCCGTCGCCGCAGCAATCATTGAAGTCTTCCTTGTCTTTCAAGATATCTTGCAAGGCTGCTGTCGAGTTACGAAGGTGTTCGTCAATTATTTCCGAGTCGATCGGCTCAATATTTACGCTGATTTCTGGTTTTTCTAAATTATTACTCATTATTTATAAAGAAAATCAATCAATCAACGGCTATTCGTTTGACACTGATTTGTTTTCACAAATGACAGCACATGCTAAAAAAATAAAACGATTTAAAAATAGTTTCTTTTTTTGTTTACGGCCAGAAATGCGTTGCGGTCCTTTGTAGAGTTTTCTCCTTACTGACATAACGTTATGAGTTTATGACGTTAATTTTGCGTCCTTTATATTTTTTAATGTAGGTGTGTTCTGGCATTAGGCATTTTGTTTATGAACTGATTTTAACATTTTTGACTTTCGATCGATTCACAGACCTAATCATTACCTACGTACTAACCGTAACCACAATCTGAAACAATTAAATGGTTTTAAAGAAGCTATTGATGCACACAATCATGATTTGTGGTCAGATTGTTTTCCAATGTTTATGACATTTACAGAATAATCAAAACGAAACATTTATTATTCACAACCAGGTTCAGACATTTCTTGGAAAAAAAAATACCCAAAACTAAATAATTCTATTTTTTACTGTGCGTAGGAAAGCTGCCGAAGCCTAAAAGTGTTCAATAGTACCTAAAACTAAAATGTGGTTGTTGATGCGTGTTATTGTACTGTAAATAAAACGAATAAATGCAAGAATAAAGAATAATATTTTATTACATAATTTCGAGAAATTGTGTTCTGAGTGTGGACATTACCGGGGTATAATACTGAGATATTAACATCAAGTAACTTTAAACACCATTTAAGTATTTATACGTTTTGCTAATGGCTAAAATTATAGTTTAAACAAAATTAAGATGGTGATTAAACTTTCTTTGTTGTGATTTCGGAGTCGACAACGTTGAGCATTTAGCTATCTGTTTCCAACAACAAGCGGTTGCGGTTGAGTTGTCAGATATTGGCGCGCTTTCGATTCCGAATTCAAAATTTTAAAAGGTATTATCTGTGGCGTCTGTTTAAGTTAGCGTGTGGCGCGTTTGTGTGTGTGTTGTTACGTGTACGTGTGGTTCTTTATCGGGTCGCAGTGAGGTCGGCGGCGGCGGCGCTCCGTTCGCCGCCTGGCAGGACCAACAGGCGGCTAACGCGGAACGAGAGCCGCTACCATTCGGGTGAGTCACTACATTATAAAGAACCTTACGGTCTGTTCGTAGACGCGTCGGTCATTGGTGTCGTGTAGGGCTGCCAACCTTTTTGGTTTTAAAAATTACTCATGTGGTGATACTTCCTTGAAAAAAAACTTGGAACCGTTCTTTTGCATGTTTTTTGAAAGTGGCATTGGGAAGTTTGGTTCAATTAATTAAATCGTAAATCAAAATTAATACTTAAACAAATTGTTCCATTATTCCAACATGTTCGTAAATTATGAGATGAGGAAAAACTTGACGGTTTTTTTTTAAATGTGACTCGATTTCGTAGCATACATGTTTCGTAGTCATGCGACGCGAAAACAGATCTCATTTTTTTAAATTAGACAAATGCATGAAAATATCCTCTACAAACATAAACCACTGAGGCATTATTTTTAATCACTGTTGGCAGCCCTATCGGTGTGATGTCATACTTGATGTATTATTTTTAATTGGGTTGGTTTAGGGTTCAATCAACAACTGCATTCAGTCTTGTTTTAAGTAATATCATTGGTCTGGATAGATTCTCATAGTGTTTTTTTGTGAGAATTTATTTCTTCTTCTATATATTTTTATTATATTTTCTTTTATTAATTCTTTTCTTTTAATTTACTTCAAGAAGTAAGCAGCCATTCTGAAGGCGATACTGACTAACCATTGTACCTATTACTCCAGAACTGTCTCATTGTGACTATATTTTATGTGATAAATGCATACCTAGTTATTTAGTACCTACTTTGCGGGCTGAAGTACCGGAATTGGCACCGGCTAATAAAATCGTGTTGCAAATACGTGGTCTCATAACCGGTGCGACTGGTCCACTGACTGGCTTTCTATTTACATACGTATATTGATTTGGATGCAAAAATACGGAAGACAAGTTTTAAGAGAGAAGATTAAGTTTTGAAGCAACCAGTTCGACCCAGTGCGGAATTGTATAATCAAAGATACACTCAAAGAAAAAAGTTTCCAATTAAATAAAATTTATTGCACCATTGTTATAAAGTTAACATGAAAATATACCGCAAGACTAATGCAATTACGTCATTTATGTTTTTTCTTTTTCGTTTACCGAAACCGGGACTTCCTCTGGCTTTAACTCTATTAGTCGGAGTTTGACATCGTTATGTATTCTTGCATCGTCCCTTAGGTTGTTTATATCTAAACGTAAAAGAAACAACATCGCTGTATTTTAAATAGACTCGGATTGATTGAATACACTAGTTTATTCTTTTATAGCTTCCTAACGTACGTTATATGTTAATATAATATTGTGGCCTAAATATTGTCTCTGATGGATTTATTTCTGGCATTCGGTAATATACCCATGCTTATAAATAGGCACAAACCTCAAAATGGCGTTAACCGCGATATAACAATGCTTTTAACGTCTCGAATTATTAGGCATATATTTTCTTGTATGATAAAAAATATTAGTCATTTAGTTTGCCTCTATTGACTCGTCGTAACAATTAGTGTCTTGCGATAGCTTCTGGCTATAACGCACCGTCTGATAGCCTTAAAAGTATTTGCAAGTTATGTGATATAATAATTTAAAGTATTTCTAGGACTGCATCTTCTGGCACAATAAAATTAAGAAGGCAACGTACTTTTAAATTAAAATACATACTTAGGTAATGTTTGGGTTTTTAATTATTTTTATTGTTTTAATTAGAATACCAAAAGTATAATGAAATTAAATAGCAATTTCAATATTAGCCGGAGGGGTGTGCGGCGCCCGCTTAAAATCCGATTACAGCCAGTAAATTCCGAACATTCTCAATCGAATTCCACCGAAACTATCGACTAAAATCAAGACAAAACCTACACAAGAAATGCATTAGTACAGTATGATTTTTTTATATCGAACTGAAGTCCTACAGGCCCGGCCGGTGTAAAAATAGGCAGACAGACTTTATGCTACATTTCTAGACACAAAACTTCCAATGAAATATGTTGCAGCTCCGTACGCCGCCCGTAGGTGGAACGATACTGACGTAACCACCACGCCTACTGTGATTCATTCACTGGCTTCGTCAAGAAATAAGAAAGCTCTCGCTTTGTATCTAGATGTATTATAGATATCTGTATAAGCTCTAGCAAACGTCGCATTATAAAAATAAACGTACTTGGTAATAGAAAATGTGACGCTATCTGAAATGGACTGGGAAACTTATTTGAATCATGATGTAGTTATGTAGATATTATACCACAACAGACATGTAACACAAATAGCTACCACGTTATAAGTACATCTAACCGGAACGTTTTCATCGGTAATCTATCTTCTATCTATACAGGGTTATTGGTAAAACACCAACAACCTCTTAAGAGGTCATTCTACTCATCATTATGAACAACTTTTACTATGAGACCAAACCCGAAATCGTGATAACAAAACTTGAGAGGTGTCAAGGGACACCCGGATGGAACGAAGTTCATTTTAACTGGCTTGCTTTCTATGAGAGAGAGAGAGACAGACAGAGAAACACGCACACCCCGCACGGCCTAAACTATAGCAATTGTCCCTGTCCCTGTCCCTGTCCTTGTCCTTGTCCCTGTCCCTGTCCCAGTCCTTGTCCTTGTCCTTGTACGCCGCACGGCTTACAACAATAGCAAAAAGTGTCGTTACAACTTTTTTGGTCATAATTTTTTCCGTCTAGCCCCCTTTCGCAACGCGCGATAAGGAACTTCGTTCCAAAAATCAGCTGTTCCCTACATTTTGACCAGTTATGTGAACATAAAGTACGGAACAGCTGATTTTTTTTTCACGATTTCTTGTTTGGTCCCATAGTACATGTTGTTCATAATGATGAGTAGAACGACCTCTTAAGAGGTTGTTGGTGTTTTACCAATAACCCTGTATAAATAAAAATGAATAATGGTAAGCGCATAACTTAAGAATGGCTGGACCAATTCGCCAAATTCATTTTTTGAAGGGATGAATACTAAACAAAAAACTTTTGACATAACGAAGTCTGTCCGGGTAGTTTAAAATAAAACACCACTTACACGGGAAAAATGTATGGAACTCCTATATTTTTTTTAAATTATCGTTGAGAAATTTCTATGTGGGCTTACAGAATGATGTACTGAACACGTAGTACCTAACCATTTGTGCGTCTATGACTTAACCACCCAGTGTAAATAAAGGGCTGGTATCCCGAACTCTTAAGTCTAAACCGCGGATTTGCGTATAAAGGTTATACTTATAGATCACCCGTTCCAAAAACATTGAATAACACTCATCATCAAGGACTTATAAACACCTTCATAACGGTTACAGGATTATAAGTGTTACATGTTGAATCGGTGACAGAATCAAATATGTAACCGTAACATATCTGTAACAGATATAAAAGTATTAATAAGTGTAACAGGTAAACGCAGCGTTATTAAAGCTATAATTGATTATTTCAGTTACACATATTAACACTTAACACATAAAAGGTTACAGATTGATTCGGTAACATTATTGTATCTGTTACATTTAACAGTGTTAAAAACACTTATTACGGTTACAGTTTGTGTCCCTGCTCATCATCTTCTTGCCCTTGCCCCATGCTACTTGGGGTCGGCGCAACGCGTTTTTTCTTCCATTCTCTTCTAAAAACAACACTAAAAAACGTAAACAAAACTAGATATAATTATAACTGACACAGTGATAATCATTATGTTCACTTAATTTATTTTTGCACTGAAGCGTGTAGAGTAGGTACAGATATTTATGTATGTACATTATGCTCCAATTTTATATGCGCAGGCCTAATTACTACGTTTGATGCCCCAGTTTTGTAGAAGGTCACGTTAAGATATTTATGACGCTCTAATTTCAGTCATGATATCTTAACAATGTTTCTAGTCTAGACCGATGTTTTGCTCTTTTATGAAATGAAGTCTAGGTTTTTCTACGCAAAACGAAACAAATTAAATTTATTTCCGAGTAGTAGCTTATTTCTTGCAACATTACTATTATTAATGCAGTGCAGCGTTTCAGCGGCTCTTGACGGAGTAGAAAAGCTCATTGTTACATTGCAACCGTTTTGGTGCGTGTGGAAATGTTGTAGTAGATATGCGAGGAATATTGTTCAAACCAGGTTGATGAGTTGTAAGTGCTAATTAAATAAAAAGTTTACCACATTCCCGATGTTCATTGCTAACATCCAGTTAAAACTTGTGTCTTTTGCAGTTTCATCAGCTTTCCGCTAATCAAGGAATGTTATTATAATGATCTTCTAGTATTACATTAGCGGGCTATTACAAAATGGCCGCATATAAACTAACGTTAGCAATAAACATCGGGAATGTGGTAAACTTTTTATTTAATTAGCGGATTTATCTTTAGTTCGTATTTACTCGTATTGATTGCATTACAGATAGGTTGATCATTTTGATTATTAACGTTTTATTGGGCATTATTTAGATAAAGAAACGCAAAGTATAACAAAATATTAGAGTATTACATACCGCAGAAAAAGTTTAATATACCCCATCATAGATTAAGCTTAAGTTTCCAATGATAAATGAAAACAACCTGCTCAAGTCAGCATCTCTAGTAGCATACTTCATCCACAAGCATATTAAAGCAAACAAGCACGTCAAAACTTACAGCTTGTTTTAAAGTTAGTAGTATGCTTAAAATGTTATGTTCAAATATTTGTGTAGTACTGAAATTAAGTTTATGAACTCAAAATAGGTTTATTGAGGCAGCGAGCGTCGCCGCATAATTTAGTTGCGAATAAAACTCGCATGTTTAATGCAAATTCGAATTCAATGCTACTGATGGCCTTGTCGAACAGGAGCCATTAGCAATGACTAATCACAACTAGTCCGTAATTAAGCCCGACAATCGGGAAAAGTTGAAAAGCCAAACGTATTCTCGTTATAAATTAGGTCATTGATGCCAACATTGGAAAATTAAGGTATTTAATGCTGAGTCCGTAACAGCAGTCGGTTACTTTTAGCGACGATAGTTTTAAATTTGAAAACTGAGCCGAGGCACAGTTCAATGCGGTAAACGCGTAGTTGTATCTTTCTCCATTGTGAGAGCTCATAACTTGCGTCCATTATTCAAAGTCCGCAACATCAGACTAACTAAACGCAGTTACAGAACACATGCATTGCTTCGTTGTATTTTTACGTGCATACCAGGTAATTGGTACCCCTGCATTCATGCTGTTGTTGTTCAGCTTTCTCATTTGCTGTGCTTAAGGGAAGACGGGGAAGTTGCACGCTCGTGAATTTCATGTTAGGTGAGCTTTAAGTTTTATGTAAGGAGTATGTATTACCTGCCTTCCTTATTGTACTGCATTACATTTGGACTATGGGACTTATGAGATAGTTTTATTTCTAAAAGCAGTGTTGTATTGATATACCAATATTTTTCTATTTTAAATATCATTCTTGCGAGAATCTCTTTTTCCTTTACATTTGGACTATGGGACTTATGAGATAGTTTTATTTCTAAAAGCAGTGTTTTATTGATCTACTTACCAATATTTTCCTATTTTAAATATCATCCTTGCGAGAATCTCTTTTCCCTTATGCAATGTTGGTCTGATCTGAGAACTCATTAATACGAACTGGCATAACAGCATCAGATGAAGTGCGTGCTAACTCTGATTATTATCTAACTGGACACTAATCCTAACAATGATTGACGCGACAGCTTAGTGCCTTCTGCGTCACAGGGTTATGCCACTTTGATTCACGCATGCATTTTGAAACGTACAGGAATATTGTTTTATGAAAGCCACTGCGCTAATTACTGCCTTGAATGGAAACGGGACATAAAACTGCCCTTAATAATAGACAAATGCAGAGCAGGGACATAGATAAAATTTTTGTGTGCCAGCTTTTCACGGCATTATCTCTTTGTATACAACGTGTTGTTTTGCAACCTCGTCAAATTTAAGGAGGTAACTTTGCTAATGATTCTCGTCCCGAATAAATAATAAAATTGGTAGGTAATTTTTGTTTTTAATCTGATTTACGGAAATCGGTAAGTGTGAAAAACCCGTGTTTTAAACTAGGGCCGTCTGATTCTCGCCTTATAACCGCGCCTCCACAAATACAAACAATCTCAAACGTTTATTCGATCATTTCTTATTCCCTAAACCACGTTAAGGGGGTTATTCTGAAATACTGACAAACATAAACAACCAAAAAAATCCGCGTTTATTAGTAATTAACTAGGTACCGTAATTTTAATTGATTATTTATGTCTTGTGTGACAACCTTCTGAATTTTGACGAGGATGCAAAACAACACCTTGTATAATATAACCAGTTTGGTATCTGATTGCAACTCGTGCATGTTAGTCTATTTGAAACGTCAAAAAGTCGCTATCCTAAAAGGTATTCGGATAAAGTCACTCGCAATGAATCTGCAAAAAATGTGCTATACTAGGCAAAACAAAAATAATAAGGCATGTTGTAGAACCTGCGTACTTTGCGGAAATCCATAACGTTAAATAATAAATGGCCATTCATTATTGATCTGCGGTTGGACATACCTAAATGTAAAATGTCCCCTACAAAGGAATTCCTGCCAGTCTGCAACCCATTCGTATGTGTATTATTCATTCTACTATTCGTTCGTAAGCCCCCGTTGTGCTCGTTTGAGACTAAAGAGTTTCAATTGTTCCTGTGCATACAGAACTTGATAATTTACGAACTTCTGTTACCTAATTCCTTGTCTAAGTGGACTTTACTAGTGTCACTAGTGTTATCTATTTGGGGCTCAGTACGGTTCAAAGGAAATGGAGTATCCGTGTAGTTGAAACGCTTTTCTGTTACTGCACTTACGCTTTTCTGTTACTACACTTTTCAGTTATCCGATGTTTACTTCCCAAAATGTAATTAAACTTCGTTCATTTTAAACTATCGCTAAGCTGGATTTCTTCCTCACTTAAAGTTCTAAATGAATCAAGTACCTTTTAAAAGTAGTACAGTGGGGATTAAATACCATTGCAGTAGAACCACCAAGCACTTGGATTAGTTACGAACGAAATAAGTATGTCTAAGTTTAAGTTTTCTGATTACAAGTCAATCATAATATTGTCTTTAAATACCTGCATAGCCCAGAGGGTCTAGCACGAACGCACGTGGTAGCCTTAAAACGTCGTTTTTTTAATTCTAAATACTCTTTGCACGTACGTACAATTTTTTTTTTTTTTGGTATTTATTCATATTCATGGATGATAGTGATTGCGCTTGTTCCAAACATTAAAAAAAAGGTAAAATGCTACAGGATCATTATATTTTCGATTAAAAAATCGTCGTATTTCGGTTACGTTTACCAATACCGCTCACGCCTCTGGTAACAAACCAATTTGTCGTCGTAATTAACCGACCGAGGCCTGTAACGCGTTCCCGATAATTAATTAACTTTACTCAGGATCTAGTGCAGCCAATCCAATAATGTTCAAAATTGACGTACACCGCAGCACCTGCACCGCGGGCTACCGATATTCAATTACTGTACCGGTGCACGGTATCCCGAGTCCCGAAACCTAGCTCTCTGCATTCGCCGCATCCTCTGAACGCAGCAGAGAGATTATGTTGTCGCCGAGCAAAATGTGCGCGCTGAGTACTGAGCATCCGAGGGAGCACTAATGGACTCAATACCGATAGTGCAATGACGGTGCTCTCCGCACCATAAGCCCTGCTGTGTTTTGCTCTATTTATTTCAAACTACGAGGTACTCACATACGTTAATTGGCTCTAGGTGACGCGACGTGCGACGGTGACGGGAGAAAATAGCGGCAGTGACAACGTTTTATTGGAATTTAAATAGGTGACAGTAATTCGATTATTTGTAGTTTTAAGATTTTGCAATCGGTGACCGGTTGCTGTGAGTTGTTTGGCGGCGAGGCTAATTATTGATTAGCTCATTTTGTCATTAGATTCGAAAAAAAGAATATTTTTTTTTTTAAAATGACTCATTGTCTCTGTTTTACAGTTACGATCAATTTGAAACTTTGTGTAATTCGTAAGCAAGTTTTAGGTCGGCCACAGATAAGATTACGCAAATACCACTTGTAACAAAATAACTTAAAGGTAGTGTCGACCGAACGTTCAGATTCGGCGTGGCCAACTTTCAATTCGGCCGAATTTCGGTGCCTTCGGCGTCGGTCGTAGGTTTTAGCGACAACTGATTAATCGGTTTCGTCTTTGATCAGAAACGGACCTTCGGTCGAACACTACTTGACAGCTATTCAGAGCTGAATACTTGGTCGACCACTAGACAATGTGTCGTGCAACAAATTATATATCTCTACAGTTGTTGATTCCTGTAACATCTAGCGATATTCTAGCTTCCGAGTTCCGAGGTATAACGCGCACGGTTGATTCTCACTAGATGTGACTAACTGACTGTATTTAATTTCTTGTCCTTTGAGGGACTCTAAGGGTGTGGCACCTACCTATGCATAGGAAACAAACTTTGATAGGGATATAATAATAACACCAAAACGGTTAAAATGTGAAAGCAATCAGCATGAACTAAGCATTAATAATTATTTTTCAGTTGTAAACTTGTTAGTTTCTCAGTCATCTCTGTGAAATGTTTATATCGTCATCCGTCGCAAAGTTTGAAATAATAATATTTAACTGGCTTCATAAAACTAAAATAGTTTTCAGTCAAGCTATTGTGTTGACAAATTCTGCTGTAGTATAAAGTTTTAGTTTCTTTACAATACAAACAAGTCTTTGGCGTCGTCGTGAGGTGGAACTTACTAACTTGGGTTCACCTTTGCGTTATATTCACATGTCTGTATATGAGATGCTAGTAAAATTAATAGGAACTGATTAAAAATAAGCTGGTTAAAGATTTTGATATGTTAAAACAATATTTCATCATCATCATCATTTCAGCCCAAAAGACGTCCACTGCTGGACATAGGCCTCCCCCAAGTGACGCCATATTGACATTTTGGGGGGTTTTGCCGTAATCGCCACGCTTGGCAGGCGGATTGGCGATCGCAGTACGGTTGTTACAAAAGTACAGAGAACGCTGCTGCCCATTCTCTGGCAAATCCTTTAGTCGCCTCTTACGACACCCACGGGAAGATATGGGATGGTGATATTCTTTACGTCCGACACCATACAGAGCATAAACAATATTTACATTAATGATTTTGGTTCAATGAGTCATTTTCTGTTTTCACATGACTGCAAATTAATGAACAGAATTGCGAAACAAGGTACTCGCTTGTGTATTTGACTGACATATAAAAACGTTCACAGTGCGTCGATTCTCACAGACCGCTGCGTACTTTTTTAATATTTTGGACAAGGAAATATTCGGAGTGCGAAAAAATAATAACTGTTTGCGTGTTACATTGAAATTGAGTTTGCATTGACATGTTTGTTTGTTTATTAATTAATGCTATGAAATCAATTCTCTGTATTTATAGTTTGCGATTTCTTTGTTAAACTTAATGTTAAAATAAAGGTTTCAAAAGATCCCTAGGTAATAACACATTTTTGTGCTACCTTCCGGTTGCACAAAAATCCGTTATATTTGTTGTTTTAAGACGCTGTGCCTCGTCAAAACAGGCAACTTTGAACAGTTTTTTAGCCAAATGTATACATTTTAGAGCAACAAAAAAAATATATGTTACTCTTGACCATATTTATGAGGGAACCTTCGGGCCCAAAACACGTTTTTGGAAAAAAATCCCGATAAAAAAAAATCGAGAAGTTCTGATTTTCAAGCAAGTGTAACTGTATTACTGCTCAACTAATCTTGACTAAATTAATAACAGTGATGTAATATAAAATAATAAAGGGAACTGTCGCTTTTCTTTTTCGTTTTAATTACTATATTTGTAAGGATTCATGTTTTTAATGATAATTATTCGAACAAGTCAAACGAAACTTCACGCCATTCGCGGCGTCTTGTCGCATCTCTTTTATTTCTACGCAGAGTGACAGTGACCGCTGAGGCGCGCTGCTAGATGGACGTATGTCACTTTTTTCCGCTCGCCGCTCAAATTTTTTCAGTTAAATTTCGATCTGTTTGTTGTTGAAAGCTGTTTATTATATTTTATTTTATGATTAGTTTTTCGTTCGTGTAAATTTTTGTTCGATTTTAGTCATAAAATGTGTAAATAAAAAATCAGTGAATATCAGTGGCGAAGAGTCAACATTGTTGGTGGGGAACCTCAGTGGCGAAGGGTCAAAGTTCTGCAAAGGGAATCCGAAAAATTAAATAATGTAATTTTGTTTATTCGTCATTCCCGTTTTCAGCGATCCCGAAAACCAAGAAAATGACCCCCATGAAGAAAAAACTGAAAATTTCATCCGCGCCATCTTGAAGTTTTTTTTTTACCAAATCTTCGTTATCAGCGACCCTTAAAACTACAAAAATGACACCAATGATAAAAATATCGAAAAATTTCGTAAGCGCCAACTTCACCTATTTTGTAAATTGTCAAAAATAAAATGTAGAGGAACCATAAACAAAATAAAAGTGATTTATCTTATGTAAATAAGTCAACTAAAAAGCACGAGAGATACCATATATGAAAACGTCTCATGTTAGAAGACCACATTTAGAAGAATTGTGTAGTGTAGAATTTATATATTTAGATTTTGCTAAAATCATCAAAAGAAATAAAATTTATTTAGACTTAGATTGTTTCAATTTAGTGTATTCTTACTGTTCGTCCACCTCTTCATGCATATCTCCATCCGCCTCGTCCGTATGTCCACCGTTTCATTCGTCTATCCAGTAACCTAGCAGAAAGGGGGGGGGGGGAGGGCAGAGGAGGGCCTCACAACTTCAAGAACAAAATACAAACATTAAGAAACATAATAATATGTAGCTAGCACAGCTGTCTTTTTCGGGGATTCCCTCACAAACACTAGCTCACCTCTATGTATAATTCGGAAAAACTTTTAGTTATATCAAGACTGCGAAGACACTTAAAAGCCATTAATGATACAGTTTCTGAGTGGCTATCTTTAGACCTTTTAAAGTTTATTGTAGATAGGGTGATAGTCTGAGCTAAGTCACCCAGTGCTAGGCAAGACCACAGAGGGACCCTGTGGTTTTGCCTAGCCTTAAACCCTCTTAGCATGCTACTGAGGGGTTCAGGTCTGGGCTTTCGGTTGAGGAGAGGTGGTCATACCTTGCCTTCCAACCATGTAAATGATTGATATGAAACTCTTTGCCCCCAACAATTTGCAACTGATAAAGCTACTGATGGTTACAGAAACTTGTTGACAAATGCGCAGTCAAGCATGTGAAGCGAGATTATTTTTGAGATTCCAGAATCTCCGATCCGATTCCTCTTCTCAACAGAAACCTACAAGTATTTGGGAATGTCAGAAGCATTAGGCATCAATACTGCTGACATGAAACAATCGTTGAGGGAACGCTCCTTTGGCAGCCTGAATAAGATGCTAAGCAGTCTTTTGTCAGGCGGAAACAAGTTGCGTGATAGGAAGGTCCGCGTACTGCTAACTGGCTTAGAAACCTCGACCAACATCTGAGAAGTCTTTCGTTTCGCAGCTGGATCAAGGGCTTGATTCAAAAAGCAGTAATTCTCGACAAGGCGCGTATTGTTAGGAGGTTCCTCTTTGAAAAACCCTGACCATCGGTAGTTCGGGCACGGTTCCCGATGCCGGTATGCTACTATTTTTAAATGTTTTTATTTATAAATATGTATTTTCTTACATACTGTTACAAGCTGGGTATAGGATAAATTATCACACTACCAATTAAACACTAAAAATCTTTATTTAACACTAAACAACACTTATAACTCAATCACAAATACACAACTGATCACTAATGACTTATATATCGCATTAGTAGTTCACTTAGATCACTTCGTTCCGTAGCCAAAATCAGACTAACTCACTCGCGAGAAATCGCTATGCCCCCGTAGAGGGGCGAGGCTGGCGGGATGTGGGTTCTACCCTTGCCCCGCGGTATCATCACTTGGGCCCGTAAATACGGGCACCTCATTTGGTTGCTTGTATAGGCTCGGAGGGGGCGAGCGCGTGTAAAATGCGCGACTTGCCAGTGTGTAATTGTCATTTTGTCCGGTAGGAGTCGCCATCGGCGCTGGACGCTGCGCGCTTAGCTACGGTGAAACGTTACCGTAGCGAGCGCCGCTTTCTTTACGCCACCTCGGCGGTCTGTCACCGCCAGGTGAGACCTCCGGTTGCCCGGAGGAGGCCCAGTGGATGACGACCTGCGACGGAGGTGACTTTGTTGGCGCATCCTACCGCTAAGGATGCTGGCCCCCGTCTGCAGACGCTCTCAGAGCTAGCCGATCGCGTTCCAGGCTAGGGGCCGTAGTGTTTGAATTTGAGCGGCAATGTACTGTGTAACTCCGCCCATGTAAGCGAACGAATAGCTGGCCTGCGTCGCTCTTTCATCGTGTGAGTTAGAATGCATGACTAACTCACTTCCGCACCCGTCGCCTATTTATATGGCCGACTCATGTTCGAGAAACTTCCACAACTTGCGTGAATCTCTAGGTAGTTCCTTAGGGGAAACCCATCCTTCGAGAAAGTTCTACAACCTTCTTGAACCTTCCAGATAGCTTTATAGTGGAACCAATCCTTCTAGAAAGTTCTAGAAAGGTCCAGAACTTTCTCAAAGTTTCTGGACATTTCCATTGTGGAACATTCTAGGATTATTCTCGAATCTTCTAGACATACTGGATCATTCTAGACTCGAACGTAATCCTAGAATGTTCTCATAAAGCAGGCAACGTAACACTGCCCCTCCTTAGACATGCTCGTCCCGAGCATCGTTAGTCCCGTAGTATCGCGCTAATCGATCTACATGTACGATCTTAGGCGCACCTCGTGGACCCTTCTGTATTCGGTAGGTGACATCGTTGACCCTGGACAATCTTGGTCACGACTCGGTATGGTCCATCCCATTTTGCTTGCAATTTCGGATGCTACCCTTTGCATAACCCAGTGCGTAGCGCACTGGGTTATGCAACCACACCAGTGAATTCTCGTCGAAACCTCTCCTGTTCGTCTTCTGGTCATAACGGGTCTTCATCTTCTCAGACTTCTGTTGGCCGGATTGTCTGATATGCTCATAGACATCGTTCAACTTGTTACGCAAGTCATTTGCATAATCTGTAACACTGCGTGGTGCATCAGGGGCAGTTCCAGTGATTGAATCTGTGGGCAACCGTAATTCCCTTCCAAAGTTCGCGAAGGCTGGTGTCACAGTCGTACTTTCGTGGACTGCACTGCGGTAGGACAGAAGAAACGGCTGTATGTGCTTGTCCCAATCCTTTTGCCTGCTTGCTACGACTTTTGCCAGATTTCTCTACAACGTTTGGTTAAAGCGTCCCACCATACCATCAGATTGTGGGTGGTAAGAAGTGGTTGTTGTTTTGTGGGTACCCATCATTCGGCAAGTCTCCTGAAATACTTGTGATTCAAAATTCCTTCCTTGATCACTGTGAATTTCTAAGGGTACTCCAAACTTCCTGAACCAATTTATCTGGAACAGTTGTAGTTTCTTGGTTAGGAATGGCGAACACTTCTAGCCACTTTGTGAAATAATCCATGACAACCATTAAGTACTTGTTCCCACTTTCACTCTCTGAGAATGGCTCACCATTCTCAGGAGGCTCCAACGTTGTACACTTTTAATGCACCTCTGCTGCGTGTTTGGGGTCTTTTCACAGCCGCACAAATGATACATTTTCGACAACAGTCCTCCACATCTTCTCGACAGTGGATCCAGTAAAATCGCTCTTGGATCTTCATTAGAGTCCTTTTTACCCCCATATGTCCTCCAGAACATACATCATGGTAGAGCCGTAGAACATCCGGTACTTTGGCTTTAGGGACAACCATTTGTAGATGACACCTGTCCTCTCGAGCGTTTTCCCATTTACGGCACAAGACTCCATCCTGGATAACCAAGCTGGTCCATTGGGCCCAATAACTCTTCGTGATGGAACTCATCGCTGCCACATCACTCCAATTGGGTTTAGGAGCACCAGCTTTGATCTACTCGAAGATCGGTTTGATCTCTGAGTCATTTTGCTGAGCCTGCTGTAGGGTTTCCTTCCATTCATCGCTGAGATTCGTTCTAAGCACCCCTCACGGTTGCTACCTCCTTAGTCTCTTGCCTGGCACAGTGCTTAAAATCTTCAGGACAAGGTCTTCTTGACAAGGCGTTACCGTGAGTTCTCCCAGTGCGATGTTCAGTTATGCAGTCGAACTCTTGCAATAGTTCAATCCACCATCATCACAATCCATGTCGCCACTTGTCCCTCCGGATTTTTGAACTGTAATAGCCACTTCAATGCAGCATGGTCAGTTCGCAGCTGGAACTTTCGTCCCAGCAAATACACTCTTTTGCAAAAAAAAAACGGGCACCTAAGGAAATTACGTTCTAAGGACGATTTGAGTTATCATCGTTCTCTTGCCATGAAATTTAATTATTTGACGTACTCTGTATACTTATGATCGTGTAAATTAATACGCGTGAAATGAACTTCGGCAATATTTTTTTAAATAGTCGATCAATTCTTTAAAACCGATGTACACGGCCAAACAATAAGAAGTGGTCGGCATAAAGACAAGAAGATTTTTTTCCTTTTTTTTGATGAACTGTCTATCTTGCGCTATGTCAGTCTGTACTCACCTACTGCATCTCTTCATGGGGTGGAGCAGCCAAAACTCACCTCCTTGAATTAGAAAGAGCTCAAAGACTCATCCTAAAAATCAGCCTTTTCAAACCGCGCCTTTTTCCTACGACAGAACTGTATCAACAAGCCGAGGTTTTAACGGTTAGACAATTATACGTCCTCGCTACTATACTTAGGCAACATGCATCCTTGTGCTACAGTAGTATTAATCCAATTTTAAAAAGAAGGCGTTTTCACCAAGTTTGCCAAGCGAGGCCAGCTAGGACTAGTTTCAGTCGATATTTCTTCTTTTTCCAAGGGCCGCGTCTGTATAATGTTGCAAATAAGCTGCTTAAAATTTATCCTGTAACTAAAATTGAATGCAGGCGTAAGGTCTCAAAATGGCTCCTAACGCTTACTTATGACGATACGGAGAAATTGCTATACAGTTACAGAGAAGTATAACACACACACACACGCACACACACACACACACACCCATAGCATCACATGCACAACACGTATATCACGTCCACTACACACCCTCAATACACACTCACGAACAAAACCACAAACTTAACGAAACACCACTTCTATTTTCTTTATTTTTAGTTTTTTTTTTATTTCTTATTGTTTTATTTCATTTAATGTTCGTTAGCTGTAAGCATTCCCTGCTGCTGTTACTTATGTCATTACAATAGCTCTCAATAGTGTTCGAGATAAGGAGACCAGGAGACCCGTAGCACAGGTTTTACTTAGTATGGGCTCCTGTCTCCCATCTTCAAAATTGTTAAAAGTTATACTGTGTACATTTTAATATTTGTGGGAGAAATAAATAAATTTATTATTATTATTTATTTATTATATTAAATAAAGTTACAAAATGTAAAAACCTAATAACGAGTGTGACCTCCTCTTGCCAAAATCACAACTTGAATCCTTCTGGGTATGCTTTCCATGATGTTTTTAATAACGTTTTGAGGAATACGTTCCCACTCTTCTGCAATAACTCGTTTTAGCTCCCTGATGTTTTGTGGAGCAGGTTGCACTCATCTTACCCGTCTCTTTAGAACATCCCAGACATGCTCAATTGGATTGAGGTCAGGAGTTCGATCTGACCAATCTAAACGACGGATCCCAACTTCTTGCATGTACGCTTCCACGTCGCCAGAACGGTGTGGGCGAGCATTGTCGTCCATAAAAATGGAATCTTCCCCAAGTACAGTCAATGCAGGTTGTGCATATGGAATTAGGAATTCCATTATGTACCGGTGTGCTTTTAATGTTCCATTTTCTATGAAAACTAACTCCGTACGCTGCGTCGAATTAATTGTTGCCCAAAACAAAACGGAGCTTCAGCCATAAGGAGTGATTTCTTCGAAACACACTTCCGCATAGCGTTCGCGTGGTCTTCGTAGCACTCGTCGGCGTCGGTCCTCTCCGCACAAAGAGATTCTAGCTTCATCAGAAAACAATACTTTATTCCAGTCCTCCAGAGTCCATGAAGCACAGTTTCGAGTAAACTAAAGTCAAGCAACACGGTGCTCACGGAGTAAATTAGGACTCCGAGCCGGGCGGTAACTCCTGATATTGGCAGCCAAAGCCTCCTCCTGAACGTCCACAAGCTAACTTCTACTCCTCTTCTTCAAGGCTCTTCTTCAGGTCCACACTTGATGCTTTACGATTCCGCAACGCCTGACTCACCAAAAAGCGGTGTCTTGGTTCTGTGCATCGTTTTCTTCCCGAACCAGATCTTCTTTTGACCGAAGCGGTCTCTTGATACCGTTGCCAAGTCCTCTGGACAGTTGAACGACTCACATTTAGCCGCTGAGACACGTAAGTTTGCGAACGACCTTCTTCAAGTAGGGCTAAAATTTTACCGGCCCTTATCGCTTTTAACTCATATCAAAAACTGGTATTTAATGTAAAAAGAAAAATTAAATTGTTTAATTTGTTGTTTTAAAATTTTAGTAATCAGTAAAAATATCGTTTCAGCAATTCGCGCCATTAGTAAAGCAATTTTACAATAATCAATATTTTTCTTTTGCTCATTTCAAAATTTAAATTTGGAACGTAAAGAATCATGCCAGGATGCTTCAAATGACTTGCCAATACATTGTCAAATGAATAAAACCTCTTTCTTGTTCTTCTTCATTGAAATGGAGAAAAAAATCTATGGTGCCCGTTTTTTTTTTTGCAAAAGAGTTTATTTACTGAAATGCTGCAATGTCTTTACAACGGCAGTAGCCCGCCGAGTAACGCAATGATTTCTTTCCAGTTTGGTTTGTTTAAAAATAGGTGTTTTGCACAGACGTTTCTTTAATTCCTGAAATGCGACGTCGCAGCTCTTGTCCCAACAGAATTGTCGCTTTTCCTCAGTGAGTTTGTGTAGAGGTTTTGCAATGTCAGCAAAATTCTTTGCGAACCGTCGATAGTAGGAGCAAAAACCCAAAAATACTCTGACCTGTGTCCAGTCTTTCGGAACTTGCCAATTCTTGACGGCGACTACTTTCCGTCTGTCTCTTTCCTGTGATTATTTTTTCAACTCCTCGTATGTGAGGCGCACGGTCTAATCCACTGAGCTAGCATTGAACTAATATCGAACCGCTACAAGTTAATTTCTCTATCCTGACCCTAATTTTATATATTTATATAAATAAATATTTCTTTAAATAAATATTTATATATTATACTTATATCTTATATATAAAATTCTCGTGTCACAGTGTTAGTTACCATACTCCTCCGAAACGGCTGAACCGATTTGTATGAAATTGTGTGCATATCGGGTAGGTCTGAGAATCGTCCAAAATCTATTTTATTTATACACATAAAAAAAGTCCACGCGAACGAAGTCGCGCGCAGTTAGTTATTATATTATAAATGCGAAAGTTATTATATTAAAAATTTGTTTGTTACCTCTTCATCCCGACAAAAAGTACTGATCCGAAGGAAAACAACAATAACTTTCTTATCACAATAGATGGCGCCACGTTCTATTGTCAAATTCTAAATTTAATCGAACAATAAATTTTAAATTTACTTCTTTATTAAAAAATAAAACTGCACGCGTAGCAAGTGTGCAATGTGGCACTTTGTCGATTTTTCCGTCGACATAGCCCGTTTCTACGGCGGTCATGCTACGCGTGCAGTTTTTGGAACATAGTCTGTAGTTCCACGGCTGTGTGGGCAAAAAGGACCATGTCATCGGCAAGTCGGAGATTCGTCAACCTCTTACTGCCGACTTTAATGCCCTTGGTTGTCCATGAGGCTGCTTTGAAGTATTTATTATTCGTTTGACGAATCTATTCGATAATATTTCGATAACTTTTTCTATAAAATAACAATCCAAACAACCAAACAATCCAAAATAACAATCAACCTATAATTTATAAGGAAAAAATAAGAAAACAAAAATATAAACATATTTTAAAAAAATGCGATATTGAAATGTAGGTACATACATTATATTAAAAAAATAAGATAAAAAAGAATTGCGTGTATTGAGGTTCGAACCTAGAGATCACCGCGGAAACAATGTGCGAAGTAGGCTAGCGGCACGCTGGGCTATTCGTACTTTTATATTGAGTTTTGAAATTAAGCTTCTATACATTTATTGACGTCGCACATCGACGTGATTCAAGCGGGGCACCCCGCAGTAGGCGGGACTAAAGGGACTACTCGACCCCCCTCTTCATCTGCTTCACCCCCTCAAAAGCATGAAAGTCGCCTAGAAGAGCGCCTTAAAATCTAAACTAATATTATAAAGAGGAAAGATTTGATTGTTTGTTTGCATTGAATAGGCTCCGAAACTACTCTTCCGATTTGAAAAATTCTTTCAGTGTTAGATAGCCCATTTATCGAGAAAGGCTATAGGCTATATATCATCACGCTACAACCAAAAGGAGTGGAGCAGCAATGAAAAATGATGCGAAAACGGGGAAAATGTGACGCAAACGAAGTTACGTCGGACAGCTAGTGTGTTATACAATTGTAAGAAAAATATAACACGTTTATTTGAAGAGTTTAACAGAAATGCTGTTAACAAACATGGCCAAACATTTTATTTAGAGATCAAATTTTATATAACACTTTTTTGAAGCGAAGGTCAAAAGCTTTTCATGCCAGACAAAGAAGACGTTATTTTCTCCATTGTATGCCCCAGATGTTTGCCCGAGCTTAATCCAGTAAATAAAAATATTTTAAAATAAGGTCACGGTCAGGAGACTTACTTATTTGAATTCTCGACAACCCTTTAAGAGATTCTGGAGCTTGGATACTGGACATGGCTTTTTGTGTCAATCTTGTCTAAACTGCACGTCAATAAGCGAAGAGGAAGGTACCCTTTGTGAGTTTTTTGTTCCCAGCGATCAATGTATTACCCCTATCTGTTGCTATTCCAATTCCATTCAATAGACAGCAACGAAGTGAAATTTCGCGGTTACTTGGCATGTTCGGTTAAATAAAATTGGTGTGTCAAGCATCGCCATTTCAATTACAGTGGCGTCGTGGTTTTCAGTGTCCGAGAGACCTTTTTTGCAAATGAAATGTTTTTATTTTCTTTGGCGAGTTGACGATAGTACATGCCATAAATAACCCATGATTTAAGTACTGGTTTCATATTGAGCGACAATTGGCTGATTTCACGAGTCTGAATACCTATGTGTACCAAGTATGTCGTTCGATAGTTGGTCAATTATTTTTTTGATAGAAATCGGATGCAGTTGGTTCAAGTTATATAATTATAGCGGTACAAAAGAATTGAATAGCCTTGCATATCGATGAAGTCTGCGCCAGTTCAGTTCAATTCAGTACTATACGGTACACCCAATCCATAGATCACCGTCACCGATAAAGTTGATTGATAGACACCAATTATAGTGATGGCCTCAACTGACACAACAAGAGTATATCAATGTGCAAAACATTTACCGTAATGAATACCTCGCAATTAACTCTAGTTACCACCTACGCTACATAAACGCAGCTAGTAACTCCAACACTACTATGTAACGAAACACACAAAATTGGCGCATTGATGTTCGATACGGCCAGCAAAAAGCTTAAAAGCGTGAAAGTTTTGGTGGCGCACATAAAATAAAAAGCACGGCTTTTTCGCGTTATTACCATTACAATAATCTGACTGCCTCTCTCCAAAATAAAAAAGAAAAATCAGAAAAATATATGTTTGAACAGTGCTTTACCAGGAAATTTCAATTGGTCATTTACAGAGAAAAAGATAAAACGTTATCAACAGTGGGTTGAAAACTATAATACCGCGGTTTTCCTCGAAGAAGTATAGAAAAAGGCAGTGCATTCAAATTGGAATTCTAGATAATAAGACTGTTATTTCTTTGTCCATTATTATAAATGCATCTGAATAGTATTTGTTGTGTCGTTGGTATTCCCAGTACGTACACGTCTTCACACTTACTGCAAACTAGTTTTTGGCTCTAAAACTGCTAAAGCAAATTGATTATTTCATGCAGCTCACGTTTTGAGATGAAATAGGAATCAGTGCCCGTAGCTACGTGCAGCACGCGAAGCATGCCCACTGTAGAAACGGGTTATGTCAATGGAAGAATCGACAAAATGACAGGTTGTCACTCTCTATCTGTCATTGTCATTGCGTAGATTCTTCCGTAGACAAAAGTTGTTTCTGCAGTGGGCATGCTACGCGTGCTTAAGCCATATGTGTGTGTGTAATGTTGAATGTGACAAAATTTTGCAGATGCACAAACATTCGTGCTCTCATTTCACTGAACAAGTATCTTCAGCAAGGTATATGTCTGTTATAAACCGTAGCTTGCATGTAACCGTGGTCGGCTACGTCTTTTGAGTCCCCTTTTTGATATAGTACGCGAGTACTTTCTACAGAATACCCAGGAGTAACGTATTCATTTAATGCTCTTTGCTTGTGACAAAGTTTACGGTGCTATCCGCAGTTCTGACTATTTCAAAGGTGAACTAGTCCACGGCAGTTTCTTTGAATGTAAGTATAGGATAAAGTTAACGTGAAGAGTTAGAAGATCGTGAGGATTTCTCTTTACTTGCACATTACGACTTTAAGTTAAATAAATAGGATTTATGAGCACGTTTGAATTGTAAAAAGTACACGTTGACTGGAGCTATCTTGAAGTTTTGTTTCTACTATGACCTTGCACAGGCTTTTAGTATATCCGTAGTGACCCTTTGTCGTAATCCCCCACTATCTCGCCGTCAGTTGTATGACTTGGTCGACCTTTAACACGACAAACGACTTTAACATCTGGAGCAAACGGTGGAACAAAGAAACATGCCACTTCCTTCCGAAGCCTTCACCCTAAATAAACTGCTTTAGAATATAAAATAGTTGTTTCACTAAAAATTTTATGTATGCATTGAATGAATTCACGAAAAGTACACAACTCAACTAAACAGTTTAGTCGATGTAGAAGTCGTATGTCATGCGTTAATACGTAACTAAAATAAAATAAATAAATAAAATAATAATATTTTTGTGATCTTCGGTTTAGCGGATAAGTAGGTTTTTCAACAACATAACGTTCAACGGGCAAATGATCTACATATTTGTGCATCAAATATATAGATAGGTAGGTACGATTATCTACAGACAAACGAAAGTAACGTCTTCGAATGAGAATCGAACAATAAATATTATTCCTACGTTTTATAGTGATGTTTCGATGCACGCAACGTAGGCAAACAATAGACAGACCGGCAAGTGTATAAAGACGTGTTTTTACGACTGCACAACCATTTTTACTTGCTCTAGCACTGATGTTGGAAAAACAAGATGAAAATTTTATTCGTAATGAGAAGTATTCACATCATGAATGAAAATAGAGCCGCTGAAAATTTTGGTAAAATAGTTAAAATTTTCAAGCATGTTCAAACATTTTCCAGAAGTACATGGGACCCTGGGTACTTTTTATTTCCAATATTCGCGGAAAGAGATGGTTAAAAATCCCAGTACTTAATGCAGAAAATTCCCTTTCTTAAAGGAAACCTAAAACTTGTTCATTTTAAATACCCCTCTTACCCTACTATTATGCAAAGGGTTTTTGCAGTGACGCGTACAAAAATGGCGGTATAAAAATTTAAGTAGTAGTAAGCATCGGTGACCACAGTGCGGTTGCCAGGCGAAGCAGGTGTTACCACAGACTGATCAACGTGCTGGCACCACGTGCCGCCCATTACTGCAATGAGCGAGTGTCACACGCAATTGATGGAATTACTACTTTTTGAGAAAGTTCTAGTTTCAAATAGTAGATTCGTAGATAGGCAACAAGGTAGACCGTTGCAGCGTTGTATACCTGTTCCGCAATTTGCGATCAAGAAATGCGGAGTCTACTTAGAGATTCTATTATAACATTATGTATTCAATATCTTATAGATAACATGTACTCATTGTAGTCGTAATTGCTCTTGAAAAAACCAGCTGGCAGTGGTAGGTACTTCAAATGCAACAATGCATTCCTAGTGTTAATCTGTCGAGTTAATAACATCATGATAGCAGTGTCCGTCAGTATCATTTTGTCGATAGCATAGAAAGCAGTGCAGTGACTGTGTTTTGAGTAATTTTGAAAAGACTATAATGAAATTAATATTATACGTCAATGAATACCATACGTAGGTGCCTATCTATATTATTTACCTATCAATTTGTTTATTATGTAAATAATTAGAATTTCTGTCTCGTTTTTCTAGTGGCCGCAACGCGACTATTGAGCAGGTGGTCATGGGTTCGATTCCCGGATTGAGCAGGGTTATTGGGTTTTTCCATCAGGAATTTCTCATAAGCAGCCTCGGAGTTTGGATTTGTACCCGGTTGATATCGGCTCGACCCCTAACGACTTTAAACATTACTGGCGAAATGTGGGTGTACTTTTACTCTGACTTACCCTTCGAGGATTACAAGACGTGCATAAAGGATGTATAAAACCAGTTTTAAGAATCCTTACACAGTCTGTCGAAGTCTCCATTCCACGTTAACAGGCTTATTAGCATAAACACATTTCCTGACCGATAGTGAACTGTAACGAACAAAATTACTTCGATTGTAACTTCGTCAAATCTGCTATTACGTAAACAATTACAGTGAATATATTTTTTTTTTAAAACGCAACACTCGTTGTTCCTGGTGAATAACGACAAAAATACGCTTATTAACTTGTGACGTTTTGCACCGTTTTATATTTTTGTTAGTACATTCGTTTTTACGGAAAAAGGGTAATGGAGAAACGAAAAACTGCCACAATAGTTACAAGTGTCTGCGACATGCATACGAGAAGGAAACACACATCTACCGCACACTGCACAGTGCACAGCCTGCAACCAACACAATACGGGCACGGTGCACGGTGGGGGCGAGTCTCACGTCACTGCCATCTCGTCACCAAGACACTTGAACTCCAACGATGAATACAACACTAGTACATGAATATCCAACTCATAACAGTCATGAATTAACTATAAACAACGTGCGACCTTTTAAATTAGAAATATGAATATACAGATGAGATGCCATTTATAATGATTCGTGAAAACAGTTGAATTTACATTTGAATACGTTAATCAACTCTGCCCACTATAGCGTACCATACAATGACCGTGCTAGGAACGTGGCAGGCCAAAAAATATATGTATTGTAAAGTATGAGACTATGCCCACTATTCCGTTTCATCACCGAGCAACACCGACTCGTGCTATGCACAAGAATATATTGCCGGTGCTGATACGCTACGTGCAATGTGCATGGCGTGCTACGTTATCAATCCGATGAGTACGGGTTATATGACTGCGTATGATGAGTTGATGACCGTTGTAACTGTTATAACTTTAAAATATAAGCGATACTTTTGCAACTTTTTCAAATGAACGTGGGCTCCAACGAAAAACCGTAGCATATTTTATTTTCTGAAAGAGTATATAATCTTTTATTAGAAAAGCACATTATCACTGCAGTTGAAATGGCGCTTTATGCAGATGTTTTACATGGGACGTTGATAATGCCTGATATTCGATAAACTGGAATTGCCATTTTTTTTTTCATATTCAATTCTCTGCTTATTGTTCTCGCAAAATAAAGCCTTCATAAAACTCATCAACGCGGTAAAAAACCTTCATAGTGACGTAGCAACGTGTCAAGCGTAAAAATAAAAAAACCACTATACTTACCTAACTACACATGAATATTCATTATTATATCTCATTGTTACATAGTTATCCGAAAGCGAATAATAGAGAGGATGCGCATCAAACAAAAAACCAGCATGTTTGAGTCGCGGCTGACCTTGAGTGTCGTTAATAGCTGTCTCAAGTTACGATATGCAAGCGATAGCGGGCATTACAGTCAGACAAGACGCCACGTGAACTTATCGTTGTAATACTGCTTATTCACGCTACCCTGCGACAAACACACCACATCGAATCTCGAGAAACAATAGACCACTCACACTATCTTAACCGCTCTATAGTATTTTCATAATTCAGGATTAGTTCTGAACTAAAGTATTCGAGCGAAAATCAATTCGTGAGGAGAGTGCATTCTTCAGCATCTACTCTACATTTAAGCTGCTTGCAAAACACCTCAGTAAAAACAATTAGCTCTGGAGATAAAACGCTCCATCAACTTCAGAAGACAGACAGAAATTCAATTACCTTTTAGTTATGTTTAGCGCTAATTGTATTTAGCGAGCTGTCGTGCACGCAGGCTTAAGTGATGTATTATCTTAGCACTCTTTACTTGCTTTTTACTCTTTTCAATGCAACGGTTAAGTATTCCTTCGCTGTGGTTGATAGATAAATTGACTGCAAGACACAATAAAACCGCCAACCACTCAGACATGTCAATCCTCATTGACGAAATGCCGATAAACGAGAGAGCCTGGCGGTGTTGTTTCTACTCCAGGTTTATTTCTGTTGTTCCTGTTTTACTTGGCGGGAAGCTTTTATCCGGTTTAAGAGAAAACTGTCAGGAACTTGGAAACTGCATATTTTTATCTTCATCTAAATTGAAAAACAGTAAGTTATAACTTATTCCAGTGTATTCATTCTATAGTCTTTATAATCAGAACTCTGAGATACTGTAAGGTATTAATTTAACGGACTTCATTTCTCAGTTCTTTGCCATTCGTCCGCGGGTTAGTACGAGTACGTAATAAATGATTGATAGAACGCTGTCGTTTTTAACTTGAAGTGGCCAGTGTTGTTGGCACGACTTGTAAACGCGAACGCGTGTTATTAATTTGACACTGTTTCTATGCACATTGAGGTTACGCAAATTATGAGAAATTACGCGAGAACCCCGCGCTTGCATACCGTACTGTCTTCATAACCAGCGATCTCTGCTGTAAGTGTGTAGATGTGTTTAGTATGTTTATTTAGTGCTTATAGAGCTTGAATTATTTGCATGGACGCCAGTTTTTAAACCCCGACCAAAAAAGAGGGTTGTTATAGATATATTAAATTAAAATAGCCTGCCGAAATTGCAATTCAACCGAAGTTAATAGGATGTTCTAAGGATGGTTACTACTAAATCAATGACCCAAAACGTTGGAACCTGCCCAGTCTGAAAGCCAATTTATCGCTCTGATTGGGTGGGGCGTGAACCTCCAACATTTACAAGGTCCAATAACTTTCTGCAGGTCTAATGGATAGCAGGGGCGTAGCTACCGCCGTTTCAATGATACGACGCGACGTGTAGAGAAAAATAACATCAAAATCTTCCTAAATCCTGAAATTCTTATTGATAGCGCGGCTAACTCAACGCGGCCTAAAAAAACTAGAGTTGTCGAGCTCGCTCTTCAATGAAAACTTCACTTATTTTGCATCAGAAACCTCAATTTTTTTTCAAGTTCTCGAGGTTATCCTTTGCGATCCTCATCCGAAATTACTAAATTTTTATATCACTTGGCTCGCTCTTATATTTTCTTAGTAAAATCAATGACAGCTTACGTGATGCCAGTCAGGATGCTATTTTAATTTGTTTTGCAAAAATCTTTTTCGTAATCATCTTTTTGGACTTCGCCGCAGTCGAGTTCAAAGGGCCCGCAAAAAAATGATAAATATGTATATTTCTTACTAGCTACTAGGACTAGCTACGCCACGAAATTCTAGATCAAGATTCGATGCACTTGATCTCGAACGTTCTCATATTGACTACATTAATCAGAGGCCATACTGGTCAATGTTTCTTTTTTGTGCGTATCGAAGAAGGAATCAATGAGTTTATAAGATTGTCAATATTAGAATATATTTTATGTAAAAATATATTTAATGATATGTACGCCACTTTAAATCTAAAATATCTATAGGTGTTTATATATCTTCTTCCTTTATTATATCGATCATCGTTTCTCATCAGCATTCATCCCTGGTCTAATACGTTGCACTAATCCTTCATTTGCATGTGGGTATGCTCAGTCATGCATGGTAGACTAGGCAGTTTAATGTTTAAGTTTACGTGTCGGATGGCTTTTTGTATGTTTTCAAACATTCAAGTTCGGACTACGCTAAGTTAATACGATAATTAGGGTGTTTGTCATTGAAAAGTTTGACACGTAACCTATCAATTAAACTCGGTCTATACGCTTCATTCACGGTTGTGCTTTATTTGTGTTTATTTCAAACACAAGGAAGATAAATCACAGGCATCATTTGCATAAAACCGGAGGCGGAGTAGAGTTTAATCGACCAATAGAATCGTTGCACTCTGAACTGAAATCTGGAACACTATTGGTTGATTAAGTGTTCTGTTTTGTACGCCTTCGCTTCCCTGGTTATAAAAGGATACTTTCAGTAAAAGATCCCAGTTTATAAACTACTATCGGAGAGATAGCTTTGTCAAACAATAATTAATCAGTGTTATCAGACATAAAAATCTGTTTATTTTGCTTTTGATTGTTCTTCAACCGTGTTATGTTTGTACTACAGTTATTTGTTAAAATTAAAATCATGTTTCAAACCAAATATATGGACTACTCGTCCAATTATTACATAATATTGATATGTCATTAATGATTGGTTGAAATTAAATACAGTTTCATAATATCAATCTGAAATACCAATTATTAAACATGTAAGTATTGGAAGTGTATTTTAGTTTTAATTACGGTTTAAGAGTTAAATTACTAGGAGCTTTTGTCCGGATACGTCACATCCACTAATTGGTATTTGTAATTGATTTTCCCACACACATCATAACAATTAGGACATTTTGATAAAATAGAACTCGACAAATAACTGTGGTATAATAAAAAGTATTTAGATAAAAGTTAGATGGCATGAGTAATCATTTGGCTCAATAATTGTGTAACTCATGAAAGAGTTTTTCTAAAGTGGATTTGTTTTGCAGAAGTGAGGCAGGAAGCTGTCCAGCAAGCGCTGGCGGAAATGCAGAGCAGACCCAAGCCCTCGCTGCCGATGCCCTCAAAGAGGACCTCCATGATGGCCAAGAGCCCTGACAGGGAGAGACATGACCTCTGTAAGTACTTAACATCTAATCTATTACTTAACATCTAATCTATGTCAATTTATAAAAAAAAAAACTGTTTTGTCGGTGGTAGTATTTGATCTGCCGTGGTGATGTTAGTATTAGTAAATAGATCTTTTGAATTGGTGAGCTGATTGTTGGTAAAATTCTAATAGAGTAAACAATGGTTTTGGTTTAAGTCTCTCTTGAACCACAAGTTGCTGAATGTGTTCCTGCTACACGTGTTTAAAATATTGTTCCATTTTGCGTTTCCATTTATATAAGGTAACGGACAGATTTATGTTTTGCGTTTCACGCATTTAGTTGTAATGCAAATTGGTCCATATGTCTATGGGTTAAACAAACGTTATCGTTTAACCATGTTTTATAGTAAAAAAGTTTACTAAACTTACGTCTATCTTTATCTGAAACTGCAGGTACTAAAATTAAAGAAACGATTGGAGTACCAATAGCTTCTGGACGACTCGATCGCTGCCTCGCTATTAGTATATCGCAAATGGTTCAATCAGTGTCGGTTCCAGATAGTGGAAGATAGCTCTCTGGTATACAACCACATGATTTGATTACGGTCTGTATTTTTAGCTGCCATAAAATGTACGTTGGGTGAAATTACAGATCTTGTGTTTGTTTTAAGGAAAGGATCTCTCCTTTATTATTTACTAGTTCTATTTAGCTACTTTTTTGCACAATATGAGAATATGCATACACTATCTAACAGACTAGCACTTCGCCCGCGACTTCGTCCGCGAAAATTGTGATATAATATAGCCTATGTTACTCAGTAAAGATGTAGCTTTTTAATGGTGAAAGAATTATAAAATCGGTCGAGTAGTTTTTGATTGAAATCGTAACAAATAAACAAATCTTTTCTTTTTATCCATACTAATATTATAAATGCGAAAGTCACTCTGTTTGTTCGTTTGTTTGTTTGTTACCTTTTCACGACTAAACGGCTGATCGGATCTTAATGAAATTTTGCAAGAAGATAGATTTCAACCTGGGGAAGGACATAGGCTATATATCATCACGCTACGACCAATAGGAGCGGAGCAGTAATGAAAAATGTTGCGAAATCGGGGAAAATCTGACGCAGCAGAAGTTGCGCGGGACAGCTAGTAATACTATAAATACTTTATATAATGGAAACAGGTTTTAAATTATTTTTTTCGCCAGATATTTCAACTGGAACTCAAAGTTGTACAATAATAGTACTTTAAGTCTTTTTGTAGATAATTTTGTACTTATTCACCTCAATAAATCCAAATGAACCGTGTACAAAAAGTACCAAATCCCTTAAAGGAAGACTACTCTATTTACTCCCAACACACTCGACAATGCGGTTATGCGCGGCCAGCATTCAGTTGACCGCTAGACGGCTCAGCGTATGCTTATGTATCAGTACACCGCTAAAGTTTAACAGGGGAGAGCTTAGACCGCAGCTTTTCGATTTACAAGAAAAGCTTCAACGCGGTCATCAGGGCTAAACACCTTATATTGTCATATGAGGAGCTATTCACGTCGTTTCTTTAAATATTATTTTAGGTATCAGAAAAACTTGTTTAGCCATTTACAGAGTGTTGTAATTTTTCTTGATTGGCAAAAATAATCACTGTAAGCACGTTTCAGTGTAACGGTTTTGGTATTTAGACCATAAGTAAGATATCCACTTTTACTCGTCGTCTTAGGTAAATATACTAATCTAAAATATGGAGTTATATATTATGTGTAATTTATATATACTATGTATAATTTATGCATTGACTGTGTAAGTTATTTACGTCTGTCTGTTTTCTCAAAACATTTATGTATGTGCACCAATACAATATACTCATGTTATTTTCCGAACCCTCGCACAGTACTGTAACCGTAGTAAATATAATTAATAAATATTCAAAATCAAAATATTTTTATTTTACATAGGCCTACAGGGGCACTTATAAAACGTCGGCAAAAAGGTGCTCGGTTCGGGTTGGTCGTTTCCTATGGAGAAGGACCGGCAAGAAACTCCACGGTTACTCTTTTAAAATCATTTGGTTTTACAATATTTCTGTTACAGCATTAGTACTAAAGTATGGGAGGACATCGTAGGCCTGACAATAAGTCGTTGCTTACTGCAAAACGTAGAACGAAATAAAAAGTTACCAAGGATCTAGGAATCTATAAGGCCTACAATGTGCACACATTTACAAACAATCGGTAAATAAGAATAAGAGTCTATACAACAACAAAAAATAAATAGGAAATATTACAAAAAGACTAGATCAAATAAGTGACACAAATGTTGTCATCCGTGCTGTAACTATTCTAAACAAAAGGTGTAATGAATTAAAAACTATTGTAAAACATCTGATTAAAAAGAAAGGAAAAAAAATAAGATCGAGAATATTTAGAGCCATCCACACATTTGTGCCGTTTATGAGCTACCAGGGAAGCCGCATGTGCGAAGGGGCTAAGGCCAAACTTCTCTATCTTCAACTTATATTTTAACAGTAATTATATTCGGGGAACATGAATCCATCCATGCCTAGCTTTTTCCCAAACTATCTTAGGTCGGCTTCCAGTCTAACCGGATGCAGCTGAGTAGCAGTATTGTATCGATCGGTTGGTGTGGTAACACCCTACAGAAGTTTTTACTTCAAAAAAGTGCGTCTTGTCAAACACAAATAAAGACCTTCTTAATTCGAAATAAAATATCTCGGGGATCGAACTGCATATTGTTAACTCGTTGCTGCTGTTTATATGGCATAAAAGTAAATCTTTCTTTTATTATATCTCTTAAAGACGGAGATACCAATTCTAATTCCTTGTTTCCTAGTAATCTCTTCATAAACGATAAAGGACATCTCTATTACGTTCAGTACTAAACTAGCCAATTACTTATGGAGAAGGTACTGTGATTGCAAAAACAACATGCAAAATCACATCAAATTGATTAACGAAGGTGATTCAACGGCGCAGCGCCGCCTTTTGATCCGCACTGTAATAAAATTTCCCTCCTGTTTTAGAGCTTTATCTTTTGTTCGTAAAACGGTCCTGACACGTCACGAAGCGTTTGTGTTTGAAACTCATAACAGACTCAGATTCGTCCTTTACCTTTGTTCTTCTTCAGTGTTATTGGTTCTGACCGCATCGTTCAAAGTGCCATGATATTTATCAAGTGCTACGTCAGTTCATAGACACTTTCGATTTCCACTTCTGTAAGATATTGTTTGCCGGTCAAAAATGAAAGATATTGAAAACGCTGGCTCAAAAATGAAACTCATGTTTATCATACCACGGCATTGATAAATCTGTTCAGTACCAAAGCTTTTCCAAGCTTTCCAACTATTACGGCTATTTTTGTAAAATAGGAAAATGTAACAAAAAATAATGTTTTCATTACATTACACCTCCGCAATAAATTAATATGTGGAAGTGCTACGACGACTACGGCTTTAATCACAACACTTATTTGGTGTAGGCGGCGTGGGGTGTATGTAACATTTTGTCCGAGGAAATGGTTCTCACGGGCCTGCCGTTTTGCCGAAAAGATTTTGACAAAATTTCACTACCCAAACAAATTTTAGTAACCTTTTTTATACCAATGCAATATTTGGAATGATTTTAGTACGCAATTTTTCATTTGGTCAAATTTTTACTTGTGAGAATATTATCAAAGATAATGTTATTATGGCATTTAGCCTTTAATCAAATGATTTATTTAAACAATCTTTAGACAATAAACGTTAGGTCAAATGATTTGATTTGATGATTTTACTTTTAGCAGGCTATCGAGAACCGGACTAGTTAGACAGGGTTAATTATTAAAAGAAAAATGGTTAGGTTAGGTTAGAACTGTGACCTCCTACGCCAGAAACGACTAGATTTTATAAAAAGAAATATGGAAACAAAAAAAAACCTAAAAAAGGCTACCCGAAACTGAACAAAACTAAACTGAAAAATGTGTTATTTCAACTGAAATATTTGACTACATAAAAATTGGTAAAAGTACTAGTTGTTTAACAAGTTATTGTTTAAACGTTCACTTGCCAAACATTAGGTTTGCGTTAAAATTATTTATGAAGAGATTTTATGCTGGAAGTGATAATTTGTCAATTTCCTTTCGATGAAACAAAGGTAACCCGGTTCCCACATCATCAATAATTTTAATTAGACCAATAAGAACAACAACTGAATGAAAATACTGCAGAAATGAATCGCAACAACATTAATAGTCATAAACCGAACCAATTGGCATGAATATAACAGCTATCTCGATATTATAATAATACTTGTGCAACAGGTTCCTCGAAGATTGAAATAGAATAGCTTTGCCTTCACAGACAGAGCGCACTATTCTTCTCCAAGCTGTTTGTTACCCAACTACCCTCGAAAGCCTTCAATATTTCCCTGTAATTGAAGTATAATGCAGCTCGATTAACAAGCTTGTTCTGGACAGATTCCTAGAACATCCATTGAAGCTGCTAGAGATATCGGATTCCAATTAAATGATCATTCTTCTTGTTTCCTGGTGTTTGCTATTAGGGTGTTATTAGAAAACCGGTATCAAGATATTGTATCCTAAGCATGGTTCTCTGAGTAATAGGTTTAACTGATGACCATTAATACTTAAAGATAGACATACACGCTATGGTGTTCCTGACAGATTTACCTGTATAATATATTTTGTCCGTGGGTATACTTGTTTAACTGACTGTGCTAGCAAACCTGAGCTTACTTTTCACATAAGTTCACATACCTGTTAGGTACTTATAACCTTTCAATAAAAAAAACTACACCTTGATTTTATTCTACATACCTCCAGATTATCGTTTTATAAAACCCTATAAATGGCATCACAGGTTTCTGGTATTAATCTGCCGAGAGCTTGGAGGTGGTGTTATTATAGCAGAATATTTCAGACATTTGTTTGTTCTCCCTGTTGCACCTTGTTTACGTCACTGTTACTATTTCATGAGGCGATATACTCGTAGCTTTTATCATAATTCATAACTGTATCTAGCCATGGTTTCAACTGAGATTTTGCACAAGGTTTACAGGGACGTGTATGTCTTGTACCAGGCCCCTCAGAAAGTATTGCGAAAAAAAGTTTTTATATATGGGAGACTGGCCAGTTATTATGTTTTTCGAAAATATGATTATTTATAAGTAAAAATAAGTAAGTTCCAATTTCAAAATTTCCCTCCACATTTTTTGCGAGTTAATTCAAAGTATTGTGTCTCACTGAAATATGGATCTGCGCCGGGAACATTTTAGAGCTATGATTTTATACGATTTCAAGTGTCGCCTGAAACCGGATGAATCGTACGATAGACTTCAAATGGCATTCATGGATGAAGGCCCTTCCAAGGCAACCGTGTATCGTTGGTATAACGAATTCAAGCGCGGTCGACCAACTTTGGGGGATGACGAAAGAAGCGGTCGCCCTTTGACGGCTGTTACCGAAGAAAACGTGCTAGCAGTGAAAAATTTAATCCAAGACAATAGGCGAATTACATATCAGGAGATTCAACACATATTGAAGATTGGATCGGGAAGCGTTCACGAGATTCTACACAGCCATCTTCGCGTGAGGAGGATAGTATCACGCTGGGTGCCGCACAACCTCACCGATGCTCAGAAGCAGGCCCGGGTGGAATGGTGCCGTGATATGCTTAACAAATTTGAAGCAGGCTCGTCTCGGCGTGTTTACGACATCGTTACAGGTGATGAGTCCTGGATTTATCAATACGACCCAGAAACCAAGCGCCAGTCGACTGTTTGGGTGTTTCAAAATGAGCCAACGCCTACCAAAGTGAAGCGATCTAGAAGCGGGGGTAAGATTTTGATCGCTAGCTTTTTTAATTTGACTGGCCACTTGGTATCAATTCCCTTACGGGATCAAAGAAGCATTAATGCCGAATGGTATACTTCCAAATGTTTGCCAGAAGTTTTCTCTGTTATAAGCAACAAGCGACCAAACACAGGGCTCCGCGGGCTACTGCTCCACCACGACAATGCACCTGCGCACACCGCACTCAAAACGAGGGACTTCCTGGACAGCACGCCAGTCAAACTCCTGGGTCACCCTCCTTACAGCCCTGATCTAGCACCGTGTGACTTCTTTTTATTCCCAAAAATAAAAAATCAGCTCAAAGGGATACAATTTTCGTCGCCGGAAGATGCGCTGGCTGGGTTCGAGCAGGCTGTAAACGAGGTGTCTGCGGCGGACTGGAAAAAGTGTTTTGAAAACTGGTTAAGGCGCATGAATCTTTGTATAGAGGCTGGTGGAAAGTACTTTGAAAAGATTTAATAAAAATATATGTACGTATAGAACAATTTTTTTTAGTTTCGCAAAACTTTCTGAGTGTCCCACGTATTCTCTACGGCTTACTGCTTTACCAAAGCCACTCAGACATTTTCGAAGTATTCAGTTTGTTCCGACTTGGTTTGGTCTGAAGAGGAAGTCCACAGACTTCGTTAATGAATATCTGACGATTCGAGTAGGTATGTTACGCAGACGCATTCCCTAGCGGGAAAGAGCTTCGTTAGCACGAAGCTCTTTTGGCTTCGTAACGTATCTATTATTTGTTAGCCATATGTAGCAAATAAAAGGGTTTTCTTACGGTCTTTGAAACAAGTTTACGTCTGAAGTTACATAAATGTTTCTGCTCCTAACTGTTCAGACTTATGGTAAAATAAATAAAATTTAGCTTCAGATGAAAATCATGTTAAGCAAAACTTTTAGGTACTGAATTCACTACAGTGTATGTTTATCCTCTCATAGCCTCATCATCTGACGAGGATTCGTGCGCTGGCGACGCAGAGCTTCCCCCACCACCGGAGCTGGGTTCACCGCCAGCCCGCCGCCCTGCCGCCCCTCACCCCCGTGCACACCCCCACCCACTGCCGCAACCCCATCACCTCCGGGAGAAGAAGCACGTGCCCAGGGAAAGGACCGAGATGCGCGAGCGCACAGAGTTACGCGACCGTACTGAATTACGTGAACGCACTGAGATTGATTTGTCCGAGCTTACACATTTACCTGCTTGTAAGTACAATTTTTATATATTACTCGGAAGCTTTGGAAGAATCTAGCAATGTAACCCCTGGTGGCTTTATTAATATTAAAATAATCGGGGCGTTTCGGTTTTGTTAGGTGCATTGTATTGTATTGTCTCTCACTTACTTTCGATCGTAGATCTTCGTGAGTGTTGGTGTACTATTAGGTAAAACTCTGCCCATCCCTTCGGGGATTGCAGGCGTGAGGTTACGTTATCTTAGTGACGCAGATTTCAAGACCACGAACTTTATTAAATGCAGTGTGAATGAATCTGAATCTCAGTTAACCACATTCAATTACTTAGCTTCGTGTTTGTAGATGTAGAATCACCAGCATTGATTGCAACGTTAATTGCCTCACTAATAATTTCCGAACTGGGGACTAATCCAATATCAGAACGTTCAGAGGTTCTGAATGTTCTGAAAATTGAATTCGTAAAATAATTAGTTTTTGTTAGGTGCATTGTATTGTATTGTCTCTCACTTACTTTCGATCGTAGATCTTCGTGAGTGTTGGTGTACTATTAGGTAAAACTCTGCCCATCCCTTCGGGGATTGCAGGCGTGAGGTTACGTTATCTTAGTGACGCAGATTTCAAGACCACGAACTTTATTAAATGCAGTGTGAATGAATCTGAATCTCAGTTAACCACATTCAATTACTTAGCTTCGTGTTTGTAGATGTAGAATCACCAGCATTGATTGCAACGTTAATTGCCTCACTAATAATTTCCGAACTGGGGACTAATCCAATATCAGAACGTTCAGAGGTTCTGAATGTTCTGAAAATTGAATTCGTAAAATAATTACGTCGCGTCTGCGATCGAAGCATTCGGTAAGCTTCGACCTGTGCAGTGTTGTGTTCTTGATTCATATTACATGTACATGTTACACAAAGATAAAAAAATGTGGACATGTATGTCTTGTGACTAGAAATGGAAAATGTTACCAGAGAAACCATTATATGATTATGTAGCTTGGTAACAGACCAATCATTCTAGTCGATAAGTTCTAGCTCAAGTTATATAACATATTGCGAAGGGATGTCTCCCTGCCATGTTAAGAATTTTACAAACAAATCAGATTGCGAATATTGCGTATTCAATGCAGTTATTTCAAACATTTATAGGTCCAACATCGCCAACCCGCCTGCCAAGCGTGGCGATTATGGCAAAACCCCCCCTTCTTGGGGGAGGCCTATGTCCAGCAGTGGACGTCTTTCAGGCTGAAATGATGAGGTCCAAAATATGGGAATAACATTTGAATAGAATAAAATGATTTTCCCAAAACTACATTTAACGAGTGCTTTAAAAGTGTTGATCAATTGATGTTTACTTTCGGCATTTTATATGAAAGCTGCTAATTTATAGCAAAAAGCCAGTTTTCCTTGCGGAAAGTAATTAGCATTAAAAATATCGTGAACACACAAATTGACGATTTACCTTTATACAAATATCATCAATTAATTATACTAAAACTCGAGGCCGTTGACTGTTTCCGAACTTTAAAAGCTTTTAAAATACGCAGTTTCTGTTGTCTGAAACTTAACGTCACATTGCTAACTTCGTGTGAATCTCTAATTTTATCCTACGTTCTAATTGTTGGTTTGAGCTAACCTAACTAGAGTTTCTAGCCAGCAGACGTAAAGCTTTTGTTTTAGTTTAGCGACCCTTTCAGAGGTTATGAGGAGCTCGTGGCTAAATAATAAACAAACAGCCCCTCGATTAAGCCGTGCTTGCATCGGTTGTTCCGTGGATGGGTGACCACTCATTACATACGGAGTTCCCTCCGTGCCTCTGAAAGAACGCTAACCCATTGGTCCCGGCTGTCATTTGCAGATCTTACAGTCGTTACCAGTTGTCAGTGGCCCGAAAGTCTGACAACCAGTTTTACCAGGGAGTATTGTATTACCCATTACTAACTATGTTGTGGAGGTCAGACAGGCAGTTGCTCCGTGTAAAGTACCGGTATTCAGCTGCATCCGGTTAGACTAGAAGCCTTTCCCAAAAAAACTTGAGATAAAACTAGGCAGATGATAGGCCTATCAGAAGTTATCTGATTATTATGAGCTCTTCAGATTACGTGATTTACATAAGTAGGTCACGTTGCTTCCCCGATAGTGGTGTCTGACTGAAGCTGCGGTTTCGGCAAGTTCATGTCTGTTTGTGTTGAGACAGTTAGGATTTACTTATCTGTTAATGTTACTAAGGTTGGGAAACAATAAGTACTTATCTACTAATTTAGAAATTTAGATTTTAACGATTTTCAGCTAAGTGCTCTAATAGTCTAAGGAGGAAGACTGGCAATTTACGTGTATTCTACACATCTAAAAAATACCATGAATGCCATCAGTGACTAAGCCTTCTTCAAAGTTGTTTGTTAAGTTATGAATCACATTTTATTAAACTTAACAAGTGAATAGAGACGTTTGAATATTCTTCAACGAATACACGCTCGGCAGGCAGCTGACGTAACTATAGTTTAGTTAGAGTCGAGTAAATTATAAACCGTCAGTTAAAGGAAAAGAGGTGATCGGCAAACGTGTTTTGTCATTCCGGTCCTGTAACAGTGATACTTTTATTTAAAACTACTTAATTACCAGTTCATTGTGAATACGATTGTTATACTATCACTTTGGTGTTTTGAATGTAGTATACAAAACTAAGATCGCTGAAAGTGTAGTGTTTAAATCTGAAATACCAGAGTATTTTATTACAAACGCCTTTCGTCTTTATCTGTGAGTACTTACACATGTGTCCTAGGATAACGTGACTGTTTATTCATATTTTTCATTGTTTTATACACATAAAAACATACAAAAGGTTTTAGGTATATTGTACTTATAACAACAAGAAGAGAACAACAACAAGTTGATGAATAAAACTAAACTTGTTAGTGAGATATTTGTCATAACTCACGGTAAGAAAGACTGAAATATTTATGCTAACTCTTCAATGACAAGCGTACATAAACTACTAACTCGGTTCATTACCTATAGGTAAGCTAAGTGTCGTATTAATACCGCTTCATGTAATAAGCTTTCAAGCCTAAGTGTTAAGGTAAACTAATACATCTTGATAAATCTGTTTAGCCGGTTAGGTTAAGTAGCAAACTAATTACCTGATAATTAGGTGAAGATAGTGTTTATTGTTGCGTTAATAATTCTATCACACTCATCAATTAATGATCAATCATGTATTGCTTTGCACAATGTGTACTTGGTTTGCAACTTGTAATAAGGTCGTTATCAACCCTGCCGGGCATGGCAATAGTTAATGACCGAAAACAGCCAGGAGCACTAATGTATCCTATGATTGGCACGACATTGGAAATCCAATCCGATCCTAGGTATTAATATTAATTTAGTCTGGATCGAATGTCAAATGCAAGCAAACGGCAAACCAGTATGTTGCCTTGCCTGGTACAAAGCCATTCCATGAATCATCTGAATTCAACAGAATTATGTGTAAAGCAAATAATATAATGTGTGGAATTAATAGTAGGTAGTTACCTACCTTCATAGACACTAATAAACACATTCATACATGTAATTTATAATCAGGTAGGTAAATTAACCCTTGGTTCAATAACACTTTAACATACGTCTCTCAGAAGATTGAAGAGAGTGATTTAAAAAAATGTTTAGGACTAAATACTGTTTAATTTAACAATAAATAAATATTGAAAACAAAAATACGTTTAGTCAGCACATACGGAGAAATTGGCCAGAGACTTCACAGACTTCCAAAAAAAACACAAAAATGTGGTAAATTATTTTACATACGGAAGTCGGTGGCAATAAAATCAATTAAATAAACAAAGTTTCCGATTTCCGAAAGTAAATTTAATGTTCCACTTTATTAGTGGTTTTTTTCGCGTGTTCTATGGGACAAACGTATACAAATGTACAGTTTGTACTATTCTTTGTAAACCAGTCTAGTTTAAATTTAAAGATTTGATAGATGTCCTCAGCGTCAGTTTTATCGCAAATAGGGGATAAATAAACTGTCTTGTGAAGGTTCAGACACCATCAAGCTACCCGAAATTGTCAAATTTTCGCAATCAACCTTGAACCTAATTCTTTAACGATAACGTTGAAAAATCTATTACAGAACACACAGTTGACAGATTATTGTTGCTTGATGTGCTGCCGTCAGTACAACAAAGAGGCTAGTCGAGTGCGTAGAAGCTGGAACTTCATCCTTCTTATTCACAGAAAAGACGGAATTCTCGACTACGATTTATTTACTCGATGCAGCTACTCCCCGGGCGGGCAAACGTGACCACCATTAAACACAGATGGGTTAACAAGTGGTACTTATCACATCACTGCTATTTGCTGGTTGTCTTATTCAAAGGCAAAGGCAAAAATTCTATTTCAATTTGTTGTATTGGCCTTCCGTTAACGAAATCTTTATTCCTTACCGCGGTCAGTGCAAGCCAAACAGCCAGACTAACTTATGTTTACGCTTTCCATTCCACACTGTCCGTTTGGACACGAAACATTATCAAATTATTACTATTTCCCTTTCTCTCCCCTGCACCTGCTAAGTTTTATTTTATTTATTTTATCCATCTTTCAACTAACTATTAATACGGCTTTTGTCAGTCTACATGGTAAGGTCCATAAGTTTCCGGCCTAAACACATTAGATTAATCAGAGATACAATACTATAATGTAATTGAATTACTGAAGTGTTCTCTACTTAAACAAAGTAAAAAACTAAAAATTTTGTTCAAAACAGTCTCCCTTTATTTCAATCCATTTTTGTTTGAATATTAATCCTTAAAGTTCTAATCAGAGATCGGAGTAGGTAGATTGATTTTTGGTGCTTGTATCATAAATGCACACAGAAAGATTTTTTCCGTAAAGTCATTCCGGACTTAATTAAATATTGTTAATGTTGGTGGTGATATTATTACTACTAAATTCAAAATTTAAAGGAAGTTATCAAAACTAAATTAATTTATTATTTAACTGTTGTTTTTTTTTTTTTAAATCAACCATTTCTGGTGGAATGTCCATATTAATATATACGTTTCGGATCAATGACCCCAATTCAATCTACCTACTCCGATCACTGGTTATAATGGAAGCTGGAAACTTTTGGACCTTACTATCATCATCATCTGCCTAGCCAAACTATCTTGGGGTCGGCTTCCAGTCTAACCGGATGCAGCTGAGTACCAGTATTTTACATGAAGCGACTGCCTATCTGACCTCCACATCCCAGTTACTGGGTAATACGATACCCCTTGGTAAGACTGGATGTCTGTTCTGACTACTCGTAACGACTGTCAAAGATCTACAAATGACAGCCGGGACCAACGGCTTAACGTGCTTTCCGAGGCACGGACCTTTTGGACCTTACTATACTTACCTATATTGTCTGGTCGTGGTCTCTGATCATGACACGCTGTGGTGTCTGTATGCGATTAGAGCCATCGATTAGGGCACGCGTCGACGTGTTCAATCAAAGCGGCATTACCGTCCAATCGATGAGCAAATCATGCGTTACACGAGTGCACAAATACATTAGGTCATGTCTGATATTAATACAGGCGTAACTTCATCCGTTTAATCAATTATAATTATAAAATATTCGCTAATTCAATTCAATTCCTTTATTTCAATCAACAAATTTGGATCATATAATAGGTACATTAAATACAAATTATTAGAAAAATAAATAAAAAACAAACTCACTTTCATTATTAATTACAATTAATTGGCAAAGTCAACAAATAATCATAAGTCATTTATAAAAAATATTCAATAATTACCATTTATTTAAAATTTTATGTCGTTGAAAATAGGGACAGATAATGAACAGTAATGTTGTTATTATTTCATTTTCTTGCTATCGTCACTACATTAAGCATACAACAATGGTTAATGTAGTGACAGTCAAACCTCTCAGCCATCATCCTCAAGATGGTGTTGGAGCTGGCGCGGACCCTGCGCACCAAGGATGTGCACCATTTCCGTATCGTCGCATAGAAGCAGTCAATGCGCGACTCAGCGAACATCCCCGACGCACTGCAGTGCCGAGGCAACCCCAACAACACCCTGTAGGCATTGTTGAATTGTACTCGTAGGGCGCTGTACTGTTTTTGAGTATAGTTAGGTCACAGGGCGCTCGAATATAAACAGGTGCATACGCTCTGAAAATAGTGTTTTTTACTTCCTTCGAGCATCGTGCAAGCATGCGAGCTATCATGTTCGTCTAACAGACAACGCCCTACGTTCCTGCTCTATGTCTGAATCGTCTTTCAGGTCAGCGGTCACCAGATGCGAAACGTATTTGAAGGTGTCAACTCTCTTTAGCGGTACCTTATTTAACTGCATGCTAGGGATACTATCTGGACATTCACCCTTGGCCCGGAAAACCATACACTCACTCTTCTTGGTGTTATAGAGCAGGCCATGACTGAGAGCATATTCCTCACTAATATCAGATAATAATAATTTAATGAACTGATTTAAAACCAGCCTCAAACTTAGTATATATTATATTTGATACTTCGCTTTGAGTCAGAAGGCAAAAGTCTGACATCCAGTCTTTCCAAGGGGTATCGTATTACGCGGTTACTGGGTTGTGGAGGTCAGATAGGCAGTCGCTTCATGTAAAATACTGGTACTCAGCTGCATCCGGATAGACTGGAAGCCGACCCCAAGATAGTTTGGGAAAAGGCTATGCAGATGATGATCTTAATATTCTATAACCCATGATTATTAATCTTATTCCTTATTGTTTAAAATAGTACAAGGCTCCATTTTATTGTTACACCTTATTTTATGTACCTACAATCTATGCAAATAAATGTTACTTTACTTACATATTAACTTTGTTCTTTGAAGTATTGCATTAATAGTTTTAGTATTTTATAACATCGTCTTTTATCGTCTTCATTGCTATCCAGTCCATCTTACTTAATGGACCGCCAACAATAATCAGCAAATAAATAAAGAAAGTAAAAAGATGTTGATATCATCTAGAACATCGAATTTTCTCGCAAAGCGAACCCAAATGTCGGAAAATGTCTTTGCTCTTCAGCACTCAAAGCGTAGGTCTAACCTATTAAAGTTTAGGTGGTTTAGGTATCTTCTTAGGTAAAGGAAGCTTAATACTTGATGAAATACTTCGCACACCCATCAGGAACCAATAGGTACTCCATTGAATTACATTAGCTCGCGTAGAGTACACAGAAGCATAGTAAAACAAAGTTACATAAGACGAAACACGCTCGCGGCTAAAGTCGATGTGTTCAGCCAATCCATTTGCAACCCCTAGCCATCCAGGGGTGAAACTCTTTGCCTAGGCTGGGTAGGATAAGAGCCCGATAATGATGCAGACAGCAGACAGTAAGAATTTCCCAGAATGCTCTATCGCTTGACTGCTTTCTGTCTGTGCGGGCTCTTAAGCCAGGAACACACAGGCTGCTTAAATTTTTATGCTTTAACAAATAAAAATTAAATGTGAGAACTTAACAGTGTCGTGGTGAAGTCTGTTCCTGGCTCAGCTAATAGGCGAGCTTTAGTAACTCGGTGTTTGTTATCAGACGTCCAGCCTGATGTGACTCATGCTTCATCAGGCGCCCGGCGCGGCGGAGCCCTGGTGGCGGACAGAGTGCAGTGCTACGCGCAGCCTGAGGACACCGGCACCGGCACCGGCCGATGGAAGGTAAGTGTAAGTAATAGAACCAGTGTCCTTTTATTTTTTTTTCATTCGTTCTGTCGTTTTCACCCTTTCCTTTGAGTATCATCATACTCAGCAACGGGAACACCGTTATAAAATATCATTCTTATACTAATTTATTTAGAGTCGGCGCACCACGTCTTTTTTTCCGAACTTCGCTGTTACTCTTCATCTCATCAGACAACGCTTTTCTAGCCATATTATCCTTCACACAGTCCATCCATCGTTTATTTGGTATGTCTCTACTCTTACAGCTATCAACGTTCAGACTCAAACTTCTCCTCATTCCTCCGCACCACACGGCCCGCCCATACCATGACGACCGACTACCACACGACTTTTCAGTCACCGGCGCGACTTTCAGACTTTCCCTTATGTACTTATTTCTTCCTTTATCCATTCGCTCGCATTACACCACACCCACCCCTTTCAGGTCTAACCATTCTTTAATTTGAAGACTTGAACAACACATAAAAAGAGCAAATTCTGTAGTTATTTTTTAAGTTCATATTTGATTTTATTTCTTCTTTTAATGCCTTTTAAGACGTTCAAGCCCTGTAACGATGTAACCTACAATGTCCTATTGGTAATCTTAAACAATATACATAGGAAACTTGTTACTAACGATCAGGCATTGTGACCTGGTCGTATCAACCGGGGTTCAATTTAAATGCAATGACAGTCGCTCGATAGGTTTGTTTGTCAGATAAAATCGATTGTTTCCACTATAATGAACTATAAGTACCGGTATGCGGACAATATACTTAGCACATCATATCATAGTTTAGATAACAAGTGTTGTAGCTTGTACTGTCAATTAAACACGGCAATTGAGTACTTAACCTAAATTGGATTACGGAGCAGGTGTTTCGAAGTCAAAAGCCAGTAGGCTTTTCGGCTTAAAAATCACCACCGATAAATAGTGGGTCGTTAAGTGCATCGATTACGTAATCCTTAATAGTCTGCTTCCGTACAAAATTCCCTTGCTGACTAAGTGAAACAAGTAACTTAACACGTTTGTATTACATTGACATTCAAAATAGAAATCCAAGTCTATATCTTCTGAGCAATACATACGTCAAAATTTTTAATTTTATTTGTAGTGCTTAAAAAAAATATTTACAAATAGTGTAAAAATGGATAAAAAAGTAAATACATATTTTTCGTTAAATATTTTGAAAAATATACCTGTATAGATTAATAAGACACGTGCAGAATGTAATATACTCTTACATATTGTCACCGAGTGTTCCCTTTGCTAGGCACTAAGTGTGACAGGCTCTTTGCATCGAAACGCTCACAAATGTCAACTGCCTTCACGTATAATACGCAGAACAATTGAGTAGTTATACCCGATAGATATTGTGACTGATACTTATTGTTCGATTAGTTAGTGATAGTACTGTGATGGATTTTTGTACCGCATGGTGTTTGTAAATATGGTATGGTGCAGATCTCCATAAAACGTACAGTTCTTTTATCTGTCTACAGACGCGAGACGGACATTTAGTAGAATGTTGAAAGGCCTAATTCGATTTTAAGCTAAGTAAAAAATACTCAATTGATGTATTGTTGTTATTCAAAAGTATTTAAAGTTACAAGACTATCAAACTTTTGTTGGGGTGTCGGCATGTCATTTTTGGTTAGGCTGTCATCAAAACTTTATATCACAGTGTCTCACACTCTATGTACTGATGATTATTGTTCCAAATAGGTATCGGCAAAGATACAACAACTGCTTAACACGCTGAAGCGCCCAAAACGCCGGCCACTGCCAGAGTTCTACGAGGACGACGATATCGAGCTCGAGCTGGCGGCCAATCCTAAGGATCCTAATGCCCCGAAGCCAGAAGGCGGCACCATGACACCCGCTGTGGGCGAACAACTGGTGGTCCCGGCAGGGCTGCCGCGCAATCTTGAAGCAGCTCTCCAGCGATACGGAACAGCCTCGTTTAAAGCCAACGTGGCCACGGTTTTAGACCCGAATGGAAAACTCAGCAACTCGCTCAATTATGGCAAGTACTGTTACTTATATTTTTTATGGTATGCATACAATGGTAAGTCGATTCATTGTTGTATTGTTGCCATAATAATATTAAACGATGCATTGATTAATCCCTTGAATTAATTTCAAAGGGCCACCACGACATAGTTATTGACCTTTTCATTGTTAATCATTGTTATTTAAAGATTCAAAATTATATCAACTTTAATCTTAACATTTTCCTCGCAGGAAAGTTACTCAGTCGATCGCTCAAAATCGCTCATGCTCTGCTGAATAAGACGTTCACCTCTAAGACCAGTAGTGGTGGACCCCTAACTGGGGACAACTCCATCAAGCCTGGAGACCGAGTGGCGCTGGTGTACCCTAACAACGATCCCATCAACTTCATGTGCGCCTTCTACGGGTGCCTTCAGGCGGGAATAGTGCCGGTCCCGATAGAAGTGCCGCTCACTCGTCGTGATGCAGGCTTGCAGCAAGTTGGCTTCCTGCTTGGATCTTGCAGCATTCAGTACGCGCTCACTTCTGATAATTGCTTGAAAGGTAAGATTTTGCCAATGAATCATTTTAATGTGCGTTCATACATTTGTATATGCTTGAAACTTTAACTTTAACGTGCGTGTGTTTGACGTGCATTCATCCAATGAATTTACAATGTCTGTTTTAAGACTTTCAGCACACATAAACTTTTATCATGCTTCGCTCTTGAAAAAATTTTTTCGTAGATACATAAGCGAATAAAGACGCCCATGCAGCAAGATACTGAATCTAACCCCAGTTAATATAACAGTAGGTTTCAATCGTAGTAGGTAAATGTTCCATGTTTATTATGGATAAAGAGTGATTATTATATAAAGAGAGTATGACTCACATTACATTTGGGTGAAATCGTGCTCTCGTCGAACACCGTTCTTCAGCACAGTATTTAAAACAAAGATAGCTACTGCATTCGTGCATGTTCCGATTAATACAAAAAGTATTTGGCAAAGTATCTCCACCACTTAGAGCTTTCGTATAAATTGAAGCGGGGAAGGCGGCGGGCGCGGTCGGACCGCTCGCTAGACGCCCCAGTATAATAATAAAAAAAATGACGCTAGTATAATAATAAGAAAAAAACAAGCACATTTAAAATTAAATTAAAGTTGGAAACAGGCGACACCTATTTGAAAATAAAATTATAAAAATGGAAGAGGTCCCTCCTGCTTCCAACTTTTATTTAATTTTGAATGTGCTTGTTTTCAGTTTTTAAGTTTCTTTACTGGTTTTTAGGATTTTTTGTTAATTTTTTAGTTTAAAAATATGAACCATACCAAATTTAGGCGACATGTTTCTTTTTTAAATTTTAATGACACTCTCCACTCGAAATATTTGAAATGAAATTAATCAGTAAGCACGTCCACGTATGTATTAATAATAAATCTCTTCGCTCGGACATTATTAAATTTGAATACCTACCAGCTCGAATATCATTCCAATAATTTTTCAGCAGTTTTATAGTGATGAGCCGGTTCCAATAACTCTTAATTGGAGTTCTGAAATTGACGTATACGTATTCATTATGGCTCCGTAATTGATCAGAGTTTGTTAAATTGTAGTTTTGGGATTTAAGCCTAAATAAATCTGAGCAACATGGCAATAAATTTGAACTGCCTTACCGTTGGGCAATGGAGAATCTGGCGCAGAACTGGACTGTTTGAGTAAAGGTGCCTTGTTATTACCAGGATTACCGAAGACTTCTTCAGGGGATGTGGTATCGTTCCGCGGCTGGCCATCCCTGCAGTGGGTGTCGACAGAGAAGCTGCCGCGTCCCCCGCGGGACTGGATCCCCCCGCCCCGCCCCGCGGAGGACAGCCCCGCTCACATCGAGCACACCTCAGCTGCTGATGGATCTGCTATGGGTGTCATTGTCACCAGGTAAGTTTACATTAACAGGGTTTTTCAGAGACAAAGCAGCTTGGTGATCAATATTTTTTCACTTAGGAATACTTTTTCTCTTATGGGATGTGTGTGTTCGACGCTGAATGCAAAGCTATCTTCCTTCTTCGAGTGGACTATAATTCTATGGACCGATTAGGGAGGACCATTTTAAAGGCGCGGTAGTCAGAAATGTCCACAAACACGACGACGATCACGTGCAGTTTTCGCACGGCCGAGAAGATGCACTACACGTTCCGATCGCTGAGTTTTACTAACAAGTTTCCGGCGCGTTAAGCGTGCGCATTTGTGAAAAGTATCGCAAATATCACCTAAAATTCGAGATTGCAGAATTTCAGGTAAATAGGAAGCCATTCGAATAACGTCAGTCGTGCTTGTTACAATATTGTTCTTAATGGCCCTTAACGATTTGTCGCATCTAGGAGCCTAGCGTCTTCCGATTGTTTGATGAATAAAACTTTGCTTTCATTCTGGATTAATGAAATGATATTTATTTTTGTAAGTAAGATATTAAAAAACAGTTTTAAATGTCATATTTTACAAACAAGATGAGGTCGCTGTTTGGTATCTGAATACTCTGAAAAGAAACAAACGAAGCAAACTCAGGGGTCACAGTCTCTTTTAAAGACAAAAGCCGAGACATTGTCTTGGCCTGATATGTGAGAACCATGCAAGTTCACGACTGAGATGCCCGTTGAAGACAGAACCACGCGGAAACATGCATCGCACAATCATCTGCCTAGTATTTTCCCAACTAAGTATGTTGGGGTCGGTCGGTCCAGTCTAACCGGATTGCCGGACGCACCTGAATACTAGTATTATACATGGAGCGACTGCCCAACTGACCTTCACAACTCACTTAGTTCTGGGTAATACGATTCTGTTGGTAAGACTGGTTGTCAGACTTTCGGGCCACAAACTACCTGTAACAAAGATCTACAAAGGAGAACCGGGACCAACGGCTTAACGTGCTTTCCGAGGCAAGGAGGAAACTCCGTATGTAATGGGTGGTCACCCATACACTGACCAACCTATCGGCAAGAGCCGAGCGGCTGTTATTATTTAGTCGCGAGCTCCTCTTTTCATCATGACCGCACAATAATATCCGCAAATCCCCCGGCTAGTCGATTGCTGCAAACATTTAAATTCCTTGAAATTGCGGGAGAGCGGGAATGTAGGGGACTCGGCTCTGGCATTCCGGTGGTTCCAATAACTCCCGCTGCGCCATTTAGTCAATGGACGGCGTCTAGATAGCGTGTGGTCAGTTATCTCCGTTGGACGTCCTTAACACCATCATAGAGAGTTCGTCGACATACAATACCAATACCGTAAAATAATGCGATTACCTAATATCGGTAATACCCATGTCCGTCCGACGACCGTCACTATTATAGTCCTTGCGGAAGAAATAGTAGCCAAAAAAGAAAAAAAAAATATTAGTTTTTCCCGTTAAACTAACATTCAATAGGTACTTATTCCGAATTGAATTCAATATCGACAAACATCCAACGAAGTTAACAAAAAAAAAACCGATGAGAAATATTTTAAAACACCGGACACTGGTGTACCGGAAATAAATAAAATTGGAAATATCATACCGACGCGGTTCCCTTGTGTTGACACCAATCTGTAATTGGTTTTACGCTACCGGTGCCGAAAAAATTGGGACGCCTTCGTTATAAATTACACTGAATAATGTATCTCATTAACTACAGTCGGTTTTAACTGCCTGTTATGTTAGTCTTCACTTTTCTTCAAAGGTCTTCAATTTGCATAGCATTAGAATAAGTTGTTGTCTGACGAATAGCTTAGTTGCGAAAGTGCGTGTTAGTCATCATTGTCAGCTTCTTGCGTACGTGACTCTTGCTTGTGGTCAGACACAACAAGATAAACTGTACCAGATGGCTCTTGTAACTATTGACTTGACTGAATTACAATACGAGGTGATTGAGTCATCGATGGACAAACGGTTACCACTTATTTTTAACCCTCGACCAAAAAAGTGGGGTGTTATAAGATTGACGCGTGTATCTGTGAATCTGTGTGTCTGTCTGTGGTATCGTAGCTCATAAACGGATGAACCGATAATGATGAAATTGTTTTCGTTTGAAAGGTATTTTAATCGAGTGTTCTTAGCTATGTTTTGAGAAAATCCGTTCAGCCGTTTGATAATTATCACCTCTTTTCTAGTTGATGAAGGGATATAAACAACTTCCACAGGTCTGGTCAATTCAAGGCATAGGCATGGCCAGGTCGCCAGTTCGCTCTCCTTCCTAAAATTGGGATTTTCCTTATTTTCGTGAATTAGCGAGAGGAGTCGCAACACCGAGAAAATTGGAAAAAATGGGAAGAGGCCTATGCCCTGGAGTGTTTTTTTTTTAAATTCCCTATATTTAAATTCTTTAATTTCTATTTAATTTCTAATTTTGAAAAAAGTGACAGATAGATAATTATGATGAATAAATATTTATTTTAATTTTATGCAAACAGTTTTTTTCTTTTCTGAAAAATATTTACCCTTCATAAGGGACCCCAAAACATTTTTAATACGGGGCCCCGCCTATGCACACTACGCCACTGATAGTTATATTTTCTTTATAAACTCTCTGTAGGTAATCGACTACAATTTAAGAAAGTTACTTAAGATATCATGTTCAGAAATTCTAATACAATACAGGATATAAATTCAAAGAACAACAATGACGAAGTATATTGCTACAAATAAATATGAAAAGTTTTCCGCAACTCTGCCGCTAGTTCAACAATAAATTTATTTGTTTCTTCAAATGTGTTACACCGACAACGGGAACTGATTGTTGAAAAATATTTCCCTACTTTGTGTTAGTAATAGGAATAATATTCAAACTTGCTTATTTGCTGAAGTAAGGCAATAAATATAAAATGCACAATAGATACGTGCACAATACTACACAGAAACGCCACTTCAAGATTCCAATATTTTAACCAAGTTCCTATAACGTTGCGCTGTTCCTATTGTATGGAACGTTATAAAGGATGTCAGGCAGAACAATGTTCTTGGAATAAAACCTGTATGGAAGCTCGATAAATGTATTATATTGTGAATATTGAACAAATCAACTTCACCGCACCAGTCAATTGGAAAACTGTGAAGTAACGCGACACACCGGAGACATTGTGTGCTCTGCAGGCAGCCATCGAACTGTCAAGACATGCCAACTTAAACGTCTGAATAAAAATAAAAACCGGCCAGGTGCGAGTCGGTCTCGCGCACGAAGGGTTCCGTACCATTATTTATAAAAACGAGAAAAAATAACACTTTTTTGTATTGGAGCTCCCCTTAAATATTTTTTTGTTTTTGTTTTTAGTATTTGTTGTTAGAGCTTCAACAGAAATATATAATCTGTAGAAATTTCAACTGGCTAACTATCACGGTTCATGAGATACAGCCTGGTGACAGATGGACGGACGGACGGACGGACGGACGGACGGACAGCGAAGTCTTAGTAATAGGGTCCCGTTTGATCCTTTGCGTACGGAACCCTAAAAACTACTTAAGAAACGTTTACTTGCCCACAAATACTGTTTTAACATTTAATCCAGGAAAATTAATTGCCCTTTTGAAATGCGTGTTGAGACTCGCCACTTTCGAGCTAAAATACTGAATTTTAGCTGGTTAAAACGAGTTAAAAGAAAACAAACGCAATGTTGTTTATAATGTCAAAAATAATACAATGCACAAAGAGGTGAGTGTGAAATCGTTTGCTTATTGCTTTTTCGCAAGCGACTTGAATAAAAAGATGACAGATTTCAAGAGTAAAGGCGACGCTTTGCTCCGTCGAGCTCTCGCACTGCTCTGAACTAAAGTGCAGTTGAATATTCGTTTAATCTCACTTACGTTTATTGCTGAAACGTTTTGTCGCACTCGTGTCTTCCAATCTACATTTTGATGCTCTCACGTTCTCCAGATACGTGGTGCCGTGGATATTGACAATCACGCGGAATCCGTTCATGAACGGATTCATTAACGATTGAACGGACATGAAACGACTCGTTCAACTGGGGACTTGATTGAGCGGGTTGACTGCAGTTTCTAATTTGAGTAAGGGAACTAATCGAACTCTATTTATATCACTCTTAATACATTAAACTCATGTAGAGTAAGTCTTAAACTCCAATAAGTCAATTCAGAAAATGCCAATCATTATGAAGTCAGTTATTCTGAATTTACTTTATTTAGTCTATGAATGTATTGTTATCATACATAGATTACATAGCTCTCATCGTGGCTAGCTAGCCTGTACAGTCCCACTGCTGGACAAAGGCCTCCCTCCATTACTTCCTTTGGTCCTGGTTCTGTTCTACTTGTTACCAATTCGTCCAAACATCTCGTTCACATTTGTGTTTGACCTTCTAAGGGCTAAATAACAACAGTTCGAATCAATTTTCAGCTTAAGCAGCGTTTGCTTATGTTGGATTTCACCCATTACATACCGAGTTTCCTCCGTGCCTCGGAAAGCACGTTATGCCGTTGGTCCTGAATGTCATTTGTAGATCTTTGACAGTCGTTACAGGTAGTCAGTGGCCCGAAAGTCTAACAACCAGTCTTACCAAGGGGTATCCTATTATCCAGTACTAACTGGATTGTGGTGTTATAGGCAGTTGCTCTATATAAAATACTGGTATTCAGCTGCATCCGGTTAGACCAGAAGCCGACCCCCAGAAATAGTTGGGAAAAGGCTTTGCAGACGTGTTCTAGTAATGTACATAGTTTTATTTGATTAAATCGAAAGTAATAATCCGATAGGCGAGCGCCAAAAAATTGCAAGCACTTGCAAGTGCGCATTCCTTAATTATGGATATCGCCCCATTTCAAAGGACAAATAAAGCCTTTTAAAATGGAGCCAGTGCGGCCGCATGAACCCCTTTGTCAGACACGTCAAAAATCTCGACCCCATACTGATGTCGACATATTGATGTCGTCGTACCTCCACGTCAAAGCGAGTTGTCACACGAATGAACAGTTTTATCACAACACATGCACGCAAACAAGAAACAAAACATAGTAGATCCATGATGATGAAAAAAAAGTAATAAAATTCACCACAAAGCTCGTTTGAAATTGCGGAACAAAGTTGTTGAAAACAATGTGATTGTCGTCTCATTTTCTATGGTTTCACGGGGAGAGGTCGTATTACGTAGTTTAAAAGGGCAAGTTAATTATTGTATTCAATTGTTACTGATTCTTAAAAATAAGTAACACTAGCTCTAGTTTACAATATTCCTCGCAATTGAATCATTCCGATCCAGTTGCGTGATCGTTAGTTATTGCAAAATCTTTTACTGACAAACGCCAATACAATTAAGCTCCTTATAGAAAAAAAACCATATCTCCCAGCTTATCGATCGTTGTTTATCAAGTTTAATAAGCGCTCAAGTGAGAATAACGGCGTGTAAATAAAACTGTTATCGTTGCATCTTGGCACTTTTAATCTACTCAACTTAATACTTAATAATTTTATCTCGGAGAAAATACTTCTAGTCTTGTTTATTGCTTGCCAGGTTTTTAATTAAATTACGCTGGGATTTGTTTCGTATTTAAAACTCTTTTTAATTTTTGTGTAGTTTTACATAAAACTGATGCTGCCAAGTTTATTTATTGCTAAAGAGGTACTGGACTTTAACTTTTTGAGTTAAAGCAGTTGGATTTAGACAAATTAAATTTGGATTTGCGATCTATGGACACCTCGCAAAAAAAAAGAAAAGGTGTCTGAGTCAAAAAGGCTACAAGTGTGGTGTTTCCCCAGGGCTTCGATGCTGGCCCACAGCCGCATGCTATCCGTGGCGTGCAACTACACCGAGGGTGAGCACATGGTGTGCGTGCTGGACTTCAAGCGCGAGACCGGGCTATGGCACGCCGTGCTCGCCAGCGTGCTCAACGGGATGCACGTCATCTTCATCCCCTACGCGCTTATGAAAGTCAGCCCCGCTTCCTGGATGCACATGATCACCAAGTACAGGTCAGTCCTCAGCAACTTCTTAGCGTGTTGGTGGCAACCTAAATTGTGTCGGCCCAGAACTGAGCCACTTGTTTGGCGCCCTCTGTAGCGTCCATTAGTTCCTGTTATGGACAAACAACAGGACACCCAGGACTCGATATTAAGCGTCCCATCGTTTGTGGAATAGCACCATATTTACACTCTACAGCAACAGAAGATACTGGACATTTTAAGCTAAACGTATTTGGTTACTTAGTAAAAGTATAGATATAAGTTATACATCGTGTTCATGCAACAGCGTCAGCTAACGAATAAAATTATTACAAGCACTGGAGAAACTTGTGCTATGTGAAGCCCCAACGAACTTTCATACAATCAATTATAAATGTATACATAATGTGTACAGTCCTATGATAGCGACTGGTTACTGAAAATTCTCATTCGATTGTTCTCTAGTAAACAATTTTGCTAGAACAACTGGCGTCACAAAATCCTATTAAAAGAAAAACAGAGCTTCAAAGGATAAAGTGTAAAGGATACGAGGGAAGGTTTTTTTAAGAGTTTTTATACATACGGCAACTTTTTTCATCAGTACCTACGCCAAGTAAACAATGTTTTATGACCAAACAGGGCATCGGTCGCTATAGTGAAGTCGCGTGACTTGCACTGGGGCCTGCTGGCCACTCGCGACCACAAGGAGATCTCGCTCAGTTCTCTGCGCATGCTACTGGTAGCTGACGGCGCTAACCCGTGGTCGCTGTCTTCTTGCGATCAGTTTTTGTCGGTGTTCCAGAGCAAAGGTACGAACGTTTTGCATTATATCAGGTCTGAAGACTGCAACTGAAAGTTTTTGCATCCATTTCAATTGGTGTTACTTAGTATCAATACTTGAAAAAATTGTGTATTATGTACAAATCCAGCACATCAAGCTACAACAATTTGTCAAAGTTTAATAGATCTTCAACTTTATCGTTAAAGTATTAGGTTCAAGGTTGATTGGAAAAATTTAACAGGTTTGGGTAGCTTGATGTGCTGGCGTCTGTACATGCGGTCCGAATAAACTTCATAGACTTTATTCGGACTTCTGAATCAGTAGCAGTGGGAAAGGTTTCAAATTATATATTTTTTAAATTTTGTTTTTCTGTCCGTGCTAGGTGTCCGTGGCGACGCGATTTGCCCTTGCGCTTGCAGCAGCGAGTCGCTGACGGTGTGCGTACGACGCGCGGGGCGCGGGGGTGCGTCCGCTGGGCGCGGCGTGCTGTCCATGTCCGGCCTGTCCTACGGCGTGGTGCGCGTGGACGCCGAAAACTCGCTCACCTCGCTCACGCTGCAGGACTGCGGACAAGTCATGCCCTCATGTAAGTTAGCTCCGGGATCGTCCGTCGTCTCATCAAAAACCACCAGTTGTTCGGCATTTTGCTGCGCCAGCACCGCGATCTTCTTATCTATTTGTTTAGATTATTATATTTGTTTTATATTCAGTGCACTTTTGACATGTGCCAAACAAAAGTAACCATTATTATTTTTTTTCTTTAAAGTCACTCACATATCATCATTTTAATACTTCCGGAATGCTGGATTGAGGAAATTGGTTTCGATTAATTTAATTTTGCGGTGTGGTTAATTTCATGTGTAAATGCAATATATTTGTTTACGGGGAATTTGAATAAGTAAACCGCAAAGTTGTGATGTTGCGGTTCTAATTATCTGTTCGATGAAATTACTGCAATTATGTATAATTAGCTCTTCCCCGGGACATCGTTCTCGTGGAAATTTTGATATGTGAGAAAAAAAGTATACCTATTCACTAATCCAGACTATAATCTATCTCTGTGCCAAATCTCATCCAGATCTGTTCAACAGTTCTGGCGTGATAAAGTATAAACAACCATCCATCTAACCAAACTTTCGAATTTATAATGGTAGGTAGAAGATGGAATGTGATATTATTATAATACAATATTATGATTTATAATTAAATTATGGAAATACCGCGAACTTCATACCCATTTTTTATACAGGTGTGATTGTAGTCGTGAAAATGGAGGGTCCTTCATTCCTTTGCAAGACGGATGAAGTGGGTGAGATTTGCGTACTGTCCGGTGCAACCGGGTCTGGATACTGGGGTCTACTCGGCCTCACCAACACCGTGTTCCGCGTGCGCCCCCTGGACGCTGACGGCGAACCGATCGGGGAAGAACATTACGTACGGAGCGGACTCTTGGGATTCTTGGGACCTGGCGGTAAGCTTCCTTGAAACAATTCTATGTTTTGAACTACAGCCTGTCACGTTATTTTCAGATACATCGACATCGCATACAACGTCGAAGATACTCATCGTTTTAAATATTTCTAAAATGTTTTAAAAATATTATTTAAATGAAGATATTTTTACAACTTAAATACTTGGTAAGGTCCAAAAGTTTCCGGCCTACACACATTAGATTAATCAGAGATACAAAACTCTTCACTAAATTACTGACGTTTTCTATAGTTTGTTATATTTTTTATCAATTTAGTCTGCCTTTACTGCAATCCATTTTTGTTTGGATGTAATCCTTAATTTTATAGTTGTAGCCGTAAACTTTTGAACCTAACTTGATAGGTGCCGAAGTGAATCCATTTTTTACACTCGTCGGTAAAATGTGGACTACATTTTGTGGAGTTTTACTGGACTTCTTTGTCAACACTCCGCATAAAACTAATTACATTCCTCGGTTTTAATCTGGTTGCCCTGTGTACGTAGTATTACGTCTACAGTGCATGATAAGAGACGCGGGAAATTGCATTTGGGCGCAACAAGGCAGTAATTATACGAATGCAGCGTTTGATAGCTGCGCGTCATATCAAACAACTTTTATTACTAGCTTGTCACAGGTCCATATTTATTTCTTTTCTAATTATACCCTTTGAATGAAAATGTTTCATAAGTATACAATACTTATGAAACATTTTGAAAACCAAATAAAACTTTCGGTTTTCTACTTCATAAGGGGGCCCATGGCAATTTTGCCGATTTTTCGACACACTCTCCCCCTTTGGTGAGACTTGACTTGACCCCCTCACACCCCCTCTTATCTCACGTGAGATGTATCAAAATTCGTAGTTGAGTGTAAATACGTTAACCTGTGCTTGATTGTGTTGGATTGATTTAAAAAAAAAAAAACATAATTTGCTTTATAATTTTCATTGAACATTTATTATTCATGACACCATGTAAGTATATTTACAATATTTCATACAGCAAAAAAATTACGTGATATTTGCCGAGACCTCCCCTTTCTCCCTCGTGAGATTAGGCTCGACACCCTCCCCCCCTAAACGCCTCACGTAATTAGTGGACGCCCCCTTATCTGCGTCTCAGTTAGTCTGAAGTCACATGAGTGTGTAATTTGTCTGTATGCGTTGCGGAACTGATTGGATTGACGCATTATCATTCGGTTGCATATCCAACTAAATTGAGTCCTTTGCAGACTCATTCATGTAGATTACCACCAAACCGCACTTGCCTAGTAGGATAAGACTACGAAAATACAGAACCTGGCCAATAATACGACAAATTAAGTTACAGAAACAGATTTTCATTCAGATATGAAATGCTACTTCTTTCTTTATCGTGTGCTCACCTGGTGTCAGAGTTTATATGCCGTGGCTTTACATGTTGTCGAGAAATATCTCGCAGGCATGCTGGTTTCCTCACGACTTTTTTTCTTCACCGAAGCAAGTGATAATTACAGAATTCGCGCCTTAAATTGATAAAATAAGAGTTGCGTGACTTGGATTCGAACTTGAGACTTATGACTTGGCAGTCTGACGGTCACATAACTAACTGCATACAATACACATACACACACATATGAGTGGCAGAGATGATGCTATACAAAGTGAGATTTTTCTTCAAACTTGTTGGGCTCTATTGACGGCTGGGTACCTACCTACTAACTTTACGTTACGACAACTTCCAATTCCATTAATAGTCCTTGTTTCTTCGCGAGCCCCACAAACACAACACTCGTCTGCCCTGGCTTTACAGGTCATCTCAATACAATCTGTGCCTAATTATACCTAATGCGATTGCCTGATCACTAATTACCTACCTCCGTAACTTTTACTTCTAATTAACTTTCGATTGTTCGTCAAGCCGACGAACTGATCATTAGGTGATGTCAGAAAGTGATTGTTAGACGTCACGGTTACGACTACTTCTGCCTTGTTCTTTCTGCTTGCTAACTTATGTAAAAATACATAATTACGCAGCAGACTCATAAAATTCTGAGCCTTGATAAACACGGTGTAGACCAAAAAAGGCCTTTCGAGTCAGAAGACAGGGTACAAAATCATAATTCAAAAACCTGCGACCTGAGACGGTAGGCACAAGATATTCGTACATCAAATGAACCTTCGGTTTCCCTATCAGGTCTGGTATTCGTATGCGGTTCGCGCGACGGTCTGATGACGGTGACCGGCCGCAAGCACAACATGGATGACATCATAGCCACAGTGCTGGCCGTGGAGCCGATGAAGTTCATCTACCGCGGCCGTATCGCCGTCTTCTCCGTGAGGGTCCTGCGCGATGAGAGGATCTGTATCGTGGCTGAGCAGCGCCCGGATTGTGGCGAAGAAGAGGTACGTCTATGTTCCATTATTACTAGATATTTTTCTTCACAGGTTTATTACAAAATCGTTTGTTTGTGGGTCCAAGAAACTTATAAAGGTTGGTGGTGCCCACGTTGTAAAACAGGATCGTAAATTCATCAAGAAAAGTTTCATGTTTTAGTCTTTCTTCCTTTAGAATTAGGTATTAATCATGGCATCAATCAAAACTGCTATATTTTATATCTAGTTCGAGTGTATGGTCCGAAATAGAATGTAGACACAGAACAACAGAATATCCGAGGCCACCTGAGAATATCGGCAACAATGTAATCCGATTAGTTTAGGCTGAGCTTCGTATCTGTATTCAAACGCCTCACCTCAATACCATATCCTAGGAAACGTAGTAGGCACGACATTCGCAAACATTTGAGCTCGGACAAAGCCTGACGCCACGCCGATATTTGTCTCCGGACGGAAACCAATTAGAGATCAAACGGATATCTGGTAACTATCCGGTATTCGGCCTATCTGGCCGGATACCGGAATTAAAAAGAATACGAAACATTAAATATTATTTAGTACTTTATTTATAAAGTACTAAACTACTACTACTGGTACTACTTTTTTATTAAGTACTTAACAAAAATATACTCAATAATAACGTAATTTTCATTTCAAAACTTTAAAAAAAATTTTTACTCGTCTTGCACCATCGGCAAATTATGGTGAACAACTACTAATTCTCTGCACTGAGAGGTAACAAGCAGTTTCGCTTATTGTCATAAACAAGGCCAGCTTCAGAAAAAACTCTGTCGCTGTACACACTGCTGCAGGGTGCTGAAACATACCAGTGCCACCTATGCGAGCTCGCTTCTTGCGATGCACCAAACGGCAATGTTTGGTAAGATATCCGGCTCTCCGGTTATAAGACTGGTCGAATATCCGCTATTCGGCCAAACAGCTAGCCGTTTCATCTCTAGAACCAAACAGGGACGTTTGCAACGCACACACACCTAATATTTGCTGAACCTAAATGTCAACTGTACTCCTAACTGGAATGTAAACAAACATTTCACGCCACAATTCTTGCCCGTATTAAAACAAAAAAACGAAACTGCAATAAAAGAATTTAGAAATTCCATTCATAAAAAGATTAACAATTTAAACAACCTATCATTATCAGCCTTGCGTTTTTGTTAAAGTTGGCTTCCAGTCTTAACTGGATGCAGCTTAATACCAGTATTTTACATGGATGCTTGTCTGACCTCCTCAACCTAGTTTGTACTGGGTCATATACCACTTGGTAACTCTGGTTGTCAGACTGACAATAAACAAAATCAGCCTAGCCAAACAGCGTAAACAGCCTATGTGATTTAAATTTTTCCCATTTATAATTTGTTCGGTCATATTTTCACATTCATTGAAAAATGAGCATGAATAATTCAACAGCAACGTTTAATGACTAGTTCATTGCATCACTCGACCTTCGAGAAAATGAATCTATATTTTCCTCTTCTAACATTTCCGAAGCAAGTGGCACAAATTGCAATATTAATCGCAATACTTCATAAAATCAAGATTTTAAAGGAAAATTTCTGGTTAATAGAGTCCTGAAACGACAGATATTGATAGACTGGCAAAGGGATTCAAACATTCGCGACAGAAACTAAAGCATATTTTGGTCAATCGTTTAATTAGCTTGGTTATCGATAGTGATCTACTACGAGTATAGAGGTGAGTAACCAAGCAATGGGCCGCACCCGTTTGGTGGGAGGGTCTCTTTTTTAGGGTTCCGTACCCAAAGGGTCAAAAGGGACCCTATTACTGAGACTTCGCTGTCCGTCCGTCCGTCCGTCTCTCCGTCTGTCACCAGGCTGTATCTCATGAACCGTGATAGTTAGCCAGTTGAAATTTCTACAGGTTATGTATTTCTGTTGACGCTATAACATCAAATAATAAAAACAGAAAAAAAATATTTAAGGGGTACTCCCATACAAAAAAGTTATTTTTTTCGTTTTTATAAATAATGGTACGGAACCCTTCGTGCGCGAGTCCGACTCGCACTTGGCCGGTTTTTTAGACTAATAAAGTTAGATATAAGGTAGTTAAAAATAAGTTTAAATGGGTTGGACGCTTACAAGTGGTCGGTGTATTTGATAATACAACTTATAGCTCAAGTTTGCGCCTTTAGATCCATTGCGCCGTTACCACCTGTCTAATATCACAGAAATAAGGCTAAATCAATACACGGTGAACACTATCTGGGTGCTCTAAACGCGACGAGTGGCGATAAGGATTCTGTTCAGTGTCAGCAGTGATAATTTATTTATTTAGGTTAGCCTACAATTTTTTATAGGTACCTAATATTTCATTTAAGGTACACGATGTACATTTGTAAGTGCAACAATTACTCACAGGCTAACAACATTTTCATTAAATTATTAAAATTGATAAAAGTAGTGTAAAACAAAGCATACATCCAACAATACAACAAACAAATCAAGATAATAGAATTAAATTAAAGGTGATCGGGCAAGCTTCTATAGACTCTGGTCCAAGAACCTTTGTTGATTCTAGGATACTTAAATCACTAAACTTGTTGTGTTGGATGCTTTTCAATTACCAAAGCTTATTATCGCTTCAAAAAAAGGGTTCAAATAATAGTTTTTGTAAATCGAATTCATCCTTTTATTTAAGAACAATACAAGGTGCATTTACAAGTGATACTACCAATACGGGTAGTACCAAGCCAAATAAAAGTATAAAATTAAGGTTTGAAATAAAATGAATACATAAACAAATAACAATTTTAAACTTAATTATAACATTTATGCTTATTAAGAGATCAATTATTAATTTTTAAAAAATATTTGGTAACATTCAATTATAATATATATTAGGGTAGGTATTGTTACATGCTCCAATACATTCTAAGAGCTATCCGATTATTGCATCTGATATATCAGATGCAATAATTGGTGCAATAATCAGTGTTGTATCCATCAAGGATATATGTAGAACTTGTTGAATGCTGGCAGCGAAGGGGTGGACTCGGTGAATGTTATAGGGCCTTTCCAATGAGACTCCAAAGTATAAAGAGTAGGTTTAATGACCTTTACAATAAATTATAATGACAAATATTTTGAGAAAATCGACACACTACTGCCGGTGTCGTCGACAGACTGGCGTCCGCGCCCTGCACGCCGCGCCGCGCAGGTCCCCCGCGCGCGCCTCTGCAACCGCTGCGCGTCACCTCCCGCCGTGCCGTATGCGTGTGTGTGTAGTCGTGCACGCACACATGCAAGGCGTCAACAAGTTGCCCCCCTCGGCAAGGGACTGTGGCCTGTAGACACATCAGGCCGATCCTCAACTGGTAGCGGGCACAGTCGATTGAAAGCGCGCCGAAGAGTGCCCGATGTAGTCTTCACGTCTGCTACCCTGGTCACACCGTCGGAGCCTGGGTACACGCTGGTTACTCGCCCAAGCAGCCATCTGTTCGGTGGCAGTCGATCATCCTTGACTAGCACCATCTCTCCTAGTCGTAGTTCTCTTCCCCCTCTGCACCATTTCTGCCTTTTTTGGAGCTCTGTAATGTACTCTTTGTAAAATCGATCCCAGAAATGGGTTTTCAATTGTTGAGTTCTCATATATCGTGAGAAAGTGCTCAACCTTGTAGTGTCTTGTGCCTGAGGAGAGGGTAAAACAGTTAATGTTCGTCCGAGAAGGAAATGTGACGGTGTTAGGGCTACTAGGTCTGAAGGATCAGAAGACAAAGGAATTAGAGGCCTCGAATTCAAGATAGCCTCTATCTGGGTAAGTACTGTGTTCATTTCCAGGTAAGTAAGGTTTGCAAGAGCAAGTATACGCTTCAAGTGATGCTTAACTGACTTCACGGCACCCTCAGCTAACCCATTAAAGTGTGGGCTATAGGCTGGTGAAAACTTAAAGTTAATTGATAAATTTGATGCGTGTGCACTTAAATAGTTTGAATTTAATTTTAAAAACCTAGCCAATTCATTACATGCTCCTACGAAACAAGTACCATTGTCCGAGAAGATGCTGACAGGTTTTCCTCTACGGGCAATAAATCTGTTTAGAGCAGAAATAAAGGTTTCGGAGCTGAGATCTGTCACAAGCTCTATGTGAACTGCTCGAACAGCCAAGCACACAAAAATGCAAATATATGCCTTAATTAAATGACTACCTCTACCCTTTCGGTTCAAAATCATGACTGGTCCTGCATAATCTACTGCTGTGTTTATAAATGGATAATCAGCATGTAGGCGCTGCTCAGGGAGATTGCCCATTATCGGCTGTGTGATTCTGCCTGAAAAACGACAACATGTAACACAGTTATGTACTGTTTTTCTAGAAAGATTTCTACCATTTAATGCCCAAAATTTATGACGAATGTTTGACAGTAGTAATTGTGGACCAGCATGCATGAGTAATTTGTGATAATATTTAAAAATAAGTACTGTAATGTGGTTAGATGCATGTAGCAATATAGGATGTTTGGTATCGTACCTATAATGTGAATTAGAGAGTCTACCTCCAACTCTAATAAGACCATCAGAATGTAAAAACGGATTCAAATTAGTTAATTTATTTTTTACTGGCAATTGTTGTTTGTTTTTTAATAATCTGCACTCCTGATGAAATGATTCATGTTGTGAAATTCTACATAATGTTACTAAAGACCGATTAAGTTCATGTAAAGTTAAAAATCCTATACATTTGTTTTGTGAACAACGGCAATTATGAATAAATCTCAATATATAGGCTGTAATGCGCTGTAGCTTACTAAATTCAGAAAATCGGTTCACGAACTCGACTGATTGTTGCTCTGAGACATTTAAATGACTTTGAATCTTAAATTCTGGCAAGTCGTCTTCCTTAATGTTTGCAGGTGGGCCAGGCCAGTTAGACTCTGGTTCTATTAAAAATGCAGGTCCTGACCACCACAGGCTATTGGATTCTAGATGGCGAGCATCTGCGCCGCGTGACCCTATGTCAGCAGGGTTCGACTTTGTAGGTACATAACGCCAAACACCTGGTTTTGTAAGAGACTTCAGTTCATGAATTCTGTTATAAACAAATGGTTTTAATAGATTGGTCTTGGAAGTATTAATCCAAGCTAATACAATGGTCGAGTCACACCAGTAAGTACAACTGTGAACTCCTATTAATGAAGATTTTACCTTATCAGCTAAACGAGCTGCTAATAGAGCTCCACTCAATTCCAACCGTGGCACAGTCATTGGTTTCAGTGGAGCTACACGGCTCTTTGCAGTCACCAACTTCACTGTCACTTCATTATTTTGGGACACAGACCTTAAATAAATACAAGCACTGTAAGCTTGTGTGGATGCGTCGCTAAAGGCATGCAGTTCAGAAATAACAGGATAGTCACAGGCGACATGTCTTGGTATTCTTAATTTCCTAATATCGCCTAATGATTTAATAAAGTTGCACCAAGCTGTTTTAATCTCACCTGAAATATTTTCATCCCATGTTATTTTTAATGACCATAATTTTTGTAGGATAATTTTAGCTTGCAATATGCAAGGGTTAATGAGTCCAAGTGGATCAAATATTTGAGCCATGATGGACAAAATTGTGCGTTTTGTGATGTGTTCATGTTGCTTAATGTTTGCTGAAAATAACAACACATCTTTACAACCCCAAAGTAATCCTAATGTTTTTGAGTACTCATGGTTACTTATATTAAGTAATTCATCTTTGCTATTTTCACCTATGAGTTGTTGTATAATGCTTGAGTTATTTGAATTCCATTTTCTTAAAGAAATTTGTCCGCTTTCAAGTTGGTTAATGACGCCTCTGCAGATGTCTACCAGCTTTGACATATCATTGTCCCCATAAATAAAATCATCAACATAAAATCCCTTAATGATGGCATCTGGAATGGACTTATCAGTGCATTCTTTTCCCAGCTGAACTAGACATCGTGTTGCAAGATATGGTGCAGATGCGGTACCATAAGTAACAGTGTTGAGTTTGTACTGTTTAAGTTGTTCGTTAGGTTCGAAACGCCATAGTATCTGTTGTAACATATGTTGGCTTTCAGTTACCTTTACCATCCTATACATTTTTTCAACATCTGCAGTAACAACATGTTTAAACTGTCGGAATCTAATTAATATACTAATGAGGTCACTTTGTACTGTAGGGCCGACCATTTGAATGTTGTTAAACGATAACCCGGATGAGGTTACTGCAGATGCATCAAAAACAACTCTTAATTTGGTTGTTAAACTTGTTTCACGTAACACTCCATGATGTGGCATAATGTATGTGTATTCATCCTTATCTGGAGTTGTATTTTCAGTCATGTGACCTAATGATATATATTCCCTGATGAATTCAGCATATTGCTTTTTGAATAAAGGGTCACGCTTGAATCTACGTTCTAATGATATGAACCTAGACAGGGCTTGTTCATATGAACTACCCAGCTGTTGAGGCGATTCTTTTAATGGAATTGTTACAATGAATCGACCATCTTTTTCACGAACAGTAGTTTGTAAGAAATTACTTTCACATTCCTGTTCCTCTTTGGATGCAGGTTTGTGGACTGTGACCGTTTCAAGTTCAAAGAATTTGGTTAATTGGTCCTGAAGTTGATCATCATAATGTGTACTTAAATGATTGCAGTGGACTGTATCTATGCTATGGTGTAATGAATGTGTGGGCCCAGATATCAACCATCCAAACTTTGTTTCACTTAATGTGGGCTTGTTTTTACCTAATGAAATATTATTGTTTAACAAAACACTCCAAAATAAGTCCGCTCCAAGCAGCATATCTACTTGTGACGGTGTGTGGAATAAAGGATCCGCTAATGTAATATTTTGGGGTATATCTAGCCCTTTATGGTTGACTTGTTTGCAAGGTAACGCTTGAGTAATGTTTGGAACCACAAAACAATGTATACTCTCAGAATATGAATTGACAAGTGATGATATAATGACATCACATCTTTTAAATATGCAACTAGATTGATGATTTAACCCTTCAACTAATGTCGAGGTTGAATGAGTTGGTAATTTGAGTTTGTCACATAAGCTCTTTGTAATGAAGCTTGATGTGCTACCATTGTCTAATAAAGCACGGACTCTGTGTTTGTGACCCCTGTGGTCAGTAACATTAATGGTAGCCGTTGACAGCAATATAACGCATTGAGAATTATGGGTGGCTGACAGAACCACATTATCTTGTGAGCATGTTGACAACTGTGTGTTTGATTGTGCTGTGCAGAGTACTACACTACTAGCATTAGGAGTAGGTTGTGTAGAAGTAGGTTGAGAATCAGTACTACCATTGTTTGTATCCTGTGTACTGGATGGTCCATTCAAATGCAACATGGTGTTATGTCGTTTTTGACAGTGGCTGCAGCCACCCATCCTGCACTTAAATGATTTATGACCATTACGTAGGCAGTTAAGGCACAGGTTAAGGGATCTTGCCTTCTGAATACGAGCTTCAATGGAAAGTGACTTAAAACTTGAGCACTGATAAATGGCATGGTTGCCTTTACATAATGGACAACTATACGGTCTGTTATTGGTTGAAGACTCTGAATTGACAGTAAATGTCTTTTGCTTATGTGTAGTGTCACCTTGTTTGTGTGTCCCGCTACTATGTCTTCCTTTCAAACCATTGTTGTGAACTTCCGCAATAGTTTCTAATAAATCTGCTCGATTTTTAAGAAATTTGTTAAAATCAGTAAGTGTGGCTAAGTCATCTAATGCGTTACGGTATGTTTCCCATTCCCTACTAGTCACTGGATCCAATTTACTTGAGACTATGTGTATAATCAATACATCCCAACCATCGGTGGGCAACTTAAGTGTTTTCAAAGCCCTAATGTTACGATTGACTGTATCAATGATGTTGCGCAGAACTTTAAAGGATTCTTGCGTTCCATGTTCAATATTAATGATAGCTTGAACATGATTATAAACGAGAAGCCGTCTGTTATTGTAGCGGTCACATAGTAGCTGCCATGCAACATCATAATTCTCATCGGAGAAGTCAAGAGAACTTATTATTAAAGCAGCACTATCCTTTAAAGCAGCTCGCAAATAATGAAATTTACTAATTCTCGGAATAGTGTCATTTAAATGTATTAATGAGAGATATGTGTCATGGAACTCAAGCCAGTTGTGATATTGACCCGAAAAGGTAGGTAAATGTATTGTAGGAAGTTTAAGTTTTATCCCACCTTTATTTCCAGAAACAGTACTAGCACCTGTAACCGATCCAGTGCCCGCAGAGGGCTCCTGCTTACTCAACAGCTCCTGGGCAACAGCAATCGCAGCATAGTACTGGGACTCGTAGGTTTCACGCTCTTTATACTGGTCCTCTGGAATATCAGATACATTCTCTAAGTCACTTTGTATACTATCATATTCAGGATATAACTCCTCAATTTTTGTTAACCTTAGTTTTAACTCACTAATTTGTAAGGTACTTAAAGAATCACAACTTTTTACTATTTCTAAATATGATTTAAACTGAGTTAATTTAGCCTTAAAGGTTCCACGTTTTTTAAGTAATGATTTATAATCCATGATAACGATCGACAATCCACGAAATTAATGTTCAAGACAAGCTAGGAAAATCTTCAAAGTAAGAAGTGCAAGGTTATACTTAAATTTTATCTGCAAGGAAGCAGTGAGGGTGCGCATGAAACAAAGCCAAACACCAAGCAAGCAAGTGCAACGCGCCCGCAAGAGCCCCACGGCACGCAAACGTGCCACGTGGCTGGCCCAAAACGCCCAGCCGCACAAGGCAACAGCGACCACGTTCTCGCAATACAGATAGCTGTGAACACGAAATAATAAATATGAGTTTATGAACACACTAAAATACCAAGCATTAGGGGCGTTACCAGATATTAAAGGCCTGACAATGGAATTTTTAAACGGATCGAACACTCGTACTATAATTAGTACCTATAAAAAAGGGACGTAGTTTAATTAGAGGAATATATATATAGTTTAGGAATTTTAATGAAAAGAGGACTTTGCACTCTGCACTAAAGTTGGCACTATGTTATGGAAATTAGGGAATTTGTATGAAATGAGGATGGATTTGCACTCTGCACTAAAGGTTGGCACTATGATCCATGAGTTCCATCCATGATCTATTTTTCTTCCAATTTAAAGATGTTTCGCACGACTCCACGCGTCGTGCTTGCGTAGTCCACGTAATGGCCGCCTCGTGCGCAGTTTCTTTGTTCTTGTGGCGTCGCCCGTAATCCGGCTCGTCTGGACCAAAATGTAGAACTTGTTGAATGCTGGCAGCGAAGGGGTGGACTCGGTGAATGTTATAGGGCCTTTCCAATGAGACTCCAAAGTATAAAGAGTAGGTTTAATGACCTTTACAATTATAATGACAAATATTTTGAGAAAATCGACACACTACTGCCGGTGTCGTCGACAGACTGGCGTCCGCGCCCTGCACGCCGCGCCGCGCAGGTCCCCCGCGCGCGCCTCTGCAACCGCTGCGCGTCACCTCCCGCCGTGCCGTATGCGTGTGTGTGTAGTCGTGCACGCACACATGCAAGGCGTCAACAATATATCCATCAAGGATATATCCTTGATGGATACAACACTACACGAATCCTGAATGTCTACATAGTAGACTACGTTTGAATAATAATATTATCATCCAGACTAATCCGTATCCGGAACCTGTTTCGCCAGATTAAATCGGCTACAAAAATCTTCAAATTCTATGAAGATTTCTCTGTCAAGTTGTTTATCTTCTTTATTTTTCTGTTAATATTGTAGCTGAAATTAATTTTATCATTAGTATGTGTTACCAAACAAATCTTATTTAATTTAAAATGTTTTTCATATTAAAAATCAAATACCTTTTACATAGCTCTCCAATATTACGATGTCAACGACGTAAATGTAACGATTCTTTGAAGTTTTGTGGAGAGGCCGCGTGCAATCTACCTCAAGTCTAGATCGCTACTAACGCAGTCGCAGACTGACTGAACACCTGTCTCATTTTTCATAACAGGATGGATAGAGATGGCAATAACAACTTCCGGATGTGAACACGTTTTGCCGCTCATGTTTAAATTAAATAGTGTATAACAGCTAGTTCTGTTTGATTCCGGAATGGTTTGGTTGGTTATTAATTTTGGTACAAGATATTTGAGTAAGCATTTTAGATGGTTGTTGGTTGTGATGTTATTCTCGAAGATAACATTTTAAATTTCAGCGAAGACTAGATTTGACTTCTATATTTACCTTTTCCAGTCATTCCAATGGATGTCCCGCGTGCTACAAGCGGTGGACTCTATCCACCAGGTCGGCATCTACTGCCTGGCGCTCGTACAGCCTAACTACCTGCCCAAGACCCCTCTAGGGGGCATCCACCTGAGCGAGTGCAAGCGCCGCTTCCTCGAGGGGACTCTGCACCCAGCCAACGTTCTCATGTGTCCCCACACTTGCGTCACCAATCTGCCCAAGCCAAGGGAGATTCATTCCGGTAAGTACCTACTTTAGATATTGACATTGGCGTTTGCGATTGTTTAATGCGTTGTGTTTTGTGCATTTGCGATTTTCTTTTGTCTATTTTCAGCCATATTCGAAAGTTTTTTGGATATACTTCCAAAGGGAAATTCCCGTGTTTGTAAGAGCGTTCGTATTTTAATTTTAATGAGCCATATTAGTCAAAAAAAAAAATGAAATTTACAGGTATGTAAATTTCATTTTAGCTTTTTCGCCAAGTGTTGTAATTACGGGAATTGACCTTCAGGAATGAAGAAGTTGTTTATAATATTTTTATTTAGCAGTGTTTATAGTTTTCAAAGGAAACGTTGCAGCGGCGATAGACGTTGCGCTGTAGACATTTACTGGTTATTTGGCTGCTTTCGATAATTCCAAATTTACATTATTTTGAAGAGCCAGTTTTCTCACAGAATATAGAAAAGAACTCAAATATTAAGTGAAGTAACACAGTTAGTAGCACAGCTAGTTTAGTTTATGTAGCGACAAAATCTGCCGCAAGCGATTCGTTTATTGAATAATAAAACAGAAATGTTTCGAGCCGGTGTCTATTGCCGCTGCTGATTATTGTTTTATTTGATATGCTTAATTATTTTATTTTGTTATATATTTAATGTTTCCGAGCGATGGTTTCCTGCAAGTTTCAACAAACCGTTGAGCTTATATTTAGTTAACAAGTGCTGTGATATGTTTAGATGTGGGCCCTGCTTCTGTGATAGTGGGCAACTTAGTGCAGGGCAACCGGCTCGCGTCCGCGCAGGGCCGCGACATGGGATATACTGACGATTCCGATGCTGCTAGAAAGGTACAACATGCGTATTTTGGTTTTCATTATATCCAATGATTTATATTAATAACATCCATGGCTAAATTGTACTTTTCCCGCATTTCAGTACCAGTTCATATCTCAAATATTGCGTTGGCGCGCAATGAGTACTTCAGATCATGTGATATTTACGTTGCTGAACGCGAAGGGCGCCGTGTCCAAGATCCTTACGTGCGCTGAGCTGCACAAGAAGGCGGAGAGGATCGGCAACCTACTGCTGGAGAAGGGGCGCGTGAACACGGGCGACCACGTCGCGCTCATCTTCCCGCCAGGACTTGATCTCATTTGCGCGTTCTACGGCTGCTTGTACGTGGGCGCCGTCCCCGTCACCATCCGCCCGCCGCACCCGCAAAACCTGCACACCACGCTGCCCACCGTGCGCATGATCGTTGACGTCAGCAAGGCCACGCTCGTGCTCTCCAACCAATCTGTGATAAAGCTACTGCGCTCCAAAGAAGCTAGCAACGTGCTCGACAGCAAGGCCTGGCCGCTGACGCTCGACACCGACGACATGCCCAAGAAAAAGCTCCCCATCCTGTACCGCGCGCCCACCGCCGAAATGCTCGCGTACCTGGACTTCAGCGTGTCCACGACAGGCATGCTGGCCGGCATTAAGATGTCGCACGCGGCCGTCACGTCGCTGTGCCGCTCCATGAAGATCGCGTGCGAACTCTACCCCTCGCGCCACATTGCGCTCTGCCTCGACCCCTACTGCGGCCTCGGCTTCGCGCTCTGGTGCCTCAGCAGCATCTACTCGGGACATCACTCCATCCTCATCCCACCTTCCGAGGTCGAGATCAACCCGGGCCTATGGCTGAGTGCCGTCTCCCAATATAAAGTGCGAGACACATTCTGCTCGTACGGAGTCATGGAGCTGTGCACCAAGGGCTTGGGTAGCTCAGTCAATCAGCTCAAGGCTAAGGGCATTAGCCTAGCATGCGTGAGGACGTGTGTGGTCGTCGCCGAAGAGCGTCCGCGTATCAATTTGACCAACTCATTCTCCAAACTGTTCTCTGCGCTGGGTCTGAGTCCGCGCGCTGTGTCCACGTCGTTCGGGTGCCGCGTGAACATTGCCATCTGCCTGCAGGGCGCGTCTAGTCCCGAGCCCTCCACCGTGTACGTGGACCTCCGCGCGCTGAGGAACGACCGCGTGTCGCTTGTCGAGCGAGGCAGCCCCCACTCACTCTGCCTCATGGAATCCGGCAAGCTATTGCCTGGAGTGAAAGTGATCACAGCTAATCCCGAAACTAAAGGACAGTGCGGCGACTCCCATTTGGGCGAGATATGGGTACAGTCACCGCACAATGCAAGCGGATACTTCACCATATATGGTGATGAGAGTGACTACGCTGATCACTTCAGCGCTCAGCTGGTGACTGGAAATACTGGAGAAGTGTACGCCCGCACTGGATACTTAGGCTTTTTGCGACGAACGGAGATCAGTACGACAAGCCACGTGTCGGACGACGCGTCGATGATCACGCGCGACAGCGACACGGAGTCGCTGGCGTCGGCGTGCGGCAGCCTCAACCTCAGCGCCGACACGCACGACACGCACGACGCCGTGTTCGTGGTGGGCGCGCTCGACGAGACCATCATGCTGCGCGGCATGCGCTACCACCCTATCGATATTGAGAACTCGGTTATGAGGTGTCACAAGAAGATCGCTGAATGGTAATTTTTTGTTTATTAACAACCTTCGTGCTTTACAAGAATATTATAACTTTTTGGTCGATTCTAAAGTTGTATTTACCGTAATAACATGTTGTATTGTATACTTTCCAGCGCCGTGTTCACGTGGACCAACCTGCTGGTGGTGGTGGTGGAGCTGGACGGCAGTGACAGCGAGGCGCTGAACCTGGTGCCGCTGGTGACGAACACCGTTCTGGAGGAGCACCACCTCATTGTGGGCGTGGTGGTGGTGGTGGACCCCGGCGTCGTGCCCATCAACTCGCGCGGAGAGAAGCAGCGCATGCATCTGCGCGACGGATTCCTGTCCGACCAGATTGACGCAATTTATATAGCCTACAACATGTAGGCCAAGAGACCCCGGCGGTCGGCGTCCCACCCGCCGCCGCCCCCGAGGCCCCGCCGGCCGGCCTCGCACCCGCCGCCGACTGCCTCGGCGCTCCACAGGCCGGTGAGCCTGGGAGCGCGCCCCAAGGTGCCCGCGGCCCCCACGCGGTACCATCGCTAAACCGACACGATCGAGTCAGTGAACCCAACTTCGACTTTTCGTTTATCTCCCTTCGTGTTTATGTAATAACGGAATGGAAGATCTAAAGACTGCAAACGCGAATTATTTGTAAGTTGTTGCGACTTGATATAACGATCTAAAGTCGCAACTAGACTGATGTAAGTCTGAACTTAGATTGTTTTATCTTTGTCCCTTATCCTCACACGTAACTGACTCTAATTTGACATAATACCATGATTGCTGGCAACGGTCAAGTCGACCGTGCGGCTGACGCGCGATTCCGTCGGTCGCGGGCAACTGCAAGTGTTTTGATTCTACAAGACTTACTAGTGAAGTGTTCTAGAATAGTGTTTGGAAGGCCTGGCGTATTAAGTTTAAGTTTTCAAATTGAAATTATACTATATTGTTGACAAATTACGAGTTCGCGATAGTTCCAAACTTTGTTTACAAACTTTCATAATGTTTGTGACATATACGTTGTACAATCTACCGGTGATACCGGGCGTTACGAGTGTAAACATCAACGTTGCACAATAGCGCCATCTATACGATCGACGTAGACTGCAACTCGTAGTGCACTCATCGAAGTTCCCGCGTTTACCGCGCGATGACTCACTAAGAAACTAATTCGAATTTGGGGAATACATTATTATTTCATTCCAGTTAGTTAATATTGACCCTTTGTTGATTTGACTTAATGTTTACTATTTCTGTAAAAATGAATGCTTCATATTCATATTCATTTATTTGCGTTCTACAAGGTAAAAACATGGTGTTAACAAAATGGCTTAGAGCTAAGAACCGTTGTAGACCCTGTCAGGGCACAGCAAAATTTAGGGTGACATATTTCTTGAAGTATAAAATTAATTTAAGAAAAAGTATAATTAGAACATGCTTCTTTTGAACTATGTTGTAATGGCCAGCTAGCGGCCATATTTCTTGAATTCTGGACTTACACCAGGCCTTACAAAAGTTTAATGATTAGTGTTCTAATTTGCCATATTTGGTAAGAAATCTAAAAGATTTTCTGATAAGCACAGATGAGTAATGTAGCAGTAAGCATACGTCGATAGCGAAAAAGCCAAAAATTTAAGAGATTGTGTTCCATCAGACTTTAGTTTTAAAATGTCAATGTGGTGAGAGATTGAACGAACTAAAGCATCAGTAATTGTGCTAGGTTGAAGAGATATTGTATGCTCACTGCTGCAGCTAAAGTAACGGAGGAAGTTGCAATAGATAGTAGTTATAGTGATGTCGACGCGTGAGGTGAAGTCGTGTTGAATCAAAACACGCCGCCAATCCGAATAGTTGGAATGTAGACTTGTTAGTAGGAATTATTAAAGGACACAATACGTTCGTAATTTTTCCGTAACACAATTATACCTTTGTGATTATTGTGAATCAATGATTTCTAATTCTAGTGTGTATGTTAAATTATGTATTATGATAATATACTTAGTATTAGCGATTATTGCAAGTAAAAATATATTGCATTTAAAGTGTTAACGTTAGATTTTCAGTTATTATCATCGTTGACTATATTTTGGCGCTAAATGTTCTCGCTGACGATTTTGATCTGTTGAAGTGATTTATTTACACATTATCAAAAACGTAAAAAAAAAACAATTTCCTTTATTTTGTTTGTTTAAGAGCTGATAGAAGCTGAATTTGTATTGAGTTATTTGTAATGGTTTCCTGTATTCAATTCTACGGTTAAACATAGTAATAAATAAATAGCAGTGTTTTTGCTAGATAGTATCAGAGACCGTCCCACCATTGTCGGACGGGACGGGAGTTTTTGAAATCTTGTTGTCTATGGGTATTTTTCTGAAGTCTCAATCAATATGGATGTCTAGCAAGCTTGTCACATAGGACAGTAATTTCGTTGTTCATTCTTCGTATACTCGCAGTGTGAAGCAAATATAATGCTTAATCAACACATCTGTTTTGTGTCTATTCAATGTTAGATCTCAATGAATAAAAAATAGTAATAATTATAATACATTGTATGTGTAATTCTCTCAATGGCGTGTTATTATCCTTCAACAGATTTCATTAAAATATTATTGTCTATTATGTTCCATTCCAGTATACGTTCAGAACGATTATTACATAAAATAATAATTATAAAAAAGTATGTTTGTCTTTATTAGATTCCATTATTTACTATTATTATTTTGTAATTATTTATTGCTAAATTGTACATATATTTTTGTTATTTAATTTTACGTTAAATGATTTCCTTATTTAGCTCCTAAATGTTGTTTTATGAGACGTGAATGGTTTCGTTTATAATTAATTGATTAGGAATCAAAAATTATTTCGATCAATGATTTCATGTACGTATAGAATATTCCTTTAGTTACATTTATGAAGGTATAATTTTACAATTTAAAAAATGTAGTCATTAAATAAATAAGTATACAAGTAGATTAAAGTCAGTTTTATGAACAAAACGTTTGTTATTTGTAATCCTTGATTGTAAGCATGTCTGGGAGTGAGCCGGGTGCCCGCACTCGGCTCGTAGTGCTTGTAACCGGTAGCACTCGGCCTCAGGGCGTCACAGTAATCGCACTTGCATTGTCCCCCACTGTATACTTACCATTTAACATTTTTGTAAACCTTTTATTGCGCGAAAAGATCATTTCAAATTGTTGGCAACTTATAAGCCGTTGTTTTCTACTGTCCCTTCGATTTTTTTACCACTGTCACCAAAGACGTTATTTGGAACATTGTAACAGCTTTTACAACTTGTGATTGTTTTTTTTTTCTGGAAATGAATAAATAAACTTGCATTCTGGTTTCTGGTTTATTGAAAATAACCCATACTAACCCTTAGCTTTTGACTGATCAGGGAACAATACATTTTCGCTATTCACACTTAAGACGTACCATTTGCTCGAGCAAGAAGCAAAGCTTACTGACGAACGCATTGTCGATGCTACCGCGTAGGACAGCATTCCCGATCTCTTGGATTGGATTATGAAAAACAGGAAAGGTTAAGAGCATGGAAAAGTGCAGTACCGTGCAGTTAGACTATGCTCAACCCTATCACCAGTGTCGTAGTGCTAGTAGGACCCTGTATCTTTTTTTTTGGGCTCTGAATCCGAGGGTGGCAAACCCCGAAAAGAGGATATTGAGAACGGTTACGACACGATTTTTACAAAATAAGCAAAAATAGCATCGAAAATTTCGTTTTTTGGACCGCGATAAAGTGAAGCCTTTATAGAAGAACGTGCTCGAAAAATTTAGCATTCTGGGACGCGATAAGTTACATTTTCATTAATAACTATTACGAGCCTCTAACCAATAAGAATTTGATTTTTGTTGTCTGTCTTTGACAGTAAATCGCACCCTCATAAACTGTTGCAATGTACAACAATATTAGAATACTTGTCCCCAAAAACCTCTTGTCGCATATTTGTATTAATCATGTTAGGTCAACGCCATCGCCAGCCCCGGTTGTTCCTTATTGAATTGGAAGGTTCCATGCGCCTGACTCTTGCCAAAATCTTTTGGCTCCCTCGTAGTTGTTAAAATTAAGTAATAAATGTTATTATCAGATATGTTACCATGTTGTCTTGTTGTGAAAAGTGACACCTGTGAGTTATCTGGGAGACTACACGCACTCATGTTTCCAACTTTAAAATTGCGGTCGCTATAGCCAGTCGAAAACGAAGTCTTAATTTTTGGGCATAATTCATAGAGCATCCTATAATACGGATAATAAATCAAACGATATTTTAGAACTAGTAAGTTAAAATTCTTTACAGGGAAAATTAACATTATGATATTAAAACTCAAGAACGTGGAACAGATTTTTAGTGCTTGCAACAATTGGTGGTAATATCATAACTCCGCCATCTAGTGGAGCAAGGTTGATCTAAGTAATTCGTGTACCCTTAAATAGATAGCGTTAAAAATGCCGCGAATTGTGTTAGCTTATGAAGAACAAACAAGTTTTCTGCGTAGTTTTCGAAAGAACATTTTGTGTGGGACATATTTTTGTTTTTTTTCTGTAGCTTTAGAAATAGCGCTGCTACTCATTTCCCTTTGTTCCCGTTGAGTTACACCGTTTTGTGTAACACTGTTACACATTGGGAAAAAAAATACCGATTAGTAACACTGTAACTCAATGCCACGTTTTTTTTCTCCTTAAGTAACACCTAATTGTACCCGTTGATGGGTGTTGCGGTGGTGAACATTTTATATTCGCCTAAATAGCGTAGTCGACGTAGCGCCGCTACGCGGGGCTCCTATTTCTGTCTGCAGGGTTTACAGTAACCTAACACGAAGGGGATGTCGGGGTCTTAGTTCGCTCGCTCCGCTCGCTCACTAGACCCCGCCATCCCCTTCGAACCTAACCTATCCGAGTCGGCGTGCCCCAAGTCCAGAGCTCGCTTCGCTCGCTGTTGCATCCAAATTCTCCTGGTAGCAAAAGTAACATTGCCTATAATTGTACAGACATGCAATCAGTGGGTTATTTAACGGAAAAAACGCATTGAGTTACAGTGTTACTAATCGGCAATTTTTTGTGTAACACAAAATGGTGTAACTCAACGGGAACAAACTCTCACTTGTCCGACTACTCGAACCTACGACCCTCAGAATATTTTATGCGTAGTGGCTAGTGCGTCGTTGTCAAATGTCACAGTCTAGTTACATGTCATGTTACAGTCTAGTGACTAGTCCGTCTGGCTTATAGTACCTACTTGCAGGCAGGATTTTGATATTCAGAGTATCAGGAGTTGTCGATGCGTATCTGTATACCCGTGATGCAAGAAACGGACTATCTGGCGTCTGAATTAGCGTGGTTAGGACGATCCTAACAAGGCTAATTCCTAACAGGATCCTATTGGTGCTTCCACTCCACGCGTTCTGTAGCGTTGACCCCGCTCTCTTTGAATAATGCCAGAGAAATCATCAACGCCTTTACATCCAAATATGGTGTATTTCCGCTAACCCTCACTGCGATATCCCCACCCACCAGTGGAGACAAAGGAAAATCGTAAAATCGTCGTCTCGTTGTCCCCACTACTCTGCTCCACTGATGGTAGCGACAAGAAAAAGGATTAGGAAATTGCCAATGACAAGTGAGAGATTGTATTGTATAACGGGCTAGTTGTCGCAACTCCACACACATTCACAAACAATCGGTAAATAAAAAATGAGTCTATACAACAACAAAAAACGAAAATTTTCTAAAAAGACTAAATTAAACAAGTGACACTAATGTTGTAATCCGTGCTGTAACTAACTAAAGAAAAGGTGTAATGATTTAAAAACATCTCATTGTAAAGAATAGAAAAATAAATAAAAAATAAGATTGAGATTAGTTCGAGACATCCACACATTTCTGCCGTTTATGAACTACCAGGGAAGCCGCATGCGCAAAGGGGCTAGGGGCAAACTTCTCTATCTTCAACGTAGTACTTATTTTTAGGGTTCCGTACCCAAAGGGTCAAACGGGACCCTATTACTGAGACTTCGCTGTCCGTCCGTCCGTCCGTCTGTCACCAGGCTGTATCTCATGAACCGTGATAGTTAGCCAATTGAAATTTCTACAGATTATGTATCTCTGTTGATGCTATAACAACAAATACTAAAAACAGAATAAAATAAATATTTAAGGGGGGCTCCCATACAAACAAGTGATTTTTTTGCTCGTTTATAATGGTACGGAACCCTTCGTGCGCGAGTCCGACACGCACTTGGCCGGTTTTTTTTTAATATGTTCGTAGGTTCATACAGACCTATTATTATCGTCGGCATGAACTTTAATATGTACGTAGGTTCATACAGACCTATTATTATCGTCGGCATGAACTTTAATATATACATACGTGTTCATACAGACCTATTATTATCGTCGGCATGAACTTTAATATGTACGTAGGTTCATACAGACCTATTATTATCGTCGGCATGAACTTTAATATGTACGTAGGTTCATACAGACCTATTATTATCGTCGGCATGAACTTTAATATGTACGTAGGTTCATACAGACCTATTATTACCGTCGGCATGAACTTTAATATGTACGTAGGTTCATACAGACCTATTATTACCGTCGGCATGAACTTTAATATGTACGTAGGTTCATACAGACCTATTATTATCGTCGGCATGAACTTTAATATGTACGTAGGTTCATACAGACCTATTATTACCGGCGGCATGAACTTTAACATGTACGTAGGTTCATACAGACCTATTATTATCGTCGGCATGAACTTTAATATGTACGTAGGTTCATACAGACCTATTATTATCGTCGGCATGAACTTTAAACTTGTTAGGTACCGGGTAAAACGCGGTGAATAGAGGCGCAGCTCACAGGGGTGAATTGAAGCGAAACTTTGAAAGGGATTTCAACGTTGAATTCATGTGATATGTTTAATTATGGTGCGGTGGCATTGCCATAATTCGACAAGTTATCAGTTTCATGACTACTAGTGCCACAATTTGTTTTTATTTCTTTAGGTGGCAGGTATCAATTGAACTGAACGATACGAATGGCCTGCCTCAATGATCCCGCCAAGATTGCCTGTTTATAACTACCTATGTAGGTACGTCTGTATGGTGTGGGACGTAAAGAATAGCACCATCCCATATCTTCCCGTGGGTGTCGTAAGAAGCGACTAAGGGACTTGCCAGAGAATGGGCAGCAGCATTCTCTATGCGTTTGTAACAACCGTACTGCGATCGCCAACCCGCCTGCCAAGCGTGGCGATTATGTCAAAACCCCCCCTTCTTGGGTGAGGCCTATGTCCAGCAGTGGACGTCTTTTGGCTGAAATGATAATGAATGATGTAGGTACTATTTCATCATCTGCCTAGCCTTTTCCCAAACTATCTTGGGGTCGGCTTCCAGTCTAACCGGATGCAGCTGAGTACCAGTATAGTATTTTACATGAAGCGACTGCCTATCTGACCTCCACAACCCAGTAACTGGGTAATGCTATACCCCTTGGTAAGACTGGATGTCAGACTTTTAGCTTCTGACTACTCGTAACGACTGTCAAAGATCTACAAATGACAGCCGGGACCAACGGCTTAACGTGCTTTCCGAGGCACGGAGGAAACTCGATATGTAATTATGGTCACCCATCCACAGACCAACCTCGGCAAGCACGGCTTAACCTTAAAGATTGACCTGGGCACCTGTTATTATTTTTATTTTATTTTTATATTGCCCCTAGGAATTTCTCCTGTATTACACAAACAGCAAGACCCGGAACAACTATCTGTAGGCCATACAAATATTTGCTCCGTGCAGGGATCGAACCCGCGACACGCAGCGCAGCAGTCAATCGCTTAGCCACTGCGCCAACCGTGTGTCAATATATTATTATTGTTATTTTAGTTAACTATAAATAAATAAATAGGTCGAACTATGTCTATAAACATAGGTAACCAAGCCGTTGAAATAGGTATTTTCAGTTGCATCCTTGCAGGAGTTTGAGGATATTGACTTCTTTTCTGTTTATTCGACCATTCGGTCTGTGCTTGGATATTGCTTGGAAACAGGATTTTGGATAATACAAGAATCTACATATACAAGTTGTTTAAAAATACATAATATTTTATCTCGTCCATAAAACTAAAATTGACGTACACGTCTTGTTAATAAGACTCATAATTTAGAATGATCTGAACATCTGCATCATTAACCCAGGGGTCGCGGTAATATATAATTATAATGATTAACTATTTGTGCCCGCGACTCCGTTTGTAAACAAGGAAGAAAATTAAATTGTCAAATCGTGACTGTAACCTCCTGCCACCTACGTATACCTAGTTATCGTAATAGTCGTAATCCATTCAGGATGAGATTACAAGAAGGTAATAAGAGTCAATCACTAAAATGCTGAGCTATCATACATCATCATCAGCCTATAATGTGCCCACTCCTGGGACTCAGGCCTCCTCACCATGAGAGGGAGTGGGCTGTAATCCACCACGCGGGCCCAGTGCGGGTTGGTAGATGTCACATGTCTTCGAATTTTAAGTTCTAGGACATGCATCGATGTTTTCCTTCGCCGTTTATGAGGGCAGCGATGATAAAAATTAAAAAAAAAAAACAGAGTAATGCGGCTGCCTGGGTTCGAACCCACGGCTGACTCTCGTAAGTCGGGGCTGCCACCACTGGGCCACCGCTGCTCTCATACAAAACCTCAATATTTTGTTGCAGAGTTTACCTTTCACCAGATTGGCAATTCCAAGAAGAGGACATGCTGCGCTGACCCCAAATTTATAGTGATAATGGCAGAAGAATGACGATGTTAATTGGTAATTTATTTGTAAAACGGAATTTATGGAACGGTATGGTATTTGTGGAACGGAAATTAAGAGAATTATGTTATTTGATGAGATGACGAGTACCTACTCGTCATCTCATCAAATAACATAATTCTCTTAATTTCCGTTTGTGAGAGTATGAAAGGGACCGTGACAAACAAGAATTTCAGGATCTTCTGGAACAATTAAAAGGAAAACAAAAGAAAGCAATGTTAAAAAAAAAAAACAACATTACACACAATGCACACAATTTTATTAGAATCCGTTTAGTGATTCTCCAATTATATGGTAACACACAGACAAAACATCTTTTAGACATAAATTGAAAATTCCAAAAACAATAAAGCGTGCTACCGATAAATTCTTATGTTTTGGTAGTAGGTACCTACTCAAAACAGTTTTCGAAAACACTTATAAAAAATGTTGCGACTTGCGACTCTTTAACCTTTACAACTTAATAAAAATGTTAATGAACTGTTTAAATAGATAATGTTTCGAGCACACACTGAGAGACTTTAACTTTATAACATGTTAGGGAGACATTATCTTCGAAGAAGGCATTCACTTTTATTTATTGTAAAAATGGACATGATGGATTGTCTACGAGAAGCTCGTGTCAAAATAATAACAGCCGAACAGGTAGGTCCAAAGGTAGGTTACCAAAAAGGTCATTCCGTGGATGGGGCCATCTATTATATCGACATCCCTCCGTACAGGCTTGGAAAGCAAGTGGAGTCGTTGGTGCAGTAGTAGATTGTAGACAGTCGATATGCTAGTCCGAAGCTCAAAAGTCTGACAATCAGTCTTACCAACGGATTATCGTATTGTGGAGCTCATATAGGTAGTCGCTTTATGTAGAATACTGGTACCTAGTTAGACCGGAAGCTGACCCCAACATAGGTGGGAAAAGGCCGAGTAGATTGGTAGATTGATTGATGGATCGACTGCGTACGTTAAACACATAATTTCAACGTCATTTCATCTCGTAATGCACCAATTATGTTACCCGAACAAATGGAGGATGGAAAGGTCTTGCGCGAGAACCCTAAAGGTTAGTAGTATTTGGGATAGTAATTGCACTGATAGCATCCAATACATGTGTAAAGGAAGGATAAGTACCCAAACCCAAATATTCTTTTATTACTGCAACAGCCATAATAAGGAATGATACAACAATGCAAAATTAACTTATCTGGGAGAGCCAAAGGTTAGCCAATGATTTGATAGTAGTTACTATAAAGACTTGAGATTCGCAGAGACGAATCAGTAGGAATTTGAAGGAGACATCCGTCAAGTGTTTTTAATAATGTGGAAATTATTTGTGTTTTCGATTTTTGTCGTCGTGGACACTGGAAGTGTGGAAGAAATGTATGGGAGCTGGGTGCCGGTTGCGTTTTATCCCGTATCAACGTACATTCCAGCCTGCATGCGAGTGTTCTTCAGCAAAGATTCGGACAATATGCAATGTACGTGTGCTGACGGAAGGAATACAACAATGTTGGAGTTCAGCGTGGCAGGGCAAGGCGCCGAGAGGCAGCTGTTTCCTGTCCTGACAGTGGATACCGCCGGTGACGTAGTACCTGCTTTGAATGTCTCCTGCAGATGTGGTGACATTGATTACCGAAGCCGCAAAGTCGCGATTTTAGTCAATTATAACTATTTCGTCCTGTACGAGATTCAGAACAATGTTGTTTTTACCGACGCCGCAACAACCGATGCACAAGTTTTCGCCCGAGAAATCCCACCTTTTAAGGAACTATTGTCTTTTATGAAAAACATTAAGGAATTGTTTAAGGGGAATAGTGGAATTATGTGTACACTAGAGTATTTCGATGCAGAGTTCCGATACAAGGAGCACCGCCGCCGACACCAGTCCCGGGAGCGAAAAGTTCGATCGCTGCGGGTCCAAAAACTTACCTAACTTCCTCAAACTATTCTTTGATATATGAAGTTTATGCAAAATTAATAAATCAAAGTGAATTAATTTTCCAACGTGAGTAATGACTTGATGAACGATTAAAGTGGACCAGGGGAATTGTAGGTGCAAAAATATTAAAAAATAGTACAGAATAATGTCTTTCTTTTATTTTTACTCCTAGTATATCTTATTAGTCGGTGGGTACTGTAAACTGAGAGTTAAGTAATGTAATTAAACCGCTGCTTGCTACAACAATAGCAAGGTGAGGTATTCCAGACTAATCACCGGGGTAATGGCGTTTATTCGTCAACAGAGTAACCCCACACAACAGTAATGGATAATAAATTACTTTAAAAAGGCTTCAAATGCGAGATCGTTGGTTGGTCATACGTTTTGGACGCAATTGCTGATACAATGTAGGCTAAACAGGTTAGCCCAGACGTCTTTTTTATTTTTGCTATCTATACTTATAGACTTATATTACTTATCTATACTTAATATTATAAAGCTGAAGAGTTTGTTTGCTTGAACGCGCTAATCTCAGGAACTTCTGATCCGATTTGAAAAATTCTTTCAGTGTTAGATAGCCCATTTATCGAGGAAGGCTATAGGCTATATATCATCACGCTACGAGAAAAAGGAGCGGAGCAGCAATGAAAAATGTTGCAAAGACGGGGAAAATTTGACGCAGACGAAGTTGCGCGGGACAGCTAGTGATATTAAAGCTGAAGAGTTTGTTTGTTTGTTTGCTTGAACGCGCTAATCTCAGGAACTCCTGATCCGATTTGAAATATTCTTTCAGTGCTAGATAGCCCATTTATTGAGGAAGGCTATCGGCTATATATCATCACGCTACGACAACAACGAGAGGAGCAGCAAAGAAAAATGTTTCAAAATCGGGGGTTTTAATTTCCTTTTGAAAGCTTCCGCTGCGTGCGCTGCGTAATCGGTTAAAGTTTCGCAAATATCATGAATAACAGAATTGTTTCTGTTTAAAAGTTCAAAAAAAAGTCCGTCTTATATGTCTATCTTTTAAGGTTGACTCACATAACCTTTTTATGCTAACCAAATTTGTTTTAAAATAATGCATTATTTTCGAAGGTTTTTTTATAAACAATATATTATTCCTTATCCAAATAAATACGTTATCCATCACAAATACTTAATCTTGATGTAAATGGATTGATTGAGGTGCTCAGCAGAGAGCGATCTGTGAAGAATATGCCTTACTTCATGGATTGGTCTACAACGTCACGAAAAGTGAAGTCATGGTCTTTGGTGTCAGTGCTCGATGTCCGGATCCTATCCCTCCGGTCAAGTTGAACAGAATATCGCTTATGAGGGTATATAAAGTGAAGTACTTGGGACATCTTTTGACCGCTGGCCTCAGAGACGATGATGATATTGAAAGAGAAAGGAGGCCGCTGTCGGTGAGAGCTAATATGATCGCTCGCAGGTTGCGCGTTGTTCTGGGGTTGTAAAAAGAACCTTATTTCGTGCTTATTGCACCTCATTTTACACGTGCAGCCTGTGGGTTGATTATACACAAAAATCGTACAGCGCCCTTCGTGTTCAATATAATAATGCGTTCCGAGTATTGATGGGGCTGTTCCGCTTCTGTAGCGCATCAGGGATGTTTGCTGATGCTCGTGTATATTGTTTCTACACCACGATGCGAAAAAGATGCGCTTCGCTAGTGCGCCGGGTGCGGGCCAGCCCCAACATTATACTACAGTGTGTTGCGAGCAGACTGGACTGTTTGTGTGTGAATCGTCGCTGCAAGCTATTTACATCAGTGTTAAGCTTGTAGCAGGGATTCGCATATCTATAAGACAGTATAGGTTAAGTGTGTAGGTTGAGTTTACTAACATAGTTGTTAAGAAATATTGTTACTAACCTAATTTTGAGTCCTGTTACTTGTCAAATAAATATAAATAAATAAATAAAACAAAATTGCCCTTTGCATCATTTGATTTCACGGATATATCGCAGTTTTAAAATAATCTATAAGTACTAATACTATAAGGCTGAAGAGTTTGTTTGTTTGTTTGCTTGAACGCGCTAATCTCAGGAACCATTTTGATTTGAAAAGTTAGTTTGGAAGGCTATTAGGCCATATATCGTCACGCTACGACAAATACGAGCGGGACAGCAATGAAAAATGTTGCGAAAACGGAGAAAATCGACTTAAATAGGGGTCTTAAATTAGGGCCATATAAACACGGGACCGGCGAGGCAGGTAGTATGGTCGAACCAGTTGTTTTATTTATATTGAAGTCCCGTTCTTATAATTAAACAATTACCGCACGCCTGCCGCTCTAATTGATTCACTTCCTCTATATCAGGCTTAATGGCTACAATCGTCTTTACCTTCTATACAAAAGGCGGTCAGTCACGATGGATCGATCCCAGTACAGTGTGTTATTGTCATTTTCGTGACCTTTTTGTGATATTTTTTAGAGCAAGTTGCTGTTGGATAATCCTGGCCACAAAAATGTGCCTTTGCAAGTATTCTCCATTAGCTAAACGAAAACACCCCAAGATGATGTGACGAATTGATTCGACCGGACGATGGTGGCATTCCTGAATTATTATGATATTATACACCGTCCTTTACAATAAATCTCAGGACTTATTCCTTATGATAACTTCATCCATAATTCCACAGACAAAACCTTCGGTTTTTCCGAAATTGTCCCCGAAAGTAGCCAGGCTACGGATGCTGCCAGGTCTGCATTGGGCCCATCGGAAAATGCTTCCGTGAAATTCCTTACTCTGCCCAACCTCCCAGCGGTTTCGCACTACAGCGTTCAAGCACCACAGGTTTGCACCCAGATCTCTTCAGATAAGAAGAGCGGGATGATGCCCCTCTCCACCACGACCACAATCTCCCTTCGCTTTACACGCACATTTTGTCCACACGAAATACCATCCTGATGGCGCTACTGAAAGTGTCAGTTTCTTTCAGTAGTACCATCAGTTACAAATTGTTGGGGACAAAGAGTTTCAGATCAACAATGTAAAAGATACGATATAACCTCCTCTCATCTCTCTCATCAACCGATAGGCGTTAGCTTGAACTGAATCTTCCAGCAATAATATGCTGATATGATTCAAAACTAAGCAGAACCAAAGTGGACTTTAACTATTACCCTGAAATATACCTCCGCGCTCTGTCCTTTTCGGCTCGCTATTCCTCTGGATATGCGTCGGTACCTACAGAGGAATACTCGTAGGCATCGAGGAATGGGTTGTGCGTAAACCATACACTGTTTCTTTGGTCTAATCCCGTACTATTATTCCATAGTCCTCTTTAACACTGTCGAGCGGATACTTCCTACGTTTTTCATTCATTGAAAATCTTGAATGAATATCATGCCATCTACGAACCCACACCCCTCGTTTTCGTAAGGGGGAACAAATTATTCTTTTAGTCGGCCTTGAACTCGACAGTCTGCCGTGTTGCTTGAATTCAGAGGGTTTCGTATTGTCGCAACGCTCTCTGCTAAAGTTTACAAGGGAATAATAAAAAATAGGCAATATTTACAAATAGCATGGCCTGTACCGCCGAGTTTTCATTTAGAATAGGTCTATGTTTACAAAGTGGGTGAGTAATATTATACAGAGTCCACCGCACAATCGATTAGCACATATTTCAGTACATCATTCCGAACTACGCCACACAGTAATTAAAAAAAAATCAGCTGTTGTTTTACAGTATTTTATGAATGTAAAAAAATAAGTAAAGACACAAGTGGCATACTTTCAAAAGCCTTCGAGGGTAAATTCGACCCCGGTTCGCGCCAGTCGGCCACTAGGTCTGGAGCAGGGAGGATGGGGGTTTTGTCAATTTGAGAGGGTTCGTTCGGGCGACGATCGTACTTATTTACGAGAAATCAGGGTCATTGGGTCGTCTTCAGATGTTTAGAAGCGTGTACTAGGTTAATAGTCCAGGGCTTTTAGATTTGAACCTTGCATTAAATATAAACAGTGATTTTTTCTTGAATCGTGTACTTGACCTTAGCTCTCCAAATAATTTAAAAAAAATATACATATTCCAAGACCGGATCAAGGTGAAAAAGACGAAAACGCGTTTTTGTAAATAAAAACATGGGAAAAAAGTTAAAAGGACAAATTTAGTTACTTTAGGTAAAGAATTGGTGACAGTAATATATTTTTTCAGAATTAAACATTTTCGTCCACGGAAATTACGGTTAAAAACATTTACGAAATTTTTGGATTGTACTTAAGCCAAACATATAAACAGCGGTTTTTTTACATAAAATAACTGAAATTAATATATTACACCGCCATTAAACAAATTGTACTAACGGAAGTTATTATTACCAGTTTTTTTTACAATAGCGGTTGAGGCAAAAAGGTAACAGGGTTTAATTTAGTTTTAACCTATTTACATGAAAATTAAACACTTAAAAGCAAATCGTGAAAAAGAAAACAATTAATGTTTACGTAAAATACGTCTGCGAGCTTTATTCTTGTATTTGGCTCAGTACTTTCATAAGAATTTGATCTTTCCGAAATGGAAATAAAGTGCACAACCGCATAACTCAATAAAACACCAGGCTTATTGGCTACAATAGTCCTGTCAGTGATGATGGATTGATCCCAATACAGTATGATATTGCCATTTTCGAGAACTGGGTCGGGCACATATCTATAGTACGGCACTTCCGATTCCACAAGGCTGTATTTCAGAGCAATTTGCTGATGGATAATCCTGGCTACAAGGTTGTGTCTATGCAAGTAATCTCCGTTAGCTAGACGAGAAAACCCGGAGATAATGTGACGGATCGATTCGCCCGGACGGTGGCATGCCCGACATATGTCAACCGTGCCATCCTTCACAACAAATTTCCGGTAGTTATTCGTCATCATAAGTTCATCCATAATTGCACAAACAAAACCTTCGGTTTCTCCAAAGAGTTCCCCGGAACGTAGCCAGGCTACGGACGCTGCATGGTCTACATCAGGTCCATGCAGGGCACTGAAGTAGCGTCCGTGAAGCTCCTTACTCTGCCATGTGTCAAGTACTGCAGGTTTGCGCCAGTTCTCTTTAGCCAAGGAGAGCGGGGTGAGGGCCTTGTCCATCGCGACCACATCTCGATGCATCCCCACGTCGGCTTCTAGGAAAATATTAATATGATAAAATAAAAAATATATTTCTTATTATTAAATGAATTTAACTTTCACATTTTTGCCGTAATTAGTATTTAAGATTTTTTGATTTTCTTGATTTTCTGTGAAGTCCGGAACAGAATTTGTTTAATTTTCATAATAATAGTTAGACATGGTGATATTAATCATTTTAGCACTATTTTTGTCCTGTTAATATTTTTGCTTAAGTACGAAGTCAAATACAAGATTAAAAAAAAAAAATGTTCCGTGGACGAAAAATGTTTAATTTTCTGACCTACTTGTAGTTCTGCAAATACTCCATATAAACATACCTGTTTATATTATTTTCCACCAAGTTAAATACACATATTAGACGTTTTCTTAAAAAATACATATACGCGGCGGTGAACTTTTTGCGGGATATACTCTCCTGTCCAAACCCTACACATTCAATGAAAAAAATCGCTGTTTTTAATTAATGCAAAGTTAGCCTCATATTCGGCGTAAATTCCCCGGACTATAACGTTCGCCTATGTCTGTAGCCTTCTGTAAGTACAGTCACGACCACCAATATGATAGGTACACTATTTTGCACTTAAGTACAGTCAACTAATTGGGTATCGGACCCCCGCAAGGACTATCCTTGCTTCCAGCGTTAAAACAGTTAAAAACTTCCTATTCCTTTGTCCCTTTTTTAGTTTTATTCCTATTGGTCGAAAAACGGTGGTCAAACATCTGGGATCATTAACAGAGACAGAGATTTTTTTTTTTAAACAAAACGTATTTAAAAAGAGGGTCGCGTTTATTGGTCCGCAAACTATTTGTGAGGAGTTGCGGACCAATAGCAGTAAGGGTGTTAAACAGATGTGGTCTTCGTGTGCACGGGATTTGGTTTGAAAAGTGTACCTATTGCCACTTTTGCGATAGTACCTACTGCCTAACAGCCAATTTATACAAAACCTTGACAAACTATTTACCTAAACCTTTGTCATGAATCACTCATGAAAATCTGTTCAGCAGTTTTTGAGTTTTCGCGAACAGACGGACAGACAGACGCGGCAGAGGACTTTGTTTTAAAATATGTGGTGAAGTACAAGGCTGTATTTAAAAACTTGTTTGTGTTCCAAAAAGACGACTTAAAATGTCTTCAAACTTGCAATGAAAGTACCACATGGAAAAAGTTTGCTAACTTCCTGAATACATCGTCATAGGATAAAGATCGCTGGATTCGCTGGTAACTATCTAGTAACTAGGTAAGTGCTGTCAGCGTAGTGCAGGGAAGTCATCACAGCTGTTCCGCCTGAGCACCTACCGAAGCCCACGAAATTACCTGGAGCAACAAATACACTTATTTTAATGCTCAGTATTTACAATAAAAGCATATAAGATTACAATAATAATGTTTAAAAAATATGCCAATGGATTTAAAACTTATTCAAAATCAAAATATGCACATAGGCCTACATGGGCACTTATAAAACGTCGACAAAAAGGTGCTCGGTCCGGGTTGGTCGTTTCCTATGGAGAAGAACCGACAAGAAACTCCAAAATTCCCCTTATAAACTGTAATAATTTATAACTTACTTCGGATGATTGGGTGATAGCGAAGATGGTGACGAAAGAGACGATAAAGATTGTGCGCGCAGATCTCTACTGGGCGAATGCGTTATACACCAAGCGTAAGGAGGTTCTCAGAGGTTTCCACTTCTTCTGTGTGATCTCCGGCTGACAAATCCTCAGGTCTTAGCTACCGCTGGGGGAAATCTGGGCAAATTTATTTATTTATTTACAACCAATAGTTGCAGTGTTAATAACATAAGAAGAGTTTGACATAATTATGATTTATGTCTGAGTGAATTTTAAAAGGGAACCATTTTAAATTTGTCATTAATCTGGAATACCCTAATTATAATATTTATTTCCAAGAAAGATATAAATCATCATATCAATCAAAACGGTCTCTAAGTATGAATCATCAAATTAATCTAAATATGTATCTTATGTTATGGTTTGATTACTTTTTTATAGCCTTGATATAAGGCCTATCCTCAAAAAAGTAAGTCACGGGCAGCAATAATACAATTGTATTGAAAATAACAGATCTTTCACCTTACTAAATATAAGCCTATCCCAAAATGTATAAAGAACCTGTAACTTGTTTTTGATAACAATCTATAAGTGTCATTTAATTCGTTCAATCATCAAAATGCTAGATCTGTCACCTAATAAATAGATCAGTTCTTTATTTCTATGAAGAAATGCCTAATAGGGGACGAGTCAAATTGGCGGTCTGTGAAAATTAACTAATCAGAAACACATATTAATGTGTAGAGTGAGTAGCTGGGATGAAAGAGCGAGCGAAGCGAGCTCGAGACATTGGGCACACCGACTCGGACAGGTTAGGTTCGAAGGGGATGGCGGGGTCTATCTAGACCCGCTGTCCCCTTCGCGTTAGGTTACTTTAAATCTTGCAGACAAACAGGAGCCTCGCGTAGCGGGGCTACGTCGACTACGCCTTAGTTTGGAGCTGTGGATTGGAGTTTTTATGTAAACATTTTTACATTGTTTGGGGATTAAATTTTCGTGACACTTCTATTATTTTGAAACCTAATGAAATTACTTCATGATTGATATTATTTACAAGTAGTTCTTAATTAATATTTAGGTACCTAAGCGTTTTGATATTATTTGATGATTCAATAAAGGTGACAGATCTACTATTTTAGGAATAAATATTATTTATTAGGTCAATGGAAATAATACCCATTTTAAAACTTACTAGCCTGGCTGGCGATGTCTAAATCTAATGGGGAGGTAGATACTAGATACACTGTATCGCGCGTCCACCTACGTTTATCAACTGAACTGTTGATGTCTAATTATAAAAGTTTTTTATCAATAGTGACTAAACGTAAACGCAATAGAAAAAACAATTATAATATAATACACATGCTAATTCAGCAAGTACATTTCTTGAATGTAATTATTTTTCAAAATATGGAAAAACACAGTAGGTATGTGATGTCTTCCTTTTTTACCTTAGAACCATTACCCTATTAAATTTGGTAATAGTGGCATTAGGATACCAAACAGTTTTTGTGACAGATGCCGTGATCTGTTTGTAGGTTGAACCTGGCATACAATAATTTTGGCTACAATAACTCAGGTTGTTACTTATTAATTTACCTAGCCCTCTGCCTATACTATCATAGAATATAAAAAAAACTGTTAGGAAACACAAAACTACCTGACTCAGGCTGTGCAACATAGGAATCATTATGTATGTTGCCCGGTATTGTATCTTGGCCGGTGATACAGGCCTGAGCAGTCTCAGCAAGGGACGGGTACTCCGTTGCCTCAGGCTGGAGAGCATCAAAGCTGGATTTTCTCTGACAAAAGCACTGACTATTGCTGAGAGTCAGTAAATGCACTTTGCCTATCCACTCATCGCTTTACTGGTCGTAACGAGGGCACGCCGCTTGCCGAGGAGCTTGAAGTTCCGCCCGCTGCCTGGTCCCAGGAGGCATGATTGCACTTCCTGGCCCGTGAGATCTCCCACCTTATAAAGCTGCAACCTAAACAAGATAAATATATAAGTGAGAAAGATAAACCGTGTAAGCCGTGGGTTCGAGCCCAGGCAGGCGCATTACTTTGTGTAATTTATTTGATCACCGCTGCTCTCAAAACGGTGAAGGAAAACATCGTGAGGAAACTGGCATGTCCTAGAACTAAAAATTCGAAGACGTGACATCTACCAACCCGCACTGGGCCCGCGTGGTGGATTAAAGCCCACTCCCTCTCATTGAGAGGGTCTGTGTTCCAGCAGTGGGAACATTATAGGCTGATGATGATGATGATGATGAGAAAGATAAACTAAATACAAACGCAATTAAAGGGCATTGAGCCAGGTATGTAAGAAATTTCTGATGAAAAAACCCAACAACACTTTCCCCGACTTCGGAACCAAACCACGAAGATGCTTTAATTAGTTTGTAGTAAGCCAGGTGTCCCAAAAAGTTTTGCAAGTCATGGGTCTCGAATTCTAGAATCCAGACTGTGTACTGCGAGCGACCGCCAGACTCCTTCATGCCACTGAAGCTAGGTTAGGTAGATCGGATTTGTATGGTTTCATCGGGCAGGACAACGTAATTTGGTCTAGTTTAGGACTGGCTGGCTAAATAAATCAATAAAAATTACTGTTTGAAGTTATGGAAAATATCCCTAGTGCAACACAGAGCTGTTGATTTATTTATCAAAACAGTGAAATAATGGAAAGCTTTGTGTGACGTTTCCAAATTTCAGAATTCTGGGTGCATTCATAAAGTTACAAAATGTAAATAAAAAAGTAGAAAGTTGAAATGACCGATTGAATACGTTGGTAAAGTCAGTAAAGAACAAAGCGGCTTGGCACTATACTCGTAACATGAATCCCACACAGCAACAAGTTGAATAGCAAAGTCCCGTCACAGTTTAACTCCCCTCGAAAGAACGCGACAATTAATGCGATCCGTTAATTGTGTCTCTCCTTTTCGTTTACGGCTCTGTTTTAATTATTTTTTTGGTTTCTGAATTGAGAATTTTATGGTTTGAAAGAAGTTAGAACTTTTTAATCACAAACAGTTTTTTTTTTAAATTGAAACTCGAACTCGAAATAAAATCCCCTGAAAGATTCTTAAACAAACCGAGTTTCAATAAGAGCCTTATTAATATCACGTAGGCCCAAAATAAGCCTACACACACTAAATTAATCAGGGATATAAAACTATCGCGTCACTAAACTGCTGAAGTTTTGTCTGGCCAGCCAGACACAGTTAAAAAGGAATAAAAAATTTGTTCAATATAATCTCCCTTTATTTTAATCCATTTTTTTGGATATTAATATTTAATTTATAGTTGAAGCCGGAAATTTGTGGACCAAGCCATGTAATTGCAGTTTTCGTCCAGTACAAAAACGCTTTGTTGCAGAGTCTCTCCCATCAGCAAACTGTTGTAGTTCCGCAGTTATTTCAATCTTGTTAGGAACACATGACAAAAGTAAGTGTGGAATCTTCAGCTAAGTACTAGAATTTAACTCCCATTCGCTCGTAAATATTTGAATGTCTTTGCTCCCAAACGGAGTTTTATTCATGATTATTGACTTTTCACACGAGTCTATAACTAAAAGTTTGTACCTATACTTTAAAATGTATCAAGTTATTAGAAAATGATTTGATTTGACTTAAGTTATTAGAAAACTAGCTGTCCGGCGCAACTTCGTTTGCGTCACATTTTCCCCATTTTCGCAATATTTTTCATTGCTGCTCCACTCCTATTGGTCGTAGCGTGATTATATATAGCCTATAGCCTTCCTCGATAAATGGGCTATCTAACACTGAAAGAATTTTTCAAATCGGACCAGTAGTTTCGGAGCCTATTCAATGCAAACAAACAAACAAACAATCAAATCTTTCCTCTTTATAATATTAGTTTAGATGATTTGATTTGACATTAATTAATATATATAATGTGCACAAGATTCCAACTTAATTTTCATTTCACTCAATAAATCGAGCGACTGAAAATTACTAGGCACACTAACTCAGTTCCACAATCTCATAGGACGACATCTTCAGTCGCGTTTGTTTGGTAGCTCGGAAGGACTCAGGAAGTCACGAACAACATCACTGACTCTAAAGTTAGTCTCGCGAGTTTAGTACATATCACTTGTAAACTTCCGCACTGCTGTTCGAAAAAGAACCGTTAAGCGGCAGGGTCGGAGGAAACTGAGCAGTCGATAATCCGCCACTTATGCCCAGACTTAAGGGTGCTTACTTCTCAGTCACACATGCGTCTAGAACTCTTCTGGCACACGCGACTTTACAAAGTGGGTGGAGCCCTTCGCCTGATGCCCACCCACTTTGTCACTATGCGTGCCAGAACCTATGGTGACCTTTTTTCCATTCTTTTTCTTCGTCGTCGTTCTCAAACAATCCTCAAATCATTACACCTTTTTTAGAATTATTACAGCACTGATGACAACATAAGTGTCACTTCTTTTTATATTTTTTTTTTTGTAGGTCTTAGCATTGGTCTTGTAGGTAGATTCCTAGATGCTTGTTAACTTTTTATCTTGTTCTACGTTTTGTAATAAGCAATGACTTATTGTCGGGCCTACGCTGTCCTCCCATACTTAAATACTAATACTGTACATTGATGTGATAGAAGATTTGCCTCGCTCTGATAGGCCATTAACGTCTTCAACTGAAGTTAACATCGCAAAGTTGAAGGAAATAGCGTCTCATTCAAATTTGATAGAGATAGCCACTGACACCACAAACTACTACACACATCAAAAGTGTCTAGGGATCAACATATATTTTTGCAATAACTTTTCTCCTGATTGATATTAATTAAAATTTTCTTTAAGGATTCATCAAATAAAGTGTTTTCGTTTGTCACAGTAACGATAAACCAAGTCACCTTTGCATTAATAAAGAAATTTGCCATTTTCTAATAAAGGGATTTTTGACATTTGAACCACTAACATTAAAGTTCGAAAAAAAGACTGAAATAACAGTTTTCTTTAAAATTTTATTGGGTAACTTAAACAATTAATAATCCGTGTTTCTACCGCGAACACTAACAACACAAGAACATCGGTTTGGCATACTCAAAATGAGTTCATCCAAATCACGCTGTGGAATGGCCGCCCATGTTCGTTGCAACAACAAAAAAAGGTCTTCTTGCGACTGGATACCCTCCATATTCGGCAGAGCTCTTCTCTGTAGCATATCCCATGCATGCTCAATCGGGTTCAAGTCTGGCGACTGAGCAGGCCAGAGCAGGACATTGATGTTAGCTGCGGCGAGAGTCTGTCTTACAACTCTTGCGGTGTGCGGTCGTGCATTATCATGCATTAACTGAAATAAGGGACCGATTTGCACTTGTAGAGGAACGATGACGTCTGATACAATCGTCTCAGCATAAATTTGAGCGTTGAGGTTGCCTCTGATCCAAATCAACTCAGTTCTTACGCCGATCCAAATACCCGCCCATACCATGATGGTTCCACCACTATAAGGATGGACTTCCTGGCAGGATTTTAATCGCTGTTGGCGTCCAGGGGTTCTCCAGTGTCGTATACGTCTTGTATCCGGTCTCATACCAAAACGAGACTCATCAGAAAAGCGCACGAAACGCCATTGTTCTTCTGCCCAATTTCTGTGTTCAAGAGCCCATTGATATCGAATCCTACGATTGTGCATTGCTATAGGTGGTACCCGTAGCGGTCTTCGGGAATGAAGGTTCACTTCATGCAAGCGGTTTCTGACTGTTTGGTCGCTAATTAAGTTCCCTGAAGAGTGATGAAGCCTCACGGCTAACATCATGGCGGTTATTGTTGGAGCTCTTCGAGTTAAGATTTGAATGTATCGGTCTTGTTTCCGTGTGGTGCAGCGATACCGTCCTCCATGGCGCTCAGCCACGGTACCAGTGCTTCGGTAACGTGTCCAAAGTCGACTGATAACACTCTGACTTGTATTCAGAGCTAAAGCCACAGTACGTTGCCGGGAACCAGCTTCTATCATTCCCACGGCTCTGAGCATTTCTTCCCTGCTTAAATGACGTCGCCGCTCCATAATAACGTTGGTTTTAATCAGTAGTAGGGAAACAGTAGCACTAATAATGTCTTCAATGCGTTGTATGTTTTTATAGGGAAAATATTGACAGCTGATTTTCATCTTTTACTCGAATTTGATTCACAGTTCCTGATTCAAATTATGAAATGCACCAAAAAGGATCCATATAAATTTATAAAATCATAAATTTATTACAAAGCCACATCTCAATCTCAAGAAATCCGCATAAAAATGTTTGATCCCTAGACACTTTTGATGTGTGTACTAGCCACAAACTTCTGCAGTCAATGTTTGGTTCACGTTTCAGAAAATTGAGATATTAATCCGGCTGCCTTGATGCTCTGAGCCAGGGACTCAAACTGTAACCTGTTTCTAAAACAGTTTTAACAGAAAAACACTTCTACATGTAACATACAGGGACCGGACAACCCCGCTTAAGAGTTAAGCCTTTGGACTGGGTAACCCGTACATGTGGTAACTCATATCGCAGTGTTACCTTTTGTTCGAGTTACATCTTTGAAACCCAGCGAAATGGTTAACACCTTTATTAAGGTAACCACGTGAAGGGGTTAACCCCTTCAATGACTATATAAGATAAGCCTTTGAAGAGGTTACCTTCTCGAAAAACTTTTTTTTCGGGTTACCTAATAAACTTGAGCTGCATTTAGGTGGGGGGATACTTGCACCCGTGCGGCGCCTCATTGCCTTACTATTTTTATTTTGTTAAAAATTGAACTATAAGGTCATACAGACAATAGTTATTTTTGCATGTTTACAAGTCGCTCGGCAATTCGGTACACGGAAGATTGGCGGACCGCCGGGCGCGGTACAATGCGTGCGGTCGTGGTTATGCAATTTTCAAACTAATATCAATTGTTAACAGTGCATATTACAATGTCTTGAGTTGGAATGGCTTACCCTGTTACAGTGTTACAGGGTGTTGAAAGGGTAACCCGTTCGTAACGGGCTAACTACACCCGTTCGAAGGTGTAACATGTATCATAAGGTTTTTTTTTGAAGCGCTTAAAAAGACCCCTTCAAAAACCCTTTCAACGAGTATCCGGCCGGTCCCTGGTAACAGATACATTACTGTTACCGAATCAAATTGTAACCTTTTATATGTGTTAATAAGGGTTAATATGTGTAACTGAAATAATCAATTATAGCTTTAGTACGCTGCGTTTACCTGTTACACTTATTAACACTGTTAACACTTTTATATCTGTTACATATTTGATTCTGTTACCGATTCAACATGTAACACTTATAATTTTGTAACCTTTATGAAGGTGTTTTTAAATCCCTGCTCTGAGCAGCCCGCAGGCTTCGCTGCAAACAGCAGCACCTCAGGCCACACAGGACATCTACCAAATTGTTTAAACCCTAGCTGTTACAAGATCTGTTTTTTTTTTTATAAATGGACCGTTTTTAAATAAAAATTATTTAAATTTTCTGAGATATTTATGCGGTCTAACAAGAATTAAAAACCTTTCTGTTCTGTCCTTTGACTCAAACATGGGGGCCACGCGAAATATATAACGGGTATAAGGGGCATGACTTAATTTATAGACAAGACAATTTGTAAATGTGTGAAAATAACTAACACATCTAGCCTGTAATAATAGATTGTTGCATCGAGCGCAAAGTGAGTTATTAATGCACGAGCGTTATGTTGGTGCCCGAGCGCATGCGAGGGTACCAAATTAACACGAGTGCATTAATTACTCACTTTGGCAAGGTGCGTAATCTACTTTTCTTTCAACTACCGTGACAAAATATACTAACTTAAAATAACAAGTCAAGTTAATGAAACAAAGTTTCATTCATCTTCCCTTCAAACATACAATTATTAAAAGTGCAGTTATTAAAGGTTATTAACAACTTAATTTGCAGCTGTTTTATACTTTGTGAAGTTGAATTAATAACGCTATCGCTGTCAATTTCCATGTTTTTTTTATTTATTTTTGCTAAACAAGAAGTATCAAAGTTTTACAATGGTACAAAAAGCGCGCTATTTGTTTTTTCTTTTTCACCAAGTTTGTTTTATTCAGCCGATTTTTATTTTCTGCCAGTATCTTTTCGATCTAATGCATACATTTTTAAAACTTGATAGGAGGTATCAAACCTCTGTGGTAAATTTAATTCTAAATTTAAAATTTAAAACATTGCAGTAATGAAAAACAGTGCAATAATGAGATTTCATATAACTTTTCTGCACTGTTTTGGTTCTAAGCAAAAAATACATCCTTTGTGATCGGTTTTGTAGTGAATAATGATAACATTACTGCGTAGTTGAAAGAAAATAGTAGATTGTTGCATCGAGCGCAAAGTGAGTCATTAATGCACGAGTGTTATGTTGGTGCCCGAGCGCATGCGAGGGCACTAAATTATCACGAGTGCATTAATTACTCACTTTATCGAGGTGCGTAATCTGCTTTTCTTTCAACTATCCTGATAAAATATACCTACTCAAAATAAAAACTCAAGTTAATGAAACAAAGTTTAATTTATCTTCCCTTCAAACATACAATTATTAAAAGTGCAGTTATTAAACGTTATTAACAACTTCATTTGCAGCTGTTTTATATTTTCTGGAGTTGAATTCATATCGCTATCGCTGTCAATTTCCAGCTAGCTGTGCCCGCGGCTTCGCTCACGTGACCCCTTATTCTTTTAGCATTATCAGGGAAAACATGGTAACGTAAAATCGTAGTATATTCATAACATTGATTTTTTACCTTTTTATTTGGTAAATAAGAAGTATCAAAGTTTTACAATGGTACAAAATGCGCGCCATTTGTTTTTTTTTTTTCACCAAGTCAGTTTTTTTCAGCCGATTTTTACTTTCAGCCAGTAATCTTTTTGATCTATTGCATACATTTTATTAACTTAATAGGAGACGTTACACCTCTGTGGTAAATTTAATTCCAAATTTAAAATTTAAAACAGTGCAGTAATGAAAAACAGTGCAATAATGAGATTTCATATAACTTTTCTGCACTGTTTTGGTTCTAAGCAGAAAATACATCCTTTGTGATCGGTTTTGTAGTGATTAATGATAACATTACTGCGTAGTTGAAAGAAAATACATTTACAGCCTAGATTTTGTAGTAAACAAATCCAAATAATTGAGATGCGTGCCACCCTGTTTCGACCCTCGCTTCGTCATTCAGTCAGATTGAAATTTCAGTGGTGACGCCACACTGTATGGCCTCAGGTATAGGAATGGCTCTCCGTCGGGGTTGTCACTGAATAAAATTTCAAAATATTTTAGATAGTAGGTTTCTACCTACTACAATTCCATGGACGTCTGTAATTAACATTGGACAATCATGAATAGAAATACTATGAACAAAAAAACGAAAGAATCCCCTTGTACATGCAGAGTAAGAGACAAACTAATAAAACTTAGCAAATGTTTTTCTTGTTATTAAATTTTTCTGATGTTTTTAAAATTAATAACTCGTGCAGTTTGAAAAGAAATAAGTAGGTAGGTACTCTTAGGACAATGGCATCTCTTGGACGCTTTGTTCTTACTGGCACCTCTTATAATATAGAAAAGTAAATTTCCCCGAGTCATGCACAATCTTTCACTTTATTACATTTTTATGCAAGAGCCAGACTGGTTTGTTCATTTTTAGCAAGATTATTAATTACACTTCCACAAAATTCAAAAGCTATTTTGTCATTAAGCACACACACCACTAGGTTTTTTTTTCTTCAAAAATCCTTCGCAACACATTTTCTTTTTAACCCCCGACAAAAAAAGAGGGGTGTTATAAATTTGACGTGTGTCAAATTTATATAAATCTGTATCTGTGTGGGTGTCTGTGGCATCGTAGCTCCTAAACGGCTGCACCGATTTTGATAAAATTAGTTTCATTTGAAAGTTGTTTTTAATCGAGGGTGTTCTTAGTTATGTTTCGAGAAAATCTGCTCAGCTGTTTGAAGGTCATCACCTCTTTTCTAGTTGATGAAGGAATATAAAGTTTTACGTATCTGGTCGATTCGTGAAATCTTGTCACCTGTCACCATGGGCATCGCCAAGGGGTAAAGCGCGGGGCGCTAAGTAGACCGCTTAACAAAAGCACAAAATAAAGCGGGCTCCCGACGTTACGACACTTGGATTAATTTATTTTTGTTTTTTTACAGGTTATTTCCACTCGGGGGTTTTTTAAATTTTAAATTTAATTTTTTTCTTATTTACCTTGTCAAATATTATTTAGTAAAGTAATATTTTAGTCCGGGGAATTTACGCCGAATATTAGGCTAACTTTGCATTAATTAAAAACAGCGATTTTTTTCATTGAATGTGTAGGGTATGGACAGGAGAGTATATTAAGCTGTGTCCCGCGAAAAGTTCACCTCCGCGTATATGTTTTTTTTAAGAAAACGTCTAATATGTATTTGACTTGGTGGAAAAAAATATAAACAGGTATGTTTATTTGGAGTATTTGTAGAAGAGATTGAGTACTACAAGTAGGTCAGAAAATTAAACATTTTCGTCCACGGAACACTCGTTTTTTTAAAAAAAATCTTATAATTTGACTTCGTACTTAAGGCAAAAATATTAACAGGTCAAAAATAGTGCTAAAATGATTTATATCACCATGTCTAACTATTATTATGAAAATTAAACAAATTCTGCTCCGGACTTCACAGAAAATCAAGAAAATCAAAAAATCTTTAATTCTACTTACGGCAAAAATGTAACAGGATTTAAATTCATTTAATAATGAGAAATATATAAATCCAAATCTTAATCCCCCAAAATTAAACAAATTAGAGCGATAATTAATATTGTCAAAGTAAAAATTAAATTACGATGCACGGTGTCAGCGCTACGCAGCGTGTGGCGTACGGCGTGTGCTAGTGTGCGTAAACAAGATAAGCGCTGCGTTCATTGTGTGCGAAAGACTGTGTTGTAGTTTGAATCGGTGTTTTATTGAGTTACGCGATTGTACACCTTATTTCTATTTCGGAAAGATCAAATTCCTTTGAAAGTGCTGCGCCAAATACAAGAATAAAGCTTGCAGACGTATTTTACGTAAACATTAATTGATTTTTATTTCACGATTTGCTTTAAAGTGTTTAATTTTCGTGTAAATAGGTTAGAAATAGCCTTTAGATGAAAGTTAAACTAAATTAAACCCTGTTACCATTTTGCCTCAACCGCTATGGTAAAAAAACTGGTAATAATAACTTCCGGTAGTACAATTTGTTTAATTTTGTTTATTGGCGGTGTAATATATTAATGTAAGTTATTTTATGTAAAAAAACCGCTGTTTATATTTTTGCCTTAAGTACAATCCAAAAATTTCGTAAATGTTTTTTTACCGTAATTTCCGTGGACGAAAATGTTTAATTCTGAAAAAATATATTATTGTCACCAATTATTTACCTAAAGTAACTAAATTTGTCCTGTTAACTTTTTTTCCCATGTTTTTATTCACAAAAACGCGTTTTCGTCTTATTCAGCTTGATCCGGTCTCGGAAAATGTTTAATTTTTTTTTATTATTTGAAGAGCTATGGTCAAGTACACGATTCAAGAAAAAAATCGCTGTTTATATTTAATGCGGGTTCCGTTTCCGGCAGTGTGATCAAGTGACGTTGTTATTGTTCCTCCCAGTTTTTTAATTTAAAATCAGTGAAAATACTTACGACATTCATTTATAAACATTCACATCTTGAGACTAAAGTGACCGAGTGCTAAAATAGCGTGAAAACAAAGTGGAAGAAGTGCTATTATCACCAAAACAGAGTTCCGGTTATCAACGAGAACACAATTTGAGGTTATCGGCCATTATCGAATTGTCATTATCACCCATAGCACCACAGACAATAAAAATTGTAGAAGCGATACCAACTGAACCGCCTTAATCTGACACTTGACAGAAAAGGAGTGCTACCAACATATTCGCGCAAATCGTTTTTACGTTCCGTTCTACACATACTATGGAGAACTTACAATCCATGCAAGATTTTTTTGAAAAAATGAAAGTAGAAATGGCAAATCAAACAAAAGAAATTATATCGAAGATAGATGATAAACTACTACCATTAATGTCGGAAATAAAAGAACTAAAAGAAGAAAACAGCTACCTCAAAGAAAAAATTGCAAATGTTGAAAAATATAAACGAAAAAATAATATTATTATTCACGGTCTCAAGGAAAATGAAAAATCGTTAACTGAGCTTAAAGAAACAACAACAGGAAAATTAAAATACGATCTAAACATTGCACTTGACAATAGAGACATTGATATCATACACCGAATTGGCAAAAAAGACATCAATCAAACGAAAGTCAGGCCAATTCTAATAACCTTAGTAAATGGCTGGAAGAAGAATGAAATAATTATAAATAAAAAGAAATATAAAGATGGTTATATTACTGAAGACTTTCCTAAGGATGTTTTAATGAAAAGGAAGGAATTACAAACGCAGCTAGTTCAAGAAAGGAATAATGGAAACTTTGCTATCATAAAGTACGATAAGCTTATTGTTAAAGAAGGTGAAGGGACATCAAATAAAGAAAAGCGTAAAAGACAAGATTCAAACTCGCCAAACCTCAACCAACAGCCCAAAAAACAATATGTAATTTCAAAAGCAAATAGGGTTAATGCATTCGATGTGATGCGAGGAAGAAGCAATTCTCTGTCAACATTCACCACACCATCTGAATGCAGTACATAGGATATCGCCATCAGCCACCGGAACGTAACAAAAAATACTGAAACACACCAATCAACCGACAAAACCAAACCATTTCCCAAGCCGACTGGTCCTCGTGGGAAATTAGACCATCACCCTCTTTCCAAAAATAATAATAATACAAAGAACCATAAAGAAAACAATCTAAAAATTTGCACATACAATGTAAGGTCTCTGGCAACAACAGAAAAGTATCTAGAATTATCACATGCATTGGAAAAAATTAATTACGATATTATAGGACTCTCTGAACTGAGAAGAATGGGTTGTAACATAGAAGAGTACAATGACTGCATTTTATGCTACATGGGGCAAACTAAGGGACTACATGGAGTAGGATTCTTGATAAAAAAAGCACTAAAAAACCACATAACAAATTTCACTGGCATTTCAGAAAGGGTGGCACTACTACAGCTAAAGTTCTTGGACCTTAGTTTGTCGATTATCCAAGTATATGCACCTACAGAAAACTCAAGTGAAGACGAAATTCAAAAATTCTACAATGATCTAACAATGGCACATGAACTAGCCGAAGAAAAAGTAATAGTAATTGGAGACTTTAACGCTAAAATAGGGCAACCCAAAAGTGAAGAACACCCAATACTAGGCAAATACGGTTATGGAATACGAAACGAAAGGGGTACGAGACTGATAGAGTACGCCTTTGAACACAGACTGTCCATCATGAATACATATTTTAAGAAGAAAACAAACAAAAAATGGACTTGGGAATCCCCAGACCATAAACACAAGAACGAAATTGACTTCATAATGACAAACACTCCAAAATTGGTGACGAATTTTGAAATACTAAACAACATAAATTTCGCCTCTGATCATAGAATGCTAAGAGCTACAGTTGGGCTACGTGTACCAAAAAAGAGCAGAACAAATTTCAATTCAAATTCAAATGACCTTCTAACGCAAGAAGATATTAACACATACTTAGACAATCTGAGATATTACGAAATGGATAGAAAAGAATCAAAACCTATAAATGTCCAAGACTATTATGACACTCTAGAACACGCACTAACATCATGTTCAACTTTTAAAAATACAGAACAGAAACGCAAAAAACATACAATACTTAGCGATAACACAGTATCATTAATAAAAAGACGCACCGAACTTATATCTACAAAAAACAAAACTAAGGAGATGAAAAAGCAACTTGGGCAACTATTTAAAGAAACCAACAAAGAGATCAAGAAAGACTACAAAAAACATAGACAAGATATTATAACAAAGAATATAGAAAAGTTTAGAAGTACTAAGAAAGCGTTTAAGGAACTAAATTTAAATAAAAAGTGGATACAAAAATTAGAAACAAAAGCAAACGAGACGAAATCTAGAAAAGACATATTAGACCAAGCAACCAATTTCTACAAAGAACTTTACATGAAAAGAAACCAAGAGAATGACATCGAAGAAATAACTAACTACATTCCTAACACAGAAAGTGCTTTACCAATAGAAGAAAACGAAGTATTCCAACATATTAAATTATTAAAAAATGCTAAAAGCCCAGGACCTGACAGAATAAGGAATGAAATGCTCAAATACTCTGCACCAATCCTACTTAAACACTTCACAAAACTATTTAATCTTATTCTGGAAACAGAAATTATACCAAAACAATGGTGTTCATCTGACATCATACTCCTATACAAAAAAGGCAATCCTCTCGATGTAGGCAACTATAGACCCATAAGCTTGCTGGCATCTTTATACAAGCTTTTTTCATCAATAATACTTAAAAGAATAGCAACAGAGATTGACAAAGCACAACCATTAGAACAGGCAGGATTTAGATCAGGCTTTAGCACAACAGACCATCTGCATTCACTGGAACAAGTAATGGAGAAATATAAAGAGTTTAGGAGGCCTATATACATAGCGTTTATAGATTATAGTAAGGCTTTTGACAGTATAAGCCACAACTCTATCTGGAATACATTAGCATCATTGAACATTAACAGAAAATATATAAACATAATAAAATATACATATAACAACGCTACAAGTAGGGTGAAACTCGAAACAAGAGGAGATGAAATAAGAATTGAAAGGGGTGTAAGACAAGGCGACCCTCTGTCACCCAAACTATTTATCGCTGTCCTAGAGAATGTATTCCAAAAACTAGACTGGAAAACCAAGGGACTGCGTGTAGGTGCCGCTTGCCTCAGTCATTTGAGATTCGCAGACGACATTGTTGTACTTGCTGAAACATCCAGAGAACTTGAAACTATGATACACATGCTAGATCAAGAAAGTGCTAGAGTTGGACTAGAAATGAATGCTGCCAAAACAAAAATAATCACAAATAGCCAAAAACATCCTATAAGTATAAATGGCAAAAACATAGAATACGTCGACAATTATATATATCTGGGCAAACAGGTATCTTTCAGTACAACAAATAATGAAAAAGAAGTTGATAGGAGATGTAAAATTGCTTGGAGTAAATTCTGGTCTCTTAAGGAAATTTTAAAAGGTGACTATACACTAGATATGAAAAGAACTGTAGTCGATACCTGTCTTCTTCCTAGCTTATTGTATGGCTGTCAGACATGGGTTTACACAAATAAAGTAAAAGAAAAAATTAGAACAACACAAAGATCAATGGAGAGGAGTATACTAAAAATTAGGAAAATACATAAAATAAGGTCAGACATTATCAGGAAGAAAACAAAAATTACCGATGCTTTAACACAGGCTTTAAAATTAAAATGGCAATGGGCCGGACACATCTCGAGGTGTAAAGATAATAGATGGACCATAAAAACTACACGATGGAAAGGACCACTAGGTAAGAGAAATATCGGTAGACCAGCAAAAAGGTGGGCTGATGATATCATTAAAAAAGCAGGGCGAGATTGGATAACCCGCGCCAAAGATAGAGAATTTTGGAAGGAGAAAGAGGAGGCCTTCACCCAATCGGGATCCACGTCAAATAAAGATGATGAAGAAATTAACAATACTAACACTAGATTTTAAGGAGTTAAATATACTAACACAACTAACAAACATCTTAAAATCCGAAATATTTGTGTCAATTAAAGATGAAGAAACTAACAATACTAACACTAGTTTTTTAATGAGTTAAATAACACAACTAATCAAGCATTTGAAATGTGAAATACTTTTACGTGGGAATAAAAGGCTTTATTATTATTATTATTATTATTTGTTTTTATACTTTAACGTATCTCGGCTTTGTTGCCGGATTTAAAGAATAGTACGGGCCGAAGCCAAGTACTACCCTGGGAAAGTGGTTATATGATGAGATGATGATGTGATTATATTTTGCGATGATGAGTATCCGGGTCTATTAAACTGTGTGTTTGTGGTGACTCGAGGTTGTGTATCTGTGTGTGCGATGACTCGAGGTTGTGTGTGTGTAGTGGTGACTACAGATTCATTTTCATTTTGCAAAAATTTTCTGACAATCCTGCATGTATTCAGGATTGCAGCTTTCTGAAGACTTTGGTATGTGTATGGTGGTAAGTCAAGTGTTTTTAAAGACTGGTGAAGTTGTTTAGGAATAACTCCCGTTGTTGATAGCACAATAGGGACTATTGCGACATTACTAAGACACCACATTCGGCTGATTTCTATTTTAAGATCTATATATTTTGAAAGTTTTTCTGCTATTGTATTTTGTAGATTGTGTGTGTTTGGTACAGCAATGTCTATGATTTGTGCGGTTTTGTTACGTTTGTCTAACAACGTGATGTCTGGTCTATTGTAGTGTATTGTTTTATCTGTGAAGATTCCTCGGTCGAAGTACAATTTGTGAGTGGCGTTTTCAAGAACAATTTCCGGCTGGTATTTATAATAAGGAATAGGTGGGGTTGAGATTAAGTTGTATTTTATTGCTAATTTTTGATGTATTATGTTCGCTATTTGATCATGCCTGTGTTTATAATCAGTCTGGACAACTGCTTTACACGCGCCAGTGATGTGCTGAATGGTCTCGGAAGAACTATTGCATCGCCTACATATATCTGTTGTTTGAGGAACTCTCATTATGTGTTTCTGATAATTGCGGGTTTCTATGACCTGGTCCTGAATCGCTATCATAAACCCTTCGGTCTCAGGGAACAGTTCTCCACGCCTCAGCCATTCGTTCGACGCTAACTTGTCGACGTTAGGTAGGTTAAGATCGTGTCGGTGTCTCCCATGCAGTGACTTTTGGGTCCATTCCGCGATTTTAGTCTGTCGGTCAGTCTGTTGTTCATTATTCTGTGTTGTCCTGTCATACATATTCAAAGGGGTAAGTTTTTTGTCATTATACGCTATTGCTTTGTGTAGGGTTGAAGTGGAACTTTTATTTTCAAAATATGATCTTAATGTTGTTATTTGCTTGTTATGTAGGTTAGTGATATCTATTATTCCTCTGCCACCTTCGCTCCTGGGCAGTGTAAGTCTCTGTACACATGACCTAGGATGATGTCTCCTGTGTTTAGTCAGGGTGGTATTCACGATCCTTTGTAAGTTTTTGAGGTCGGACTTGTTCCATTTGATGATGCCAAAGGAGTATGTAAGAATAGGGATGGCATAAGTGTTAATTGCTTTGATTGTGTTTTTAGCGTTAATCTGAGTATTAAATATTGTTTTTAACCTATGTTTAAATTGCTTAGTAAGTGTTGTTTTTATTTCCTTATGCATAATCTGTTTAGCTTGTAAATACCCTAGATATTTGTACGTTCCGGTTTCGTCTAATGAATCTATTGTCGCGCCTGTCTGCATTTGGTATGAATGTGTATATGTTTTTCCTGCTTTTACTGAATTAATTTTACATTTGTCAATCCCAAACTCCATAGCTATGTCGTTTGAGATTTTTTCAGTTACATCAGCTAGTTCGTATAAATCATCAGGGGAAGTTGCATATAACTTGATATCATCCATATAAAGGAGATGGTTTATTTTACAAACTTGTTGGTCAGTCAGTGTGTCTGTCATTGTGTCATTGAATCGGAGTTGGTAACCGGGTTTTAGAGCATTAAGTTTGTTAGAAAGAGGGTTTAATGCTAGACAGAACCATAGTGGGCTAAGTGAGTCTCCTTGGAATATTCCTCGCTGGATCTTAATGAGTCCTGTTTCCACTATTTCTGTTGATGTGTTCAGTTGTAAACGTGTCTTCCATTTTTCTATAATATTACCTAGAAAAAAGATGAGTTGTGGGTGTATTTTATATATTTTTAAGACTTCCAGTAACCATGAGTGAGGTACTGAATCGTATGCTTTTCTATAATCTATATACATAGTGTGTAAATCTTTTTTGGTACGTTGGACCTGTTGATGTATAACTGCGTCTATTGTTAACTGTTCCTTACACCCTTGGCTCAACTTCTTACACCCTTTCTGTTCTTCTGTTAATACCAGGCCCCTCAGAAAGTATTGCGAAAAAAAGTTTTTATATATGGGAGACTGGCCAGTTATTATGTTTTTCGAAAATATGATTATTTATAAGTAAAAATAAGTAAGTTCCAATTTCAAAATTTCCCTCCACATTTTTTGCGAGTTAATTCAAAGTATTGTGTCTCACTGAAATATGGATCTGCGCCGGGAACATTTTAGAGCTATGATTTTATACGATTTCAAGTGTCGCCTGAAACCGGATGAATCGTACGATAGACTTCAAATGGCATTCATGGATGAAGGCCCTTCCAAGGCAACCGTGTATCGTTGGTATAACGAATTCAAGCGCGGTCGACCAACTTTGGGGGATGACGAAAGAAGCGGTCGCCCTTTGACGGCTGTTACCGAAGAAAACGTGCTAGCAGTGAAAAATTTAATCCAAGACAATAGGCGAATTACATATCAGGAGATTCAACACATATTGAAGATTGGATCGGGAAGCGTTCACGAGATTCTACACAGCCATCTTCGCGTGAGGAGGATAGTATCACGCTGGGTGCCGCACAACCTCACCGATGCTCAGAAGCAGGCCCGGGTGGAATGGTGCCGTGATATGCTTAACAAATTTGAAGCAGGCTCGTCTCGGCGTGTTTACGACATCGTTACAGGTGATGAGTCCTGGATTTATCAATACGACCCAGAAACCAAGCGCCAGTCGACTGTTTGGGTGTTTCAAAATGAGCCAACGCCTACCAAAGTGAAGCGATCTAGAAGCGGGGGTAAGATTTTGATCGCTAGCTTTTTTAATTTGACTGGCCACTTGGTATCAATTCCCTTACGGGATCAAAGAAGCATTAATGCCGAATGGTATACTTCCAAATGTTTGCCAGAAGTTTTCTCTGTTATAAGCAACAAGCGACCAAACACAGGGCTCCGCGGGCTACTGCTCCACCACGACAATGCACCTGCGCACACCGCACTCAAAACGAGGGACTTCCTGGACAGCACGCCAGTCAAACTCCTGGGTCACCCTCCTTACAGCCCTGATCTAGCACCGTGTGACTTCTTTTTATTCCCAAAAATAAAAAATCAGCTCAAAGGGATACAATTTTCGTCGCCGGAAGATGCGCTGGCTGGGTTCGAGCAGGCTGTAAACGAGGTGTCTGCGGCGGACTGGAAAAAGTGTTTTGAAAACTGGTTTAGGCGCATGAATCTTTGTATAGAGGCTGGTGGAAAGTACTTTGAAAAGATTTAATAAAAATATATGTACGTATAGAACAATTTTTTTTAGTTTCGCAAAACTTTCTGAGTGTCCCACGTATGTTTTGTGTTTCAAGATGTTTATAAATCATATTAGTAATGCATGACGTAATTATTTTATATATAGTTTGCAAACAAGTAATGGGCCTGTATTTTGCTGGGTTTGATGAATCGCTAGGGTCTTTTGGTAGCATAAAAGTCTTTCCCTCGGTTATGTATGCGGGAAGCGTTGTAGGGTCTTTTATAAAATCATTCACATGATTAAACAGGTGTGGATGTGTATGTGTAAATTTTTTGTACCAGTAGTTGTGTATGTGATCTGAACCAGGCGCTTTCCAATTGTGTATTTTATTGAGGACGTCGTGAAAAGTTCCTACATCAACCTGCTCAAAAATCATCGCTTCAATGTTTGAATGGATTACCTCCTCTTCTTTAATCCACTCTGCATCTGCGTTATGGCAGACAGGATTTTCCCATATCCCAGCCCAAAATTGTTTTAACTCTTCAGTAGTTGGAAAAGCTGTATGTGTATTATTATTAGATGTTGTCTGATTGGTTGTTGATTTCTTTAGTGATCGGTAAAATAGTTTTTCGTTATTCTTGAACTGGTTATTTTGTGTTTTACGAAGTGTACATTTAGTGTATCGATTAAGTCTACTTTTTATTACTGTTAGTTTCTGTTTAAGAGTATCTAGATAATGTTCGAGTTGTGTGTTAGGTTGTTCGTATGTTGTATGTGTTCTGTAGTCTTTTAATATAGCCTCCACTGCCTTAATTAGTTTTCTGCTTCTATGGCCCTGCATATATTGAGTTAATCTTCCAATTTTAGCCCGTATAATCTCTATTTTCTGTTCTAGCCTTTTCTGCCATTTAGGTATGTAAACTTGATGGAGTCTACTTCTATTTACAGGTGTGAGTGAAATTTTACTACCGTTGGCCTTCGCGGCTGTCCACGCAGCGCAGTATATTATTGTCTGGAGGGTTTTAAAATCTGTATCGCTAGTAACATGTTCGGGCAAAATTATTTTGTTAATATAATTAACTACATTCGCTAATCTTTTTGATGTTTTTTGCTTGGGTATATAATTCCTCTCCGTAGGATGAGTGTCTTTGTAGTATTGTAGTGTTTGCGAGAATATTTCATCTATGTCAGGATCTCTTTCTAGGCATGTGTTTTCCATGTTAAGATGTATAGGGTGGTTTGTACCTAAATTACTAAAGTTATTATCATCTGATCGTTCTTCTATATGCTCTGTTTGTGATGGCTCTACATTTCGTATCTCTATATTTAGTGTATCTGTATTTGTGTTTGTGTGTAAATGTACATTTCCTACCTCTGTGTTTGACCTGAAACTATCAGCTTGCCTTTGGAAAGACTCTGTTTCGACTAATTCATTCTCTACTATAGATTTTATAATTTGTAACCGTGCTTCTGGAATCATACTATTATTAACTATAACTCTTTTTTGGTCCGATATGCGCTGTTCTGATAAATGTAATAAATGGGGGTAACATTCTATGAATTTCTCTTTCAAATTTTTTCGCCAGACTGTCATATCTGTCTCCATCTTTGTTACTCTAAAATAACATTTCATGAGTGTTTCGTTGAGTTCGTTGGACCATTTCATCCTTCGTTTAGGTTCTGATTGTGATTGCTGGTTTGTGTTTGTTTGAGATGAAATAAACTCCGGTGGTGATTGTAAATGTAAATCATTGTTGTACGTTTCTAAATGGTTCCTTACTTCAAGCCTAATTGTATCGAGTGTGGTGGAAGGTAATAACTTCTTGGAAACTATTGCTCTTCTTTGATCTCCAATTCTTTGCTTGGAGACTATCATGTTTGGGAATTTTTCTGTGAATTGATGATGTAGTGATGATAAGTATGCTTTCGTGTCAGATTCTAAGTTTGTGATGATAAGGTAGTTACGCCAAATGAATTCATTCATTTCTTTACTCCATTTTTTTCCGCGTAGTAGTTGAGATAGCAGTGGGTGAAGGATTATTGGCCAAATTAGCCTCCGACACATCATCTGCTGCCATTGGTGATAATATTGATGATGATCTTGATGAACATGATGAATATGAAGGTGGTGATGATGCAATTGATGAAAAGATGGACCTCGGTGAGGACGATGACGAAACCGATGATGTTCCATCATCTACTGAAGGCATATTTGCCTGACTACTTTTTTTTGTTTTCGACCTTGTTAACATATTATTCCCACGAGTAGCTAGGGACTAACAAAGTCGACCACAGCAGAGCCCTGCGTTCACTGCGGTAAGGGTGAATAAAACTGGAGGTCCCCTATTATCCAGAGTTGGCACACTAGCGACTAGCCTCTCCCCTAGCCATGCAGCCCTCGGCGTGTGCGACCTTGGCTTGGATTGTTGTGTATCTCGTTTAGTCTGGCCCCTCACCCTAGACCTATCTCAGCGAAGTAACCTCTACCGGAACAGCCCTAGGGATCATTGGAGCGCGCAAGCCCCACCACGACGACAACGTAGAGATACGGCGGTGGGGTATTATTATTATTATTATATTTAATGCAGGGTTCAAATCTAAAAGCCCCGGACTATTTTAACATTTCTTAAACTAGTGGGTTTTCTGTTTAAAAACAAACTTTTTTAATAATGTCTCTCTCTCCGTTAGTTTGTAGTATGTCATTTCTTCCCGGAATTTGATTCTTAAAGTTCATAATCACAAATTTACAGTTCATCTACTTATAGAAATCTTTCTTTTGCAGGAATTAACCATTCTATGGGTTAATTTTCTGGTTGTTTTTTATTTGTTTATTATTGCCTATTTTGAATGTCGGAATCATGACCATATTTTACATCCTACCATTAGAAGGCCTTGGAAAAAGTATCTTAAATACAAAAATACATAGATCTAAATGCGTGAAAAACAACCGTATCTTGGCGGTCGCGTAATCGAGTGAAAAACGTGTGGGTCTCGGGACGCTCGACAGAAGTGATAACTTAAACTAATCTAAGTTGAACTATTTAATATTGAAAGTGGCTGCCTACTGCTGCCGTAGGATAGAAATGATATGAGAGAAAGGGAAGCCAGACAGAGTGGCGCCGTAACGCGTAACGTTACGAAGCGGTTTACCCCCGCAAAAGAAGTTATCACTTCAAAAAGTTAATTGGATTTTCATGACAGCTTCAAAAACTCAGCAGCCCTACAGGTTATTATTATTTTATTTTCGAAGTACCACACTGTTTTCAATATGAGTACGAGTAAGTAATTGATCAGGGAGAATATACCCGCTTATGCAGAGGGTGGGGGAGAGGATTTTGGGGGGTCAAACCACCCCAATAAAAAATGTGAGCTGCATAGCCTGCCCTAAGTTTTCTGTGTATGTCTGGGTAAAAAAGTGATGGTATGGGATTATTTGCTATAGTGACGTGGTATTATTATTGGTCATTTAAATTATTTTAATGATTGATAATAATAAAACTGCATTGCACAAACATTTCGAATGCAGTGTTGCCAACGTAGTGGATTTTCCACGAAAACTGGTTGTTGGTGATGAACTAAATTACACAAAATAAGCCATATGCCAAACACAACACAGCCAGAGAACTTTTGAGTATGCGTGTATTCATTCCTGTTTGGTAAAGTTTTTGTTTGGCAAGTACAGTTAGGGGGAGGATTCAGCAGAACTACCAAAAAAATACCACAAATAATATCTGTAAGCTCTTATTTATTTTTAATTTACGTTTACCCAAAAATAAGGTTACTGTTACTGTTAGCCTATATCATCCCACTGCTGGGCAAAGGCCTCTCCCCATGACTTCCAAATCCTTCGATCCAGGGCCAATGTGGACCACTTAGTCCGGGGCTTTTAGATTTGAACCCTGCATTAAATATAAACAGCGATTTTTTTCTTGAATCGTGTACTTGACCTTAGCTCTTCAAATAATAAAAAAAATTAAACATTTTCCGAGACCGGATCAAGCTGAAAAAGACGAAAACACGTTTTTGTGAATAAAAACATGGGAAAAAAAGTTAACAGGACAAATTTAGTTACTTTAGGTAAAGAATTGGTGACAATAATATATTTTTTCAGAATTAAACATTTTCGTCCACGGAAATTACGGTAAAAAAATATTTACGAAATTTTAGGATTGTACTTAAGGCAAAAATATAAACAGCGCTTTTTTACATAAAATAACTTAAATTAATATATTACACCGCCAATAAACAAAATTAAACAAATTGTACTACCGGAAGTTATTATTACCAGTTTTTTTACAATAGCGGTTGAGGCAAAAAGGTAACAGGGTTTAATTTAGTCTAACTTTCATCTAAAGGTTATTTCTAACCTATTTACACGAAAATTAAACACTTTAAAGCAAATCGTGAAAAAAAAATCAATTAATGTTTACGTAAAATACGTCTGCAAACTTTATTCTTGTATTTGGCGCAGCACTTTCATAGAAATTTGATCTTTCCGTAATAGAAATAAGGTGTACAATCGCGTAACTCAATAAAACACCGACTCAAACAACAACACAGTCATACGCACACAATGAACGCATCGCTTATCTTGTTTACGCACACTAGCACACGCCGTACGCCGCACGCTGCTTAGCGCTGACACCCTGCATCGTAATTTAATTTTTACTTTGACAATATTAATTATCGCTCTAATTTGTTTAATTTTGGGGGATTAAGGTTTGGATTTATATATTTCTCATTATTAAATGAATTTAAATCCTGTTACATTTTTGCCGTAAGTAGTATTTAAGATTTTTTGATTTTCTTGATTTTCTGTGAAGTCCGGGGCAGAATTTGTTTAAATTTCACAATCATAGTTAGACATGGTAATATAAATCATTTTAGCACTATTTTTGTCCTGTTAATATTTTTGCCTTAAGTACGAAGTCAAATTATAAGATTTTTTTTAAAAAACGAGTGTTCCGTGGACGAATATGTTTAATTTTCTGACCTACTTGTAGTACTCAATCTCTTCTACAAATACTCCAAATAAACATACCTGTTTATATTTTTTTCCACCAAGTTATATACATATTAGACGTTTTCTTAAAAAAAACATATACGCGGAGGTGAACTTTTCGCGGGATACAGCTTAATATACTCTCCTGTCCATACCCTACACATTCAATGAAAAAAATCGCTATTTTTAATTAATGCAAAGTTAGCCTATTTTTCGGCGTAAATTCCCCGGACTAACTGGTCGTTGGTTCTGTCTAGCTCGTCCCGCCATCTCCTGCGAGGTCTACCGCGTCGCCTTCTGGCTGTGTCAGGGCTCCACATCGTGGTTATTTTGGCCCACAGCTCGTCGGGCATACGGCAGACATGGCCAGCCCAGTCCCACTTCAGCTTAGCGGCTTTTTGAGCAACGTCAGTTATTTGTGTTTTGGAGCGCAGTGTGGTGTTGCATATATGGTCGGTTAGTCAAAGCCAAACAAGGTAGGTACAGAAAATTCAAACTTCTCGTTATGAGAATAACAAATCTTTCAGCAACGCTCTTCTAAATCGAATAAAAAACTTTTTAACTTTTTCTAAAAAAGAAACCGACTTTTCTTTCGGAAGTCGGTGACTTTGTTTGTTTGTTTCATTGACTGTTATGCCACCGACATCCGAAAGTAAAATTATTTCAGTGTTTTTTCGAAGTCGGTTTCGCTTTGCAATAAGTTTTTTATTTTACCCTTTTTAGTTGTAGTATTCCACACAAATTCTCATGAATCAATTTTACATTGTAACTAAAAGTAAGTCGTAAATACGGAATTTCGTTTACTTGGATGACTTTTTCCAGATAATTTGATTTAAAAATCAAAAGACTGGACCGATTTTGATGAAACTTGAATTGTTCACTAAGTTAGACTATAACTTAGTAACAAAAAAAATGAGCAATCCGACTTACACTTTTTAAGATATGCGATATGAGTTGGATTCTTTGTAATTTTTTTAACAACGTTAGTCATAATTAATGACTATGGCCTAAGATCCCGCCATACAAAGACCTTCACCGAGCTGGTTATTGGATGAAACTTATTTTATATTAAATTTAATATGTCAATAAATATATTGCATATGGGTTGTCTAATCTGTCGTTATATGGCGGGATCCTATACTACTAGCTTGGTTCAAAAAGTCATAAATTGTTAAGCTTCAACGAACGTTCGATATAGCATAGGAGTGAGCTGTAAATGTTAATACATCGTTTCTTCAGTACCTACATCACAAATGTTCATTCTTAAACAGGCCATATTTAAGGTGGGGCCCGCTTTCCGGGAGGTCGGCTCGCATAATTTTCTGGCGGTCCGGCGTTGTCCGGTGGGGCAGCTCTTTCTACCACCAGGAAAATTTGTCCGATGGTTGACGGGTGGGGCAGCTCTTTCTGGCGCCAGGACAATCGGTCCGGGATTGACGGGTGGGGCAGCTCTTTCTGGCGTAAGGACAATCTGTCCGGATGGTCGGGTGGGGCAGGGCAGCTCTTTCTGGTGCTAGGACAATCTTTCCAGGGTTGTCGGCTGAGGCAGCTCTTTCGGGCGCCAGGACAATCTGTCCGGGGTTGTCGGATAGGGCAGCTCTTTCTAGCGTCAGGACACTCTGTCAGGGGTGGCTGGGTGGGGCAGCTCTTTCTCCAATAGGAGCTTATAGCCGGAGGTTGTCCTCTAGCTCTCTTATGGTTCACTACATATTCCTCGTCTCTTCGCACTATTTGGCAGCTATATTTGTAGCAGACATAACAATATTATTTTGTTACTGGCGTTGTTTATCGTCAAAGGTATTATGGTTCAATAAATGATAACAATGAGATTTCTGGAAGGACGCACTAACGATGTTTGTGAATATTATTTGTCTATCGCTGTGATTTTTACACTTCACTTCAATAACATTTTCTTGTTAGAAATATTTATTAATAATATTACGAATTATTTCCAAGAGAAAATTTTCTACGAAGTAGATTACTGAATTGTGCTAGTATCTCTTATTTATTAAATTATGGCTTTTCTCATCTCAAGAGATCACGAATATTAATTAAAATACTTTAAGAGTTCCATAGGAACTGTTACTGAGAAATATCTTATAAATCAACGTAATATTTTACCTTTTACGTTGCTCGGCTAAAAAGTTCTACCAGGGTAATAAGATATAAATTGATAATTAAGTACCTTATAACAAGTCAAGTTACAAAAAAATACTACAGGTAACCCAGGCAACTAATAATCGTTCAATAAACGCGTTTTTGACAGTGCGCTATGGTTATTCGATAACCCACAATACTGGGCCATTACACGTCGATCTCGACATCGTCTGTATTATTATACGTAATCGGTAATATATGAGTGTATGATGAAGAGCACACACACACAACACACACACACACAGCTACAAACTTTTATTCTATACATATACCGTTCACCCCTGCATGAACGCCGTGTTTAACTCAACAACCATTTTAGTAGGGGTGTAGTGGGGTGTTGGTCTTCATGCCCAGTAGAACATGGCCTCGCCTTCTATAGATTTCCCGTACCATAAAATATCCGCTTATTCTGAATTTATAAAGCTTGATTGGTCGTATTTCATGGATCTACAATATTTTTAAATGGTGGTAGGAACTACCATCTTCGCGCCCCAAAAATCAAACATTTTTAAAATCCGGTTTCAATTATCATGTCACAGCCCCCTTCTCACCCTTCCCATGAAGTTTTACGTACTGCCGAGCAGAACATAATTAAGAATTTATTGGTACCCCTTACGACCCTTGCCTGCATTTCCATTAGACGTAGGGTAGGATGCAGACTGATGCAATTATTCCCGTCCAGCCATCGCCCAGCGGCTGATAACACGGTAACAAACAATTTCGTACAAACAAAATCGACGATAGACACGCACGCACTAATTGTGATCCCTCATCCCCTAACGGACTGTGAAAGCTATATTCTGCTTCATGATAATTAGCTTGCAATGGTTTGTATGGTTTCGGTTTTTTGGATTTATTCCGTTCTATAATCAATAACTAATTCCACTGGTATTTGTTTCAACTACCAGTGCTTGAAACAAACACCAGTGGTGGGTGGTTATTGGTATTAGAACGGAATAAGTCCCCGGCTTTTAGATTTGAACCTTGCATTAAACATAAACAGCGATTTTATTCTTGAATCGTGTACTTGACCTTAGCTCTCCAAATAATAAAAAAAATAAACATTTTCCAAGACCGGATCAAGGTGAAAAAGACGAAAACGCGTTTTTGTGAATAAAAACATGGAAAAAAATTTAACAGGACAAATTTAGTTATTTTAGGTAAAGAATTGGTGACAGTAATATATTTTTTCAGAATTAAACATTTTCGTCCACGGAAATTTTTCTATAGATAATCAAAAATCGGTCTAATTTAGCTGTAACATTATTTTGCGATACTTCGGTACTGCGATCGCCAACCCGCACGCCAAGCGTGGCGATTATGGCAAAACCCCCCCTTTTGGGGGAGGCCTATGTCCAGTAGTGGACGTTTTTCGGCTGAAATGATGATGATGATGATTATTTTTCGAAAATGGTTCTTAGTAACTTTTTAGACCTATGTATACTGCTTATGCGTGGGAAGTTTCATTAAAATCTGTTTAGTCATTTCGGAAAATAACGACTTGAAAGTTTTTATGAAATGCCGTAGGGTATAAACGCTCTTAAATGTAGCTATGTACTAAGCAGCAAGCGCTGTAGAGATTGTTTTCTTATTTATTGCCACATTTACTCAAAATATTTCGCAGTAGGGACTTAAAAGCAATTCAAAATGTGTTGCACTACTTAGTGAAACATTTCCCACAGGTCTTCGGGAAATAACATGTGTTATTTCCTCAGTAATACCTTCGTCGCGTCGTGGAAATTGATGTACCTATGTAACGGAAACTAAATCTCTTGTCTGTTTGTGTCCCGGCAATCCTCTTACCTGTCGCATCCGTGTCGTAGCGCGTAGCGCTCTCGTAGCGGCAAAGCGTAGCGGAAATAGGATTCGAACGATGTCTACTGTCTACAAAAATAAGTGGGGGCTATAAAAACTAAAATGCCTAAAATAACTGCTTTACAAAAATACAGTTAAATTCAAAAGCCATTTTCTTGTGCAATAACGATTGCTTCTTTAAGATAAGACCAGCCCCCGTATTCACAAACACGCCGATTCGTTTTCGATTCGATAAGTCGTATGTCTATCTTGTTTTGCCATTACGAAAGCGAGCGAGATAGACATACGACTTTCCGAATCGAAATCGAAACCGAGCGTTTGTGAATACGGGGGCTGTTTCATAGTAATATGAGTTCCAAAATACTAATGGGATTTCATCAGCAATCTCTACAGTAGAAAAAAAACAATTTTAATACTACCAACAATAATAACACACGCACATAGCCACTTTTAAACGTGATTTTCTTGTAGCTGAAGCATTGGTGCGTATAGCCTTAACAAACATTATTTGAGTTTTTAAATAAGGCTATTCAGTCCCATTCATCATCATCATCATCATTTCAGCCGAAAGACGTCCACTGCTGGACATAGGCCTCCCCCAAGAAGGGGGGTTTTGCCATAATCGCCACGCTTGGCAGGCGGGTTGGCGATCGCAGTACGGTTGTTACAAAAGCACAGAGAACGCTGCTGCCCATTCTCTGCTAAGTCCCTTGGTCGCCTCTTACAACACCCACGGGAAGACATGGGATGGTGCTATTCTTAACGTCCGACACCATACAGAACCATTGCTGGGTAAAAAACCTCATACCTTTCCGAGAATCTCGTTGTATTGCCTTCTTCGGCAATTTTATTACCTGTTGTTTGCACATTATAGGCGCTTATGGACCCTAATAATGAACTCGTCGTCGGCTAAGGAAAATAATTTATATCTAATAGATTTTTTACACTATTGTAATTCAACTATTATTAATTTATGTTTGTGTCCGTTTACTTTCTGGACATTCCAGCTCCGAACGGGGTGTACTTAACGTAACTTTTGAAACAAATGGTAACCAAGGTCCCCTTTGTTACCATTTGATTTACGGAGCGTCAGTGTGTGACCTTTGTAAGGTCACGGTCACACACTGACGCTCCCTAAGCGTCTCCGTACCAGACAACCTTGAAGTCTAATTCACTACCCCTGCACTGAAATAAACCAGAGTAGCACGAAATTTGAGTTAAACAAGCTTATTTTATGTTAACCCATCACTATACTCGTAGTTACATAAAATTTCGACGTGAAAACCTTTAAGCCAGTTCCTAACGTTACTCAGTACGTTAACTTTTCTCCTTTAGTGTTTCCGGCTCAGTCACGGTATTAATTGTTTGTTTCGTATCAAAGTCATGTGGCTATGACCTAACCTAAGTTACCAAGCGACATGGAAACAAATTACGTAAGTACTTTTTCGGTAATTCTGTAAGAATGAGCTCCTTGAGTTATGAGTCAAGCTACATGATAACTGACAAATGCTTGCACTGACTGGACAGGTCTACTCAAATCTGTGTGGTGCTATCATCAAAAACCCACCTCAGGCCCTTATCTGCATAGTCCTCATGTTAACTGACCAAGATTATGTCTTGACCTTACAAGAGACTATGTTTATTATTTATGCCATTCTTTTATACAGTGCGACATTTAATGATTTTGACATGAATATTTAATTTCTTTTTTGTTACGTATTTTATTTCATTTCATTGTTTTGAATAATTGTGGTGACCTTTAATGTTGTTCATTAACCATTTTGTATTTGTTTTTACTTATTTTATTTGATTATTGTTAATGTGAGGCCGCTGTAGGTACATATTTTATTTTGTCTTGTTTGATTTTTTCTCTTGGTTTTTAACGATTTTTTGGCAGTACTAAGTATAAACAACCTACACAATGTTCGTCTTTGGTATTGTTCGTCGTGTCGTGGAGCTCTTTGAGTTATGAGTTGAGCTATACGATAACTAACAAATGCTATCACTGTCTCGACAGGTCCACTAAAATCTGTGTTCTTCAAAAGACCATTTCAGAATGTGCTGTCACAGAATAAAATAGTACATTGTTACCCCAGGGGGCGCCAATAGTTCAAGGGACTAAATAAGTCTTTAACCCGAGGTAAACACTGTGCTTTTCATTACGAAAAGGAAAGTAAATATAAAAGCATGAATTACATTAAGAAAATATTAGTAAATTTTATTTCGGATTGCCGCTTTCCCGCCTGTTTTGTGTTTTTTTCTGTGGCCAGCCAGCTATTCAGCCATTATTTTTCATTTTCATCATTGAAAAAATGGTATACATTTTGCCCAACTCTATGTTATTTTAAAGAAATTGTTGAAACTAAATTATAATAAAGTTATTAAAAAAAAATTCTTTAATCAATAATTAACTTGGAGTTATTTCAATTTTACATCGTGGCTGCATAGAAAGTTGGAACATGGTTCAATAAACATGTATAAATAGAACTAGTTTTTTTTATAGTTTGACATGTGTCAGTTGCAAGCGATTCTCTTTAGGGATGAAAAGTATTACTTTCATCCCGATCCTCAGGCTACTTCAGACCTACTGTCAGAGTATGAGTAATGAAAAAGTACTTTATATTTGTGTCGTTTCAATGGATCTAGCAATGGATAAATACGGTGTCTGGTTCTTTAATTAAGCATAGGTACTATAACAGAGAGATGGTCCTGCTTTTCCTTTATGAGGACTACAAAGGCGACGATTAACGCCAGGTGCGGCTTGGCGCGTTGTGATTTTGATCCGATTACAGATATATAGCTAGAGTGACGAGCGCACGAAGCGTGATTTTCTCCTACTGTATTGAATGATTAGCGAGTGTGTGAAGATATATCCATTTTGTCATGTTTTACTTTATCAGCATTACTTAACTAATATTTAACAAGTAAGTACCTACCCTTAAATATTTTTCTAGTTATTATACCTCATTAGATAGCTACTAAAATTAGGATTTGGACCAAAGCTTGCACATTCAGTTATTTAGAAATGTTGCGAAAAAATTTGCCTTTATTACCATAGACGATTTTCTGATATTTGCAAATTAAGTTTTAGTAATTCATGACCATGACACTCATGAATGCGGTTTTCTTGAACATTTTCTTGGCCAATTATCTATGAAAAAGTACCAGTTACCAATTTCAAAAGAAGTCATATTCTTAAAATTCGATAATTCAGAAATAATTGAAGAAAATAAGAATTTTTAAAAAAAAGTTTTGGCTGACTGACTTTTGAATGACCAAATTGGCGTATAATGGATACACACAGGTCACACTATTACGCCACCATATAAATTCGTCGAAATTCTAGTTGTTCACAAACAAAAAAAAAAAAATATGCCAAAAGAAATTTAAAAAAAAAATCGTCAGGTTCGTTTTTTTTTTCAATTTCTATGTTCTATATTCTAGTGACTGCGATAATATTAGGTTGGGGAAAAAGTCTTTTCGCATTATAATATGTATGAACTTGTAATAAAATCTCTTTGGCTATACTATTTTTATCTGGCTGGTTTTGGTATCATTGAAAGTTTAAATTTTAAAGAACATAATTCCAAATTCAAATTAGGAAAATGTGTGATTTTCATTTGTTTTTCGTACCGTCAAGATGAGTGAATCTAATCCAGAAATTCGATACATTTTAAAATTTTACTACAAAAAAGGTAAAAATGCAACGCAAGCCGCGAAAAATTTGCGATGTTTATGGACCAGTGCAGTGTCTGTGAGAGTAGCACAAATTTGGTTTAAGCGTTTTCAATCCGCAAATTTTGATGTCAAAGATGCACGTCGCCCTAGACGCCCTATTACGGATAAAAAGGATGCCATTTTTGAAAAAGTGGAGCAATATCGGCGTATCAGTAGTTACGACGCAGCTGAAGAACTGGGTATTGACCACAAAACAGTTTTGGCGAATTTGAAAAAAACTGGGTACACAAAAAAGCCTAGAAACCTAATGAAACGTGTACTCATTTGTGATTCTTTATTACGACGTAATGAAACCGAACCATTTTTGAAGAAGCTGATAACTGGTGATGAAAAGTGGATCACGTACGACAAAGACGTGCGAAAAAGGTCGTGGTCAACGGTCGGTCAGGCTTCACAGACTGTGGCGAAACCCGGGTTATCTCGCAACAAGGTGATGCTGTGTGTGTGGTGGGATTGGAAGGGCATTATTCATTATGAGCTGTTACCACCAGGCAGGACCATCGATTCTGAACTCTACTGCGAACAACTGATGAGATTAAAGCAAGAAGTTGAGAGAAAGCGGCCGGAATTGATCAACAGAAGGGGTGTGGTTTTTCATCATGATAACACTAGACCTCACACATCTTTAGCCACTCAGCAAAAATTAAGAGAGTTTGGCTGGGAGGTGTTAATGCATCCGCCGTATAGTCCTGACCTTGCACCTTCAGATTTCCACCTGTTTCGGTCTCTTCAGTTTCTTTAGGCAGTGTCAGGTTAACATCACGAGAGGACTGCCAAAACCACTTGTCGCGGTATTTCAGAAGTTCCAAAATTTCTATAGCAATGGGATTATGTCCCTACCTACAAGATGGCAAAAAGTTATCGAACAAAATGGTACCTATATACTTTAGTTAAATGTAACTAAACTATATTAAAAACTGTTTTGAATTTTCTTAAAAAATGCGAAGAAACTTTTTCCCCAACTATTATTATAGTTTTTCGAGTAATACAAACTATTAGTTGCGCCCCATCGTTGGTAAAGATAACATGTCTGTGCGTCTACAGACCTCTCTTTTATTAAGGTTTATAATCGATTTCGGTGGCTTGGTATACCCTTAAAATTGATTTCGGTGAATTCATTTTATCCACAACTATTTGAATTTCACTTTTATTTATCATTACATATTTACATTATTTACAAACTACAAATATATCTAAAATAATAATAAAATATGTACAAATATAAAATTACAGAGCGTCAAAAATTCGTCCACATCGCTGTCAACAGGAAAAATGCCCAGAACGCTGCCGCGCTGGCCGCATTGCCACGTTGGATGGCAATGCTGATTCTTTGGTTAAAAAAAGGCCAGCCTTCAGGTCAATCAACAATTTGAATTAATATTTTTTCATGATAATAAAAGTTTGGCTTAAATGTATTTGATTTCAATAAAACAGATTAATGTTATATATTCGGGTTACTTTTAAAAATATCTTAAATTTCGCTAATTATTTTGATTTCAGTAGCGTTGATTTCGGTGTTTTCGGTGGAATTATCCGGAAAAAAATAACTGTAGCCACTAAATATGAGCAACACAACAACCGTAGGATTTGTTTTTGGGTAGTATTGGCTCTTTTATTAATGTTTAAATTCACCTATAGTTCTAGTTTCATAATAAATATAAATATTTTGCATAGCCTGGCTATTTGGGGCTCTTATTTCAGTCCGAAGGATACTTAACACAAAGTGGATGCAGGGGCGTATTTACCCTAGGGCCAAAAGGGCCATGGCTTGGGGCGGCAGGCTGCTACCTTGCTCAGCTTTTTTGGACAAATATGCCTGAAGAAATTGAATACAAACATTAGTTGCAAGTTTGATAGACATCAAGACGCGAGGGACAATCGTATTACTGACAGTGTGTGTAAAACCAGCCAACCTGCTTTTCATAAAATATAACTTAACATTACTTAATTTCGAAAATGTTATTGATAAACTCCTCCTTTTTCCTATTTTCAAGCTTGCAGCTCCGTAGCTTACAAATCTGTATCAATGTTGAAAAGAAATTCGAACAAATTCGAGGCGGGGTTCTAACAACTTTCTAACGCTTTGCTCGTTGTAATAGCCTAAGATATCTGACTTTTTCTGAAACTTTTATGCATAATTTGGCAAAGTTACTTCAATACAGATTGTATTGAAGTAACAATCCACAATCAATCAATCAATTTTCCTTTTATCATTTTAAACAGATTGTTTAAATGATAAACGGAAAATCTAACATCTCCAAAGCGGGGCGCTAAAAGTCTTCTAGCTCGTTTCGCTCGCTCTTGCATACTACGGTCTCTTATTGATACTGGATTTTTTATATGCTTCAACAAAGTCACTTCAATATCAATAAAAACGATAAAAAAGTACCATAACGCATCTGAGGCATGGTGCTCACAAGATCCCACCATCCTCTTCTAACCTAACCTGTCCAAATCGGGGTGCCGCAAGTCCCGAGCTCGCTTCGCTCGCTCTTGCATCCTATGAGTTTTCGAGTTGATGCTTGAACTATAGTTTTCTGTGGGAAAATACGTTGAAGCTGTAAAAGTAAAATGTTGGAGGTTGTAAACTCTGTGGCTTGTTGCTCTTTCTTTGTTGGCGTTGTAAAAACACGAATTAGTTTATTAGAATATGTTTCAAATTAACTACAGATTTAATATTTCATGATTATAATTCAAAAATTAACAAAAAAAAATTGACACCGAAGTCAACCATATAATGAGTTTCCCGAGAATGACACGGATGCCGGGTGACAGGTCACACTATTCCCCCACAACATAAATTCGGCGAATTTCAAGTTATTCAGAACCGAAAAAAAAACTAAAGTAATACAAAATAAAAAATATAATCGCAAATACGATTCAAACGCTAGTTATGCTATCAACGTCATTTCCAACTTCTATTTACTTTTTTTTTACCATCAATTGCAAAAGAAGGACACAATACACCCACCTGACCCACGTCGTAACTATCTCGCTCTAAGTTTTTCTCCCTTTGGCATAGAGTTCGTTTTATTCGAACTCTATTCTTTTGAGATAAAGTTCATTATTCAACGGTTTTTGTATATCGTCAGTTATTAAATAAGGTCCTTGCTCGCGACCAGCATAGAAATTGAACAATAGCTGTTTAAAGTTATCTGCAGAAATAAAACACAATTAAAAATAAAGGATAAATCTACGCGTGTGAAATTGCATTCTGAACCGTCCTGTAGTGGGATAAATAAGCCAGTTTTCGAAGTCGTTCGCATTTAAGTTTATGGCTTAACAAAAGTTTCAAATAATGATTAAAAACAAATGACAGCGTTACAACTGATCTATGTTTTAAAGTTCAAAAACTTATTAATTTAATTAACAGTTGTTGGCAAGCCATATCGGAGGTAGATAACATTTTACAGCTGGCAACACTAACTCACATATCACAATCGGCCGCGCTGTGTGCAAGCGCAGATGATCTTCAAAACAAATTCGTAGTATTTAATTTGTGTATTTATTCGTTCGTCGTCTATTAAAACAGTTCCTGACGGTTCCTCTAATTGTGTTTGTGGATGTACAACGGGTGTTTGTCACTCAAATTATTTAATCGGGTCACAGTGAAGTGTGTGTAATTTCTCAGTGAGTCATTGTAGTTTTTGTTTGTGTTGCGTATAGCGAGAGTACTATAACAATGTTATCTCTTGCTTTTAAATAGTTATTTAGTGCTAGTAGCCTCGTGTTCAATCAAAGTTATGGATCCGCCTCCGGTGCCGAAACCCAGGAGTGCGTTCTTGCCTCCTAGCGAGTCGGGGCCTCGTCCTGTGCCTGTCCCGCGTACCAAGCTGCCGCAGCCGAGTGACCGAGTGTCAGCCTCCGAATTATTTAAACCAATAAGTACAGTTTCAAAGCAGCTATCCGAGGATGTAGCCTTAAAAGTCAGTAACTCTGCCAAAACTGCTAACGAAAAGTTAGAAAGGTCCATCCAGGACGGTTCAAAGTTTGCTAAAGATACATTAGAGAAAACTTTGACAACATCCCGAGCTGTGCGTCACTCAGTGACTAAGTCTGTGATAGAAGGAACCAGGACAGCTGGCCTTAGGCTAAGGAGGACGAAGAAACCAGATAGTCTTGATGATACTGACCCACAAAGATGTGTCTCAATGCCAGCTGTTGATGTAGGTTTGTTTGACAATATACAATTCAATTCACCACTCTTGGAACAAAAAAGGTTTCACAATGATGGGGTGTGTGCAACGATAAGTCAAGATCATCCCAACTTGCACCTGAATAATACATCAAATTTTGATGATTTGTCCCTGTTCTCCAGTAATTCTGACAATACAGATTCTGTTAGCAGTTTCTCTCAAGACATCAGTAGGGAATTGGAACAAAATGTTTCTAGTTTAACTTTAGAAAGTGACCAAATGACATATGATATACCAAAACAATCAAGGACTAATAGCATAGTTAGTTCCATGAGTTCCATATCAGTTGGCTCAAGTCCCGACATCCCAGAGAGAAGGAAGAAGAGAGAAAGTTTTACATCCATGGAGGTCATGAGGCAAAATTCAATGTATGAAAACTGGACACTACCATTTCAGTCAACAAGCAACAATACAGCAAAGTCAAGTGCTGCCAAAGAAGCAGTACCTCTTCATGTAGATCTACCGAGGCCTAGTAAAAGTACGATATATGAGTTTGACCCACTACAGACAAGTACATCGCCAAAAAAGTATGACGGAGTGAGCAATGAATTATTATTACTGGAATCCTTTTTAATTGGTGATACTTATGGCACAATAGTATCTTCAGACAACACGGATGACAGCTTTGAGTTTTATGAAAGTGAATATTTTAATCCCCCAACCCCACCAGAACGGTCAGACAGTCTGTTCAATGAAACAAAACCAACAACAAAATTAAACATTGTTGATAAAGACAGAAATTCTAACTGGTTTTTGACAACAGATGCAGAAACTAAATCAGTTAGTCCTGTAACAGAAGATGACAATAAATCAACAAATTCAGTAATGCAAAAGTTTTCTCACATGCTCAAATTTGAAAAACTAAATAGGACATCAAAGGTAGTGACTCAGAAAGAGAAAGTTGAATGTGTAGAGCGTCCTCCAGTTAACTCACTTCCTGTGCCATACTTCAGTGGTATGCTGACAAGAATTGTGTCAGGAGTTGTTGAGGACTTGTTCAAAAACTCTCAGACCCGGTATTGTGTGCTTTCGGATCAAAAGTTGATGTGTTACTCAGACCCTACAAACTCCGTATTAAAAGAAGCTTATACGTTGGACAATATTTACTCAGTCCAGATTGTACTGCCTCTGTCTTCTAGGTAAGCATCAAACTTTATGTTATTTTTATTCAACTAAGTTAATATTATGTATATGTATTTTTGGATGGGCCAAAATGTGTGGTAAAGGACAACAGCATGCTATTGACTTAATAAATAGTTTACTGTTTGAGACAGTTTCCTTTGTTATGTTCCTTCAATTTGTTGCAATTATTGCTGCATACTATCAATGTTATCTTTGTGATACTATCAGTGGAACACATTTACCCTGTACAAGTACACAGTAAAGTACTTACAAGAGGCACATGCCAAGAATGAATGAAAACTTGTAATGCCTATATTAATAGTAAGCACTTATATTTTACCACACAACAAATAATATACATACATCATTCTTTTGCTATACTTACCGATAATAATACTGACCCAGTTCTCTAAAAATAGCAGTATTACATTCAACTGGGATTGATAATCACTGACTATTGTACCCAATAAGCTTGATATAGTAGTGATAGATAGATTAGAGTGGCGAGCAATGTTTGTGTACATAACGGTCCCGCATGACAGGGAATCTTATGAAAGTCGAGAGATAAGCACATCAAGTACATTGACTTACTTCGCGAGGTTGTTGACATGTTGGAGATGGACTTTGTGGTGATCATTGTGCCATAGTCGTGAGAGCCAAACCTCAAGTCCTGCTTAAGTAAAGGGCTTGATTCAGAGAACGGTTCATCTGAACACGGTCATGATTGTTAGGAGGTTCCACTTTCTGGAACCGTGATAAATTTAACCCTGTTTTTGACAATATTAATGTGATTAATTTTTTCTTTATCAATCCTCACATAATCCATCATTCTTTTCTTTGGGTTCCTTCTCTCTCTCTCTATCCATAAAGGTTCATATTCAAAATAATTATTGTTATCAATCATCTTTAATAAGTAATTATGTAAGAATAATGGATTTCTTTATAATTTTTATTTAATTAATGAATATTTATTTATTTTTACTTTCATTTCGTCATAGCACAACGAGCAACTCGTACTGCTTCGAAGTGACGGTTTGCTCTGGAGGCATGAGGAGTTCTCCTCGCAAGATCCTGTTCAGTTCCACCAGCGCATCTGAACGTCGCAACTGGGCTCAAAAGATCGCGGAACACTTAACCTGCGGCTTCGCGACCAAGTATACCTCGGAGTTCACTAGGTGCGGATGGTGCTATCTCAAGGTAAGTCACGTTAATAAACCTGTTTCTCAAAGTCTGTATAATTCTGCACTGTTGTTATTTTGATGCCAATCATGTAAGCATTGCTGGGTTTGAGTGGTCGAAAATCGGTGGACTCTCAGAATTTGGGAGCCTTATGTGACGAGAACCTTTTTGTATTATCTTGTATACAGCTGCGCGAATGTTCATACCAATCAGCAAATTTTAACCTATACATTGAATACACCTGTTTCAAAGTAGGCACTGCATAATAAGCATTTTTAAAGTTGACTACACTGTTGGCAATAGTTAGTAATCTGTGTATCAAGGTCCAAGAAGCTGTTGAGTCAGGGTACACTCGTATTTATAGAGCCATTATGATATCATTACTAGTATATAGAGTTACACTAAGTACTTAGTCATACTTCTTCCATATAAAGCAAAATGTAAAGACGGAACTCTTCATGCCAATATGACTCGTTTTCTTATAGTTAATATGATTAGGTTAGGTTAGCTGTGCTGTGTCCGCATTTAGCCTCTATATTGGGCCATTGTACGTATGAAAATCCTCTTGTTACTCCAACCATCTCAGGTCCTCCCAGAAAGCTAGCAGCCTTTTCAGGCTGCTGCAGGCTTCTGGGAGCAGTGATTGAAGAGTCCGTGCCCGTTGATCTGCCACGTTTCTGCAGTCTGTGAGCGCGTGCTGTGGTGTTTCTTCCGCCTCCATGCATCTTCTGCTACACCTGCTGTCTGTTACACCTATGGTAAATAGGTGTTTGTTTAGGGGTCAGTGGCCGGTAATGACACCCTTACAAAACCCCTAATCTCACGTCGTTCATAGTGCTATTTTAGTGTAAAATACGGTAATCCGTGCTTGATAACGTTGGATTAAAAAAAAAACAACATGATTTGATTACTTAATCATTTTCATTATATATTTATAATAATATTGTGTAGGATTTAGCTATATTTAGTGGAAACAGAAGGATGTCACTTAATGGAACTCAGTTTGGTGACAGGGAGTCGAACGGCTTATCGTCGGCTCGAAACCCTCCCCCGCTTAAACGTAGTTAACGAACGCCTAAATTGTTGCATTCTGGAAAATAAAAGTTGGGTTCAGACGGTGTTGTAATGAAAGTAGCATAAAAGTGCAGCGTGACATCATTTACTTTTGCACCCAATTATGCCACACGCCTTGCATACACGGTCTCGGCGCGCGGGCCTTGATACCCCTGACACAAAAGGTGACCGGGATTTTAACCGGACTTATTTTAAAACGCCCTCTAAACTATAACAAACACGGGCAAACCTGGCCGGATGGCAACACTGATCCATACCGAAACTATAATTATTTTGTACGTCAGTTAACATAACTACAATATCTTCCTGATTGGATTACAGAGAGATAGCTTTGATGTATGGCTTGCTAACGTTTTGACCAGTTAAAACTCGTAACTTCAGCTTCTGACAAATATTATAAATCGGAAAAAAGAGAAAAGTAATTCTGAGACGCACACCATGTGCCATGCAGGCGATGAGTGTATCTAGAAACAACTGTAAACATGATCACGATACATTAGATAGCTGTACACTTACAGTGAGTGTGGGTTAAAAAACAATAAAATATTGTATATACGCTTTGTCATGAGTTCATGACGCACACAAGCTTTATTTATTTTATTTTGAACATTGCTCATATTATCGCTGTGAAACAGTAACCACGAAATAATTACAATACAAATGTTTAAAAAGTTTTTTCCGCTTATTTAGTGTAGTGATATAATGAACAGTAAGTATAAAGTACCGTACTTGACTACACTCAATCGGGTTTTCTACGCTAATCAGAGAGCGTATGTATACAACACTTTAAATAGTGATATTGACACTATCCTTGTTAATTTTGTTTAATAAACCAATCAAAGTTAATAAATACATAATTAACTCTGTTAAAAATGGCACGACACATTGTTTGGTCAGTGACTATCTTGAGACTTGAGAGTCGTCGGTCAGTTGTTTTGATAACTACCGCCTTTATAGGTAGTGCGTTCTGCACAAAGACGCAGCGCAAATATGCGTCAATGCCAACAACGGTTAAGTAACGACCTAGTTTTACTATTGTGCTGAGCCCACTCCTAGCACAGGCGTGACCATCTAGGCTGGAGTGGCTTACAAGAATTTGTGACGCGAATACAGCTGTCGCTGATATCACGTTTATAATGAGTAATCACTGTCGCTGCATTGTGCGATTTTAAACAGAAAAATAATTATTTTGCATTGCACGTTTGTGACAAAAGTTAATTTTGCACAGTATCAGGTAGCTCAACAGATGCGAAAATTGCAGTGTTAATTCACCGTTTTCAAATGCTCTAGATTTATTTCGATTCCCAACCAGTTCTCTGCTACATTCCTAGTAATTTTGACTTACCTACAGCAAACATTTATGTGCTCGCTGTAATTAATATGATGCAAAACTAGCCGTCACTGAGCGTTTTATAGCATCGTAACATTCCTTTCATCTTAATAAAATTAAGATTGCTTTGTTTTTTGTTTGCGATTCTAGATAATGAAAATTGCTGAATTACGTAAAAGTTTATTTTTTTTGGTTACATGATGTTTGTAACTGGAGCTGGAGGGATTCTTTTAACCGTTAACATTGATAATTAATACCTATTACGAGTATAACAGGTATTTTCTGATCGCTACATTGCATGAACCACATGTTTCGAATCTATCTTGCAATTGAAGGCGGCCTAGGTCAACATGTGTAGGCACAGCAATTGGCTGAATTGATAGATGATTGATTGTATTAACTCGGAACTGAGGTCCTTATTAACCGATTTCTTTCGTAAATTCAGTTGATTTATGAAGTGCAATAATGAGCTGTAATCTGTCAACAACACAATATGCAAAGTCATCGACATTTTATCGTACTAGCCAAGCCAGGTAGTTATAGACATATACAATAATAGATATCTGAAGTGCTTTGCACTATATTTCTCACACTCTACGAAGTCATTGTATCGCATTTTTTGCTCTAGTTTACGACTGGAAACGTCAAACGTTATATTTTCCAAGTAGTGCAGACAATATATAAGTTAAAATAAAAATCAGTATGAATGATTTTTATTTTAACTTATATATTGTCTGCACATACTTTGGATAAAGATAGAAAATATTCTCGTAGTGGAGCGGAATTGTTCAGGCTAAGATCAAAAAGCTCTTCATAATAGATGTCTCAGTTCACGTACAATACCAATGAATAGATGACATTTTAATTGACATCCATCAACTAAAGCAAAGTCCACGCAAATGTAATGATACTCCATTGTTTTAAGTTTCATGAAAACATCTCTGAATTTTAATAAGAATTTATTTCGTAAATGTTACAAGTTGACTCGAAAATATTTTAGCCACTTAAGATGATATAATGTTATTATTTTACGTGAAGAATGAACCGTGTACTTGCAAACTATACAAGGTGTTGTTTTGCATACTTACTCGTCAAATTCCAGGAGGTAACTATGCTAATGATTCTCTACCCGAATAAATAATAAAATGAGCAATTTTTTTTTCTTTTTACGGAATTCGGTAAATGTGAACCACCCGTGTTTTAAACGCGTCCCGTCTGATCCTCGCCCTATAACCGCGCTTTCACATATACAAACAATCTCAAACGTATATTATATAATTTCTTATTCCCTAAACCACGTTAAGGGGGTTATACTGATAGACTTTTAAAATAAGTTGCCAAAGTCAGTCACAGAACTGACCGATGGAAAGTTTAAAAATTGTTATTAATTATTACAAAACTAATAATTATGACAAAAATGTGTGGATGTCTCTAACTATTCCAATTACATTTTATCCATTCTTTTTATTCAGATGTTTTAGAATACTTTTGAAATCATTGCACCGTGTATTCATTGTTCAGTATAGTTACAGCACTTGACTGATGACAACATTTGCGTTTTAGTGTTCATAGATTGTTTTATTTTAACTTTTGTATAGATTCTTTTTCATTTACCTATTTTTAGGGTTCCTCGAAAGGAAAAAACGGAACCCTTATAAGATCACTTTGTTGGAATTTATATCAAATACTCAGGTCTACTGTCCCTTGGAGCTGTGAAAAAATCAAACTTCTAACCCAACGCAATCAAAAGATACAGCCGCTTTAAATGCCGCAAATTTCCGAAATTTTTTGACACTCGCAAGGGAATCAAAACCTAGAGTTAGAGTTCACGGGAAGTAGTTACCCTGGTACCTACTTCCCGTGAACTCAGAATGTTGAAATATGGTACGAAGCAACGTCTTATAGCACAGATAAAAGAAAAATTGCTAAAACTGTAAATTTTTAGTTACATCATATAATAACAATATTTTTAATAATTTTTGTGCGGGACCCTCGGTGCGCGAGTCCGACTCGCATTTGGCCGGTTTTTTTGTGAATGTGTGGACATCGTAGGCTTTGTAAGTTTGTAGTTTTTGAATTTTGACGAGGATGGAAAACAACACCTTGTATTTCGTCAATTAGTAAGGCCGTGCCACGAATGAGGTTGAAATCTGGCGTAGCTACTAAATGCACAAACCATGGCAAATTCTGGCGTGCTAAATACCCTTATTCAACCGTCTAATAATATATTCATGCGGGGTACATGAATATATTATTATATATTATTATCGCGTCCATGCTTGGAATACCACGCCATACCCCACAACTGTTCAATAACGAAGGGTATTTTTCACAAGACTAAATGTTCGTCTATCTCTGACGTTGCCCGGTTCACTGCACATCAATTCTATCGGAATGTATTTCATTCCATTCTCGGCGTTTAAAAGGAAATGAATACTGCTGTACCATTGACACAAATGCATGAATCAGTTCAGTGGTCTACCCTTGTGGTCTATTTTATGATCAGAGCGCTACTAATCTGTTTTTTTTTTCTATCAGTTTTGATATGAAGAAGTTCAACTTTCAAACAACTAAATTAACAAGTTTATTACGATTTAATTGCCATAGATTGTAATTGTTTCAATTGCTTGGTAAACATTTTACTTAATAAAACACAATTTAAGTACCTATTATTTATTTAGAAAGGCCTTCAGGCATTTCAAAACCACCGCTTCTGCTTATAACGTATACCATATTGTCACCAATTAGCTAATTAGACCAGATGCCTTGTTGGAGACACATTCATATATACCAGTACGTGCAGTGTTTATGATAGGCTCAAAGGTCAAAGGGCAAAAGTTGACTGGTAGAGAATGCCTTGTGGTATTAAATACGCCTATGTATCTACCACTACGGAAGTTTAAACATATAAATACAAAAAAGGTCGAAAATGCTCACTGAACGATCAAATCGACCACCCCGCGTTTTGTCATTTTCAAAACGACAACTAAGCGAAATTTGAATCGTGGCTCTTTTAAAAACGTTTATACTAATACCGTCCCGTTTTAGAACCGTTTACCTAATGACTTCTTCCGGCTTTTCAAGGTTAAAATGGTATCATATTCCACTGAATGATTCATCATGACAGTCCCTTTTTATAAATCTATTAAACAAGAGCAGAGCACTGACGAGGGTCATTGATTCGAAACGTATATATTAATATGGACATTCCTCCGGAATTGGTTGATTTGATTGAAATTTAAGTGCAACAATTTTATAAAAAGTTGTGGCCATAAAAAAGCTAAAAACAAAAAAATAAATATTAATGCTTCGATCGGAATTCGATTGTTTTTATTATTCAACAGATAAAAAATAAATTAATTTAGTTTTGATACCTTCTTTTGAATTTTGAATCGAGTAGTAATAATATCACAGACCCATTGCTATCCTCCCAACCATTGCCAAAGTTTTCGAACATATACTCCACACCTTCATTTACAAACGCGTGAATATGCTTCTGTCGGATGCCCAGCACGGTTTTCGACCGGGTCGCTCCGTCAATTCAAATTTATTGATTCATGTAGACTACATATCTAGTAGCTTGGACATCGGAAGACAAGTCGACGTTGTATATTTTGATTTCCGAAAAGCCTTCGACAGAGTTGACAACGATGTACTCTTAACAAAGCTGGAGGCCATAGGTTTCTCGCTCGGATTTGTCAGCTTCTTTTCCAACTACCTGCGTGATCGCAAGCAGTTTGTCAGACATGGTTGCTTTGAGCCTAAGCCTTACAACACCCGCTCGGGCGTGAGTCAAGGATCCGTGTTGGGGCCGCCTTTGTTCCTGATTATGATTGATGACTTGGTCGCAAGGGTCAAGTTTGCCAAATGCCTGCTATATGCCGACGACCTAAAATTGATTGCACAAATCAAAATGGACGAGGATTGCAAACTCCTTCAAAGGGATATCGATGCCATTTGTGAGTGGAGCATTCTGAACAAGCTGCCTTTCAATACCAGCAAGTGCCACGTCATTACGTTCGGTAGAGGGTTGCGACCGATCCATTACGAGTACAGACTGGGTGGTGACGTTATTTCTAGAGTCACCAATGTAAAGGATTTGGGAGTGACTTTCGATCGCTGTCTGACATTTAAAGACCACATTGTTACCCTTGCGAAGGAATCTTTCAGACGCCTTGGCTTTGTCATGCGAAATGCTCGTGATTTCTGCAATCCCAATGTCATACGATTGCTGTACACGACCCTGGTTCGAAGCAAACTCGAGTCTAGTGCCTGTGTCTGGCATCCCTACACCGCTACCCAAACACTGATACTTGAAAAAGTGCAAAAAACCTTTCTGAGATGCTATTTCCAAAGGCTGCACTACTTTTTTCCTTTCATGTACCCTACCAACTATCTGTTAGGGATGTTGGGGTTCAACTCCTTGGAGGTGAGAAGAGGCTGCGATCAGCTCACGGTAGCGTGTAAAATCCTACGGGGACTAATCGACTGCCCAGAACTCCACAGCCTTTTCTGCCGGCTATTTGTGCCCGACAAATACATAGGACACCGTAGGAGCCGCCGGCATAATCTTTTTGCACCACCGTCGTCCAAAACTGTCGCCAGAGCTGAATCTCCAGTGTGTCGTAGTCTAATGACGCTCAACGCCCTTCTGACTGCCAACCCTGAGTGGGATGTGTTTGCGGATGAATGGAGTAAATTAATGCGTATATGTCTGGCGTTCTGTGAGAGAAAGTATGCAAGAGTGTCTACTGTTCCGTGTTAGTTTTAATTTTAATTTGATTTGATTTAAACGATTTAATGTTTTCAACTGGATGTATAACTTTTGTTTTCTGTTAATTACTGTAATTGGTGTAATACCGTTTTAATTAACTATAATAAATAAATAAAATAAATATCACTACCAACATTAACAATATTTAGTCGAATCCGGAATACCGGAATTACTTTCCAAAAAAATGGCTTATCCATGTTATTCTTTCTGTGTGCATTTATGGTACAAATACCAAAAATCAATCTACCTATATCCCATCTCTGCAGATAACTAATAATATCATGCAATAGCGAATACGTACGCGTCAGCGTTCTATAAGATTTTTAGTGCAACAAAAAACGGTCTCTTCAACAAATACTTGATTCAGGTTGAATTATGTAAAGCAAAGCATATTCAAAGGAAACGTCAAGTGCATTGAACCATTGCATTAAATTTTTAGTGCTTTGAATTTGGCAATAAAAGAGCATTTTAAATTCAAGTACCGAAATGCTTTATTTCTTCCTTAATTTATTTAAAATGTAGGTTGGAATCGTTGATTAAATATGTTTTTTCCTGTAGACAGAAATGTTTAATTTAATCCATACCGTTTCTATACGACTACCCAAAAAAGGATCAGGCTTCGAGTGGGTGGGTGTTCCAGTTTCATTAAAATGTTTACATAACCGTTGGATCCAAATGAAAGCAAAGTGCAATAGGACATGACATATTGATCAGGAAACAATCCCAAGTTTTTTAGAATAGAAAAGCTTAGGATGGTCTCTTCCTGAGCTTTTCTATTCTAAAAATCCTTCTTTGTACATAAAAAAAATTCAGACTTCCGAAAAAAAAGTAAAAGTTAGTATGTATTTTTTTTTGCCAAAAACCTTTTTTTAAATGTAAATGTGCGTTGTAAATGTCCAAAATCTGAAAAGTATGGACGCCATCGCTTTGGCTTGTGAATTTACTTTCAATCATTAAGTAGCTGTTTAAACCCTGACTGACGTAGGTAACCACAACAGTTTCTATGAATCGCACCGCTCGTCGTAACTATCGTATCCTTTTTCCTCCTATATTCCCGGGATTATGTATGAACTTAGTATGGATAGTTTGGCTGTATATGTGCAAATAATCACTAATGCTTAGTTGTAAAAATATTATGTAAGTAGCTAGTGCGTTTTAAACAACAGACGCGGTTAATTTACGAAGTTATGTTCAGTGAAGAAAGAACCGTAGGGATATCTGACTTGCGATATCTTTACTTGTGTAAATATATCCGAGTGATAGTCAATTTTCTCAACCAATCTTATAATATTTCACATCATTACCAACCATTAACTAACCCATTTAGATGGGGTGCTCTATATGATCCGGTTATGATGAGTCCTAGTTTGGCCTAGGACAAACTAGTTTAGCCGGAAATCGGGTTTGGCCGGTAACATATATATAAAGCCACATTTATCGATGCAAGGCGAAAATTCAGGCCCCAGAGCCCGCCTAACCATTATCGACCAGAATATAATATTAGACCTCGCCCGTTGCATTTACTTATTTTTAGGACCAGTTACGTATTTTTAGGACGTTGCCTGTCTGCTGCCCCAACCGTTTACGTAACAATCACACTTATCTAGTGTCTATTTCGCGGTATTTCGAATTCGAATTGAAATAACTTTGTATTCATATCCGGCGACGACGGGGCGACCCGACCCCGCATGCCAAGGGTGTTGTGTTGAAAATAATACTCGTACTACAGGTGAAAGTAATCACGTCGAAATATCAAGATTTCTGTACTAATTGTATCTAGGTTAAATATAAATCTATATTAATAGACTATTTACATTATTACAATTAAAAACGATTAAATAAACTAAACTAGCAATAAACTATAGGACATCAAAAGACTCCTCAATGCTGTCAGTAGGTAATGTGCCCAAGAGACTGGCGGCTTTACAACGTTTGTATGGCAAATCTTTTTTTTTTGGTCAAGTTAAAAGTCAGCCCTTTGGTCTTGGGAAGCGGCAACTAGACGATTGGAAACTTCCTTAAAAAAACTGTGTGCACTCGGACCCCACTGCCATAATACCAATATAATAAAGCCTAAAACTGAACCCTAATTCTTCAGCTATTCAACATTATGCTACGACCCTTAGAAGCACACCTAACCTGCTAATGAAAATCCCATCAAAATGCATTGTATATTTGTTAGGACTATTCGGACACAAAGACCGACAGGTGAATACCCTTTGTACTCGTATTGATTTTTAACCCCCGACCAGAAAAAGGGCTGTATTATAAGATGGAAGTGTTTGCCCAGGTTGTTGATGATTACACGTGTTTCCGTGTTACTCAAATATATTTTCTTTGTTCTACTTTCTTTCATAAGTAAATCCGGGCAATGATGATTCTTTTGTATAACATAAGTGTATAATCTCAATAGAGGCTTTTATTATATTGTCCTCGTAGAAACAGGCAAAAGAGACACCAGGAACAAATAAATCAATTACAATAGTACATGTTTTGGAACTTATAGTACTTATTTTGCCAGTTACGTACGTCAGCCCTTGCTGGAGAAAGTCGCAATGTGTTTCGCATCTGTTTTTCGTGTTTTATCTGCGTCAGCCTTCTAATATCGCTTACTGAATACTTATCGTGAACTATCGTTTTCATTATCTTTTGTTTCTCTTATCGTTTCTCATAGAAATATTGACATACATCAATTATTGTGAGAAACATCACTGGTTATATAAATTAAAAGAAATAGTGGAATGTTATTAAATATCTATAATTAAATGATGATGTATCTCTACATGCATGCTAATAAAATGGTTCCAATGTTTCAAACAAACCTCTCATTGAGCGTTATCGGTAAGGTGAATTAATTGACCTAAATTAACTCATACTTTCTATCTGTTCCTATATCAGCCAAACGAATCAAACCATTAACTGCCAAACTATTAACTGAGGTGTCGGTGACAAAACATGTCACTCAAAGCAATTTTTTAGTTGATCCATATCCTCAAACAATTTGTCAATTTTATATTAGGTGGGGTGTCAGCTCGCTGAATCCGGTGTAACAAGTTGACAGTCAGGATAAACCCGAGATTAACTCTCGTTCAAAAGGTTCATTCGACATGCTAGCGTTCCTGCGTGAGGTTTGACTGAGCTTGTAATCCGCGTATTAGCTTTAATTATTCCAAGCTGCCGAACAAATGCGAGTCAGGGGTAAGCGCCCCGTGCTGAACCTAATTTATTTCATATTACGCAACTTTCAACTTTAATGAGTATCGTGGATGAGACATCAAATAGTACTCAGTAATAATCACATGGCGGTTGTATGTACTCACTTCATGCACTCGGCAACTAATGTTTTTGTAACTATCATTATCACACGCTGTTTGCAATTCCTATCTTAATGACTTAAGATTTAATTCCTTCGAAGATTTATTTTTAAATGCTTACTTAAAAACCCAATTCACACCAAACAACTTCATGAATCGACGGCGAAAAGGTGTTTGGCAGTTTCATAAATATGGGAAGGATTTGAATTCAAATATCACTCAGGACCTTACTCTCAGTTATGACAAGCAACAACCAACACTTAGCAGACCGTTTCAAGCCGCGCGGGAGAAAAGTAGCAACAAGGTTTATCAGTCCTTTCATGTTCAAAAGTTCAAAACAAATTTGTTTAACCAACTGTGTAGCAATAAACTGCACGTAACTTTATAAGTATAACAGACTGAGTTGAACTGAACAAATAGAAAAAAAAAACTTCTGATGTTTATAGGTATTTTCATTTACTGAAAATTTGCCAATCTAAAGCGAGATTTTACTTGAAGTCAATAAACTTTGTCCAACCTTGGCTGTTCCTTTGAACCCATGTCGAAGATTTAGCAGTCGCTCTCTGTCCACTTGGCAAATAATGTTTATTGAAGAATGAATCGATAACATTCTCGTCGTGGAATGTAAAACCGGTATAATCTTAATACAACAAAGAGGTGTGTTGATTCTATAATTGATTCATGAACGACGTGTATGTTAATGTGCGTGCATGGAAACGAATTGAGTGAATACAAACATTACTGTTCGAACAACTACTTTGTGTTTAGTACATTCAGTTTCTTAATGGTCACGTTTGTTTGTTTGTTCATAGTGTAACATGTTGTTAGTGATTTAATAATCTATATGTGTGCGTTTTGATAGTTGGCAACGTCGCAAATGTCTGTCAAATATTTCGCTGGTTTTATTGTTTATTCAACTTTACGGAATAAATGTGTGTTGCACTAAATTATGGACTAAGTATTTTAGATAAGGTGGTGTATTTCAATGTAACTTGATTGAAGTGACAGCTGTTAGGATATACATAATTATGCCGTCAATTTTATTAAGTTTCTCTATGTCTAAGTTCTGTCTTTGTTTTTATAGTTTATTTAATTGGTCCCAATTAAAATACTATCGCCATAAATAAGAATTTGTCGTCATTTATTTCTATATGACCAAAGCTACTAGTCCCCTCCGGTTAGTTTGGCTGCTATCATTTTAATAAAGTTAGATTTTATGGACTATAACAGTTTTAAATGTAACAAACCATTTGGAAAATACGAAGAGATATACAGGGTGTTTGGAGCATCGTTTGCCAAATCGAATAGGCCGAAAGGAGAGGTCATTTGCTATCTCTTCTAGCCCTATAACTCATTCCTTGCCACACCGGTTTTTTTATATCAACTTATTAATTTAACTCTCTCAAAATTTCCGCATTTAAGGTCAAATAAAAAAACAATATTTAGACTTAAAATTTCGATTTAATTTTGATGTGTACTGTTGTATGATTCTATTAAATTCAAAATTACTTGCTAGTAACAATTACTTTCTTTTTAAATAGCTCATAAAATTTATGCAAAATAAACTTAAAACTCAACTTTAAATTGCATTAAAAAAAAAACTAAAAGCGATCGGGATCTTCGAATTCTTTTAAAAAGTTCTCTAGAAAGGGGACAGACTAGGGATATTCTATGGTCTTCACGTACCCCAGACTTAACTCCGTTAGATTTTTATGTCTAGGGACAAGCCAAATAAATTGTCTACGCTACGGAAGGTGAGACTAGGGATGATTTAGTCCAACGCACATAGGGGTATTTTGCTGATATAGCCGGTCAAAATTATTTATTTCGTTTTTTTAATCCAGGGAGTTGTCCTGGTTAACTATAAGGCATATTTATTTTTTCTAATGAATAATACCCTTAAATATTGGGAAAAATATAATAAAAATATATATTAGAAAATAACTTCGATATTTATTATTTTAAACGCATACCAAACGAAGTGGTACAAAGCTACTTGAAAATTTTCATTTTCCATCTTTTGTTTGAATTTTGCCATCCATCTCAGCCCCACTTGCAAAACAGCTCTAATGAATGAGATTCATCTGGTCTTAGATCACGTAAAACATCCTTCAAAAACGTCACTAATCTTGTTGCGGTGTGGTTTAATAAATCTTGAAGATTCACTTGTGCGCATGTTTCAGTCTCTTCGTATGACTCTTTGGGGGGATAGCAGTCACTTTTTGCTTTTTGTATTATGCTGTAACTAGAATACAACTTGTTACGGCACTTCTTATTCTTTCATATTGTCGCCGAGTGAGCTCAGCTTCTATGAATACAGAAAGTGCAGATATAGGTGTTAGCTGTTTTTCTTTATCATCTTGTACAGCTTTGTATGCTTTTTCCAACTTTGTAGCTCTTGTTGAAGAACTTTTAATCTGCTTTAGTATACTTGACGCATCTTTTTTCCAGATGTTTGTATTTAGTTTGTGCAGCATGTATCAACACGTCATTATCCACTAAAACGTAAAGTTTCAGTTTTCCTTCTCTTACTTCTTTCACTTAGCTCAATAAATGGTTTTGATGGTCGACCCGAACTGTTAGGCTGCGGTCTCTAGATGTCGCATGTCTTTTTTAGCCATTTGTCATTATTATGAAGAAATCTTGCTTGCGTTTTATCAGCTTTTGTCCACCTTTGTTTAAATTCCGACTTAATATGCGAAAACGTGTGCTTCAACGCCTTTAATTCATCTTAAGAATAGTTTTCGCTGGACAAAATTCAATTTTCAAAGAAATTTAATTTTTCTTTGAAATAAGGCAAACTGCTCTTTAATTTTATCAAAAAGCGATCTACGGGTCACTACTCTAAAACCTGATTGACCAGGTGACCCTGAAACCAAATAATTACCAAGTTAACGTTGTGTAAATTCCATTTCTTTTTTAATTTTTTTTTCACTGTCTTGGTATGTTATCTCTGGCAATAAAGGGTGCGGCTATGAGCGGCTAATTAGGGCCAGAAAAATTTATATAAACTATCGTACCTGTCGTTATCAATTACCATAATAACCGGGACGATACCGGAAATACAACAAAACCCTTTTCAATCTAAAATTTGGTTACTAATTTTACGAATTTTAAACTATATTTTCAAACGTGTTATAACAATATCCTATCAAATAAAAACACAGCATCATATTTTTACAACATGCGTTCTTACCTCCTTGATCCATATCCATAAAAATATTTTGAAAGAAGCTAGTAGTCACAAAAATATTTAACTTTTTGTCAGATACAATCACACTTAGGAAACGCGTAAAATACGTGCAGTTGAAGCGATGACTAACTTCCGACTAAACAAACGCGCGGGTACGTCCAATAAGAGACCGGGACGAGTTGTCTATTTGTTCTCTAGTCATTCGAGAACAATAAGAACCAGTTTTTTTTTGACATGGGACAATTTCTTTTAAATTGATTTTTGACCGGCTAGATCAGCAAAATACCCCTATGTGCAACGCATTGATGCAGCTTTCGTGACTATCAAAGCAGAAATACGTTTACGCACAACTACAGTCGATATTAGACGAAGATGCTGCGCGTGCATTCGCAACAGTGGCGGATAAAAAAATTAAAAGGTTTTAAACGTTTTTTTTGGCATATTGCAAACCGTTGGAAAAGGGACAGACTAGAGAACTTTTTAAAAGAATTCCAAGATCCCGATCGTTTTAAGTTTTTTTTTAATGCAATTTAAAGTTGAGTTTTAAGTTTATTTTTCTTTTATAAAATCTTTACGAGCTATTAAAAAAGAAAGTAATTGTTACTAGCAACTAATTCTGAATTTGATAGAATCATAAAACAGTGCACTTCAAAATTTTAGGTCTACACAATTTTTTTTTTATTAGACCCTAATAGCGAAATTTTTCAAAATTAAAATTAAATAGTTGGTATAAAAAACCGGTGTGGCAAGGAATAAGTGATAGGGCGTGAAGAAATAGCAAATGACCTCTCCTTTCGGCCTATTCGATTTGGCAAACGATGCACCAAACACCCTGTATATATATATATATATATATATAAAAACGAAATATTCAGTTTAACTATATTAGTTATTGCAATTTATAATAAATATTTTAGCGCGACACTGGGATATTCCATTTTCATTTAGTACCTAATATAATATTAAAGCAATTCATTATAACAGCGTTATATTTGATATCTGTTTGCGACGTTGCCATTTCTGTGAATACACACTCTTACACTACATCAAAAACATCCTTAGCGTCACGTCGCGTCGTATCATGAATACATAGAATCTTCGCATGCATAACATAGAACTAAAATTGTGGAAAACCTTTTTTTCAGAAAGAAAAAGTTTATGAACAACAGAGTACTGGCCACAAAAAAGAGGACAACATTAGAGCTAAAACTACGTATCTTAATACTACCAATATAGACACTAGTACTAAAATTCATTAATACATACGCATATTATACATAACATACATACACTATAAGCTGAAGAATGTCTACTGTCCAAAACCAATTATTGTAAATGAGTGATTCCCAAAACCAACCGGGCTCCACGGTGTGTACGTACTCATAAAGTGAACAGTTGCAGAGAATTTTCCTTCCGGGATAGAGGTATTTAATACGATTATAGAACTCAAACATTTTAATTTATTTATTTGTTTATAAAGTTATCAATAGGAACTGGTTGAATCAAATGCAGGCATAAATTATACCTTTTATATTTTACATTACATGGAAAAAATATTTCATAAAAGTTCTTTGAAAATATTTTCGCAGAATCTCCACAATGCTGACGAATTTACTCGAAAAGGTACACCTACCGGGAAATGCTCATAACAATGTAATAAATATTTTATATTCAGTGGTTCTAACAACAGGGCAAAAACGGCTTCTAGAAGAAATTAATGTAAAACATTATTTAAAACCGAAGGAACATAAATAAAGATATAAAAGCATGTTTCAAAATAATAATCTTTAAATAATCTTGTAAATATTTCTCATTACGTACTTTTAATTTAAGTCTGAGTCATCCTCCGGCTCTGTATGGTGTCGGACGCAAAGAATAGCACCATCCCATATCTTCCCGTGGGTGTCGTAAGAGGCGACTGAGGGACTTGCCAGAGAATGGGCAGCAGCGTTCTCTGTGCTTTTGTGACAACCGTACTGCGATCGCCAACCCGCCTGCCAAGCGTGGCGATTATGGCAAAACCCCCTAAAATGTCAATGTGGCGACACTTGGGGGAGGCCTATGTCCAGCAGTGGACGTCTTTTGGGCTGAAATGATGATGATGATGATCCTCCGGCTTGAAACTAGACTAGCCTTTCTCAATAACTTTTTGTTACTTAGAAGATAATTCCTGTTCTGCTAGCTGTCTTTTCATAATAACTTTCATTAAAGAGTTTAGTAGATTTATTAATTAGAGTTTAGTAGACTCACATATTCAGTCGAGGTGTCCTATGATGTCAAACGATGACGTCGATCATTTGCTTGCGTTGATTGTCAGCTATATTGTCATTATAACTTTTATAGTAACGTTGATAAATAATTTAAATTCCTTCCCTGTTCCTATTTCTAATATCAATTTTACCACAAACCACATATGTAAGTACGAGTATAATCACACAGTACAGCTACAGTAGTAACGAGAATAACACCAAACCGAGTTACATTTTTGATCCCAACCGTCATACCGTGCCCTACTTTTTAATTTACCGAGGAAAAATGATTACTTATTTAAAATATCCACTGAACCATAGACTAATGTCCAGTACCGAACTATTATTAATTATTCAAAGGGTTCTGATAAAATTATTCAAAGCCCTTTTTGTGTGCATCTTCCATAAACTAATTTTCGTTCGCCGGGCACTCGGAACGTGAGCTTTAATTAAGAGCAGCAGACATGCAGGTCGGTGGAACGAGAGGTTCTCCCCTTGCATCGACCAGACCCACCTCGCTCGTTGCCACCCAACTCACCCCACTCTCGACGGTGTATCTGTGGAATGTTTTTACGTTCATCACAGCATCAAAGGATAACTCAATATTGGTGGGAGTGGTGGTGCACTCGCAATGGTTACAATAATGATTGGAAACATTATTAGAACATACATCGTTTTGGTAAAAACAGTTTCAGCCAATAACTTCAAGGTATAAAATCTGGTGCCTTCAAGTTTCAATCGACTGCTTGTGTATGCGGTCTATGCTTTATACATGAAGCGAACTATAAAAAGTAAAATGCATTGTAACATTATTATTTATCGTTACCACCATTATGTACAATGTCTATTCCCATGGAATACCTACAAATTCTCCGGTAATCCTGCCACACTTAGTGTAGTTGTACACACACACACTAAACTCAGACACGGTGTACTAATACGGAGCCCAAAGCCACATCACAACTTGAATTCAGATAATTATGATCCGTCTCAACCGTCAAGGATTACCATTTTTCTATAATCTGTTATACATATACGTTGAGACAGGAATTGTTTTGCATGCAATATTATTATTATTCACAAGAATGTAACATGTTTTACTGACCAAGTTAATGCTAATAAAAATAAAGAAACAGATAAAAGAAAATGGAAAATGATTAAAGCTTCTTCACCGTCATTTTTCTTCCCAATCTACATATTTGAGATCACCGGTCGGCGCTGTTGGAACCTCGCGCACTATACGGCCACGACCACGACTTAGGCCGCGTAAAAAACTGGTCAGAGGTTCAGTCTTGCAATAAAACTTTCTTCCTGGTCTTAGTTTTTGCGGCCAAAAGTCGTGGGCGTATAATATGACAAACAATTTCCACACATCCAAACCAAGCGCCTTAACATTTCTTCGATGACAATTAAAAATATAAGTTAAAAATAAAGAACTTGAACACTTGAACTCTTGCTCAAAAATTAAGTTGATTCCGCCATTGAAAACGACTGACAGTGATGATCTCCGAAAATTGACATTGACCTTTCGAATTCGAACCTTCTTTCAAAGCCCGTAAAATAGGTCTGCTACACAAAATTGCCAAGAAGACCCACTTGTATTGATACTTACGCAAAGTCCATTTTTTTGTAGAAAAATAATGGCGAGTAAATGACAACATTATTATCTAATACTTCCCACAAAACTTGTCAGGTGGTACCTAACAGATATTTTTCAATCAGTAATATAATACATAAAACCATCTAACCCTCGTGCGGAGACGATAATGGCTGCAGCAACCACAACAATCAATTCTCCCAAATAAATAATTCTCCTCGGACCCGAACGAGTGTAGAACGTTTATTACGAGTCGAACGTTTACGTGTACGAGTGTAGAGCTACGCAGGCCAAGGAGAAGTTGACCAAAATTTGCATACGGCATTCCATCGTGATGCTCATTTCAGTAAAAACTTGTAAAATACCTATGGCACATTGGATAAGAGATGATAATACCAAGAAACCAATGTTTGCCAGTAAAAGTTTATTACATTTGTATATCGCAAAATTATGAGAAGAGACAGGTGTTATAAGTGGGTATACTATATGATTCTGTCCTGTGACTGTCTCCATATTACGTATCGATCGGACGACGTAGCTGCCAGTACATTTGATATCAGATGGGCGCCGGCGGGATCGATGCTTTCCTTGATGGCTATGTTAAGTCACAATTACTTGATTTGTGTCGTATAAACGACGAATGTTTTTAGGTTTGTTTGTTGGGCTAATAAATACTTCCCACGAAAACATGGATAGGTGAAGGGTAATTGATATACTTTTCGCTTTTCCACGTTTATTCTTGGAAAAACATTTAGTTTATCTCAGGTTTAACAAACATTTGTTGCTAGAACTCACTCAGCGAGACGTGAGTCCATAATTGCGAATGAGGCATGAAGCAGTCATGCTAGCGAAGGAGGTGGCGGAACGTGAGAGGGAGAGAACCTCACGTCCCAGCCGCCGCGGAAGACGCCCCGGGCGTCGGGGGGCAACCAGTGGCCCCCGGCCACTGGTGGACGGTGAGTAATGGGCTAGCTCACCGTCCGTCCGTCTTATGACGACAGACCGTGCCGACGGCGCGTTCGTGTTCCACGCGCGCCTCAAGGAGATGTCAGCAAATCGGAAGGGGTCCGAGAGGGCCGATGCCTGCCAGGGCTGCGGGTTGTTCGAAAGAGATAACGTGCCCCTGGAACACAAAGGGCTAAGAAGGTACATGGATGGGTTTTAGTCAGTACAAGTCTGACACTCCCTTCCGCTCTGGGCGGAGCGGAAGGGAGTGTCAGACTTGTACTGAAGTCATTTGATGATTTCCCATCCTAAAAAAAAAAAAAAAGACTTGAATCAGTTTCGATTTACACCTTCACGGTAGCAGTATTAATTTTGACTCCCCTCTTCGTCTGGCATACTGCTCGCTTGCCCATTACCATATCTATTTTATTTTAACTCTTCAACGTGTACCTAACATTAATCCGGTGGAGATGGAGAGCTCTATATACTTATGCATGTGAACCTGTTGACATTTACTGCTTAAGGAATTATAGTGCTTCTACTGAATTTCATTAGTGGAGACAATATTAAAATTCGCAGGGATTATGAATTTTTTCAGATTTCTCTGCTCCCACTTAATTAATTAAATGATAAGCCTTTGCTAGTATAATCAGATGCGCTGGAACCAGCCTCAAACGAAAAATTGATTTTTTTTTTCTATCTATTCCATGGAATTTAATAAGTCTCATCAAAGGACTTTATTTAATGGAAAAGTTGGCTGGTAATACTGAATATAACTAAGTTCTCTCAAGATTCTCTCAAAGAATCTTATAAAAAGGAATTATTATGTAACAAAAATACCGATTAAAAAAAAAACATACTATTTTATCGACATAAAATCACCTAATACAAATTGTTGACTCGATAAACAACCACATCAAAACGTTTAATAATAAATAAACTCTAATCTTTCTGGTTCCTGGGTCCGAGGGTCGCCCGCCCGTCCACCCACCATTTCAATTAACTCCCTTTACAAACTCAAATTGGATGGCTCTTATATTTCACGAATATTATTTCAAAGAACAATTTGTTAAAGTATTGTATTTGCGTTTCATATTGCATAGCGAGCGAAGTGTATGCAATGGCAATTACAATTATTTCTGTTTGCTCTATGAATCACAGTGCTCTTCAGTGGGGTTTATTTCTTTTGCATAGTCATATGGGTTCCGCATAGTACAAAATGCTGCTTCAAATCTTCTTTGTGGGACGGTCCTACACTAGCTAAGTAAACCACGTTGCACATAAAAAGCTGTTCATTGCTCAAATGACGTTTTTTATTACAGATTTTAATAAACGAGCTGCCCCGCGCAACTTCGTCTGCGTCACGTCCCCCGATTTTGAAACATTGTTCATTGTTGCTCCGCTCCTATTTGTTGTAGCGTAATGATATATAGCCTATAGCCTTTCTCGATAAATGGGCTATCTAACACTGAAAGAATTTTTCAAATCGGATCAGTAGTTCCTGAGATTAGCGCGTTCAAGAAAACACACAAACAAACTCTTCAGCTTTATAATATTAGTATAGATTAGAAAAGATATTGTATTAGTGATTGTGTTATTAAGATTTTTCGGTTTTCAAGATGTTGAAAGAACAAGTTTCAATTATTCAATAAATTAAGCACTTTGCTGAAACTTTTGTGGAGTTTACATATTAAGCCCCCACATAGAAAATGTTCTACACAAGAAATATATGATTTTCTGAGTAAGCATGTTTGACGGCAATTAACGGTGAATCTTTTCCAATTGGAATTTTTTCAGGTGGGCATTATTCAATCGCGATTTTAACCCTAATGGTTCAATGATTCACGAGTTCTACGTGCCTAATTAGGAGCTTAAGGAAGGGAAGTTTATTTTTCACCGAGTTCCAAAAAGAGGCGGAGGTTATCAATTCGGATGTTTGTTTTTGTATCTTCACTGATTTCTCCACCAATTATGGACCGATTTTCAATTTTTTCTTTACTCGGAATCTTAGTCATAGCTTCCGTACAAAAAAAAAATGCAGACGTGGTCGCTTTGTCACTGAATCAGAATCAGATAATGGCCAATCAAAATCAAGGCCAACAAATTTTATAGGCACATACAATATTTTTCATATACTTTCTAACGCAGTTCAGATATTTTTGCCTGGTAATCATCATCCATGTTGCGGAACGACTTCAAAAACACAGAAAAGTGAAAAATAACTTTAGCCTCAGAGTCGGTAACAAAAAAAAAAGAGTCAATTAAATAATAGTTAACGATTTCTGAAATTAAATTATGTTTTGTGTTTACTGTGCCTTTTATCAAAAAATCAATAGAAAAGTCTTTCAATTGCGGCGACGAAAGATATTCATTATTCCCATAAATATTAAATAAGTATCGCAAATCTTTAATTCCATTTCCATAATACACATAAATAAAATATAGGTATACCTACAGGTGCAAAATAGTAATCTGACGCTCATGTCAGCTATTCACGTCAAAGCTCGGAATCAAGACTTTGCTTGGCTGCTTTCCGTAGCGCAAGGGAGCTTTGGAGAACTAATTATCCGAACTCTCGTTTTTATTTTGGGATTTGAAAGGTTACCATTAATTATGCACTCTGGTTGGTATTATACTAGTCCATGTTGGCAAACTGCTGGCTGTAAGTACTTACTGGTAAGTAAATCCATTTATAAAACGTCGTATCTAATTTACCTGTGAGTAGGATCTATGTATATTGTTATCCGTTCAAGTGTGTTATTTATTCTGTATTGTGACTATCGTAAACACCCTATGTCATATAAATGATTTTCCACTTCAGTACCAACGCATAAATTTACACACACGATATTACTTGTGTAAACCTTATTATGATATGCATACATACCTGAATGTTGGAGCTCATAACTGAATGTCGGAGAAAGACCTTAAGGTGGCGACAGGGTGGCCCTCGAAATTATTTTTTTCTTAGGTTTTTTGCAATTTGCCGGCCAGTGTCAGTTTTTACGTTGAATAAAATATGATACGAGCTTCTAACTAATATGGCTTTACTGAGTTATAAACATTAAATTCATCAAACTATTCTAATTCTAATTAACTATTTCATGAAATAGTCATTCATTGAGATTAAATAAATGTATTGAAGATTTTAATGACTACAATTATGTAAATACGTACGTTTACAGCCGCGTATCATATTTTATTCAACATAGAACCTGACAAAGACTGGCAAATTAAAAAAAAATAAAGATTTTTTTTTCGCGGGCCACCTTAAGTCGCGATTTGACGGAGACGCAACAATTGAGTCGGAAGCTCAAAGCCGTCTACAACAGTTTGCAGACACGTATTTTCAGAACACCACGCCGAATCCTCTTATCTCCCCCTACTTGTTGCCGAAAGTACGCGACAAACGATGTCATATTAAATGGAAAAATAAAAATAAAATCGTACCTATGTTATATTTTTCTTTAAAACCAGGCATTTCTAGTAGTTTTCTTTTAAACGTTTTTATATCTATGAACTAATAATTACACGGAAGATACATGATGACAGCACGGCATGGTAATAAATGAAGATTCGTGTGATTAGTGCAGTAATAGAGTAGGTAGGCAACTTATATCCAGATACTTAAGCTACCTGAACTAATTACTGACACGTGTAGGATTATATTTACTTCAATATGTGAGTACGTTGTTCGCACCGAGCACATGTTTTGTTTGAATCCAGTAAATTGGCACGAGGAAAGCATTATTTCTTACATTAGCGAAGGGAAGATGACTGTGGATTAGGAACTATTGCGAGTCAAAATTCCTTAATTTTGTCACTGACTCACTCACCGATCATCATAATTCTAAGGTACTTGTAGCAGTCATACAAGCTTCAAGTTTTGAATACAATACTAATTGTGAAGTTGTTCTGTATGGTGTCGGACGTAAAGAATAGCACCATCCCATATCCACCCGTGGCTGTCGTAAGAGGCGACTAAGGGACTTGCCAGAGAATGGGCAGCAGCGTTCTCTGTGTTTTTGTAACAACCGTACTGCGATCGCCAACCCGCCTGCCAAGCGTGGTATTATGGCAAAACCCCCCAAAATGTCAATGTGACGACACTTGGGGGAGGCCTATGTCCAGCAGTGGACGTCTTTTGGACTGAAATGATGAAATGATGACACACAGCAAATTCTATTTTGGACCGCTAACGCTTTTCAATTAGAAATAAGGACTAATTAAAATGGTAGATTATTATTAAATGATTAGGTTGCCGTACGATGAACAAGTCATTCTATTTATGTATTACAGAAATTACATTCGATCTCACAACTTTTTACAGCAGAAGAACTGTTTTGCGAGACTAGGCATTTTTGTACATGTTATGTTTTTGAGGAGCTCGTGGCTAAATAATAACAGGCGCCCAGGTCGATCTTTAAGGTTAAGCCGTGCTTGCCGAGGTTGGTCTGTGGATGGGTGACCATAATTACATATCCAGTTTCCTCCGTGCCTCGGAAAGCACGTTAAGCCGTTGGTCCCGGCTGTCATTTGTAGATCTTTGACAGTCGTTACGAGTAGTCAGAAGCTAAAAGTCTGACATCCAGTCTTACCAAGGGGTATCGTATTACCCAGTTACTGGGTTGTGGAGGTCAGATAGGCAGTCGCTTCATGTAAAATACGGGTACTCAGCTGCATCCGGATAGATTGGAAGCCGAGATAGATAGATTGGAGATGATAGTAATATGTAAATACTACATGTGTTTCAACTGCGGTTTGTATCTTCATCTAAGTCAAAGCTCCATTAAGTCGTTCTTACACTTGTTACAAGATTCGAGAACACACTATAAGGGTCTAGTTGGTATCTAGCCCGAACTGGCTGGGTTTCCGAAATAAATAATAAGGTCAGATAAGGTTCATTTATGTCGTAACTGTTAAGAACGAAGTATTATTGTGATAGGTAAAACTATAGACATACTTACGACGGCATACACTGAGAAAAAAATGCTACTTACATGACCCGATTTTGTAATGTGTATGCAATTTACTACTTACTACGATTGTTGCTTATGTAATAATTGTTCCGTTTATCTATTAATGGTGAATCTTATAAACATGTTTGTAAGCCGGGCCATGTTCTATAATGGCATTGCAGAAATGTACTTATAATGTTGTTACATACGTATTTCATCTTTATTAAGAACGAACAGTTGATAGTCACGTATTTTAAGTAGCTGCAATATTTACAAAATGTTATTGATTCTACCTACTTAGTGCATAAGGTGGCTAGCTACTTGGAATAAGTAACCGACTGCATTATATCCATATGAGGTACACATTAAAGCATCTGGCAAAAAATTTCATGGTGCCGGCTACTTATGCATAGCTACGTACGCAACATGGTTCCGGCTACAATCGTCATTCTGTATCGTTTTGCTACATAAATTGAGTAATGCGGCTACGTAAATTTCTCTCAGTGTACAAGGGCATGTCATAGTATAGGTTTCATAAAATACAAAAAACATAAAACAATTTTGGGCAGTCGTGTGAAAAGCGATAGCTTTATTGAACAAAGCCTGGATGCCACATGAATGCGTTTGTCAATTAGTGCTGAAAATGGCGTCGACACACTACAAAGAGCACTGGCCGTTTTTGTTAAATCGAACGGATATTATAAATATTGGAACGCACGCAACTGTTTTACACTTGTTATATTAAATTAGTAACTTGTAATACGAAATAGATTTTTCCTCTATGAATAATCATGTTTCTAAAATCTTTTATTGTGTACAGTGTAAACATAATATATAATTACTACGGCGGATAAACATTTTCTGTGCGTACACACAACACACCTAATTTATCAGGAAATTAGTTATGTGCCTTTACCAAAAACATAAACAGAACGCGAACAGATAATTCACAATGTTAATCTCTAAATAAATACTATTTGAATATGAACATAAAACATCAAACGGAGATATGACTCACACAGAAAAACCAAACCAATCAAAACCAATTATTTATTATTTATTTACTAAACAAGTTTAATACAAACTTTCATTTAAAAACACCCCACAAAACCGTTTTCACGGTTTGTCTGTAGGAACGGAACAATATTTTTAAAGATAATGTTAATATTACTTAAAGTAGAAGCTAACAATCAATAATATAATCAATAATTATACTCGTACTTGTCAAATAATAACCTGAGTAATTGGTCGAGATGAACAATTTGAGCTTCAATACTTAAACGGTGCAGGCATGGCAAATAGACTACAAACGCGTCGGTTTCCCTTACACCCCGTTTACCTACCCAACAGCTATTATCTGGAGTTAAAAAAAAACGTAATACATATTACGTGCATTATATTTACTCAAACATGCAACTTGTGTAATTATTAAGGGCCAAGCATTATCAATGTAACGTGTTTTATCTATGGCATAAGATATCTATATCTCGTGTGCCGATAATGTTCCGAGATTAGATGCCTAATGTGGGACGGCACACCTTGATGCATCTAGCGTTTTCATCGTATAGATATAACACGAGCGTCGGTGGATGTGGATCTTATTTGTGTGGTATTTGTTGATAATACAATCGATTACGCTCATTTCCAATTAAGTAGCGACGTAAACGTATATTCTTTTTAATTATAGACTGAAAATGTAAATTACAGATCTTTCAAATACATAAACTTATACCTTTTTTCCATGGGGGTGGGTAGGCATCTTTATATATTTCTTTCGCATTGTCTACGTCCTTCGTCTGGTCTTTCACTCTGAACAAAACCATATTCAAAATAAAAATACACCTATTCGCTAAACTATCCGATTTATTTAAATAAGAACTTACATGCAGATAAAATATAATCACGTTAAGCCGTTGGTCCCGGCTGTCATTTGTAGATCTTTGACAGTCGTTACGAGTAGTCAGAAGCCAAAAGTCTGACATCCAGTCTTACCAAGGGGTATCGCATTACCCAGTTACTGGGTTGTGGAGGTCAGATAGGCAGTCGCTTCATGTAAAATACCGGTACTCAGCTGCATCCAGTTAGACTGGAAGCCGACCCCAAGATAGTTTGGGAAAAGGCTAGGCAGATGATGATGATGCAGATAAAAGATATGTCTACAAATAAGGTGGACTGTATGGATATTATCTCAATTCATTTTACCTGCCTGTTTAAATTCGGTATAACTAACCCGATCAGTAATAAAAGCTGCTGACTATAATAAAATTACCAATAATAGCTTTTGTTCAATGAGAGCTAGAAGACTGTTAAGGGTTTAGTCCAGTCACATTAACAGCCCGTTGAAATATTCGCGCAGGTGTACAATGTGATTTTATCGAAATCACTAGCGCGTTTTCACTCCCTCACACAAAGTTGAATTGGTGGAGTGAGTCGCTAAAGGGAAAACTCTCCATTTACACATGAAACATATTTTCATAGCTACATACTGTTTAATGTCCCACCTTTGCGAAACAATTTTATTGAAATGTGAAAGTAAATTGTGAGTACGTGACAGTATTGCAAAAGCCTCTTTTCTTTTTTAAAATCTTTGCCCCTCACTAGGAATTTTTCCTGTATCGTAGGTCTGTGCGTTTACAAACATTTAAACTTACACACACAAACAGCCACACCCGGAACAACTGTCTGTAGGCCATACAAATATTTCTTCCGTGCGGGGATAGAACCCGCGACTCGCAGCGCAGCAGTCGATCGCTCAACCACTGCGCCAACCGTGCCGTCAAATTCTCTTTGACTGGTCAAAGAGACTTTTAACTTTGATGAACCGCGGTATAGGGAAAACTATTTGGTTCGATATATTAATATGTTCCTAACATCGTTAAGTTTAAGCTCAAGTAATGAATCAACGATGTTAGATACCTACTTATAAGAAATAATGACGTCTGATCAAAGAAGATTTGCGCGTTGCGATTGTAATACTGCGCCCTAGGCATATGATTCATGCACCACTGATTGAATATGTTATTCCTTCAGTTAAAAGAGGGTAGATGATTGATTGGTTGACAAGGTAACATTTTTATTTTTGATCGGTTTGCCCTTGACTCTAGTCTAGGTCAAAGATGACAGAGACAAAGTCGACGAATGGTAGGAGCTTACCCAAAAGAAGCATGTTCACTCTAACTTTGGAGAGATGAGGGTTGTAAGCGTTCAGAAACACAGACGCAAGCAGAGAGTTCCACTCCTATAATGATATTATTTAACTGAAATTATAATATAGTTTTTCCTTTATAACCACCCTATCCAAAGAAGATTTTAATAGGATTGTCGTCTTTCGTATTGTATTTATCGTTAGTTTTATCTACCTTCCTATTGTTTTTCAATTTAAAACACAAAGAAATTCACATACTTTGACATTTTCTCTCATGCTCTGCAGCACCGTCAGATGTGATCTCCCCTTCTTGCAAGCAACGCGCGTGCTGATAACCTTGACCTTTTTATTGACTAGGACGAAGACGTATAGGGGCGTCGTGACGACCCTTTATTTTGGGGTCAACTTCATCACCTTGAAACTACTTAAGTACTTACTTTAGAATGGTTCATCAAGGATGAACCATTGTCTAGTCAACAGGCAAATACGTGAAAAGGTGTAAAGTTAATACGGTTCTGCAACAAATTGTTAAACTGAGTCTGCTATTATTTTGTGACGGTCATGTTTTTTTTTCTTCGGTACCTACTGTGCAAAGTATTTGTCCGGTTTTCCAACGAGCTATTCAGTAACCAAACTTCCTCTTGAAGTTGATTTTTTTACACGCCAATCTCATGTCAAAAACTCACTCTAGCTAGATACACCTTTTGTTATGATGAGTTAGCCTAGCGCCGCGGCGCTAGGCTAACTCATCATAACAAAAGGTGTGTCTCATCATAACAAAAGGTCGTCGTTTGCAGTGCATTGTGGTAATTAGTGCTTGCAAGTCGAATATTCGGATATTCGAAGATTCGACTCATTTCAATATTCGAATAGCAATATAAGTTAAATTCTAATATTTTGAAATCATCTGATTTTACGTGCTCGTGTCTTATTTTTGTGGTATTGGCACATCAAAGGGATAATGGGGGCACTGATACCAAAGCATAGTGTTTCAAACACGAGTGACTATTGATTGATTGGCAGTAAGCAGCGCGTGTCGCCGCCAATCGGTTATCGAGAATAGACCATTGAAATTAAGACCCGTTGGACGCTACCGTTGCCGTTGAGTTACACAGACGGTTTGTCGTTGATTTAATTTGCTAGTTGGAAATTATGGATATTCTATGCGAATCTTTAATAGTCACATTTCTTCTATATATCTATTAAAATCCAAAAAGGGTACAAAGATAAACGGTACAAGCACAAAATGAGGAGGAAAATACGAGGAAATCCTATAAATTACACGATTCCTGCTATAATATTACCCGCGTAATATTAAGATCATTGTCAAGGGCAACGGTCCGTCGTGTTTAAATATAGAACCGAGGGGAATCGATGAGGGGTCGCGTAAAATTCGGAGGGTTGCCATTGTTACAAAATACAACTTTGTACTGCTCAAAAGGGAATTACAAATAAATTAAGAAGAAATAAATTAAGTTGAAATGAGACATTACGTACTAAGGTACCTATTCAACAGCATTAGGTAAAATAAATCTATGAAAATGTGATGGTTGATGATACTTCCAACAACTAATTAGATAATTATAGCATTATTTTTAATTTAAAATTACTCATTCATTTTTATCTGCATACTACCCGCAATGCGTTGGCGTTGAAAGTTAACATAAGTATTGCTATTTATAAAACAACCGATGTTTGTAATTGTTGCGAGTCATAATAAAATGTTTTTTTTTGTTGTGCGTATCGGTTACTTGATATTGCACTCATGTGTAGGAATTTCTTTTGCGTTGACGTCAGCGTCGTAAGCGCCTCTGGTGCAGATACTTGTCCGAATGTTGTACGTGCCAAACTGCCAGTAACGAAAGTATGTTTATAGTTTTATACTTTACGCCAAAAGGCATGGAAATAGTTATCTTCTATATGTATACAGGGTGTAACGGAAAGGGTGTATACATATTTAAGGGTGTGCTACAGACCATCAAACTGAACATGTTTCTTCATCGGACCAACATCGTAATGGCGAAAAAAATATCTACTCCACCATACATAATTTCAATACCTATTCGATCCAAATGTATGGGGCAGCTGATATTTTTTTCGCGATTACGATGTTTGTCAAATGGAGAAACATGTTCAGTTTGATGGTCTGTAGCACACCCTTAACTATGTATATACCCTTTCGGTTACACCCTGTATATAAAAATGAAATGACGTTTGTTAGTCTCACTAAAACTCGAGAATGGCTGGACCGATTTGGCTAATTTTGGTTTTGAAATATTGGAGAAGTCCAAGGAAGGTTTAAAAGGTAAGGAGGGTAGAGTAGGATAGGGTAGGGTAGGTAGAGAAGGGAAGGGTAGGGTAGGTAGAGAAGGGAAGGTAGGAAGTAGGTAGATAGCAACACATGGTACAGCTAGTGTATTATTGTATCCAAGAACAACAAACGATGGGGCACCTGTCCCCGTAGGTATTCACAAACGCTCGGATTCGATTTCGATTCGATAAGTCGTTTGTCTATCTTGTTTTGGCATTACGAAAGCGAGCGAGATAGACATATGACTTTCCGAATCGAATCGGAGCGTTTGTGAATACGGGGGCTGATATCGTGTCCAGACTGTGAAGATTATACGCTACCAACACATAGTAGTTGGTAGTTGGGTAGCGAATCTCGTAAGTCCATCACAAAGCGTCTGTCTGAGCGCTGTTTGTCTGTGTCACACACATCGTTGCAACTAAAGCCCCATTACAATATTCTCACAGACAGCCCTGGTGGGTTTCACTGGTCCGTGTGTCAACCTGTAGAGTGGAAATGACGTCGTTGAAGTTAAACATATACCTAACAACACACATAGTTCGTCGATATGACAAAATCGTGGAATTCATAATATTCGAATGAAAACGGTGCGAAGTCCCTCTACCAAGCGAGAAAATTGCAGCGAACTCATATTTTTGAAATTATTCAGACATTGAAAACGCACCTTAATAATGTGATACTCTGTTCGTACACAGCTTCAAAGCACCCACCGTAGTCAAACCGAAATAAAGATAGTTTTAGTTCCAATTCTGTGGTTTCCGATCATCAATCGTCTGGTTATGTGTCAATATTTCTAAATTTAATAAACTAAATACTAATAAACTATTATCAACTTATAAATTAGTTATAAATCCTTTCTCGTAAATCATCATCATCATCATCATTTCAGCCCAAAAGACGTCCACTGCTGGACAAGCTGCACTGCTGGTAGAAATCAGCCCCTACTGTGATCTTGAGATTTTATATGATGATGATGAGTCCAAACTATGTAACATGTTACATGAAGACATGTTCAATGGAGAGGTTACTAATGTTTTATTAATGTAGACGTGTTATATGCCAGTAATTTTGTGACAGGTTACTTAATCTGGTCGCGCCGTAAGGCATAAATCAATATGCCTTACATTATACGGTACAATTTATGTTAGGTAAATGCTCTCCCTTCAATCTATTGTTACCTTTGACATTTATGTATGTCTTTCGTAATTGTTATAGGACGCTCCCTTTTAAAGCTTTCCCCTCGCATTTTTAATTGCAGAAACAGGAAACTCTATTTAAATATAGGTGAAATGAACTGTGACGTCAGTATTACGAATCTCCGAAATAATTAGTAATGCTTGCTGTTTGTTTTAACAAGTAATTTTTTTTATTTATTTTTTATTTAACAATTTATGTACACACATAATACAGAGAAGAAGAAAGGAACAGAAAATAGGTACAAAGGTAATGCTTATTTCTAAAGCAATCTCTGATTTAATGACATGTTGATGATGTTATTCATGAGATGAATAATAGAGAAGCAAGGAATACTAACACTGGCAGGAAAATGATGACGATGAAATGTTGATAAAATCACATTCAAACACGGTTCAGCCCATAGTTTCATATTCCTTCCAATGGAAGTCAAGTCGCTTATACACTCGCTATATTACTTTAATAATTTTATTTTTTTTTCAATATTAATATAAAATGAGTTTTAGCTAGTAAAACCACTTTAGGACTATAATTAATATCTGCTACTGAACTACCTGTACATTTTTTGTAAAATTAATATTTTAAGAAAGTTCTTTTATTTTTTTATATTTTTTTATATTATGGATAAAACACTCGTCTTGGTTATAAAAGCAAAATGGTAACAGCCTGTTATCATTGCATGCTTCACCAAACTAAATTAATAAACCTTTATAGGGCCACTATTTTAATTAGGCACTTTCGAAACAGTCCTTGATGCGAAGCGGATATGTGACAATGGAGCGTGCGCGGTGCTTTGAGCGAGGTTTTATTCGTTTAGCTCTTAGCCTATGATTACGATCTGGGTATTCGAGCTTCTCCCTCCCGAGTTTTAATCCCGCTTATACAAGGTGTAAACCAACACTTCATGAAACCTTCAACCAAGCAATCTGTACTTCAAACTAAGTAACTCTACGCAAATAAATTTGATAGGAAACGACTTTTTTTTTGGGTGAAAAATCAACTTTTGCGTTAGAACTCAATGTGTCGCAATCAAAATATTGTGCTGATGGATGGATTGAATAGTACGGTGGTCGGGAAGGTATTTAAAGTAAAATTATAACATTAAAAACTACTTTAAAAAAAAGTTGGAACTTTGACCTCCAATATCTCTGTAACTAGGAGGTTTCCACGTATGGTCCAGAACAACAAAGTGATCGCAATGGCGGGGAGAACAAACGCCTTTTGGCTTCATTAAGGGTCTTTATACACCCTTTATGTAAAGTTCTCGTTTGACAAGCATGGGGCCAATTACTTGGAAAGCATTATCGAAGTGTAACTGGGCTTGATACTTACCCAAGCAGCATAATGATCTATATATAAGCTGTATTTGTGTTCGTTTTATACTCTAAGCTGTATAACCACTTATAAAGAACAGATGAGTGTAAAAATGGGTCATTTTATTTAGCTGTTTGAATAAAAACCAGCTTGAAGTGTTCATCTTTTCTACACTACGAAACAAAATTGTTTAAAAACGTTTTATTATTGCTGCGAAATCAGAGCTCCTGCGATTGAGTTATTTATTTGTACCTATGTAGTTACCAACATGTTGCTGTGATGCGATTGCTTTTTTATGCCTCTAATTAATATAAAAAGGGACTTATTTAATAAACATGCTTCATAGGAACTTTATATAAGTGACGAAATGTCCTATAGGTTAAATACCTCTGCGTAACTCCTTGATATAACAGGCGCGTTGTTAAGTTGCTTTTGAAAACATCTCAGATATTTTTTACGGTTTCTTTTGCAACAATTCAAAAGAACCAGAACAATTCATTGTTATTTCATGTTAAAACAAACTTGTGTAGAAAATTATGTTGCGGTCATTATAATATTGAAGACTTATAAGATTTCTCTCTTTTTCAGTGTTTATTGGACATAAAATTATGTTAATAAATATAAAGCGAAGATTTTTTTCTGAAAGCGACATTTTTTTTCTATGCGATGATTATTTTGGTCAGCGATAAAAACAAAATTTTTGTTTGTCTCTCATGTTATTAGCACAATAATTATCTGGCGAATGCAGACATGCTTGTGTTGGGCTCATTGTTGTCGTAGTAATCTGGGCGCCCCAATAGCAAGCGAATTCTTAGAAAAGTTCAGCATTACGCCGACCGTTTTATTAACCTCTTTTCTCATTTTTTATACGGTAATCCGATGGGAAAAATATTACGAGTTTTATTTCATTTTAGTGTTTTATTATTAAATTGTGTTCACGACAACTGCTATTGCAATTTATATTTACCTTTAAGCATTTTACTTGCTCGCATTATTTGCTCTTTGCTCGCGAATATCTGAGTTTTTCTTCGTAAAAAGCCTTTGTTATAAATAAGATTATTATATATTACCCATTTACCGAAATTCATTTTTCTGTCAACGCTGTGTTCTCACATCTATATCTATCTTCAATCTGTTTACTAGGAGGGAGTGACAGGCGAGTGGCGAGGCGCCTGGGTGATGCTGATCCGTCGAGTGATGGTCTACTATACTACCAAGGAACCTTCAGTGTGCACCGTGGACCTCAGGAAGACGAGATGCGTTGGTAAGTTTTCTTGTTATAGGAAACCAATCATTTTTTCCCGACCAATGTCGCTAACGGATCTATACTGCCGCATTCTTATTTTTTCATTTCATAAAGTAGGACGTGCATGCGGGGTGAAATCATGTCTGATTGCTATATGTGGTTCGCTCCGTCATTTATGTCCAGTTATTAGAGGCAGACAAATTTAATTAAAACTGCAGGATTCTTACCGCATTAATGAAACTTAAATCCAGATAACCCCTGTGTAGTGTGGGGGTGGAAAGGGGGGTGCATTCCAATACTATATAAACTTACTATATAACATATTGCTGGTATAAATATTTGTGAAATTAAAATGAAATACGCCCCGCCCCACATGCAATTTGTGTCCAATTAGTTGCCTATTGGTTCGATGTTTCAATTGAGGAATTTTTATTAACATGCCAACTTCAAAGTGCGAATACGCCCATTTTAATCCCATTTCAGTGGGTTTTAATTTTGTAAAATATTATCCTATATATATTGAGCAACGCTTGTATATTTGTAATCATGTTCTCGAAAACGGCTCTGACGATTTCGTGAAAGTTGCTTATAAAGCTCTATGGGGGCGAAAAATCGACCTCGGTCTCATATCTGAGAAAAATTGTTTTCTATATTTCACCCGAGCATAGCAGCAGTGGTGGCAGCCCCGACTTACGAGCAGTAAGCCGTGAGTTCGAACCCAGGCAGGCTCATTACTTTGTGTAATTTATTTCATCACCGCTGCTCTCAAAAGAACTAAAAGTTCGAAGACATGTGACATCTACCAACGCGCACTGGGCCCGCGTGGTGGTTTACATCCCACTCCCTCTCATAGATATATGAGGCCTGTGTCCCAGCAGTGGGAACATGATGGCTGATGATGATGACGATGATGACCCGAGCAGAGTACGGACGCCCAGGTATAATGTTTAATACCTGGGCAACCTAAAACCCGACTAAACTGAACCTCGGGTAAAAATAAAGATGGCGGTTATCATGCAATTTTTTAAAAACTCGATTACTATCAAGAATCGCGGAATATCGTATACATGGTATTTTCGGATAACCCTGAGTGTGAGGAATCAAATATTTTTATGACTTCAATCTTTGGACCACATAATATACAAAATATATAGTGTATGATTTTTCGTCGGTAGCGTAATCTTTGTGTGGATGCGAGTACTAGTTGTCCATACAGCTGGATATCTATGCAATTGTGTAATTACGTATATAAGGTAGGCTGAGCACGATGCCATATTTTTTTGTATTGATTATGATCTATATACTATGATTGGGACTGACAGTCATGACAAAGATATTTTTTTTAATTTAGAATAAAGTGTTTTTTTTTTCTTGTGTGAGTAAATTGCATTGTCAAGTAACTTCCGCAGATCGTGGGTACACTGCCATTTTTCTCTTCTCACAGGGTTAATTTCCAAATTATTCTGTTATAAACTTAAGGAAACAACTCCGGGTTGAGAACACTTAAGATTTATAGTGCGAGAGGGCGAACTGTACCCAATGGGTGTTGGAGTTAATAGTATAAGGGTAGGGAGAATTTGGACAAAGGCAACAATACCCGCTGCCGGTTTTTTTTTCAACTGGGTCCTACATGCAGGGGCCAAGGAGGCTTAACCTATTTGGCTCCTCCCACAAGGAAACGCCCCCTTCTAGACAAAGAACGCACGAAAGGCTGTGTTGATTCTTAACTCACATAATAAGTATGTTGGTTTATTACTATCTGATGACATCTCATTTCTAATCTTTCCACAGTTAGTTTTATGTACTTAGGCTATTAAAATTGATTTTGCAATAACTAAAAATGATACAATTGCACCACTGCACGCGTTGCATGACCACTGTAGAAACGAGTTTTATCTACGGAAGAATCGACAATAATAATGACAGATATACATGACAATGAGTCAGTTTGTCGATTCTTCCGTCGACATAGCCCGTTTCTACGGCGCACAGTGGAACGAATGTATGGGAGCGGTTGGACGTAGACATGTCCGAAAAATAAGAGTAAAATTATGACAAACTAATGATGCCATCTTATTCGATTACTTAATGCCTTCATAAATTGTGGTGATGAATTTCTTCATAACTCCCATATTTCGGGAGTAATTTGAGAAAATGTGAAATTTTACTATGAAAATGAGTGTATCGAGCTCTCTCCCTCCTGATTCCGGGCTTGTTTCAAGTAGCGGTCTCTAATATCGTAATGCTATTACTAAGAGCTATATTTAATACTAAGACACATAGTGCGCCAAATGTGCACTTTCTGGGATAAAAGGAAATGAAAATTTAAAAAAAAAAACGTTTTTTCCCCATTTGTATTTACTTTAAACCGCAGACAGACTTATTAAGAGGTCTATAAATATATTATATATATACAGAAATATATATTAACAAAAATATTCACAAGAACTGATGAGAGTATGACTTTTAAGTAAGTTGATAATAAATTACCTAGTTTCATTAAAAGTACAATAAATAATTAAGATGTAAGCTCTAATTTACTAAGTTACACATTTTAAAACAATAACATCATTTAATTATCTTCGTCATCATCATCATCATCAATTAATTCAAATTCAGAATCGATGTCCGCTAAATCATTTATGTTAACAAATTCGATATCACTTTTCTCAGAATCCGTAAGCTCATAAAATTCCTTAAAAGAAGATTTTTTTACAAACTTATTTCCTTTTGGACGGATACTTGTAACAAGTGGATCAGAAGACAGTAAAAGATTGTGCATAATATCTTCATTGCATGAGATACTGCTATGCTTTCGAGAATGCCCCTCTCTATATTTTCTAAAATCTTTATTTCTAGCCTCAGATGCCTCTTCGGATAGAAAACCAATGGGCACAATTGACATGTTCTGAACTATGTCTGGCCCATGCATTAAAATTTTATGAAGTGAAGAAGGCATATAATACCATGGGTATAACTCCACGTAAAGCTTAGCAGTATCAAAGCAGAACTCTCGGAATTTAGTTACGTTGATCTTCTCTCCTGATGAAATACACTGCAAGATCACACAGATTTTTCTTAAAAGCATAGCATCTATTCCGGTCAGTTCAGCAGATTTAGTGTAGTTTTCAAAAAATCTCCTTGCCGAGTTGCCATTGTTGGTGGATCCACTGCCTTGTTTCACAACATCGAGAAGTAAGCCCGTTTCTCTTCTTACAGCCTCTTGAACTCTTTTCTTCCTGTCATCAACTTGCCTTTTTGCTATATCACCCCTTACTTGCCATGATTTTATGTCTAATTTGTAGGAAATGTGTAATAAGCATTCCATTGAGCGAATCCAAGCGTGAAGGGTGCTTAAGCTATATTTATACATGTCCTCGTTTGCGTGTTTATCTTTGATTAACTCTAAATTATTCATTTCTTTAGGAAAAGCCTTGCATATGTCACACACTGAAGCTGCTGTATTGGATATAATGGAATGAATTTTACCATCAATCATTGTCAACAGCAGTTGGTGTTTGACACTAATTCCATCAGTGATGGTGGATGGAGTTAAGGCTTCAATCTCTGCTTCGATTTCAGCCATCTCTCTCTGCACATTTTCTTTGGTTTCCTTTATAAACTTAAACAATATTGGCCGGCAAAATGAAGTGGAAGATGGTCGCTCGTTTTCCCAAATTGTTACACCTTTTGAGACGAGCCGCAGTGGTACAAGACTAATCATAAAATTACTAGCAAGATCGATTTGCTCATCTTCACTCGTCCTTTGATGATAAATGCTTTGGCTAGATGATCCGTCAAAACCCCATTTGCTGGTCAATACGAGCTGTTGATTGGGATCAACAGGGGTTTCTAACGACCTAATAAGTCTTCTTGAGGTTAAATCCATCAAGGCTTGTAATTTGATTTTTGCAGAGCTCTCTGTAACTGTGAGATCTTCTTTGGCCGGATAGCACTTAATTTTTTCTTTAACCAACATGTAGTAACTCGGGTATTGAAGAGCTCCTTCTTGAGTGTTGAAATCCCGAAGAGTGTTATAGCGCCATTTCGATAAGTTCATCGATACATAAAGAGCCAATGCCTTCAAAGGGGATATTTCCCGTACCTGAATTGATTTACCTTCAATGAAGGCTTTGATTTTTGAGGCCTCTTCTGGATTCTCCGTCAAGTATTTCATAACATAAGCTGTATCGCTTTGTCCTGCCTTTTGAAGCGCCCTTTCGGCCGAAAACATAATTTCAGCGCTGCTACTGCTGCATGAAAGACTATCTTCAGTTCGTCTTCTTTTTTGCCGGTTACTAAGGTCCTCAAAAGATTTACGAGGACTAGGATGTGTACAAGTTGAAGCATCAGATTTAGCAGGAGAAATTATGGGCTCGATGACGTCACTTATATTTTCTGTAGAAGGTTCCATATTTTCATTCTGTAATTCCGGCCATTGAATTGCAGCCTGTAGCCAAATCTCATGTTTCTTCCGAAACTTATCTGTGCTTCTTCCAGACTGTGTCCATTTTGCATAAATGCGGTAGCAAAATCGACGACACCAGTCTTTTAAACTTGTTTCAGCACTTTCACATAACTGAACACAACTGTTATCTTTTAAAACACTGAACAAATAGTTAAAGTCGCGTAAATCTTTATGTGCGCGTGCGCATAAAGCAACGTAAATATCAAGATTTGTATTAAAATTTGGAAAATACATTGCGAGATTAGCTTGGATACAACGAGGTGTAAATCAACACTGATTTTAAAGTTACTAATAGTGACCTATTTATATAAAATCCAGGTATCCCAGGTATCCTTTGTTAAATATTGCAAGGTAATTAGTTATTGTGATAATTAGTAAATGATGCATGCTAAATTAGTGTATTAAGAGCCATTTAGTAATTAAATAATAGCAATGTTCTTATCAGTAATCATTAGTGCATCAGTTTTATATGTAAACCTTAAGTCCCTAATTATATATCCTAATTAGCTTATATCTTCTCTAATTGGCTGCTCAGAAATGTTATTGTAATAAGGTAAACCTTTAGAAAAACGGTTTTAATCAACAAAATAAACAAAAAATAAAAAAATTGTGTTATAAAATAAACATCACTCTTTATCCCAGAAAGTGCACATTTGGCGCACTATGTGTCTTAGTATTAAATATAGCTCTTAGTATTAGCATTATGATATTAGAGACCGCTACTTGAAACAAGCCCGGAATCAGGAGGGAGAGAGCTCGATACACTCATTTTCATAGTAAAATTTCACATTTTCTCAAATTACTCCCGAAATATGGGAGTTATGAAGAAATTCATCACCACAAGTTATGAAGGCATTAAGTAATCGAATAAGATGGCATCATTAGTTTGGCATAATTTTACTCTTTTTTTTCGGACATGTCTACGTCCAACCGCTCCCATACATTCGTTCCACTGTGCGGCGGTCATGCTACGCGTGCTGGTGTAAAATTGTAAAGAAAAACCTGTTATTAAATATTGTTTTCATCATTTCATGGAACACCGTGCGCGACAGACTTCTGTAAATCTTTGCAGGACTTTGCTCTTACTTGACCTACTTTTTTTTGGGACAACTTTTGCTGATGCTAGCGGTAAACCTTGTTACTTGCTTTGTCGCATCTGCTTCGTTTGGCAACGCCAGGAGATAATAGTACTACCCATGGGGAATTTAATTATAATTACCTCGCAGAGCACCTAAATTTTTTCTAAGAAAAAAATGTTTGGAGCAGTTATGAAAAATCAAGATTTTTCTGGAACGAGAAATGTATGATAATGTACTTACTATATTTATGATTTTTTTATCTACATCATATATACTACTCACTATACATCATATATAATACACTACATCATAGTAGGTAATTTTAATATGAAAGACAACAGAAATATTTTTTTTAATGAATAATTGGATACATAATAATAATAAATGGATAGAGTGTAGATGACTTTTTATGCTCAAAAATAAAAATAAATGTAGTTACAAAAATACGAGTTCTTAATGTTTATCCCACAATGATCAAGGCATGCAGGTGACTCTTGTATTGAAGTGAGGATTTGTTAGCGCTTCCGTCAGTCCGTTCCGTTAGTCAGAGCCGATATTAGCAAAATATGGACGGGGCCAAGATGGCTCCAGCATCTTTATGACCTCCTTCGTGCCATTTAAGCTGACTGTCGGTGACGGAGATGTTACTTTTTGGACTAATCCGAAACCCAATTCCGCTTCATATAGTCGTCAAGTGAAGTTCAGTTTCACGAACGAAAGAAAAGTCAAAGTAATCGATAAAAAAAAAAACAAAAAGAAACTAGCCCCACCGAGTGCGAAAAATAAAGTGAATTGTAAACTGATGCTGACGATGATCAATGGGAAAGATTTGTACTTATCTTTCAGAAACAAAATCTAACGCATTGTGTTTCATCAGGCCCCTCAGAAAGTATTGCGAAAAAAAGTTTTTATATATGGGAGACTGGCCAGTTATTATGTTTTTCGAAAATATGATTATTTATAAGTAAAAATAAGTAAGTTCCAATTTCAAAATTTCCCTCCACATTTTTTGCGAGTTAATTCAAAGTATTGTGTCTCACTGAAATATGGATCTGCGCCGGGAACATTTTAGAGCTATGATTTTATACGATTTCAAGTGTCGCCTGAAACCGGATGAATCGTACGATAGACTTCAAATGGCATTCATGGATGAAGGCCCTTCCAAGGCAACCGTGTATCGTTGGTATAACGAATTCAAGCGCGGTCGACCAACTTTGGGGGATGACGAAAGAAGCGGTCGCCCTTTGACGGCTGTTACCGAAGAAAACGTGCTAGCAGTGAAAAATTTAATCCAAGACAATAGGCGAATTACATATCAGGAGATTCAACACATATTGAAGATTGGATCGGGAAGCGTTCACGAGATTCTACACAGCCATCTTCGCGTGAGGAGGATAGTATCACGCTGGGTGCCGCACAACCTCACCGATGCTCAGAAGCAGGCCCGGGTGGAATGGTGCCGTGATATGCTTAACAAATTTGAAGCAGGCTCGTCTCGGCGTGTTTACGACATCGTTACAGGTGATGAGTCCTGGATTTATCAATACGACCCAGAAACCAAGCGCCAGTCGACTGTTTGGGTGTTTCAAAATGAGCCAACGCCTACCAAAGTGAAGCGATCTAGAAGCGGGGGTAAGATTTTGATCGCTAGCTTTTTTAATTTGACTGGCCACTTGGTATCAATTCCCTTACGGGATCAAAGAAGCATTAATGCCGAATGGTATACTTCCAAATGTTTGCCAGAAGTTTTCTCTGTTATAAGCAACAAGCGACCAAACACAGGGCTCCGCGGGCTACTGCTCCACCACGACAATGCACCTGCGCACACCGCACTCAAAACGAGGGACTTCCTGGACAGCACGCCAGTCAAACTCCTGGGTCACCCTCCTTACAGCCCTGATCTAGCACCGTGTGACTTCTTTTTATTCCCAAAAATAAAAAATCAGCTCAAAGGGATACAATTTTCGTCGCCGGAAGATGCGCTGGCTGGGTTCGAGCAGGCTGTAAACGAGGTGTCTGCGGCGGACTGGAAAAAGTGTTTTGAAAACTGGTTTAGGCGCATGAATCTTTGTATAGAGGCTGGTGGAAAGTACTTTGAAAAGATTTAATAAAAATATATGTACGTATAGAACAATTTTTTTTAGTTTCGCAAAACTTTCTGAGTGTCCCACGTATATGTACATATATAGATTGGGTTGGAAGAAGTGCTTGACTGCAGATTTGCTGTGATTTTGCAGGCCATAAGGTCTGGAGAGGTACTTTTTGTCACCAAATTCAAAGATTTTACTGAGACAGTCCAAAGATGATGATGTGTGGAATTCGTATGATTGGTTCTACATGCCATCGGCGTTTCCAAACGTTGAATCTGCAAATTTTTAAAACCATATCCCGTGCACACAATGACCACATCTGTTTACCGTCCGGACCAATAGTTAGTAGTACACACAAAAAAGTACCGTTTTTGTGCGGGCCAATAGGAAACAAACGAAAAAAAAGGACCAAGAAAGAAAAAGATTTTAAGTGTTTATAGCGGCCGGGCGCTGCAAGTATGTATAGTCCTTACGGTAGTTAAGATTCTACGTAAGTGTGTGACCCATGGAGCAGATATAATTTTATTGAACGCAATGCATGCCATTTGGGAGCTTGTTAGAAGAAGCGTCGGAAGCCCGCAATAAAGATTTTAGGAGATTTATGGGAACATAATTCTTCGAAAAAGAGTAGGCAAGCGTCTGTTTTCGAGCATAAAAAGACATGTCAAAAATGATTGTTTTGAGTCTAAGCGGGTGCATCTGAATACCAGTTTTTTACATGGAGCGACTGCCTGTCTGACCTCAACAACCCAGTCTGTACTGCACGCGTTGCATGACCACTGTAGAAACGAGTTTTGTCTATGGAAAAATTAACAAACTGACTCATTGACAAAAAAGTGTTCAGTCCATCATAGTTTTCACTGAACAACCAAAAGATCGTCAAAAGATCGTCTCCGTTCAAAATTCCTGCAATGATTGGTATGTAGGCGTCACAATTTGTGTAACGAAGTTAATCGTCAATAAATACATTGTGGCGACGTCCCGGATGTCACATAATTACGTTTTATTAGCTGGCTGGCACAAACATACGGCTTTGTATGTTACATGTTTCCGCGAGATAAAAAATATTTTACAGTACCTAGTTGAAGGTCACAGTTTTATGTTACGCTAGGATTACGCAATTTGACCAGAAATCTGTTAATAATATTACTCGATATAGTTCACAGAATAAGTAACCTGAAGTGTCAAGTAAGCCGTGCTTGCCGAGGTTGGTCTGTGGATGGGTGACCATAATTACATATCGAGTTTCCTCCGTGCCTCGGAAAGCACGTTAAATCGTTGGTCCCGGCTGTCATTTGTAGATCTTTGACAGTCGTTACGAGTAGTCAGAAGCCAAAAGTCTGTCATCCAGTCTTACCAAGGGGTATCGTATTACCCAGTTACTGGGTTGTGGAGGTCAGATAGGCAGTCGCTTCATGTAAAATACTGGTACTCAGCTGCATCTGGTTAGACTGGAAGCCGACCCCAAGATAGTTTGGGAAAAGGCTAGGCAGATGATGGAAGTGTCAAGAAAGCCGTAGAACTGATAACCGTTGGGGTAGACGTGTTCTTGATTGGAGACCGCGAATCGGCAAGCGTAAGGTGGGACGCCCTCAGGCTCGGTAGAGCGACGATCTTCGCGGGGTAGTTGGTAGCAACTTCAGCCATCATGCACGTCAACCATATTGAAAGGAACTAAATGACCCGACACACCCGCCACCATCAGCGAGACATTTGAGTGAGCATGACATTCACTCTACCGCCAGGAAAAATTCGCGTCAATGAAAGATGTAGGTAACCTACATCTCAGTACTATTGCAGTAATCAGTAAATGGTGCCTTTACAGTACACAGTACTCACACATGTGCTATGCAATTATATAATACTAAGAGATTGAATCTAATACAATGCAAAGATATTCAATTAAAGACAATCTTCTGCAGCTTTCTTTTTGATTGCCCCTATGGTTGTGGCGCAGGACCAGCATTGAGCCAAGCATATTTTGTACATATTTACATTTTAGCTAGACATGATATTGTTGTCATGTAAAAATCTTGTAATCACAGGAGAGTTGCTCGTTAACATGTATTCAAGTTTACGTCTGGATTAGAGAAAGGTTTAAGGGATTAACGGAAAAGGAATTTTTAATACAGTTGCTCAAAAAGTGGCAGGGACGTATAGCGTTCGGGATGTGGGCTATTACACACTCGAGCTTTTTCTTTACCTTTCCCGAACTCGTGCGTACTCTTTCCCAACTGTCAAAATAATGTCTATTAAAAAGAAAAAAAAAAACAACTACGGAGTTTTTACTAAAAAAAAATCATAGAAGTTTTAATGATTCATGCAAATATTTCTAAAACGAAGCTACTAATTTGTTTCAATATCAGATTTAATGATTTGATTCAATGAGTTAGGTTAGGTTTCATTTCATTTTCATTTCATATCAATAAAAAAAATCTAATGAAGGCTTGGCTGTATGGGCATAGTTCCCTTTGCCTATCCAGAATGAGTGAAGAAAACAAAAAAAAAACTCTGCTAATATTCTTTTACTGTTGGCGCCATTTTCCAAAAATGTTCTTTATTAAATTGCTTCATTCTTTCGCAACTGTATTAAAAATAGTTGTTCAATACACGTGCGGAACCGTCATTGCAACTTGTTCCGACTATCAACCCTCACCTTCGGCTGCGCCTCGGCTCGGGTAGACATTTGTCGGAACTCTTTGCAATGACAGGCTTTCCGCACTCGCAATGAAATATACTATTTAACAACGAAGGGGCAAAGAAAATGGTGCTACAAGGAGTGAAACAACTCATATTGTGTAGTACTATTTAAATAAAAAATATTGGTACATTTCATTTGTGTAGCCAAACCCCAAAAAAGAAAGTTTTGTTTTGTTTACCTACTATTGCAGGGTTTCTTTATGTATAGTATGATATCCTAAAAGGGTTTTTAGGGAAAAACTTATTCAGCAGAATAGGTTTAGCTCATGGTCTGCTAAATAAATAAATTATAAGCGCTCAACTGCTTCAACAATCGTTTTTTTCTTAAATTCCATACCATCATTAAAAATATTTCAAAAACTACCTACGTTTAGTCTATTGAGTTGTAAGCGTTTTAAAGTTAAGGTAATGTTTGAGTGTTGTTCTGTGTGCCCACAGTGACGCAGGAGGCTGACGAGGAGACCAAGTCCTCGTGCCCAACAGACGGCAGCGACAACCTACTGTTGGACTGCCCGCACGCTACGTTGTACCTGCGATTCCCGCACGAAAGAGAACTGAAAGTAAGATTTCTTCTTATTGACTGGACCCATACACGGTGTAGGGACAACGAAGCGCAAATCTACGAAGTAATATCAAAACTTCTTCTTCTTTTAAATAATAACTTTTGTTATATAATACGTAACAGTTTGCGCGCCGATGTCCCCTCTTACGTAGTAGTACGAAACAAGTTATTTAGGAATGCAAATCGGTAATTTTCATAAGTCTAAATGAGAACAAATCACTTTGCAAGCCACCATGGTGTTAAATAATTTATTTTCAACTGATTTACGGGCCTTAAAGCCTAGATGATTAATAGGTTTTCTTTGTTGTTTTTATTTAATTCCGTTCTTTCTTCTTGTTTCATATTTCTTAAAGAAATATGTTAAGTGCTAGCAAAGTACGGCAGTAGCAGCGCCACCTTTGGTCCGTAATTTTGTGGGCAAACTGGCGGGATGCCGCCCCTCGCACCAGCTGGGATGAGGGGTGGGAATAAACCTTTCACATCCTCCGTATAGATGGCATTACAGGACACATACAGATTGGCAACATTTTCTCAGTGAAAACGTGCGAATTAGATGTTTCTTTTTGCCATTGGTTTTGTTTTATGAGCACATAAAATCTTTGATTACTATCACATAGCTTTAGCTCATTAGACACCAAAAAAGTTGAAAGTAATCTTAAATTTTCTTGCTGACAACCTTTCATTATTATCTGTTCCTTTCATTCTTACCATTTTGATCATGCATCAGAAAGAGACAAACGTTCGCTTGATTGTATAGATTCAGACGTCCCTCAAATACCCATCCCTCCGAGTTATGCTTGTGTGAAACACTCGCATCTTAGATTGCTGCGTCATGCCATCTCTGGAATCGTTCAGAACACCACGCACGTTCGTGATCGGAACGTTTGTCAGCTCATTGTGATAAGTTCGACGCGAAAAGTAGTGAGCGTTACAATAAGCCACAAATAGTGAACGTGTTGAATCAGCAACAGCCAGTTAACCTTGAGAACTAACTAGAACCAGTTAAAATGGGTGATAATCTGCAACCGGAGAACGTGGAGCAGCGGGAAAATCAGGAAAATCAGGAGGATCTGGAGGAGCCGCTAATACCCCATCATCTACAGAACGATGTGGCGCCAGAAGAAGCTCAGGCCGTGGAACCGCGTCCTCACCTCCTTAACGTCCGGGAAGTCATACTGCCTCCGCTGCCGCCTGTAAACGGCCTCATCCAGATGCCAAATGGACCTGGCAATCATCAGGAGGTGTTGCTAAATTTGGGAGAACACCTGGGACGTTACATTAATTTGGCAGATTTGATAGCCCGTGACAATGAACCACCCATAGATATGGGAGAAATTCGCGATCTTCTCGATGCGATTGATTTAGTTGATGATGAAGAAGCTGCAGAGAACAACGCTGAGAGACGCGACAACCCGGACGATGAACCACCAGCTGAAGACAAGCATGACGACAGCGACGGCAGCGACGACAGCGACGGTAGCGACGGAGGAGAACCCCCCCAAGCAGTGGGCCATGTCGTGTTCATGGGGACAGTGGATAAATATTAATTATGTTGATATCATCACCAGCAAGGAGTCTTGGGAATAAAGTGCCAAGTTAACAGTGGTGCTGCTAAACATATTACCGAAATGCACAAACATGCAAACTCTCTGTATGCCACTTTATCGGAGCTACAGTTTTCAGTAATAAAAAAGTAGATGTCGTTTTCATAATATTTCTAATTACCTCCATAATTCCTAACTTGTGTACCTTTCAAATTGTGAGAAATTTCGATGTTAATGTTTTCTGGAACCGGTTTGTGCAAAAAGGAAGGAATAATCCCTACGGAATGTTCAGGGTAAAAATGAAATTGTATTTTCTGAGCATGATCTATCCGCATGAAGGTCTATATTTGATTTTATGTGACTAGTACTTAATAATCATAATCATCATAATCTTTATATACAGTACTTGTGTAGCAGCATTATGGAAAATAAACATGTCAGAACTACGAGACAACAAGAACTAATTCGCCTATCTACATGTACAACGTGTAAATTACGTATTCACCTATAACAAATGCTGACCGTACAAAAAGAACAGTATTTTTTTTAAATGTATTGTATAATGTAAGATTTAATCTTTTTTACAAATATAGTAATAATACTTATACCTTATGCTTAATGGATAAAAGCATTTCGATATATTTACCAATTAAAGTGATGTATATAACCAGTTCATGTTTTTTCATTGCACTTTTACCAAGTAGGGTATTGAGTAGGTTTTTTTTTCACACCTGTGCGAATAACAAAGAATATTTTGAAGTGAGTTCGCGAATAAGCTATATCACATTGATGATGTAGGCAAATAAACTTTTCCCGTCGGATTACAGTGGCCGTGACACATCAACATCACACACATCACACCATAACACATCACACCATCACACATCACACTCGAACACATCCCGGGTTTGTCTGAACTGTGTGAACCTTTCAACGTAAGGCGAGCGGAAGCGAATAAATAAATGCACATAGTACAGCGAAGGTATCACTCAATTAAATGATAATTGATACTACTGTAGTTGAGGATTATGACAGAGCTGCTGAGTAGATTGAGTGGCAAAAAACTTTATGTTCACAATGAATCATAACATAGCATCACGCCTATAATCTTCGGGAGGATAGGCAAAGGTGTGCCTAATCTTACACCCACATTTCACCGTTCGCCGCAGTTCTATATCTCTGAAACACTAAATCAAAACCAAACTTATTAAGGAAGCAATTTTTAATTCGTTTTATTTGCAAAGCCCTGGTAGGTGTAGGTAAATCTAATGAACTAATAATAAAGCTGAAGAGTTTGTTTGCTTGAACGCGCTAATGTCAGGAAATCCTTGTCCGATTTTAAAAATTCTTTCAGTGTTAGCCCATTTATCGAGGAAGGCTATTGGCTATATATCATCATGCTACGACCAATAGGAGCGAAGCAGCAATGAAAAATTTTGCGAAAACGGGGAAAATAAGCTAGTGATTAAAAGTCAATGATTAATACTTTATATACCGGGCACAAATCTAGATTCGCTGCTACTGAGAAATTCCTGATAACCCAATAACGCCCTGCTCGACCTGGGAATCGAACCTCTCTGCTCAGCTCTCGTGCTTGCGACTACTTAACCAACGCGGCAGTCACATAGATCCATAGAATATAATATATATATATATAGATATCCATACTAATATTATAAATGCGAGTCACTCTGTTTGTTTCTTTGTTACCTTTTCACAACTAAACGGCTGATCGGATCTAAATGAAATTTGGCAAGAAGATAGATTTCCACCTGGGGAAGGACATAGGCTATATATCATCACGCTACGACCAGTAGGAGCGGAGCAGCAATGAAAAATGTTGCGAAAACGGGGAAAATGTGACGCAGACGAAGTTGCGCGGGACAGCTAGTAGAATATATAATCAAAGTGTGAGCAAACGAAGTGGGTGAAGACGGCTAGCGGTGGCGCATGGCGGAAGCTTTGCTTTAGGTACACTTGATATAAATCCTTCTGAAACCATATCAAAACCAAACTTATTTAGAAGGCACTTTTTAATTCGTTTTATTTGCAAAGCTCTGCTATGCGTAGGCTACATCTTAGATGAAAAGTCGGTGATTAATACTTTGAACTGGAGTTAGAACTAGTAAAGATGCGAGTCTAGCTGATCCCAGCATGCGTTGCAATGCACTTGTTCCTACCCACTACTTACCTACCTACCTAGAAAACTTTAAAACGTTTAAAAAATTTTTGAATTAAATCGGTTAAGTAGTTCTCAACTTATGGCATGACCAAGGGGAATAGGGATTCATTTATGTATATATACAGGGTTATTGGTAAACACCAACAACCTCTTAAGAGGTAATTCTACTCATCATTACACAAGTAATTGTATTTTATCATATGTATGTTAGACTGTAAAGTATACCAGGCCCCTCAGAAAGTATTGCGAAAAAAAGTTTTTATATATGGGAGACTGGCCAGTTATTATGTTTTTCGAAAATATGATTATTTATAAGTAAAAATAAGTAAGTTCCAATTTCAAAATTTCCCTCCACATTTTTTGCGAGTTAATTCAAAGTATTGTGTCTCACTGAAATATGGATCTGCGCCGGGAACATTTTAGAGCTATGATTTTATACGATTTCAAGTGTCGCCTGAAACCGGATGAATCGTACGATAGACTTCAAATGGCATTCATGGATGAAGGCCCTTCCAAGGCAACCGTGTATCGTTGGTATAACGAATTCAAGCGCGGTCGACCAACTTTGGGGGATGACGAAAGAAGCGGTCGCCCTTTGACGGCTGTTACCGAAGAAAACGTGCTAGCAGTGAAAAATTTAATCCAAGACAATAGGCGAATTACATATCAGGAGATTCAACACATATTGAAGATTGGATCGGGAAGCGTTCACGAGATTCTACACAGCCATCTTCGCGTGAGGAGGATAGTATCACGCTGGGTGCCGCACAACCTCACCGATGCTCAGAAGCAGGCCCGGGTGGAATGGTGCCGTGATATGCTTAACAAATTTGAAGCAGGCTCGTCTCGGCGTGTTTACGACATCGTTACAGGTGATGAGTCCTGGATTTATCAATACGACCCAGAAACCAAGCGCCAGTCGACTGTTTGGGTGTTTCAAAATGAGCCAACGCCTACCAAAGTGAAGCGATCTAGAAGCGGGGGTAAGATTTTGATCGCTAGCTTTTTTAATTTGACTGGCCACTTGGTATCAATTCCCTTACGGGATCAAAGAAGCATTAATGCCGAATGGTATACTTCCAAATGTTTGCCAGAAGTTTTCTCTGTTATAAGCAACAAGCGACCAAACACAGGGCTCCGCGGGCTACTGCTCCACCACGACAATGCACCTGCGCACACCGCACTCAAAACGAGGGACTTCCTGGACAGCACGCCAGTCAAACTCCTGGGTCACCCTCCTTACAGCCCTGATCTAGCACCGTGTGACTTCTTTTTATTCCCAAAAATAAAAAATCAGCTCAAAGGGATACAATTTTCGTCGCCGGAAGATGCGCTGGCTGGGTTCGAGCAGGCTGTAAACGAGGTGTCTGCGGCGGACTGGAAAAAGTGTTTTGAAAACTGGTTTAGGCGCATGAATCTTTGTATAGAGGCTGGTGGAAAGTACTTTGAAAAGATTTAATAAAAATATATGTACGTATAGAACAATTTTTTTTAGTTTCGCAAAACTTTCTGAGTGTCCCACGTATATCTATGGGCCAAAGTTGCCTGAAAATAAATGTATGTTGTTGTTGTTGTTATTATGAACAACTTTTACTATGAGACGAAACCCGAAATCGTGAAATAAAATCAGCTGTTCCCTACATTTTGACGACTTATGTGAACATAAAGTACCTACGGAACAGCTGGTATTTCTTTCGCGATTTCAGATTTGCTCCCGACCTCTTAGGAGGCTGTTGGTGTTTTACCAATAACCCTGTATATATGTATATATTATATTTATATGTAGATATACATACATAAACATTTATGATGGGCTTCTGAATAAAAAATTATACTTAACTCTAAGACGTGACGACCTGGTAAAGTTTGCGGGGCAAACATGGACAGAGATAGCACTGGATTGAGAGGTATGAAAGTAGAAAGGGGACGTCTTTGCCCAGCAGTGGGACACAACCTAAGCTGGTTAAAAAAATATTAAGATATTAATTATTGTATAATCTTATGACGAGTCACTACTGCATAGTGTATCATCACCTGCCTGCTTTTCCCAACTAAATTGGGGTCGACTTCCAGTCTAATCCAGCTGACTACCAGTATTTAACATGGAGTTACTGCCTATCTGACCTGAGTACCTGCACCTACCTAAACATAATATTACATGCCTATACTGTACTGAGTAAGCCAAGCAAGCATTCTGTACTTCAAACTAAGTAGGACTAAACGAAATTAATTGCTTAGGAAGCGACTTTATTATTGGTATGTAAATTCACGGTTTGCGGTGGCGCTAAATGTAACGCATTCCAAACATTGTGCTGTTGGATGCACTGAAAAATACAGTAGGCATGCAGGTATACAAAGTAAATTTAGAACATTAAATAAAAACGTGTGGAAATCTTTGAACTTTGACCTTCAATAAAGATGGTTCCCAGGTGATCGCAACGTCGGGAACAATTCGTACCATTCGGTTTTTTTGGATGTTTTACACCCTTTATACTCATGTTAAAATAAGAATAGATATACATTATCAGGCAGATAACGTGGAAAGAAGCTGGTATTCTTGACACCTTACACTTTTACCAACACCTACCAGTTGTTTCTTGCAAATAGAATTCGATGCTGTTGTGTTGGTCCAGCGCATTAGTAAGTATATTTAAAAGTCTTGATTCTATATGCTCTGTATATTCCAGGGTTGGCGCTACATGGTGAAGCTGGCGGCACACAACAATGGCGCCCACATCCACCACCAGCAGCTCACCAAGGAAGATGTACCGGCCATCGTGGATAAATGCCTTAGTTTTATTTATGCTCATGGTATGTTAACGCCTTTAGTTGTGGTAGAGTAAGTCTGTAAATGGTATGGGTGACCGAAAAGTTACTTGGAAATCGGTATGTGATAACGGCGGAGAAATGAATTAAGTTTTAAGGATGAATGTGTTGACTATGAAAGTAGGAAAACACCAATATTTATTATTACGGAGATAACAAATAATAGAAAAGTATAGACGACCCCAAGTGAATCAAGATAAGTGCAGGAGTACAAGTAATTGCGGGACTGTGGACGGTGAGTAATGGGCTAGCTCATGTCCGTCCGTCTTATGACGACAGGCCGTGCCGACGGCGCGTTTGTGTTCCACGCGCCCCTCAAGGATATGTCAGCAAATCGGAAGGGGTCCGAGATGGCCGATGCCTGCCAGGGCTGCGGGACTGTTCGAAAGAAATACCGTGTACCTGGAACACAAAGGGCTAAGAAGAAACATGGATGGGTTTTAGTTAGTACAAGTCTGACACTCATTTGATGATTTCCCATCGGCAAAAAAAGAAAAGATGGGCTAGCTCGGCAAGGTATACAAGTAAAGCGGCATGATATAACCCATGCATCCATCCTAGTGTAAGTTATTACTAAAGATAGCTTTGTAAGAGAAAGATGGTTATTATGGCTGAAAGGAAGTGAAATCAGCGAAGACAATAAACTAATTTGTCGATTACGCCGATCCCAATCAAGTAGGGATCATCATTATTCTCTAGCCCTTACCACAATTTATTAGGGGTCGGAGCGTCTTCACCTTCCATACTACTCTTTCCCTTTTCCTTCTAAGTAAGGATAAAGGCACGAATAACGGCATGATGTAAACGTTCATGTTGGGTTGTTATGATTGTGTTACAGAACTAGGGCTTCTCGTTGTATTTCCCCTTTGAGAAAAAACTCGCCTGGGAAAGTACTATTATCACCCTTATGTTTGCCACCAATCAGCGTTGCTCTGATCGAGTTTTGAATCCGGGCAAGGGATTTATGATATTTTTATATCATTGAATGTGGGTGTCCTTTTCTAGTGTGAGTGCCGTTTGTTCGATTTAATGACAAACAACACATTGCCCCGACCATTTTACAAGCTTTTATTTAACTTGCAATGTTTGTGTGTTCGGTATGAATCTTGGGTGCTAAATTTGAATTACTTCCCGATGTCCGATTGAGCTGAAATTTTCCACACACCTTTAGTTCTAATGACAATACATTCTTATGATAGCCATGACTTAATTTTGCAGCCAGGAAAACAGGAAAAGAAATCCCCAAAAATGCATTTTCGTTTTCAAGCATAGACAATGTGTGGGTGAAAATTATTACACAGCAATTATTTACTTTTTACACATATGGCAATGTGTAAAAAGTAAATAATTGCTGCTGACGTAATCACCATCTAGATCCCCCCACCCCCCATGTCATCAAAAATAATCAAAGCAAAGACCCCCCCGCCCCCCTATAGTGCTTACGTAATCTTGAAAGATCCCTAAGACAAAACAAAAAAATAAAAATATTAGAAAAAAAAAACCTTTTTAAAACAAGCTTTTATAAAGGTGCACTGAAAAGAAGCAAATAAATCTTGAAGTAAAGGAGGATTGTTTTCACATGCATCTTTATTTAAGCTTTTTTCAAAAAGGTTTTTTTTACTAAAATTTTTATTTTTGTCTTAATCGTTTCTAATCTAATTTGTGGTGAAGCTTACGCGGTGGGCACATATAAAATAAACTAACTTTAAGTCAGAATATTTGGAGTTAGTTTCATGAAACAATGTGTTCTTTTGCATCCTCATCAAAACTCAGAAGGATGTCATAAAACACATAAATAATCAATTAAAATTGGATATGAATGTGGATGAATGGAGAGGGAGAGGAAGGCCAAAAAAAAGTTGAATGGGTCGTGTTGAGGAAAGAGAAAGGAATAAATTATGCCGTGAATTAATCTGACACGGGAGAACGGAAGAAGAAAACGTGTTGCGCCAACCGACCCCAAGTAGAATAGGACAAGGGCAGAAATATCACAATTAAAATATAAATATTAAAAAAGAATGGGTTTGCGAATCGTAGAGTCGTAACAAATACCAAGAATATTGTGGAGAAGCTTTTATCGCGATCTCGTTTTTCCGGAGAGCACGAGTTACACGCTACGCTATGCTGAAGCCTGTTGTGAGTGCGACTGTGAGAAAAATACATTAATGAAATTCCTGAGGGACCTTAGAGCATGCCACGAATCGCCGTGACAATGAAACGCACGCGTGTCGCTATGCAACTCGCCGTTCAATACGCATCGCCAAAGGTTGAGAACAGGGTGTGCTTTTTGTGATGACTCCTCTTCTCTCATCACTCTTTGGTACCTCTAACGACCAGACTTTTAGCCGCAGAAGCTTCGGCCACGAAGAAAGTTTAGTCACACAACTGGGCACCCGACCAGTTTTGTTCAAGATAGTAGCCGGTTATGCTGTATAGAGCACGAGGTCCCTTCATTGTTTCATCCTGCTCAATAGTGCACCGTGTTTTAGGCAGCCTGTCGGAGGGTATCTACCGGCGAGCCGGCAGTAGTTCGGTGCTGTCGGAGCTGCTCGCGCGGTTCCGTCGGGACGCGTGGTCCGTGCAGCTGAGCTCCACCCAGCACTCGGAACATGACGTCACTGGAGTACTCAAACGGTACGTACTATCTTTTTGAGTTCCGTAACGTATTATGAACAACAAATTTAGTTTTGCTGTTGAGTGTAAATTTACATATGTATGAATGACCGTTCAAAATATTGTTATTATATTGTTTGCGGGTACGGAACCCTGTGCACGAGTTAGACTCGCACTTGGCCGGTTTTTTTTACTAATTTCTTTGTACTTACCGGGCAAGCGTTGCGATACCTTTCTTCAGTTCTTTCAGAAACTTTCCCTTTCTTATGTCAAACAACTGTAAAAAAGTTCATATTTGTTCATTAGGGAGTCTATAGGGTACGAATAGACGGATCGACGAACATACATTGTTTTTATACTAATACTAGATAGGCTTGCGTCAAGCCCAGATTGATTAGCTTGCCTAGCAGAAATTGATTCACTCTCTACACTATCCTATATCTACAGTTATTCAAGCCCTTGAAATAAAATTAGCATTGCTCTCAAAACTGGCCTTTATTGTCCTTACAACAATTTGTAAAAAAAAACCCCGACACAAAAACCTCAAAAAAATACAAAAACATATTCATCCAAGCGTCATAGCGTTGGTTTCGAATTGCTTTTTTTTTTTTGAAAAACATAGCCTCATACTAGGAATTTCTCCTGTATCGTGGGTGCGTTTACAAACATTTAAAGTCACATACACAAACAGCCAGACCCGGAACAACTATCTGTAGGCCATAAAAATATTTACTCAAAAATGCATGTAATGTGGTCATTATTTTGACAACCTTGTTTGAGCAAAGTCGACCTTGCCGATCTGTTTCAAGGAGCGGCCGGCAAAGTTTTGCTGGCCGCTCTAACAGGCCGGCAATGTTTTGCCGGCCGCTATTTTGACGTATCAACGTTTTAAAAAATCAAATCCAAAAAGATTTTATTTACAACACCGTTGTTTGTATCTATAGAGATAGGTACAAAAAGATTTTATTCCATATTAGGCTGTATAGTTCTAACTGCCATTGCTAAAAAAAAACAAAAAAGTAACAAAAGCGCGGTTCAGCGAAAATTTTAATTAATATATTTTTTATTTAAATTACTTGCTGGTTTTATATAGGTAAATTAGGTACTTGCATTTTTGAGTAAAGCACTATACAAACCTTGGCCCACAATGACTGCTTCGCTGGTCACGCTATGATTGCCTCGAGCTAGCCTAGCTACGCTCTAGGCCTTTTAGCTTGGCCATCATTGCAGCCCTTGCTGTCCTCGCTGTAAAGACCTCGACCTACGGTCTCGGCCTTTATCTCAGCTCGTCCATCAAGTGCTGCACGCTGACCGCGTTGTGTCGGCCTGGAGCTGCGCTACGCTGCGCTGTCGGCCATAATCAGCGCGACCAGCAAAGTAGTCATTATAGACCGCGGCAGTAATGTACTATTGTTCCGTGCGGGGATCGAACTCGCGACACGCAGCGCAACAGTCGATTGCTCAACCACTGCGCAAACCATGCCGTCATTTTTTCGTTGTGTGGTTGTGCAAAGCGGTCTACTTACCGGTCCCTCGACGCTCCGACGCTTGGATTAAGTTATTTTTGGTTTTTAGAAATTTTTTGTGTCGAGGGTTTTTTAAATTTATGATTTAATTTTTATTTCATGCTTTTTAAACTTATATTAATTTTTTATTAGTCTTGGCTGTCACACTTCTGGGTATAGGCCTCCCGTTCCTTCACTTTTCTCGGTGTTAGTCAAGGAAAGTAATAAACTAAAAAAAACTGATGTTTTAAGGGGGAGGAGGGGGATGCATCCGCCCTGCCTAGCGATACCCATGGTGACAAGTGACAAGATTAAAATTACCAATCGACCAGCCCGGAAGTTGTTTATATCTCTTCATCAACTAGAAAAGAAGTGTTGATCTTGAAAAGAGGTGATGACACGGCGGAGCAGATAATAAATAATAACAATGATAAATAGAAACATAGCTAAGAACACTACATTAAATCACCTTTCAAACGAAACAAATTTTATCAAAAGTGGTTCATCCATTTAGGAGCTATGATAACAGACACAGATACACACGTCAAACTTATGACACCCCTCTTTTTTGGTCGGGGTTTAAAAGCAGACACATGATAACGACGACGTACCGGGTAGAACATGGTGAATAGTTACGCAGGGGTGAATCGAGACAAGCCTTTGAAAGGGATTTAATCGTTGTATTGTTTTGGCATGTTGCCAATGATGCCTCAGAATGGAGTACTTGTTGGCAACATAATTATCATAATGGGTTTTACGGTATTCAGAATTTGAGTTTTATTTCCTGAGATAGTTAATTGTTACAGTCTTTACTGGATACGGGTCAACTACAATATCGCTGATGCAGGTGCAGGTGTACGAATAAAAACATTTTGCGAATACCGCGTATCAAAGTTTTCGCGATTTGAACTGACGCGGTCTAGCTCGCGCATCGGTGATATCTAAATATCGGACGTCAAAACGATCGAACAAGTTGGCTACGGAAACCCTAAAATACATCGGGAATTTTCCCGATGTATTTTAGGGTTTCCGTAGCCAACTTGCCAATATGAGGCTCTTACAATTTCGTAATTTTTGAATTGATTTGTACTGACCGTTTGCGCGTCCGTCTAGATGTCAGAGCCGTTTTATTTACAGATATAAAATTGAAAAATAAAATGTTATAACGAAAAGAAAATAGGGTTACCACAAGACGTGTACGTAATTATATTCGTGGTCTTATGGCGGTTGAATTACAGAAATGTTGCGTTGTCGGAAAATATTTAATTTTTAACTGTCCCTAAAAGAGGAGGACTTCTTGTACTTCGTCGTATTTTTTTATGTATGCATACTGATTTCTTCATGATGATTTACATGATTCTTTTTTTAATTGGGAGCGTTGGTCAATTTTATCCCTTTGCTTGAGGAGTTCATGAGTTAGCTCTTTTAATACGTATTTTTTCTACTACTTATAATAACTTCTAGTCAACGTATTACTTTATACTTACACGACCAGAATTTGTGCAGGACGTCACAACTGAAATAAGCATTTTTTTTTTTTGTCAAATTGGTTTCTGTTAATGTTTGGGGAAAATAAGATGCGTGGCTTTTGTTCCGATTTGGCCAACCTCAAACAGAGAGATTTAAAAAAAAGACATCACACTTAACGTATGGGCCATCAGGTATATCGGATGCCATAATCAAAAATACTTTTATGTAACTTTCCCAAGTCAACACTTATTGGGATATGGAATATTGTGATACTATTATTAAGCGTGGGATGCTGAATAGTGTATTTGTGCTTAATGCTTTATTGATTGTGGGCGTGGCGTGGCAAAACCTTATGCAACTTCACCTCGTGAGAGTAAGCGAGAGGCACGAAGATTGATTCGTGGTTGGGGTTGCACCTGAAGTTTGTATGACGTACATCACGGCAGAGTATTCTAGTCATCTATCTATGGACTGCAGAATGCTTTCTCGTTAATACACTATGTATGACCTAATACGTACGTTTAGTTTTGAAGTTTGTTACCCCATCCGTTAATTATTTATGAAGTTGCGCCTCAAGTCGACGCGCAAGCGGCGGAGCACAACTTCGGAAAAAGCAAATAAAAGTATGAAACGGAGTCGGACGCGGATTGCGACGCCTCGGAAACAGGGAAAGCGCCGCGTCGGAAACGGAAAGCGCCGCGAGTAGTTTGAAGGAAGTCGCATTGAAACGTAGCAGGGAAAAATTGAAAAATTTACAACCGTGCCTCGAACACAATTTTTCTGTACAGAGCCTCGGGTCGGCGAATCCATGAAGTTATTGCGTACGAAGTATTGCTTGTGTGTGAATGAATCTTTCTTTTTAGTCTACGAGCAACTGTTTGGGTGCTCATAAGATTCACTGCCAGCATATTTGGGTGATTAGTTCTTCGCTTCTTGTAGCATTCTGTCCTTTCCGAGATTTCTTCTATAACACTTTTGACACAGAGGTCGTGATGGAGTCTAAAGTTTGAGACATTCCGAGGTGCGTTCGTTATTATTCTTAGTATCTTTAACTGAAATCTCTGTATTATTTCAATGTTTGATTTTGCTGCTGTTCCCCAGAGTTTTAGGCCATATGTCCATATGGGTTTTATTATGCATTTATAAAGCAATAGTTTGTTTTGAAGTGGGAGCTGTAATTTTTTATTTAGTTATTTTTAATGCTAACGTTTTAAATGCTGGTTTTAGTAACATTATACTATGTTGTAGAACACAACAATTTTACAAAAACTCCTTTTTGTAAATTCTATGGTTACAAAATATGGCGGTAGATGGACTGTTCAAACTGAAAATGAAATGGGGGTGGGGAGCCAGTGGTGTTCCATCTACACTACTGACTGCCCCCCAACTTTTATTGTAGTCTTAAACCAATAAATAAGCGCTCCTCAATTCCTTTCTCTAAACACTCAAGGTTTTGGATTTAAGGTCATTAATATATTATCATTTTCAGATTCTTCCGCGACCTTCCAGAGCCTCTGGTGCCGCAGGAGAAACATAAGGACCTGATCGCAGCGTTAGGTAAGTTCCTGTTATAAATCCAGTGCCGTACAAGTATTATTAGTTTAATTATTTAGAGACCTTGTATTTAGAGACACGCTCTGGGCGGAACAGAAGGGAGTGCCAGACTTGTACTGACTAAAACCCTTCTATGTTCCTGCTTAGCCCTTGGTATCCAGGGCCAGGTTATTTCTTTCGAACAGTCCCGCAGCCCCGGCAGGCATCGGCCCTCTCGGACCGCTTCCGATTTGTTAACATCTCCTTGAGGCGCACGTGGAATACGGAGGCGCCGTCGGCACGGCCTGTCGTCATAAGGCGGATGGATTGTGAGCCAGCCTCCGCGTCCACAGGCCCGCGCCTACGGTGGCCCCCGATGCCTGGGGTGTCTGGGACGTGAGGATCTCTCCCTCTCACGTTCCACCGCCTCCTTCGCTAGTATGACTGCTTCGGAGAAAGAGGCCTCACAAACTAAAACTCCTTATTCAATGTTCCAGAGCTACCGGACGAAACGGCTCGTCACCACGAGTATCACCGCATCATGTCGTCCCTGCCACTGGTCCCGAGGAACACTGTCCGCAAACTGTTCGCGCACCTACACTTCATCCACACGATGTCCCACGCTAACAAGATGGGCGCCGAGAACCTCGCCTCTGTGTGGGCGCCTACCATCATGCCGGCTGCTATGGTAACCTTAGAGGCTATGAATAGTTAAGCTCTGCTCTGCCTCATCTCCACTTCCTGCACACGATGGCTCATACTAGCAATCTTGGGTTTGTGTGGGCGCCTACCATCATAGTTGCTATAGTAAGGAAAGTGGCCGTAAATACTCACCTCCACTGCCACAATGGCCCATGATATCCAAGCCATTTGTGTTGCGATGGAAAGAAAAGAGGATCTGAATCATAAACATTTGCGCAAATAAGAAACCTCATCACGAAAATCAAAGATTGCTCAAATGTTGCTAAAAGTAAAACACTTTTGTTCATTGCTTTGGGACCGTTCAAGTATTACGTAAGCACTTAAGGGGGCGGGGGGGTCTTTGCTTCGCTTATTTTTGATGACATGGGGGGTGGGGGGATCTAGAAGGTGATTACGTCAGCAGTAATTATTTCCTTTTTTACACATATGGCAACCCACATGCTTGAAAATGAAATGCATTTTCGGGGATTCCCACAAATAATGAATACGTTTAGGTACTCGCTAAGAACTGAGTAGGGGAATTACCGCGCGCTATTCACTTGTTTGTCACTTATAACTGCTGCTCATGAATCAATCAATTGTACCAATGTTTACGTAAGCATGGGGGGGAGGGGTAAGAGCTTTGCTTACTTTTGCTGACGAGGGGGAGGGGGTGGGTTAATTATTGCAAAAAAACTGCTTACGTAATACTTGAACGGCACCTTTCCTCCTTCTGGTTCCTATAAAATCCATGCAATAAGACAGCGTAGGCTTAGTATAGTATACGCTATTACTATTAATATGATTCCGTAAGTTTAGAGTATCTACTTCAAAATTTAGTTATGTTATGTACACAAAATGACCTATTCTGTAACTAATATAAAATATATCTCCGATCCAGACCAGCAACACACTTCAAACAGCCTGGTCAACAAAAGAAGTGTTCGTTGTTCGAGATCTAATCGGAAACTTCGAGAAGATCTGGGAGCCAACGGACGCTGAAAAGCGTCGCGAGGCGGCAGTGAGACGCGTCATCATGCGAGTGCTCAGCAACTCTGCCCCTACCGCGCCTAAGGCAGCCGGCGACCTACGAGCCTGGGTCTATGTGCATGATAAGTCTACGTGCTTTCAGATCACTGTAAGTTACTATCAAACTACTTTATAAAAATTGTAAGAGAGAAAAAGGAGTATGTAAAGTTATAAGTACCTTTTAAAACGAAAGGTGAGAATTAAGGATTTACTTATTCTCAACTCTTGGAACTCTTCCAGAACAACCGATGAATTTAAGATCTTGACACAAAAAGTACATCAATTTAAGCCTTTTTAACATGGAGGTAAGCTGAAACCTCAGAACGCCACCTGCTACGATCTTTACATACTCCTTTTGCTTTTTTATGATTATTATTGCTGATGGGAAACCCCATCGGGCAGACGACTTGTATTTCATAATATTAGGTGGCTGCTGTCCTTCAGCAGGGCAAGGATCTGTTCTTGTCAGTCAAGTGGTTCTCATACAGAAAATTAATGATCATTATAATACTTTTTGCTTGTTGCATGCAGGTTATGGTCGTCTTCCGACCACGATAGACATTTTTTTTTTAAATTTTTTCAGTAGTACTCGTACATCTATTTCATTTGAGATGGTGTCAACATAAACTCATTCGAGTTTGACCGTGCACCAAGATCATCGACTACATAATTTAGACATCTACATGTTGACAGCATGTGGACAGGGGTCCAAAAATGGGAACCTACCGTACTTGTTTTCGTAATTTTAATCAGACGAAGTAAACTGAAGTTTCGAGATGTAAAATTACTTCGTTGGAATAAAAATACGACAAGGTAATGTGATATTATCTGAATAACAAAAAAAAAACAACAATATTCTAAATAATTTTGGTTTATTCACAACCATAATCCAAATCTGAATCTAGGATTTCTAGGATGTGGAAAGATTCATTTGACCCACTGGAATCACTATAGTTTTATTATTCATGTTGGAGAACATGAATAATAAAACTTTCTAAATTATCAGCTGTTATTATATCCCTTTCTTATTTATTGTATGTTGAAAACTTGTCTCTGAGCCGACACAATTTAGATTGCCATTGACACGCTAAGAAGAAGTTGTAAAATACTGGTATTCAGATGCATGTGGTTAGACTGGAAGCCCACACCAATATAGATGGGAAAAGGCTAGGCAGATGATAACTCATTAAAAAAAGAAGATTAGAATAATTAACTATTTTTTAATAAATATTAATTAAGGTTGCCATGAAAATACAGCCTGTCAGGCCTACACTAAGAAAAATATCATTGCACATTAACTTTAGTATATCTTTGATATTCTATAAAGCGACTTCTGTTCACAGCTAACACCAAACAAAACCTGCTCCGACGTATGCATAGAACTCTGCGAAAAGGCAAAAAGTGAGTCTCATCTCCTAATGCTAGAGGAAGTGATATGCAATGACTCTATGCGACGCAACGTGCACATCGACGAGGTCGTGCTAGACGTGGTGTTACGATGGAGCTATTGGGACGAAGACGACAGGAAACACAACTATCTGCTAGTCAAAAATAATAAGATCCTGCACGATATGGAAGCGATGAAGCAAACAACGTCCGTGTGTGGCGAGCTGCGACTTGCCACTGAAGCTATGAAGTCCTTCAAACTGCACATGTTCGAAGTGCAGAACACAAAGCTGTGTTACTTTAAAGATAAACAGGTTAGTTCATGTTTATTATACAAAGAGCTCTGTTTGAACTGTTACTGTATGAATTCAGCTAATGAATGCAGACCGCCAAGCGAGCAAATGTTTCGAGATTTGTTAGAAAAAAGTTGGTGTTTCATTACAAAAATAGAATATCTACATGGACAACATGTTTCACGTAAAATTTCAAGGTGGTAAGTCATCTTGTACAGGATTCGTAGGAACAGTTTGCACTGTGATGTGCCTTACACCCTCAATACATTACCAGGCCCCTCAGAAAGTATTGCGAAAAAAAGTTTTTATATATGGGAGACTGGCCAGTTATTATGTTTTTCGAAAATATGATTATTTATAAGTAAAAATAAGTAAGTTCCAATTTCAAAATTTCCCTCCACATTTTTTGCGAGTTAATTCAAAGTATTGTGTCTCACTGAAATATGGATCTGCGCCGGGAACATTTTAGAGCTATGATTTTATACGATTTCAAGTGTCGCCTGAAACCGGATGAATCGTACGATAGACTTCAAATGGCATTCATGGATGAAGGCCCTTCCAAGGCAACCGTGTATCGTTGGTATAACGAATTCAAGCGCGGTCGACCAACTTTGGGGGATGACGAAAGAAGCGGTCGCCCTTTGACGGCTGTTACCGAAGAAAACGTGCTAGCAGTGAAAAATTTAATCCAAGACAATAGGCGAATTACATATCAGGAGATTCAACACATATTGAAGATTGGATCGGGAAGCGTTCACGAGATTCTACACAGCCATCTTCGCGTGAGGAGGATAGTATCACGCTGGGTGCCGCACAACCTCACCGATGCTCAGAAGCAGGCCCGGGTGGAATGGTGCCGTGATATGCTTAACAAATTTGAAGCAGGCTCGTCTCGGCGTGTTTACGACATCGTTACAGGTGATGAGTCCTGGATTTATCAATACGACCCAGAAACCAAGCGCCAGTCGACTGTTTGGGTGTTTCAAAATGAGCCAACGCCTACCAAAGTGAAGCGATCTAGAAGCGGGGGTAAGATTTTGATCGCTAGCTTTTTTAATTTGACTGGCCACTTGGTATCAATTCCCTTACGGGATCAAAGAAGCATTAATGCCGAATGGTATACTTCCAAATGTTTGCCAGAAGTTTTCTCTGTTATAAGCAACAAGCGACCAAACACAGGGCTCCGCGGGCTACTGCTCCACCACGACAATGCACCTGCGCACACCGCACTCAAAACGAGGGACTTCCTGGACAGCACGCCAGTCAAACTCCTGGGTCACCCTCCTTACAGCCCTGATCTAGCACCGTGTGACTTCTTTTTATTCCCAAAAATAAAAAATCAGCTCAAAGGGATACAATTTTCGTCGCCGGAAGATGCGCTGGCTGGGTTCGAGCAGGCTGTAAACGAGGTGTCTGCGGCGGACTGGAAAAAGTGTTTTGAAAACTGGTTTAGGCGCATGAATCTTTGTATAGAGGCTGGTGGAAAGTACTTTGAAAAGATTTAATAAAAATATATGTACGTATAGAACAATTTTTTTTAGTTTCGCAAAACTTTCTGAGTGTCCCACGTATGTGCTTGAGAAAAAGTTTAATATATTTGAAACCTAGTGCGACGTGGGTTGCCTGTATGTCCTTTAATAGTAATAATCACTGCCACATTGGTTGCCAAAACGATGGATGTATTGTGTGAAAGATGATCCAGCTAGAAAGGGGATGAATATTGAGAAAACTACTGGTAGAAAAGTATGTTAGACATACTGTGTTTGCTGACCTTAAATAAATTGTGTTAGGGGCAGGAGAACGATGATAACCTTCCAAAACTTAGTTTACTTAACCAATCAATACGGTGTTATTAGTAAGGGATCATTCATAAAGTACGTCACACGTTAAGGGGGTGGGAGGAGGTCGACGAAGTGTAATAAGGGATGTGACCAACTGTGACAAGGTCGGGGAGGGGTCAAAAAATCACGAAATCATTGTGACGTACTTTATGGATGACCCCTAAGAAGTGAGAAGCTTTACTTATTTGAATTTTTGTTTCTAACATAAGTTGCTATAATTTTCCAGGGTTCGCACAAGATCGAGGAGTGGAAGATAAAGGATATCCTGTGGTACGTGGGGCACGAGCCTAAGCGGAACCCGCAGTCGCGGTGGGCGATCACTCTCATACCTAGGAACAAACAGAAAAGGTATTCAATGATAACATAGTAAAAGGTGGAAAGGACATAGACGTTACTAGACTGTTACTAGTCTGGTCAAATTAGACAGCAATAAAAACTCGGATGGACCTTAAGTTTGGTAGATTTTGGTTACACCAGTAAAAATAAGTGCCAAATGTCCCCATAGATCCCTTGTGTGCTAAAATAGTAGATTGTTGCATCGAGCGCAAAGTGAGTCATTAATGCACGAGTGTTATGTTGGTGCCCGAGCGCACGCGAGGGCACTAAATTATCACGAGTGCATTAATTACTCACTTTATCGAGGTGCGTAATCTGCTTTTCTTTCAACTACCCTGACAAAATATACCTACTAAAATAAAAACTCAAGTTAATGAAACAAAGTTTAATTCATCTTCCCTTCAAACATACAATTATTAAAAGTACAGTTACTAAAGGTTATTAACAACTTCATTTGCAGCTGTTTTATATTTTCTGGAGTTGGATTCATATCGCTATCGCTGTCAATTTCCATGATTTTTTAACTTTTTTATTTGGTAAATAAGAAGTATCAAAGTTTTACAATGGTACAAAATGCGCGCCATTTGTTTTTTTTTTCACAAAGTCTGTTTTATTCAGCCGATTTTTACTTTCAGCCAGTAATCTTTTTGATCTAATGCATACATTTCATTAACTTAATATGAGACATTACACCTCTGTGGTAAATTTAATTCCAAATTTAAAACTGCAGTAATGAAAAACAGTGCAATAATGAGATTTCATATAACTTTTCTGCACTGTTTTGGTTCTAAGCAAAAAAGACATCCTTTGTGATCGGTTTTGTAGTGATTAATGATAACATTACTGCGTAGTTGAAAGAAAAAGTTATTAAACGACATAGGTCAAAATTTTCGGTTATTTGTTTTTTTTTCAAAAACAGCCAGCTTCATCTAAAATATAGCCCAGAATTGTAGATCATAAAATTATCTACAAAAATGGTCCTTACTTTTTTTTCTAAAATTCACCATTCCTAAGATACCGCGATTCTAAAAGTTGAAGGAGTTACTTTCTATTTTTTGCGTGGTTTCCCCAATGCCTACTCAACAATCTGTTATAGTGAAGTTTTATGGGAAAATACTGTATTTACTGCATGATATTTGACGTTTGTCCTTAAATAACTTTTTTGACCGAGCTATGACTTCTCAAATGTAGTCTTCCTACAGTTTCATAGAATGTTATTTTCCTCGCTTTCAGGAGTAAAGACAAGCCGTGGTTCGGGTGCACAATAGCGGGCGCGGTGACTGAGGACCAACTCAAGTGGATGACCGCGCTGATGTTCGCTGAGCACTCCACTATATTGCCTACCCCCAGACTTGTCATCACGTAGCCGTGTTAGCGTGGTAAGAACCTTATCATTTGCTGCCTTTAGTTGTTGGGTACTGCGTGCTACGTATGAGTACGTATTGAAATGCTGTAACTTTTTTATTTGATTATATAGCGAAATGCTGTCATAGGTTACAATGTTAGGATTGATCAGATCCTTATTTTGATTTAGGTTATATGGTGCGTTAGAAAGTGCTACATTGCTGGGTCCATTCCGCCCCATCTTCTTTACTCTTTTTATTACTTTAACCGTCGTTCTGCCACTACTCAGTTTAATTAGGGTTAGCGCAGCATTAGTTTACTTTCAACATCTTAATCAGTTAGTCAGTATTCTGATATCAATAGCATAAGCATAGCATAATCAGCCTGTAATGTACCCACATAGGGAGACACAGGCTTCCTCTCAGGAGAGGGAGTGGTCAGTAATCCACCGAATTTTTAGTTTTAGGACATGCCAGTTTCATCACGATGTTTTCAAAGATATTTCATCATTTACGTATTTTTTTTTTTGTGTTAATAGACATTTCGAATATGTTTTTAGGAACTTTTACACCTAAGTATCCTTATGCGTAAGGCGTTTCATTAAAATCGGTTCAGTCATTTCGGAAGGACAGTGAAAGTTTGTATGAAATGCCGTAAGGTGTAAACGCTACGAACACTTTCGCTACTAAGTTCAAATAATTCATTTTTACTTGTATGCGCGAGTCATTATAGCTACGTATAAAGACGACTCGGGAGCGAGTTGTGCGCACACGAACTAATTATTGTTCGACATACACGGCACTGACCAGTAAAATGGAAAAAGACCTAAGACAATTAGAATTTCGTGGGGTACCCTGGCGCTTTCACATTAAGCCGTGAGCATATGTTTATTTATTTATTTTTATTTATTTATTTATTTTATCTACTTACATCTACCATTACAGGCTAACCCAATGCGATAAATGCGCCTTAATAAATAACAACTTAATTTCTACTTATTACTAATATCTATAACTAATGATAAATAATGCAATCCTTGTGAATTCACTCAGAGAACAATAAAATAAGTCCGTCTCACTCGCTATGAGGTTGAGTGTGCGGAATACACGCGTCAGCGGCGCCTCCCTTAAAAGGTTGGTCCGAGCTCGCGGCTCCACTAGCAGTCGTGGCTGCCGTCGTCGCCACACGTACCTGTCCGGAACGCACAGACTCACCTGACCCAAAATAACTGCATTATGCACCTTTCCTCTCAATAATTTAAATATATATAAAGCGAGTGCCAGATCCCTTCTAACCCTTAACTCATTGTATCCCACCATACCTAAAATAAATAAGGTTGGATACATTAACATCGTCACATGTTATTGTAACGATGCTCGAAGTAGCCCACTATATCTAGCAGTTGACACCTTCCGACGAGATGTTAAAATAATGTCACTGTCTTGTTACAGCACTGATCACGGGTGTAGATGCGTCAACATGCACAAGAGAAGCTGACTTCAACGTCGTGGGAAACATTAAAAGCAGCTCAAAGTCTGATCTATTTATGTAACCTTTCTAATCAACATCAACAAAATTATCATTGATATATCAATATGATTCAAATATTACAACTCAATGTTCCTTTCAAACTTAGTAACAATTTTATGTTAAACGTAACATGTTTTCATTGTATAGATAGTAAATTACTTTTAGCCAGAATGCAATTTGAACTAACATACTAGAAAAATAGAGATACAATTTTTTTATTAATCCCGAGGGAACTTTTAAGGTCACTTGTATTTTAATTCGTACTATGCAGAGCGATGAAAACCTTCGCGCTCTTGAAAAAACTACCCGTAATATAAAATGGAAATTACATTGACAAAATAGAAAAAAGGTTATTTGCATATAAAATTATAGTTTCACAACATTTTTATATCCTGTAATCAATACTTAGTAATAAAATTAAAAAATCGATGAAGACATAGGATTAATTAGTGTATATACATAGATTTAAGGAGATGAATTATATAAAAATGAATTAATTATGTTAACCATAAAATAGTACAATTTTAAACAGCACTGTGTGTATATTTTTTTAGCCATGAATCTCTTTGCTTGGTATAGTTTAACAAAACAAGATTTATTTTCGTTTTTATTTACTAGGTTTTGCCTGTTTGGCTGTTATTCATTTATAAATAATGCTGTAAAATTATTTAAGCATAAATACTTTTATTTAGAAAGAGTAGAAATATGTTGGTATATTGGTCAACTTGTGATTTTAAAAGACTGGTCCGTGACCAAATTCTATCATAGAATGTGAGTAATATCTGCAGAAACCAAAAAGGTACTTGTTACCACGAAAGTCAAATAATCACGAGATGTATGCAGTCACGAGCGCCAATATGTATACACGTAGCAACATTTTATGTCTTTTTTTTCCCACTGTATTGATTGGAATTTGATGTTGTTACGGGCATAGTATTTTAGAACTCGCACAATATTATAAATAACTAGCTGTCCCGCCCAATTTCGTCTGCGTCACTTTTTCCCCGTTTTGGCAACATTTTTCATTTCTGCTCCGCTCCTATTGGTCGTAGCGTGATGATATATAGCCTATGTCCTTCCCCAGGAAGAAATCTATGTTCTTGCTAAATTTCATTAAGATCCGATCAGCCGTTTAGTCGTGAAAAGGTAACAAACAAACAAACAAACAAACAGAGTGACTTTCGCATTTATAATATTAGTATGGATTATATTGATGGGTGGAGAGGGAGAGGAAGACCTGATAAAGAAGGATTGATTGTGTGAGGAATGATAAGAAAGAAAAAAAGAGTAATTATAGCGTGACGGTTGACAGACAGAAAGTAAGGAAGAACGTGTTGCGCCGACCCCAAGGAACATGGGTCAAGGGAAAGAACAGGGCAGGTAGATGATGATGATCATAGATCGGAGTAGGTAGATTGATTTTTGGTACTTGCATCATAAATGCACACAGAAAGAATAACATGGCTGAGCCAATTTTCCGGAAAGTAATTCCGGTATTTCCGGATTCAATTAAATATTGTTAATATTGGTAGTGATATTATTACTACTCAGTTCAAAATTTCAAGGAAATTATCAAAACTAAATTAATTTATCTGTTGAATTATAAAAACAATCGAATTCCGACCGAAGCATTAAAAATTTTATTTTTAGCCTTTTTATGGCCACAACTTTTTTTATACTGTTGCACTTTAATTTCAATCAAATCAACCAATTCCGGAGGAATGTCCATATTAACACATACGTTTCGGATCAATGACCCCAATCCAATCTACCTACTCCGGTCTATGATGATGATACATATGCATTTGTCTATAGTCATCATCTTCCTGGCCTTATCTCGTAGTGTGATAGTTATTCGACTAGTAAATCGCTATTGAACTTTGTTAAGTGTATAAATATTAGTCTGTTTTCGTGACTGTACATTAGCATAATGTTGGAGTGATCTTGTGTCTGAATTAAAATTAGTTTAGACGACTTCGTAAGCACTTCAACACTTTTGACAAAAAAGAACCCAGGAAATTAAATCTGAACTAACTATGAAATTATTTACCTTGAAATATAAACGTGACGTGCAAGTAAGAACCTGAGGGTAGTTTAGCAATTACGATGTCGGAATTTACCATACTTGCCAAATACATTTTTGAATAATATAACGTTACCTAATGAACCTGCCGTAATAAAATATTACTAACACACTGTGTACTTTAGTTAATTTAACAGAAACCAATTGTTTTGCATTCAATGTTTTATTTAAAGAACTTCCAACCGATTACGAGGGAATGGCCGCAATGTATAAAGTTTAGATAATGATTATTTTGTGTATCCATGTATAGCTAAAGTAAATGAAAAATGTTGTTGACATTGTAATGATTCAGTATGTAAATAACAAAATATATATCAAACTTTTTCATTTTGAATGCTCAGTGAATGAAGAGGCTGGTTTGTTCGATTAGTAGGGGCAAAAAATTGGACAAAAGTTTTGACACCTTTAGTGGCGTCTGTCATGAACAGGGCCTGTATACCTGTTACAAACATCCATATTACTTTAATCGTACTTGATTGGTAGAAGGGGCAGCGCTCTTTCCCACATGGAACTAAAATCAAAACAATCTGCGGTGGTGGTGCTCTTCCATGGCCAGAAACCCATCAACATGCAATACACAACTGTTCATCCACTTTTGAGTAAATCGTTACCGTAAAGGTGCAATACCACCTCTGTGCGGCACTGTGCCACACATGTTTCTTTCAAACAAAATGTGCGCGTGTTCACCGCAATGTTTGCGCAACAACAACAACTGCGAACATTTGTGCGCGCCCACTTACAAGCGGTGGAGTAGCGTCAGCGAACACGCACTCCCTTGTGGTGCTCTCAATAAAATGCTCTCAAGGGCACTGACCTTCACTCATCTCGTTACCGAAAAATTATAATATATGCCGCACAAATGTTGGCGCACATTTTTGGTGAAATCACACCACACAGTTTAGATTCACTTGTTTCTGTGCAAAATTGAATCTTGGAGCGTTACATTACAAGCGAATGCTCCCAGGGAGCTTTGTGAGGTCTAAAACCAATAAGTAAATGAAATAAAATAATGTATCCATTTTGTAATGTATAATATTTTTATGTCTCAGAGTTTTATGTGATGAATTTATTTATCAGAAGATATATAAGATAGTTATATAAATACAATTTTAATGGTAAAATAAAAGTATAGTAATACATTGTAACATTTTGTATGTATGTCTATTGTATGTATTGTGCTCAAATAAATGCGATGTAAAATAATTTCGTGATTTCATTTGTTCAAGAAGATCTTAGAATTTAGAGCTATTATTATTTCATACAATGTGTAAATACATAAAGGGAAATGTTATTTTTCTTAGCGTATTCAGCATCATCATCATCTGCCATCATTTTCACAAACTATCTTGGGGTCGGCTTCCAGTCTAACCGGATGCAGCTGAGTACCAGTATTTTACATGAAGCGACTGCCTATTAGACCTACACAACTCAGTAACTGGGTAATACGATACCCCTTGATAAGACTGGATGTCAGACTTTTGGCTTCTGACTACTCGTAACGACTGTCAAGTATCTAGAAAATAATGATAGGCAGGACCAACGCCGCAACGTGCAAAAAAAAAAGTAACTTAAAATACCTACTACTAATAACTCGTTTAGGTACTCACTGCCATCTGACGTGTCAGTAAGATTGATTGATTCTTGCTTTTCTAGTAAGTAAGGTACCACTGCGCACTATGCAGCCACGACCACGAGTTGTCAAGACCTACTCTGCCGTCCTATCACTAGAAAGCCGTTAACCCTCAAATGGTCAATTTTCACTTTTTGATGCTACGTGATAGAGTAAAAAATTCTCTATCTTTCTGTCTAAGAAACATTTTTATAATATGAACAGTTCCAGAGATATAAAAAAATTGTAGGCCGTTAAGTAACAGAATTTGTGATGATTCCTTCACTTGAAAGCGTCTAACCCACATTTCTTCGCTAAATGTACGCTAAAATACCTTAACTGCCGGATCTGTCGATAATTTTCTGGCATTTTACTTATCTACAAATACGTTATCTGATTTTTCTTGACTATAAAGACGCTAAGGGACTATAACTACTTTATAATTCAGCATTTTCTTATGCACAAGTTTTAAAATGCTAGATTAGATGCAGTTATCCGCCCCTAACTGCATTTTAGTTTAGTATAATACTTTGGTTGAAATAATTCTTGCCTGTTTGATGAAAACGGTGGAAAAAAGGTAAAATATGCTTAGCTACAAAGCAGCTAAGCCACATTACTTAACTAAAAGGCAGTTTTCTGACTCTCGCGCTTTGTTCACGGTTCGGTATACTATGTCTTATTCCAGATCATGTTCTACCTATGTGCCAAATTTCTATGAAATTCGATCAGATGTTGAGGCGTGATGAATGAATAAACACCCTAAATCACTAATTTCAAACTCTAGGACTTTCAAATACTACTAGCATAATGATGGTGACGACATCCAACCGATTTCGGCCACAGCAACTGTGTTCGGCGTTTTTGTAGGGGTTTTGGTGTGATGCTCTTTCATGTGCTCTCAAGTTATTAGCATATCTAATTTTAGGCGAAAAACTATGAGCACTAAACGTACATGTCAGCTGTAGTTTTATATAACTTAAGGTCTATTTCGTACCCACATTTTTTTAGTAAGTATTTATTTTTAACGTTGTAACTGAGCTGGACTAAGATAATCACATATATCGAAATCTTAAGACGAAAAGGGAAAGACCCCAAGTGACGCAGCCTGTTAACCAAAGAAAGGTTTCTAACTATGGACGAGTTTTTCGGCACCAGAGATGGGCAAACTAGTGAGGAAACGTAATATCGGGCGGAGAAAAAAGTCTTGGCTAAGAAACATTTTCGAATAGCGCGGAATCAGGAGCTGCTGCTGAACTGTTCTACCTCGCAAACGACAAGTAGAATTAGATGGCTAAGCTTCAGTAATTGAAAGAATAATTCTGAACATGCTTGAAGCTTAAAGGTACGCTTAGTCTCTCATCGCGAATTTTTAAGACGTACCCAAACCAACTTAGCTGGCGTCTCCTCAACCAGGCGTTTATGCTCGGACTTTGGCTCGCTTTCAGAGTTGCGCTCTTGCAAGTATCCGCCAGAAAGCACAGGTCATCAGCGTACCTACATAATCTTTGTATTACCGGTATAAGAGACTTTTATGCGTGTTTTTCGTGTGGCTATTATCAGTAAGGAAACGAGTTCGAAGGCATGAAGTACGTTTTATAGTTTCCTGAATGATGACAGCAAAGAGTGTGAACACAAGTAGGTACAGATCCTTGCATACAGTTAGCATCTTAAGACAAGAAATCGTCCTCCGTGAGTCGTTTTATCAGCATTAATATGTTTTTAGAACATTCTTGTTTTATCAACAGCTTCTCGGGAAACACTATCAAATGGAATTTCAAGATCAACAAAAACAGAAGTACCAACAGGGGTCCACAATGTCCTTTACTTTAATAACACTTGTATCTGGCAAGTACAGCTAGTAGTAGCTTCAAAAGTTCCGCTCCCAAGACAGAAACCAAATTGGTTCTTTACAAGGATTGATTCTGAATAGGGCGGTTGAGATGGATTTTCGTACAATTCCAAGATAAGAGTAGCACTCTGATCGGTCGAGTTTGTTCTTAGTATGTTGTGTGCTTATTGGAGTTACTTTTAAAGTATGCACCCGCTCTTCGTTCCACATTGCCACGAAGAGATTCCCGATGACTTCATGAAATCTCCACCTTCGTACTTAAGAAGTTCCCATGGGATGTCATCAATACTAACCAATTTTTTTGTAAGTAACATCTTTGTCTTCTGTCAAAGTAAGAGGCTCGTCTCGCCCAGTGGCTGTAGTAGTGGCAGCGTGGGCAATGTGAACATAAATATAACATAATATCATATTTGTTTAACCTCACTTTTTATTTACATACAAAATTTTGATTCATGATTCGGATTTTTGTAAAAATCTCACATTTTCCCTATTTTTGCTAAACTAAAAAGAGGTTAACCCACAACCGAAATACTTTTAGCCACCTTTTAGTTAATTAAGGTAGTTAAGATTTTACAAAACTTCCAAATAACATTGGCATAATTAGCTTAAAAGCAGCTAAACCCCGTAACGTCTCATTTGGAAAGTTATTGTTACTTTAATCTGATCGGATTCCATAGATATAAAGCAGTTACCATCACTTAACGACTTTCTTGTTACGTATTTCTGCAAAAATCTTCGATCAATAATAGTACTGATCGAAGGCAAAAATATTAACAAATATTATAAGGGTAAAAATTTTAAATAAATTACTTCACTAAAAAGCCGCTAAGGTATAGGTGAGGAAATAAGATGCAATAACTAAATAATATGCTTAACTAAATAGCAAAAATGAATTTTAAAAATAAGTAATAAGAGTTTGTGGACAGACATAATTCTTAAGGACAAGCAGAAAGAAATACCAATCGATGTGTCCAACAATCATTAACCTAAGTATCATAGTTTTTAAGTAGCAATGATTCGCACCTTTTTTGCCATTATCTCGAAAACAACTTTTTGGGGTTAACGGCTTTCTAGTGATAGGACGGCAGTACTATATATACTACAATCTTGAACGAAAGTGGTCGGACGACCGCCTGCCGACTGCCTGCTTGGCCGCCGAGTGCGGAGGTTGGCCTTTGGTATAAGTATTCTATTATTTGGGCTGGCCTAAACAAATATGTTTATGACATCTCTCCTCTGCTCAATCGTTTCCACTAAAGCCAAGCCAAGACGAGAAGTATAATTTACGAAATTCTATTGGTGGTTTACAACACATCTTCTCTCGTCTTGTCTCCGCATTGGTGGAATTTGAATCATGTCTGAGCTGTTTTGCTTTTGCTGATGTTCAGTGATAATAACATCTTGAGATGTTTTTATTTGTCTTCAAGTCGTACAATCTAGAGCCTTTGACATTGTTGTACCAGTTGTGCCATATTTCTTGTAAATAAAGATTACTCGATTAGGGAGGCACTACTCGGCACCGAGCAAGCTCTGACCATAATTATGGAAATGCATTTTTCTTCATAGCCATTAATTTATTGACATAAAAACACTATACACGGTAAGTAATAACAAACAGATAAAACTAAAACTAAATATTTACATAAACTAAATAACTTAAAAACAACTGGACGTTTAGGCGTCAAAATACTCCTCCCCATCGCTGTCATCCGGAAACGTGCCCAGAAGACTGGCAGCATTGCCACGTTGAATGGCAATACTAAATCTTTGTCCAATGAAATAGCCAGCCTCTGGTCTCGCGAAGTGTCAACCATCCGACGAGAAATTTCCTTAAAAAGGGAATGCGCACTTGGGCCCCATGACCCGAGCGTGTCGACCCCAAACGGCTCAAAACTAATAACTGCCATTTAGGTTACAGGATTTAGGTACGCCGTTTGATACTCTCAGCATATCCAGCATAGCCCGCCGTGCTTGTAACATGAGATGGCACAAGGGTATCGACGCAAGTTCCTCCACCTTCCAAGGTATCAGCGTCATATCTGGTCTCTTCGCATCGTCACGTAACAAGCCGTTAGGTTCTAAAACCGCTGGTACGCCGGCGGTGGCAAGAGCTCGACGAATAATGCCGTTGATGCTGCCGTGCCGTGCTATGCGACCTGCACTCCTGTAGCAGGATAGGCCATGGTGCCCGAGATTGTCGACGACTTCCGCAGTGACAACGATGTGGAGCAACACACGGTGCGCCTAAGCGAAGGCTTGTAGCGAACCGAAATGACACGTCATCCATCATGGTGCCTGTTAGGGTCTTAATTTGGACTTTAAATTAACAGCAGTGGATTGTATAGACTGAAAAATATATCCAAAGTTATGTTCAGAATTAGAAATAAGACGCGCGTGTGTCGTCGGTTGCTCTCGCTAATGAAGTGCCGCTCGGCTCCTGTACCCCCGCGCAGCTGCCCGCTCCGTCGCCCGCGCTGCCGCTCGAAGTCTGACGAAGATAGCCGACGGCGCCCGAACAGTGCCAATGGTGGATGACGGGAGGGCCTGAAGCCATAAGCCTTCTTCATAGGTAAAAACCTTTCTTCTTTTCTTTATCGTGTGGTTAGTGCCTAACGGTGTCAGTTTTTTTGCTGCCCATGGGCCTCCTACTTAGCTTGGCATGCCGCCAAGAAATATATCTCAGGCATGCTGGTTTCCTTACGATATTTTCGTTCACCGAATCTAGAGGAGATGAGAATGTTGGGATGATTTAAATAAGAAATGAATAAATTACAGGAAGTTTGAAAGAAGGGAAAAATTTGAAGTCGGTTATCTTGTTATGGACATGTACTTAAGGAATGAAACGCATGTTACCAAAAAACGAGCAAAAAAATAACTTTTTTGTATGGGAGCCCCCCAATAATTATAATTAAATATTTATTTTTCATCCCACCATCTCGGAAAGAGTATTTTTACTCTTCGATATCTGAGTGCAAAAGCCGTTTTTATTCTCTAGAGGATAAAGTAAATTGAATTTAGAACATCGTGTGCACTAAGTTTGTGAATTAAAAAAAACATTAAACCTATTTACTGCTACCTCTATGGTGCCGAATATATCATACAACTTTTTTTTTATTTGTTAAAAACTCAGATTCGGAACCTTCTTGGTGTTCTTTTTTCAATTTGCTTTGTACGCGGTTCTTTACGCGGCATTTTTTTCACGTCATTGTTAATTATACCGTAATATTATTTTGTTATAATTTAAAGATTATTCTGTAATACTTACCTGTCATAATGTAGTAATTATTACCTAAACTGAAATAAAAGTGTACCTATCTTGTGATTGTAAACGTTTTTTTTTTTTGCATTTAGTCATTTGCTCGCTGAGGTGGAATGAAAAGTTACGTGTTGCACTCGAGTGCAAAGATTTTTCACCTCGTGCTCTTTTGATGCCCTCGCTGACGCTCAGGATTCTAATTTTGAATCACTCGCTGCGCTCGTGATTCAATTTTAGAATCCTTCGCTTGCTCGGTCATCAAAATTGAACACGCGGTTAAAAAGCAACTTTGCACTCTTGTATAACAAATAACTATTTTTGTAGCACTGTTTTACGCATGCAGTTTGGTATAATGATTATATTTCCTTTCTATATTAGTCCATAATTTACGGTTAACTCATCCCTGCTATCCCAATAACGTTTTAAATCATTATTAATTTCACTTACATACATGGGCCATCCTTTCTTTATTATTTTTTCAGTCCCTGCATTTCGTTTCGTTCTTCCCTAATACATTTTTGTATTAAAAAAAAAATGTTGTCTGCAGTATTCATCGTTGTTATAGCACACACTTGTGCATGTGCTTCGAGGTGATCTTGCGGAGTGATATTATCTGTGTGTGGCATCGCCGTTCGTGATAATGCGTCCGCTATGTATAGATATTTGCCTGTTTTATACATATACTAGCTGTCCCGCGCAACTTCGTCTGCGTCACATTTTCCCCGTTTTCGCAACATTTTTCATTGCTGCTCCGCTCCTATTTTTTGTATATAGCCTATAGCCTTCCTCGGTAAATGGGCTATCTAACACTGAAAGAATTTTTCAAATCGTATCAGTAGTTCCTGAGATTAACGCGTTCAAGCAAGCAAACAAACTCTTCAGCTTTATAATATTAGTATAGATTAGCGTAAACGAATATGGTTGAAGTCGCAAACATTCTCTATAGACGGGCGGACGCATTCACCAATGGCTTGTTTACTATACTGACTAATCAAAATAATAATATTTTTATTTGAAATACCTACATGGGCACTTATAAAACGTCGACAAAAAGGTGCTCGGTTCGGGTTGGTAGTTTCCTATGGAGAAGAACCGACAAGAAACTCAATATTAAATAGCGATATTACCTGGTCGCTGGAGTCTTCTCGTACCTCGTACACACGACACATTCTTGAGTAATGGTTCATTTTTCTACACTGACTACATCGCAGACCATACGCTGGCCATTTATATTTATTATGGCTTTTCCCACACTTTCCACACACTGCACATGATCTTCGACAAGCCTCTACTAGCTGTTCGCGTGCTTGTCCTGATCAATGTCCATCTCTCTGGTCACGATCCTGAGGAGAGGTCCTGGCATTACCACCAATGTTTCCTGATAACAGCCATTTTGTATGGCGCCGCGTCGAACCTCTGGCATAGGGTACGTTTTTATCTTCCTTCCATTTCTTGGTAACAGCGTGTACATTATATGAGTTTGATCCAGATTTTCGTTTTTTATATTTAAGCTTGAGCTCGAGATGCTTCCACTAATCTACAGATGTAGATAAGAGCAAGTCTGGTTCTCTTTACAAATCAATCAATCAATCTTTCTCTGAGTCCACTGTCTTTACTTCCACAATTAATCATCTTATCACGCACCAACTTACTGCATAAATCTTTAAACTCGCAGTTTTCTGCTATTTTTAACCGACTTCTAAAAAAGGAGGAGGTTCTTAATTCGGATGTTTGTATTTTTTTATGTTGTTCGCGCATAACACTGTCGCTTACCAACCGATTTGAAAAATTCTTTTTTTGTTGGAAAGCGTATACTTTCCAAATGGTCCCATGAAAATTTTATCAAAATCAAACAAGCGGTTTTGAAAAAATCAACAAGAATCTAAATATTATATAATATAACTTTTCGTTTAGTCTGCATTGCGTTTTTTGTTCGCGCATAACTCAGTCATGTACTCGACGAACTGATTTGGAAAATTATTTTTTTATTCCAAAGCCTATGCTTTCCATTTGGTCCCATAGTCACTAAGTCGGGATCTGATGATGGAATCTTGGCGAAATCGAGGGAATTCTTCAAATTTTATAGGAAAACGTACAGCGATTTTAGTATTTTCTACAACAAGTGAAGCATTTGCGTTCAATAAGAACCATTCTACCATCAGATCTGATGATGAAGCCAAGAGACAGGCACCGTAACTCCATAATAAGACAATGTATATTAGCTGTGTTTGGGCTTGGTGGAATTGTAACGGTATGCATTTTCCTATTGTTTGGCTTAATCCAAAGAATTATTATTTTTTATTATAGGTTAATCGTCGGTTAGGTTAGGTTTATTAATATAGGTAGGTTATAGTATTATTTTTAACTTTTTAGTGCGTTTAGGGTTTTTGAAGTCAATTTTTTTTTGCAAATTCTGTTCAAATACGTATTGTTCAATTGACTGTATGATGATGTCGTTGGTCCCGGGTAAAAAATGTGTGTCTTTCTATCATTATAATTAGTATTTCCAGCAAGTCCTCTATAGTTTTGTCTTCGCGTGTAAATTGTTCATACACCTCACGACATTTTTCTCTAATGATATTGTGTAACAAGATGTTGATTTATACATCTTTTTCTTTATGATGTAGTTCACAAGCATGATAATATATGTAACTGGCACGCCTTTTTCTATCTTTCCCATTCTTTGCTTAAGTTTCTTGATGTTTCAGTCGTTTTCAAAAATGAACGGTTGCGGCGGTTGCAAAATGGACTCCATTGTATGGTTCGTTTGTGATATAATCACTTCTGCTTCTTCGAATGATTTGGAATCACTGCTGTTTGTCATCTACGTTTTACTTTTATTTCACTTGTAGGTATTTAATTTTGGTAGATTTAAAACGGCTTACTAACTTATTTAGCTACCGGCTGCGCCATGGTATGTTCGCGACAAAGCATTCAAACACGTTATTTGAGCAAGGACTGGTTTAATGTCCTTCGTTCACATATATTTCACGTGCCTACCATCACATGCATTATTATTATATTGAAACATCATTCATAGTAATTTACTTGTAGCTACAGTAGCGTGATGTTGTATACGCTATAGCCTTCCTCTATAAATGGGCTATCCACCACATTTTTTTTTTCAAATCGGGCCTTTTTGACGATAAGTTCCTGAGATAAGCCCATCCAAACCAACAACTCTTCAGCTTTACGTATAAAATAATAAATCGTAAGTATATAAGTTTATATAGATCATCAAACTTACAGACTGAAAATTTTCGATAGCAATACTTAGATAGGATAGCTTAAATCTATAAGATTTTGTCTTATGTATGAACAATCATGTTTTGTTAACTCAATTCCATGTTAAATCATCACGCCTGTTTACTGTGAAGGGGTACACAGATGACAATTATGTACATACTCCACATGTCAGTTAAGTGACCACAACTTGTTCCTATGCTAAAATACTACTTACTTACTTACAATGTAAAATGAATATATTTTTTGCAAGAATTTGTGAGGGAACTAACCACAAAAAAGTAAAGAAATAGCTATATTGTATGGCTTTTTAGGGTTCCGTAGCCGACTGGCAAAAAACGGAACCCTTATAGATTCGTGAAGTCTGTTTGTCTGTCTGTCTGTTCCGTCCGTATGACCAGCCACTTTTTTTCCGAAACTATAAGAACTATACTGTTGAAACTTGGTAAGTAGATGTATTCTGTGAACCGCATTAAGATTTTCACACAAGAATAGAAAAAAATTTTGGGGGTTCCCCAAACTTAGAACTGAAACTCAATTTTTTTTTCTAGTTCTTGGTTTTGATAGGTCTTCAAAAATGATATTAAAGATCCTACCATCATTTTTTTTTAAACTGAATAGTTTGCGAGAGACACTTCCAAAGTTGTAAAATGTGTGCCCTCTAATTTCTAAGATAAGAGGAGGAGAATTCTGAAAAAAATTAGGTTTGTAGAATGTAAAAAAAACTTTCAACGAAAATTGGTTTGAATAAGATTTGATATTTAGTTTTTGAGATATGAGACTTTTCGACCAAACTGCAGCCGTAACTTTGTTTTTCATCAACATACTATGAAACACAAATTTAGTTTTGCTGTTCAGTGTAAATTTACTTATGAATGACCGTTCCAAATATTGTTATTAGATTGTTCTGGGCTACGGAACCCTGTGTGCGAGTAAGACTCGCACTTGGCCGGATTTTTAGAAATGCGTTTGTATTTTTGTAATATTTTATTTCTATGCTACCACCTACACGTCTTTCTATTCTGTACATTTGTGTTTATTGTGTGATGTTATATCACATCACAAGTAATCGGGACGATAGTCCCATTACGACTTTTAATCCTGATGATTTAGGCCGAGGTAACCCTAGCAGTCTGTGCTAACCGTAGGTGCCTACACCCACCTTTCACCAGTTATGCCTAAAGTTCCATATAATAGTGGGTGAGCCTATTGCCATTAACCGGGCACAAATCCAGATTCCGTGGCGGCTACTCAGTAATTACCGATGTAAAAAGTTAACGACTAATGGTTATCATGTGATTGGAAGTCCTAACAAGATTTTTTTTTAATCTAGCAAACTTCTTTGGTTGTCTTCGTCAAAAATAGGAAATCCTCAAGGTCATTAACAGACATATCTGCAAGCGTTCCATCGTTCGATGAATATATTTATCTTCAGTACCGCAATGTTTTGCTCGTGTAGTATGCTTGTATAGTCTTGAATTGGAATGATTTGTCGCAGGTTCGCCATATAATATGGATTTTAAACAAACTCGGGGCGGGTTGTGCTAGCCGGCGACGTCCCGGGCGCGCGTGACCGCACGCTACGTCCGCTGCTCCCCGCATCCGAACTAAATTACTTTTAACATTAATAAACCATATTGCTCTAATTTACTTTACTTTCTCCTTCTTTTAATAAGCCCTCGGAAAAACTCCCGGGTAATGTGTACCAGTTGTTTTTTACGTCGCCCTGACGTCGGGCGGTTTTTTTCTGTTGCGATTTTTTGTGTAACTAATTGTTTTGTGGGAGCAATACTGACACAATGGACAACATGGATGATAAGGACAGAGCACAGGCCATGCTACTGGCAGAGGAGGAGATCGCCAGGGTACGTACTTAGCGCGTTGTATGTGGAACGCACGCTAGCGTTCGTGCTGCGTTCGCCTCGATATTTATGGCTTACGATCGTCGCTTCCACACATACTTTAGAAAGTAGGAAATTTTTGAAGGCAGTCATAAATACTTTAATTTGATTCCTACTTATATTCGCATAGGTTTCGTTCTGAGGAACCGTAGGGAGACTTCAACAATGTTTGACGTTACTCAAGCATGTATTATGGTTTATTGTAATAAGACGAGCAGATTAGAAGAATTAAACTATGCATAGTAACTAGTATGCATTGATTAGGTATGACTAATTACAGACTTTAACTTTACGCAGTAGTTATGTTACCTCTTTAATGGAAGTGTTAATAATACCTGAAAGATTATTCGAAGAATAATAATTACAATTACAACTTAAAACTGATAAAGTTTTTCTTTGCCGTGACTGGGATCTGTAAGTCTTAGTTCTTCAAATTTCATTGATAGTAGAACTTTATTTAAACACCAAGATTACGACAGCATTTAATTTATATAAAACAGGTTGGAACGGACATCAACGTGCAAATGATTATCACCTATTAAGTACATAATTCCGATAGCACACAGAAATTTTTCATCGGTAATTAAAACAGAAACCAGTTATTTCCTACAGGGTACAAATAAATGGCAAAACTGTTTTTTAAGAGGGCAAAATTTGTGGAACGGGAGCGAGTTTAAAGATTTCACACAACATTTGGAGGCCTCGACAAATACAAGTGATATTCTACCTGGCGATAATGATGCTAGAAAATAATAAAATGAATCGTTTTTGAAATACGAAACGATTTAAAAGGCATTACCTACCTACCATTGTTCTAGGACGTCTGGTTGATTAATTGGATTTCATTCTACCGATCTCCATTCAACACACGCTATTATCTCATCAGCTGTGGGGGTATCTCAGTAGCAAATGTGGTGGCACCCTTTACATACATATAATAGGTCTTATTCGAGTAGCTAGCTTAGCCTTTACTAAGTGGTCATAGTTGACCTTGACCAGGCCCAGCGTAGAACAGATTTTCAATATTATAAGAAGCCAGCTTAATAAGAAGCCACCGACTGACGTGAAACCCTCCCTGATCTAGCTACCAACCTGCTGACTGAATAATATTATATACTATTAAGATTACTTGAGTTCTTTCCCTATAGTTCGTGCTGCTAGCAGAGAAGACGAAGCTTCAAATTAATTGGTGGTGATCATAACATCATTGTTCATGTTTGAGAAATATTAATAAGTTTCAGAAAAACTTATCTAAAACGCAACGGCAATCTTGAACATGATCTCATTAATAGCAGTCATATAGCACAGCTATGTCTTTACAAAGACATTCGGCCTTATGAGCAGAGCGTTAATTTTTTTTTAATTCCACTTATATCTCAAAAGACATATTTTGTGTTCCTACTTATGAATGAGTTCCAAGCTATACAGTACTTGAAATATAAACGCAGGGCCAGTATTACCCTAAATTCTGAAAATTCAACGGCTCTCGTTTTAATAGTATTGCAGCATTCACTTGGTGATTTGTGTGACACATCAAAGTAGAGGACTGAAGCAGTATAAGTTTTGAAAACTCGATTCCATAACACATCTTGATAGAAAAATACCTCAAAGTTACTTAAAAAATAAATTATAAAAATTATAAACGGATAATATTCAATTAAAATCTTTAAATAAATTCAAGTCATTTTGCAGGATGGTCGAAATATGTGTTAAGAATCTTGTGAAAGTTTTGCTTTTTTTTAAACCCATTAATCTCATCGGTTTAGGTTTTTCCTAAAAACCTTTCCTCTCAAACATCAAGCGTTCTAACTTATTTTTTCCCAAATGTCGTAGATTTTATTTAAAAAAAAACATTTTTTATATGGTTCCAAATCGAAGAATGTCAATGTCAAAAATTTTAGAAGATAAACGTGCTTATCATGGGAGATATCTATACTATCTAAGATACTAATATTATAAAGCTGAAGAGTTTGTTTGTTTGCTTGAACGCGCTAATCTCAGGGACTACTGATCTGATTTGAAAAATTCTTTCGGTGTTAGATAGCCCATTTATCAAGGAAGGATATAGGCTATATATCATGACGCTACGACAAAGACGAGCGGAGCAGCAATGGAAAATGTTGCAAAAACGGGAAAATGTGACGTAGACGAAGTTGCGCGGGACAGCTAGTTTATTTATAATTGTAGCCACAGATCATCACAGCACATTACCACGTTTTACGACGCCTCTTATTAAAGAAACGTGGAAGCAACGAAGCTCTAAGAAGAACAATTGGTACGAATACAGCTCTGAAAAGAACTGATACGTTTTGACGATTCTCGCTAAAGAAAAGAAACAACACAACAAAAGTTCTGAGAAGAACTTTTGATTGTACGTTTAACGATTTTGCAACACCAAAGTTCGCGCTCAACAAACTCACTACACACATCTTCACCCAAGTACTTTACTTGTGTTTTTTTTTTAATATTAAAATAAAATTATTTTTTTATTAAATTATATCAAAGTAGCTCTACGCCCGCGACTTCTTCGAATCCTTGTGAATTAGTAGTTTCCCCTTAGAATTTTTGGAAAACTAACCATTACTATCTTTATTATTTACCCACATTAGTATTTTAGCTATGTTTACAAATTGAAGGAATGAAATGTTTCGTTTTAAAACGAATATAATAATATCTTATTTTTTATTAACTCAGGTATCGACGATATTAATTATTATACTATTAATAGTTAAATAATCAAATATTTTCCCAGACGCATATTATCTTAGGTTTTAGCTTACACACGACCGAAAAATCTTAAACCACTCGTTCAAACAATGTTCTTTATACCGTAACTTCTATATTAAAAAAAAAAATATAAGAAGATTATTCTTCTTATGTTTTTTTTACCTGATACGTCATTGGTGTAGTGGCCGTAAGCTCAACTGCGGAGCGTGAGGTCGTGGGTACGAACCCATCAGGAATATCTCAGCAGCAGCCTTGGAGTCTGGAATTGTGCCCGGTTGATGACAACCGGCTCACCCCCTATTACATGGGACTTGAACATAGCTGATACAGTGATTGGAGTAGGTAGATTGATTTTTGGTACTTGTATCATAAATGCACACAGAAAGAATAACATAGCTGAGCCATTTTTCTGGAAAGTTATTCCGGTATTTCCGGATTCAATTAAATATTGTTAATGTTGGTAGTAATATTATTACTACTCAAATCAAAATTTAAAGGAAGGTATCAAAACTACGGAAGGGGTCCGAGAGGGCCGATGCCCCAGGGCTGCGGGTTGTTCGAAAGAGATACCGTGGCCCTGGAACACAAAGGGCTAAGAAGGAACATGGATGGGTTTTAGTCAGTCAAGTCTGACACTCCCTTCCGCTCCGCCCAGAGAGGGAGAAGTCATTTGATGATTTCCCATCAGAAAAAAAAGGTATCAAAACTAAATTAATTTATTATAACTAAGTTGTACACAAAATTGAATTATTTTTTATCTCAGACGTATTCTTAAATACCAAAGCAGTTATTACGTGATAATGTTAACTTTTTGATCATTTTCAAGCAAGATGAAGTTAACATGAAATTTAGATAAGTACGTTATATATTATCGGCATTGCTAGCTTACAGATACAGATTGACATCTCATTGAAATGCATAATGTTATTAATAAGTACAGTAAACCAGCTTCTTAAGTACATTATTACAATTACAATAAATTAAAAACTATAAAATAAACTAACAACAAATAATTGGGCATCAAAAAACTCCTTTTAAGTGGTAAGCTTAAAATGGCAGAATTTATTTCGCCTCTGGATTTGGTAACACGCACGGATGTTTTACATATGTATGCGACCACATAATCTAATAATCTTAGCTCGTATTTGTAGTACCAGCGCCAAACAATATAAAATATGTCTTCGAGACAAATGGTAGCTTTTGGGCTACTTTATCGTCGTCAAGGAATAAACTATGTTTCGAGTAGTTTCTGAAACAAATGCCTGGATGTTCAGCTACCTAATATGTTTCATGCTGTTGTACTGTGAACACTATTCCGATTTAATAATTATACTATTACTGGTTGTTACGTGACTTAGGTAAATTAAGAAGTGCGTGTAGTAGATCGCAGTGTGTGACGTTTTACGTAAAAAAGGCGAATAGCTTTAATCTAAGGTTCTAGTATGAAAGCAAAGTCAAACATACGCAGGTAACAGAGTAAGATTCATTTTCCTCAAGGGTTTTCTACTGTCCAATATCTATCAGCCTCTTCTCCGAAACGCATCAGCTCCTGCTGCGTTTCAACACCCGTAAGGTGTCAATTCCGCAGCGAGGTAGGACAATAAAAGAGTCGCCTCTCACTGAAATGCAACGTTAGCACCTAGTTCTTGGTCTCCGATTTAAGCACCAGTTTCTCGATGCCTTCTGTATACCTACTCTTAATACAGCGGACAGGCTCTAGTGAACCTGGGCAGCGACGGATCACTGAGTCCTTGTAGCTACTTTTTCAGCTTCTTCAAGCGTAGTACCCATGTTTTCTATACGGTAGTACCGTATAGAAATAAATACTGTTTTACGTCCGTCACATCACTATCTCAGGTCCAGGTGAAAATCTGTGTCGGGCACTAGCTGCTCGGCAATTTGCTGAACTGGGCCTATTTGGCGCAGCCGCGAGACACACAATTATATCTTTTTTTATAAGCTTTTATTTATCTTGCAATGTTTGTATGTATGTTTCTATTTCGGTATACTTTTAAGTTTTTTTTATTTTGTATACTTGTGGCATGTGCCAAATAAATATTTTTTTTCTTTCTTCATTCTTACCGACGGGGTTTTTAACTGGGTAATTCTTAATGCAAGTCATGGGGACTGCTTTTACTACACGAAAGGGCCCTATTTAAATTGCTTTAATTTGTGGAGCATTTACGGAATATTTATTATAATAGTGATATTAATTTAAAGCTGATTTATCAGGCTTTTAACTGACATATGGTTTTTGTACCTACAACACATAGTTTTTGCCAAAAACATGTATATTTGCGTGGTTACAGTTTGAGTCGATTTGGTTGCTCGCGAGTGTAGATTCGGATGTCGTTTACCCTTAATTAAGATTCTAGTTTATACAAAACATGTCAGAAAGGTAAACCATATAGGTAACAATAGGTACTGTCTAAACAGTACGAGTAAGTAATACATGTCATAAACACGACATGTTTTAACAAGTCCCTTACACAATAGCGGAGTGTAAACGTCGTGTGAAATTCTCGTTGATAACACATTTGCAAGTTTGAATAAGTAATCACAGTCCACGCGCACGACGAAACAAAGAAACATTATAACAATAGATCTATACATGCATGTCTATATCCTATTCACGTTTTGATGGAAAGTAATTACCTACCGCTCCACCCCCATAAACACCTAGATAGAATGTTTTGTCGATAGTTTTACACCTTCACCATTTTAGTATCTCTCATATGGACAGTGGCAAACGCTTAAACGTAATTTTGGTGCTGAATTTCGGAGAGAAACCTTAAGATTAGTTAAATAGTGATCAAGAGGATGTAAAAATGATTGTAAAAAGGTTTCCATACAGACATTAAAGTTCAAGTGTCATAATTATAGTCTAGTAGTTATGAAGAGAATAGCGGTGAGTGCTGTCGAGAAAGCTGAAGCCAGAGAGCACTTTGAGAATCAACTGCGGTACGCTTTCGTGAAGTATGATCATTTGGACGACGATGAAGAACATTCCGAGGTATTTAATAACATTTGTATGGTAACCTAGCCATTAAAACTCGATTACGGTTTCAGTTGATATTGAACTTAATAGTCGCTGCTGTCTTTATGTAGTTCTGAATGCTGATAGGTAGGTTTGCGTTATGAAATACAGTGAATGTCTGGTCTGCGTTGAAAATATACGGAATATACTGTAGAAATGTTTTTCCAGGCTGTCATAAGAATAAAGCCTTGTGCCTGGGATACAAACAATGGTATGGGTACAACTGGCACATCTGCAGATCAAAATATATTTTTGTATTTTTTTTTATACAAATGAAATATGTACTTAGTTAGTGCAGATATTTCCAGCAGCTACGATGTGCAGTTCACTGGAACATTATAATAAATATGTTACAGTGGACAAACCGAGCTAGAAGGTACAGTGGTGCACACAGGCATTTTTGTTCAACTACTAAATACAAGTCTTTATTGTCGTTATAAAAGCGACAGGGTATCTCATTATAAGCAAGGAGCTTCATTTTCTGCTTAGGAGATGATAATTATGAAATCTGTTATTTGATGTTATAGTATAGTCCTCGAAAGTCGGGCTAAGAGAGTGCTACGCGGCTCTTTGTACGTTGCTACGATAATCACGACAAAGATAGTAGACGAGCAATAAGTGTAGTAGTGATAAGTGGAAAGTTTACCAATATTTTCGTCTACTTGATTTTGTAAACTACTATGCCTTCTAGTAAGTGGGAAGTCTCGAGGAATTTTGTCAAGAACCCGAGAAGTCCAGAAATCGCGTCTTGGTTGGCAAATGCAACTTACACACTAAATATATCTCGTGATGTTGGGATAGTTGTACTGGTAGTCTTGAAATATATAAATGAAAAAAAATAGCAATCGAATTGTGATCCAATTACTCAATCGATAACTAAAAATATTACTTGAGAAACTTTGCTACTATTCTAACACACTCCTTTCGCTTCGTCCACGTCCTTACATCCGTTATATACGCATGCTGGTTGCGAGTACTCAACAGGCAAACATCTAACCTTTCTAAAGAAAGTAACCTATAAGGTTTGTAGTTATTGTCCTTTTAGGGTGTCCCGCCCCGGCGTTACGACTCACGATGTGTTCCCATTATGTCGTGACGATTAATTTATCGTTGGACGACTGTCGTCTCTAGCTATTCCCATTACACCCATTGATTTGACAATCTGTCGTCACTGGTAAAAATGTCGTGGACAACAGTTAATCGTGTCGTCCTATATGTGAACACCTCCATTTAAATACACAAGCTACGCCGCTTTAAACAACACGATAATCTGTCGCCACGACATCGTGGTAACGCAGCCTTACATCTGCTTTGTAAATATTTTTTTTTAGTCGTTAATCACTTATCCTCTCAACATAAACAAATGAACTAAGAATACCATTTTAAATTTTTGTCACTACATCTTTTTATTTTTCTGTGAAGATTAGATGCGTGTAGTTAAAGTTTATTTTATACTTAAGTCTGAGATTAAAAGGTCTACCTAGTTCAAAAAGAATATTTAGCTGATTAAAATGTTTAGTTTTGGTTCTGTGATTATGTCTTCTTAGGTAAAATACTAAGTACCTGGGCAACCAAGCTTCACTCGGATGAAAATCTAGAAAACGATTTTTCCCAGATGTAAGACCTAGCTAGATCGCACCCTTCATCGAAATCGTTGGAATCGTTTTCGCGAACGTGATTAGTGATTACAAACATCTATGTCAAAACAGAAAATATTCCCCAACGCTATCTTAGATTTTCATTTTGATGTCAACGCCCTCGAAAACTAACAAAACAACTACAATATGCTAAAATTTAAAAAAATCCTCTTGGATTTTCAGTTAGGCATTGCCTCACTCATTAACATCTGTAGTTCTTTACTAATGTATTACATCGGGTTATGGTTGTTTGAAAAAAAGGATAAGAAAGAGTTCTGGCATTTTTCCTTATAACCAGTACCTACGCGTTGTGGTCGTTTTTAAAACAGCCACAAAAATACTTCACTTATTGGTCGTTTTGAAATTGAATTGTGGTCGGTTTTTTCGCTCAATGAGCGTTTTCGGGGTTCGAGGCCTTCATCTATGCTTCTATACTCATCACCATCTGCCTAGCCTTTTCCCAAACTATGTTGGACTATGTTTTGGCTTCTATACTATAATAATAATATTACAAAGCTGAAAAGTTTGTTTATTAGTATGGTTGAACGCGCTAATATCGGGAACTATTGGTTCTAATTGAAAAAAATGAAAAATATTTTTGGATAGCCCATTTATCTAAAATAATAATAATACACATTGATGACAATTCGATCATGTCCGCTTCTCAAAATGGATGTAGGAACGGGTCCCGCGGTACTAAGGAGCTGCTTCTCATTGATATGGCCATTAACCAACAGGTTCGCCGTTTCCGAAGGGATCTGTCGACATGTTGGGTAGATTATAAGAAGGCCTATGACTCGGTGCCACATACATGGCTCATGAGGGTGCTAGAGTTGTATAAAATAGATGCAACTCTGGGCACCTTCCTGATGTCGTGTATGAGGCAATGGAGGACAGTCCTTCGCTATCCAGGATGTCGGCATATCCAAGGGAACAGCGAACCGATAAGGATAGAGCGTGGCAATTTTCAGGGCGATAGTTTGAGTCCACTTTGGTTTTGCTTAGCCTTGAATCCTCTAAGCACGCTGCTAGAGGATTCAGGTCTGGGCTTTCGGTTGAGGAGAGGTGGTCAGGTTATATCTCACCTTCTTTACATGGATGACTTGAAACTCTTTGCCCCCAACAATTTGCAATTGATGGAACTACTGAAGCTGAAGGTAACAGAAACTTTCAGTAGCGCCATCAGGATGCAAATTTGGTGTGGACAAATGTGTGGTCATGCATGTAAAGCGAGGGGGGATTGTGGAATCTGCGGGAACCCAGCTCTCAGATTCTATAAATCTTAGATCCCTCTTAGCGGCCGAAACCTACAAGTATTTGGGTATGTCAGAAGCGCTGGGCATCAACTCTGTTGACATGAAGCAATCATTGAAGTAGCGCTTCTTTGGCCGCCTGAGAAAAGTATTTTATAATCTTTTATCAGGTGGAATTAAGGTGCGTGCCTTCAATGAGAAACCCTACAAAAATATATACATGCTACTTTTATAACTACACCAACAAAACTTGTGACAGTAGCTTCAAACGATTTTACTTTACCTATGTTCAATAATATACAATCACATGATATCGATGAATAGGAAGTACTGCTTTTTCAATAGAATTGCGACCGTAATAAAGAAATTATTATGACAGCCAGACTATTAACAAACCATTGTATTCAAGTACCCATTCGGTTTAAAAAAAAAAATTTACTTTCTAATACTAGAATAATGCCAAGCTCAGTTCACTTAGACAATACAAGAGACCTACTTGTTTTTTGCATTCAACATATCCGAGGCGACAGGAAAAGTATACTTTGTGGAACTCAACTTGCTTGAAGATCTTTTCTGAATCAGTGCGCAAAAATTTAAAAAAAAACCTTAGACTTTTAAAGCTAAACTCGTATGGATATAAAAAGCAGCAATTGACTTCACTAAAATGTAGAATCAATTATACATAGAAACGTCAAAAGTAAACGAAATCGATTTGCAGCAGCAATAAACGAATAGATTTGTGCAAATCACCCAATACATTAGCTTACTGACCTAGCATGTATGTAGGTAAAAAATCGAATAGGGTAACGACTAACATCGAAGCAATATAAAAACTTTGATTACGACCACGCGACCGCGGCCTTACGATGCAAATCACCCACATTTGTATGAAGAATGCTACAGACATGTGACATGAACATCATACAATTCAGTCAGAAAAGTTTTCTGTACAAGTAGCCGGACGAACGCGGAAATCTGTAATTTGTGTGTTGATGGTGTTTGTTGGTGTTGTTCTATTAGACAGTGCAGTGAAGTGTTGTGGATATGGATGAAGATTCTGTGCAGGTGACGTATGGTGTTTTTATATTTGTGTCTGCCTTAGAATTGCGCCCTATTCGGGGGTGATGCAACGATGAGATAGCCTATAAGTTTTTGAAGTAATAAAATTAGATAACCGCGGTACCAGAATTAATGCCTTAAATAAAATTGTACATCAGATTCTGTACCAAATTAAATAACTAGTCAAAAAATTAAAGAGTACGACAAACTACTATACATTGTATTGTATTTTACATTACATGGTTTATCTTAATATAAAAAATAAATCGCTATCTTCGTAAATACTAATCTCCGAAACCACCCAAACGATTTCAATGAAATTTTGTGAGTACGAGTATGTATGGTAACTTTGAAAGATAGGAGAGTTTTGAACGCGTTAGGTAGCGCCGTAATAGTTCACATCATGAAATAGTCTAGCAATAGTTTGTTCTGTGTGAGATACAAATAAATCATGAACTATAGTAATTATAACATTGGTAAACGTGCTAGTTTATTAATGTTATAAATAAGTATAGTTCAAGATTAAACGCCCATTAAACACCCCAAAACGAAGCTGCCGTTTTAGTGAATTAGTTTGTCTGAGTTTGACTCAGGTGATTGAAGACCTCTAACGGTTTATGTTAACAAATAATATATAATAACAGTACCTATCGTTAACTGATAAAATGATTCAAATTATTGGGTTCAAAGAATTAAGTACTAAACTTTTGCATTATTTGTCCCCAAAAACACAATTGGTTGAATTAAATGATTTTCGTTTGTGTAATGAAGATAGGTCGGTCCAACTTATACTGAATTAATCATTGCAAACAACCAACTGATACCAGGACCATTCAGGAGTTTTTTTGAGGCTCTTTTATAGTTCGTTTTTAGGGTTCGGTACCCAAAGGGTCAAACGGGACCCTATTACTGAGACTTCGCTGTCCGTCCGTCCGTCCGTTCGTCCGTCCGTCCGTCCGTCCGTCTGTCACCAGGCTGTATCTCATGAATCGTGATAGTTAGCCAGTTGAAATTTCTACAGATTATGTATTTCTGTTGACGCTATAACAACAAATAATAAAAACAGAACAAAATCAATATTTAAGGGGGGCTCCCATACAAAAAGTTGTTTTTCGTTTTTTTATTTAATGGTACGGAACCCTTCGTGCCCGAGTCCAACTCGCACTTGGCCGGCTTTTTTTAGTTTAGTTTAGTTATTGCAAACATGGAGCTGATGATTCTTGAAATTATTCCTAATTCTTCCGACATACCATTTAACCATTTTAGCGTCGGTGTCCCTTCGACCTTGTATATTTTCCCGTAGATTTTCCAGTTTCGATCTATTTTTCTATTGCATTTAATTAAATATACAAGGTGTAACGGAAAGGGTATATACATACTTAAGGGTGTGCTTCAGACCACCAAACTAAATATGTTTCTCCATCGGATAAGTATCGTAATAGCGAAAAAATATCAGCTGCCCCCATACATTTGGGTCGAATAGGTATTGAAATTTAGTATGGGGCAGCTGTTTTTTTTTCGCTATTACGTTGTTTGTCCGATGAAGAAACATGTTCAGTTTGATGGTCTGTAGCACACCCTTAAGTAAGTATATACCCTTTCCGTTACACCCTGTAGTGTTAACAAACATCATAAAACTACTCCATGATTTATGAAGATAGCAGGTTTGTAAACCCGAAGCCAGACTTAGCTTCGAACTAGTTGTGAGAATACTTGAAGAACGGCGATTTAACTAGAAGAACCTAGGGTGAAAAAGGAGCCTGGCCAGATTAGCTGCGTAACGAGTATAGAACTTGATGTGTCTGACCACATAAGAAACTCGTCTCGTTAGGTTTGGTGTAGCTACAGCAGTGGATAAACAATTTCCCAAAGCATTATGGCGCGGACTCGAACTGAGCCTTAACAATGATACACTTGATAATGAGCACTTTAACAATGATTCCAGACTATTTGTCCTATCTATAAAATAATCAAGGATGTGGTTTTTACGATATTATTGATCAAAGAACTTCTGCTGTAAAATAAAATCTATTGGTGTCTAATTGTATAGACATATGTTATAACTAGATGCTGCTCGCGTCCTTCATCCGCGTGAAATTACTATAAAAATATTACTTCTATATATGAATCAGATTTTGTTAATTTCCAGGGTTGTTAATTTTTTTGTACGGAATCCTAATCTTATTTCTAAAATAAAAGTAACCTTAGTTACTCCTTAAACACCAGCTATCTGTCAGTAAAAGACAAGTAAATTAAAATAATAGCAAAACTTTACGTCATTGTCATTATCATCGATATAAAGAACCAATCTATATACATAAAAATCAATGCCACTTTTCGTTGCCTAAGGGGAATGCCCATCCGCCATATAAAAAAATGCCTGAAATGAACAACAATGAAATATACGCCAAATTTTACTACATATCGTAGGTAACCCTTTACAATATTAATAATTATCAAAAAATAGGTAGAAATCAGTTACATTTTTTTTTTTTTAAATACAGGTTGAGTCCAGGTTAAGGATAACAATTAACACAGTGCAGGTTTTTATCCATTTTTAAATGTACACGGGATAGAAGTCTAAAACACACAACAACGTCATATTGAAAGCAGGTCAGTTAAAGCAAGTAGCAAGCGCAAGACCAAAAATCAAGTAAACAAACAAACGAAAATGCAGTACTTAATGTCAAACTCTGACAGTTTGACATTAAGTACTGCATTTTCGTTTGTTACAAAGGCAAAGGACATGTGATTCATACAGCCTACAATAAGTTTAATTTATTATTAATAAGTTTAGTTATCAATAAGTTTATTTAGATACGATCGCCCTAGCGGTAAGAAAGGCGGCGGTGTCATGATCCTTATTAAACGTGGTTACTCTGCCACCGTGAGGTCAGACATTCACACTGGATGCGCGGAATGTATTTGGGTCACGATTAGGAACAACGTTTTTACGGAGTCATCGCAGAAAGGCGACCTACATTTGGCCGCAGTCTACATACCCCCCAACAACGCTTCCCAAATGATGCTAACCAACTTTAAAGACTCACTCCTTCAATCCTATAATTTGAACCCAAAGGATATGTTTTTAATAGTAGGCGATTTTAACTTACCTTTTATAACATGGTCTGCGGACGGATACAGTTGGAAATCTAAAAGTAATTCCAATTTGTCCGAGGTCATCACTGAATTTCTTAACTGTTTAGATTTTATGAACATGTCCCAGTACAATCTTAAACCAAACTGCTGTGACAATATTCTCGACCTTGTCATCTCTAATAAATCTTTACAGTGCACCTTAAGCGAGATATCGCTTGTGGACATAGACAAATATCACGTCCCACTGGAACTTTGCATTGAGAATTGTTGTTTTAAACCTATTCGCTCTCAACCTAGAATTATAAAAAAGTTCTATAAGGCTGATTACGGAAAAATTAATTCGGAACTCATTAACATTGACTGGAATAATCGTTTCGAACAATGTAGTGTCGAGGAGTGCGTTGACATCCTTTACGTAATATTAAAATCACTTATAGAATCACACGTTCCAACAGTAAAGGTATCAGGGCGATTCCGATACCCTAAGTGGTACCCTACATCATTAATAAATGCTATTAAAGAAAAATTCAAAGCACATAAGAGATGGAAAAAATTCAAATACCAAACAGACTATGATGAATTTGCCTTGTTAAGATCTCGGGTAAAATTTCTCCAAGAAGAATCTTACGCTAAGTATACTGCCAGATGTGAGGAACAATTAATAAAATCACCTAAAGAATTTTGGAAGTACGTGAATAATAAAAGGAAATCTTCTGGATACCCTCGCAAGATGATATATCACGGGGTAACGTACTCGAACGGTGAGGATATTTGCAATGCATTTAATAAATTTTTTCAAAGTTCTTTTAGTCCTACTAGCAGTAATAGTCGTATGCGTTGCGATGATACCCCTCTGTCAACCGTTACCCACTCCATTGTCATCACTCCCGAATTACTAAAAAACGTTTTTAGATTATTAGACAGCAAGAAAGGAGGTGGCACTGATGGGCTTCCAACAGTTTTTATAAAAAAATGCGAATTAGGTTTAACTCCTCCACTTAAGATCATCTTTCAGCGATCTCTCGACGAGGGCACGTTCCCGCGACAATGGCGCGAGGCTCAAATTGTACCAATTCATAAAAAAGGTTCCAAGCGGGATGTAACTAATTACCGAGGTGTATCGCTATTAAACAACTTTGGGAAGATGCTGGAGAAAATTGTTTATGATCATATTTACGCTGCAACTAAGCATTGTATACCCTCTTCCCAACACGGCTTCGTTAAATCTCGTACAGTCAATACCAATCTTCTTGAGCTTACCAACTATGTTGTTACTGGTATGAATGACGGTGGCCAGGTGGACGTAATATACACAGATTTCGAGAAAGCGTTTGACCGGGTAGATTTCTGTATTCTGACCGAAAAACTTAAAGCAGTAGGTATTAAGGGGAACTTGTTAAGATGGATAGTCTCGTACCTCAGAAATCGGCGGCAAGCTGTAGTTATAGGTAGTTACCGATCGGACTATGTGGACGTTACTTCAGGGGTGCCCCAGGGCTCACTTATATCCCCCTTGCTCTATAATATTTATTTATTTGATATAACTCAATGTTTCCTTCATTCTGAACATGTTCTTTATGCCGACGACAAAAAAATATTCATGAAAATAAATAACCCTAATGACTGTCAATTGATCCAATCCGACTTAGATAGACTTAGTGATTACTATGCGTTAAACAATATTACCGTAAATACAAAAAAATGCCAAATAATAACCTTTTCTAGGAAACGTAACAACATTATCTACAGTTACAGTATTAGTGACGATATTATTCCGCGAGCTTCACAGGTCAGGGATTTGGGTGTGATTCTGGACGAAAAATTTACGTTCGAGGCTCATATTGATCACATCACCAGTAAAGCATACAAGTCACTAGGATTCGTTATACGTAACAGCCAGCAGTTTAATAGCCCACTATGCCTAAAAACTTTATACTACTGTTATGTAAGGAGCGTACTAGAATCTGCAAGCGTTATATGGAGACCCTTTTATAAGAAATATGTTGATCTAATCGAATCCATCCAGCGTAAATTTACTAAGCATCTAAATTATAAAACCAAAGCTAACATCCCAAATTACCCGGACTCTTGTCGATATCATAAGTTAAATACTCTGGAAGAGAGACGGCAGTTAAATGACATGATGTTATTATATGACATACTTAATAATAAATTCGATTGTCCACAATTGATCGGCAAAATATATTTTAACGTCCCACTCAGACGTACCAGACATACCACTTTGTTGGCAGTTCCTAATGGCTCCACTAATTATATGAAGATGTCGCCTTTCTTGCGGCTACCTGCATTATATAATGACAAGTTCTCAACACTGGACCCCTTTAACACCACACGGAACCGAATTAAAAAAGAGATTATCGCAATTCTGGATCAAGCGAGGGATAATCAGTTACGCCACTAGTGCCTGTTTGTCATAATTATATAGACATACCTACACACATTATCACACACATTTACAGACACCAACACTGTACAGATACCCGCACGCACACATGAACTTTTAATGTAAATTAAGTCAAGTCACTCTCTGCTTTAAGTATTTCTGTGTACTTCGTAATTGGCGTAATGTCCTGTGTAATAATTTCTATGTTTATGTACTGTCAGCTGTGAAGTTACCTTTCATAAATAAATAAATAAATAAAAGTTTTCTCTTTAAAAATAATTTGATTAATTAATATTGACATGCATATATTATTTGAATTATATTTATGGTACAAATAGGTCGAATTATATTAAATTAATGATAACTGTACACTAATTCTATAAAATAGTTCGTTAGGGATTTTAGGACTTTTGTCAATTTTAGGGATTTTATGGGTATTCCCCTTTTTACCTCGAGAACGGCTGGGCCGATTTGACTAATTTTGGTTTTGAAATGTTTGTCGTAGTCCAGGGAAGGTTTAAAAGGTGAGAAAGGTAGGGTAGGTTAGGTAGGTAGGGTAAAGTAGGGTAGGTTAGGTAGGTAGGGTAAAGTGAGGTAGGTAGCCAGGGTAGGGTAGGGTAGGGTAAGTAGGTAAGAAAAGTGCATTGCATTAACTTTTGACAGAACCAAGTCTGTACGGGCAGCTAGTATTTTTTAAAGACAGCTCTCAGTGCTGGAGTACTTAGGTATTAAGTTGCTTAGAATTAGTCAAACTTCGACATTATCATCGTCCTTGTTAGAAGAAAATAAATCAGTACCTATCTATCTGTTATACTTATAACATGTTCGTGACGCTACTTTAAAACCCGTACCGGAATACCAAAAGTGCTTCGGGTAGTGAGTGTTGTTGCGGGTGGAAAGTGATGCTGCCGCTGTAACATTTTGGACCAAGGTGCTAGAAGTCGCAGGTGACGACAGCATCGGAAAACGACACCACTGGCCAGAGAGGAATGGAAAACACAAGTGTGTACCAGGGTGCTAGAAGTCGCAGGTGACGACAGCATCGGAAAACGACACCACTGGCCAGAGAGGAATGGAAAACACAAGTGTGTACCAGGGTGCTAGAAGTCGCAGGTGACGACAGCATCGGAAAACGATACCACGGGCCAGAAAGAAATGGAAAACACAAATGTAGCCGCTTTCCCTTTTCGCTATAAACAAGCACCCCATCCCCCGACAAAAGTAACGCCATCTTGCCGATGGATCCAGCTACCAAGTTATGGACTTGTACGGATAGATGGAGCTACTAGGTTGTTTTAAACAAAAGTAGTACTCGCATCAAAAGGTTTAAGTTAGGGTGCTTACACATTAGCGAGAACTTTTAAAATGTCCTCTATCTCCTTATTGACTTTAGAATTCACTCTGCAAGCCTTTTAACATAGACTTAATATTTTTAGTACTCAAGCTCAACAAACGTCGCGACCGCGACGCAATTCCTTTTCGGGCGCTTAGCGTGTACAGTCACGAGCACCAATATTTGTAAACACTTAGCAACTTTTAAACAAACTTATCTCCTACTGATCTGACTTAAATTTCATGTTGTTGCGAACATATCCTATCCCAGTCCTATCTCAAAGTAACAATCATTATTTCTCGCCAACATCGCTTTTAAATTTAGAAAAGTGTAAACATATTAGTGCTCGTGACTTTACGGCAAGTTTGATCTCACATAAGTAACATTTTTTAGCATAAAGGTAACGGTGGTACCTAAAGACTGTGCGGAGCCTGGAAACACTTAGTAACTAGATTCGGCTGGTAATCAGCGTTGTTATACGAAGCTACGAGCTAATAGTCCATGGGTTCGGGTACGTAGGCATGCACTTCGTAATGTGGTCGCGCAACTTATTTCATATTGCAATATCGACAAAACATCGTGAGAAAACAAGTATGCGTCCTAGCACTAAAAAATTGAAATAAATGGCATTCCTATTTTCATTTATATTATACTCGTAGTAGGTTTATACATAAATAGTTTTACTTACGTTATTGTGTAATTTTATGGGTATGATTTTATCAATACCCTAATAAATGCATTTTCATTGACCTAATAAATAATATTTGTTCCCAAAATAGTAGATCTGTCACCTAAATTGAATCATCAAATAATATCAAAACGCTTACGTAAATATTAATTAAGAATTACTTGGAAATAATATCAATCATCAAGTAATTTTATTACGTTTAAAAATAATAAAAGTGTCACGAAAATTGAATCATCAAACAATGTAAAAATGTTTACATAAAAACTCCAAACCACACAGGTCCAAACCAAGGCGTTGTTGACGTAGCCCCGCTACGCGGGGCTCCTATTTCTGTCTGCAGGGTTTACAGTAACCTAACACGAAGGGGATGTCGGGGACTTAGTTCGCTCGCTCCGCTCGCTCACTAGACCCCGCCATCCTCTTCGAACCTAACCTGTCCGAGTCGGTGTGCCCAATGTCTCGTATAAAGCATTTCTTCATAGAAATAAGGAACTGATCTATTTATTTGGTGACAGATCTACCATTCCGAGCACAAAGCTATTATTTAAGTAATAAAACTATTATTATAAGAACGTAGTTTATATTCATCTAATGCACTACAATTTTATTGGTAATCCATCTCTTATTTTACACATGTATCAACATTTATTTGATAATTCATACCTGGGAACACTTTTTGTTTATCTGAGAACGAAAATATTTCGTGGCGATAGATCTATTTACTAGGTGATACAACTTTGATGACAAATATAAATTTTGGTGACAAGAAATATAGTTCCCTAATTTTATTAGCAGTGAAAAAAATATTTATCGTGATTTAATTATACATTGATAGTTTACTTGATAACGATAAAAAGACAAAACATTAATTTCAAAACAATCGCTAACGTTATCAATGTAAAATCGGCCAAGTGAGAGTCGGACTCGCACAAACAGGGTTCCTTATCACTAAAAAAAAAACAATAATTTTAAAGCTCTTTCATAGGGAACAGCAAAACTGAATTCGTTTTTCATAGTAACTTAATAAAAAAAACAAAGTTAATGCTGCATTTTTAGAAAAAGTCCGATACTTATTTCAAAAACTGTTTTGTAGTTAAACCTTCTTTGGCGGCGTTTTGCACTTTTGGACACATCTTGCATCTTTCGTTTCATCGACTTTCAAATCACAACGATGCTAAAGAAGTTTTAACTTCAAAACACCCTATTTTTACTGAATTCGAGTCAGAGAAAGAGATCAACTTACAAATCAGCCTGAATAGTTATCACATAAAATATTTTACTTAAATTGATTATTTCAAACCCAGCAATAAAGTATAAATTATCCTATTTTTCTACCTTTTCCACTCCCGTATTAGGCCCTCCGGGTGGATTGCAGTTAACTTCCTTACACAACGAAAAAACCGGTCAACTGCGAGTCGGACTCGCGCACCAAGGGTTCCGTACCATTTTTATAAAAAATGAGCAAAAATATTTTTTTTTTGTATGGGAGCCCCCCTTTTTTTTTTTTTTTTTTTTCGGATGGGAAATCATCAAATGACTTCTTCCGCTCTGGGCGGAGCGGAAGGGAGTGTCAGACTTGACTGACTAAAACCCATCCATGTTCCTTCTTAGCCCTTTGCGTTCCAGGGGCACGGTATCTCTTTCGAACAACCCGCAGCCCTGGCAGGCATCGGCCCTCTCGGACCCCTTCCGATTTGCTGACATCTCCTTGAGGCGCGCGTGGAACACGAACGCGCCGTCGGCACGGTCTGTCGTCATATGACGGACGGACGGTGAGCTAGCCCATTACTCACCGTCCACAGGCCCGCGCCTACGGTGGCCGGGGGCCACTGGTTGCCCCCCGACGCCCGGGGCGTCTCCCGCGGCGGCTGGGACGTGAGGTTCTCTCCCTCTCACGTTCCGCCACCTCCTTCGCTAGCATGACTGCTTCGCAGAAGGAGGCGACGGCTTCCCATTCCCTCTCGCTCCGGACCATGGATTGAACCAGGGCCGGACGCGAGAGGTCGCCGCCGCCAATCGCCGCTACGAGGACACGGCGGTGCTCAGCCCAAGCGGGGCATAGCTCCACAGTGTGCTCCACCGTGTCCTCCGGTCGATCCTCGCAGTGGTGACACCCGGGCGTTTCTTCCCGCCCGATTCGGTGCAGGAACCTCCCGAAACAACCGTGTCCGGTGAGGACCTGCGTCAGGCGGAAGGTGAGGGCGCCGTGGCGCCTCTCCAGCCACTCCTCAAAGAGGGGACTTATCGCCACTATTGTGGCGTGCCCTGCACGGGGTTGCGACAGTCGCTCCCTCCATGTCGCCATGAGATCGCGCCGGAGGTCTGTCCGCTGAGCGACAATTTGCCGCGGCAGCGGAGTTTCCCCCCGGCGTAGTGCCTCCGCGCGCCATTCGTGCAGGCACGCGAGGACTATCGCCTCCAGATCCCATGGCGGCAATCCGGCCAAGAGGCTCGCCGCCTCGCCGGAGATCGTGCGGTACCCCCGGATCAGCCTTACGGCTACCACCTTCTGGGGCGCGTTCAGGTAATGGGCGGCTCGCCGCCTCAGAGAACGCGCCCACACCGGGGATGGGAGCCCCCCTTAAATAATAATTTTAATCTGTTTTTAGTATTTGTTGTTATAGCATCAACAGAAATACATAATCTGTGAAAATTTCAACTGGCTAACGGTTCATGAGATACAGCCTGGTGACAGACGGACTGACGGACGGACAGCGAAGTCTCAGTAATAGGGTCCCGTTTGACCCTTTGGGTACGGAACCCTAAAAAAGGCTTTGTCCCAGCTGTGAGAAAATAATAAGTTAACATGCCTAAGCTTGAACTTTAAAAACATTATAAAGCATACCTATTCGTTTCTACCGCCAATACGAAACGGTTTCATTTCATATTTTTTGTCGTAAGAAAAAATATCTGGCTCTTTCCTTGCTGCCAAGGTTTGCGGCAATAGCAGAAAAAAAGACAAGCAATTAATAACGTACTATCAGATGTAACCTACATAGTCAGTCAGACCACAAATCCAAACAGTTTTCTTTCGGGCGCGTCACGAACTGTTCCGACGGCAGTGCTCACACAAAATATATGTTATATATTTATTTACTAGATCTTTATCAGAGCAGACTGAAACGGTTTCGTAACAAAACATTCCCATGCAGATGCCACATATGTAAGAAATACGGCCTCTCGTGACACCATCGTCTTCAAAGAAATAGTAACATCAAACTTTTTGAATTACGACATTCGTGTCCCATACACTATGTCTAGCAAGGCGACGGGTTTTATCGTTCGACATATATGAGCATAAAAATACGAACACATAGACGTATTATGTGGTACATAATCGCGTTTGTGCTTAGTCTTCTAGTTTCATCCATACGCATTCAACGGCTTTTCCTAATTTAGCTCTTGAGAATCGATTTAGTGCTGAAAGATCTGTTGTGCAAACATGATGATGTAATACTTTATGGTATCTTAGTATCGACATAAACCTTTGTTTGCAATCCACGTAATAAAGCGTTGTAAACAATTGCTTATATTAATTTGTGCTACGGATTTAATAAGAAAGATAGCAAAATGGATATGTCATTACTTGGAAAATTTATAAGCAACTTTGTAAGTACTTATAATTCACTAGCCTAGTGATCTGTTCTAGACTTGGAATAGAACCAGTGCTTGTTACATTTTGAACTGTGTGGTGTGAAAAACAAGAGCATAATGCAATCAATTGGACCTATCACTGTGCTTCTTTGGAAGGTAGGTACACTTTAATCCATAGTATTATGTGGACTCGCAGAATTTAAAAGTTTATTAGTTTAATGTTAGAGTTGCGTAGAGATGATAAAAACCACGAATAAAAAAGAATTTTGACTTTGCATTTAATAAACCGGAATATACGTATAAGGAAAAACATGTTTTGAGCTGATTTATTTTAGGAAAATGATCATTATCTATACTATAATATATAATATAATATTATAAAGCTGAAGAGATTGTTTGTTTGTTTGCTTGAACGCCCTAATCTCGGGAACTATTGATCCGATTTGAAAAAATCTGCCAGTGTTAGATAGCTCATTTATTGAGGAAGGCTATAGGCAAATATATCATTACGCTACGACAAACAGGAGCGGAGCAGCAATTAATAATGTTTCAAAATCGGGGAAAATGTGACGCATACGAAGTTGCGCGGGACAGCTAGTTTAAAATAAAGTTGCATGTTAAAAAATTATCACGACTTATTATCAGCTAATAGCAGCAGCAACTATCGGATTAATATTACAAAGACGTTTGCACGAAATTTTGAAGGCAATTGGTAATTGGATTAATATTCAAATATCATATTTTTATTGCCACCCCCAAAACCATTACAATATCATGCGATCTGAACTGTTACCGCAAAAAAATCCATTATAAAACTGTCAAAAACTGTAGATTAAGAAAACGTATTTCTAATAACCGTTTTTCGCCAATCTCTGTTGCCTATTAAACAATCACAAGCTATTTGCGTGTCTTGAGCAGCATTATGGGAGAGTGCGGCGCCGTGCCAGCACCCCCCTCACGACCCCCTGCCTTAATGAAACCCATCATCTATCCGTTCATTAATTTGCATATTACAATTTGACTGCTGGTGCCCTAGGCTAGTTTGAAACAGACCGCAACCAGACACCGACATGGCAGTAACGAAATAATAAAAACTAAAAAACGACACCTAGGCTTAATACTGAACACGCGAAAGAGAAGTGTCGTGTTTAGTTAGATCAGGTCACAGGGAATTGCAGACCTAGCTGGAAATATTTTTGGGGGATTTAAAAAAATTCTCTTGTATTTTTGGTCGGTTCGGTTGCTGTTAACTTTGTAAAAATGTTTGTGCACGGTATAAAGCCAGGGTCTAGTGAAGAAGAAGAGGAGGAGGATGTTATGGATATTCTCATGGTCTGTTTTAAGCAGACCCTATATCTTCTTCCATAAGTGTTAGAGCGCCAAATGAGAACAAGGAGCTAATGGTCTTCTCATTTTCCAGAAAAGAAGAGAAGAATGCGAGCGCAAGGCGAGGAGGGGGGAGATGGACCCCCGGCTGGAGTTCACCTTCCAGCTCCTGATAGATGGCACAGGCCTCCCGCGGCACGCCATCATGGACCATGTGTTCGAAGGAAATATGGTACAAATAAAAACAAAATGAAGTGATTTTCCTCTTTATAAATTGTGGTGCAGAGTTCTAAAATTGCGAAAACGTGTTCAGTTCAGTTGCAACAAGAACTGTTTTTTTCTAATTTCATAAAGCTGTTAAAACAACTTGCAAATATATTTATAGTGTGTGCCAAAGTATTAGATGTGTTCCTAGAAAAATAATAAATTCATACCAATAACTGTTTTTCTCCAGCTGGATGACATCAACCAGCTGTTCCTACCGCACATGAGAAACAAGCTCCTCTGGTACTACCAGGATGTGGAAGAGATTGAACACCGACCACTACCTGAAGGCACGAAGAAGGGCCAAGGGAAGCCACCACCTCCTATTATAACCTTGAAGAAAAAACTGTTCCTGTCTGATGGCTGGGATGTGCGATTTACAGGCGTCTGCATTTACATGTTCAGAATTAATGTCAGCAAGCAACTGCCCGAGGAAGGGTTCCATAAGGATCTGTAAGCATTACGTTCTTTTAGTAAATTATTCTAAGTATTTTCTTCACCAACTTTGAAACAAGACATAACAAAAAACCCCATGATCAGTGCCGAATACGCATCCTCTAGTAAAGCCAGCTAAATTAAGACTTTCGGGTGATACCTGTGCAGATTTTGTGGTATCCTGAATGCTCAGCAAGTTGGACTGGTGACGGCAATAGAACGTGTGATGGAACACGTGTACATGAATGCTCTGGCACATCCTAGCAGTGACGGCGAAGAAGACGAGACAAGATTCCCCATTGTGAAGAATCAACTTCTGCCTGGGTTGCGGTCATTTTGCAGTGCTTTAAAAGGTTCGTTCCTATTAGGCAGTTACTTTGCTAAATTCATATTATTAACTATGTTTGTCTAATATATCCAAGACAACCAAAAGGGTGTTGGTGAATATGGGAGCAAGTCCGATGAAATTAAAGTAAGTCTCAAATAATAAGTACTCCAATTCATACTGATGCGAGCAGTACGTAAGTTGCCGGAGAGCAGAGATACTCGTAGAGCCAATTGAAAATGTTGGAATCGAGGATTTGACTACAACAGTCATTTGTTTTTGAATAAAATTATGTTGACAACATTGTGTGAAAGCTAAGCAGATAATAATTTATGCCTAAAATCAACTAAGGAGTGCTCAGGATGTGTAATGGATCCCCCTCATTAATAGGTAGGCTAGGTTTATTATTAGTTTGAATACTATATTAATAACTATGGCACATTTCAAATAAGGCATCATACTTCAAGTGCTTCAATTTCGGTTAGGACTTACTTATTGTTTTGGTATGAAGTGAAGTCCGAATTATGAGCTGTAATTTGAGATATATTTCAATTCTGAAGGTGTTACGCCCAGATTTCATAGAAAATTGCACAAGGTCCACCACAACAATATAATTAATTTGCACGTTTACTTTTTAAGACTCCCGTTCAAAGAATTTTCTGCTATCTGCAGTATGTGAAGACGTGTGCAATCAAGTGAACCTCTTCGACGATGGACAGGCTCTCATGGCGGAGCTACAGGATCATAACCAGCTGAAGGACATGGCCAAGAACCCAACCACCATCACCATGTTAGAAGAACGTGTCAACGATTGGATCAAGAAAGTTATGGAGGTCAGTTAGTTGCGCGTGGTGTCCATGGTCCAATTGGTGTGGATCTTGAACATACAGTTTTCAAGAAAAGTAGGTACTTTTGCTTTTGTTACATGGCAGTATGTGAAAATCCTCAGGTTTTTAACTGAAGAGACAATTATAAACTTGTAAATTTTGTTATACTACCAATACCAATGCTAAAATTCCGCTGAGAGTATATTTACACGACTAAACAACAGAACCGATTTCCATGGAATGTCGCGTACCGTGTAGAGTCGGCTTGTACTCCGAGGAGTTATATTGACGCACTTTTTTAGATGACTGATTAAAGAGTGAAATGGCATGGTGAAAGACTGAAAAAATCAAAACTCCACGCAAACGCTAATTTAATGAATATTTATTTTAAAATACACATCATAAGGATCACGGTGTTGCTTACAGTTGTCGTGCAGAGGAGTACAAAGGTACAGCTGCGAATAAGTCGCGTAGGCTTCGTGATTCGGTTCCGTAAAACTCACGCCGTTTTGTACAAAACTTTTATTGAGTCATTCCGGAAGACCCGAAATAAAAACGTAAACAATACTCGTAAACCGTAAAAAAATGGTAAAACAAAATTGTGTCATTAACGAATTATAGATTAGGTACTTTGACATAAAGGCTTATGGACACTTAAAATATTTACCATATTTTCAGATACTAAGCGAAAGTGAACAACTAAGACGTGAAGTGGACTCCAGCGGCCCTCAGGATGAACTGGAGTACTGGAAGAAAAGAGGGGCACAGTTCTCGCAGCTTGTGTCGTATTTACAGGTCGGTGATCCTTTGTTACAACTAATCCTTGTTTGGGTATACCTTGAAAGGAAAAAACGGAATGTTTATAGGATCACTTTGTTGTCCGTCTGTCTGTAGCCCACATCATGTCCTAATACTAGGCAAAAGCCTAAGTGCTTCTAATACCTTAAACATTATATAATGATTATACGTGAGTACGTTGCATTATATAATCTTTAAGGGATTGGACTCTTCGTTATTGAGGTTACCACTCGATAATCTGTTATAAATGAGATCTTGCGGGTAGAGTCGTACAGAGAAGAAATTTCTAGATAGTAATCATACGGAATACACGGAGTAAAACCACAGTTAAAGATAATAGTTTGACTGACTGTGCTGCGGGTATTCCGATTTATATCAATGCGAGATATAACAAATTTTAAGTTCTCCCTTCACAGGACAACGAAGTACAGCTCACACTCAGCTGTCTACAAATTGCAAACTCCAAAGTGATCAAACTCTGGAGGGACACCGACCACAAGATCACCTTCTGCTACAATGAGGCTAAAGATAATGCCAAGTTCATCCAGGCGATGGAGAAGTGCTGCCATTCGCTGTACCTGGACGATCCTGTGAAGATCAAGGATTCGATCTTGAGTCTGCTGCAGACGGTCAGGCTGATACACAGTGTGTCGCAGTTCTATAATACTTCTGAGCGGATATCCTCCTTGATGGTGAAGGTAAATTATCTTGCAATGAAGAATTATTGCTGCAAACAGATATAAAGGCTGTAAATAGACCCGTAACGAAGCGGAAAGGTACTTGTACTCGTTATAGCGTTTTTTTTTGGTTCGGGGCCATCCCTTTGAACTTCCTAGTTACAGAAATAATGGAGGTCAAAGTTCCAAGATTTTTAAATGGTTTTTTTTTCATCATTAGCACAATGTATAGAATGCGTTACATTGAGTTTAACCGTAAAACGTGAATTATCACCCAAAAAAAAAACGTTTCCCAGTAAAACAAAATGCCTAGAGATACTAAGTTTGATGTACAGAACGCTTGGTTGACCTTGTATACTCTGAGAGGTTGACTTATCTGCATGTCCTTTTTCGAAAAACATCGTAACCATGTTCCATTCTTATGTTACAGATAACCAATCAAATGATAGAAACGTGCAAGCAGTACATAACGTGTAGATTCAAGGAAACAATATGGTCGCAGGAGCGGGCCCTAGTGCGGGACAAGTTAATCCACTGCATTAACCTGAACAAAACGTACAGGGAAACATACTTATTTGTGAAAAACCAACCATTTCTACCGAACACGGAACAATTCAGTTTCTCAGAGAATTACGTCTTCGGGAAATTCGATACGTTTTGCAAACGGTTGAATAAGATCATAGCAATGTTCGATTTGATGGATGACTACAATAATTTGTTTGAGAAGAGGATGGAGGGACTCTTGTTGGGAGAAGGTAAGTTGCATATCTTGGGTTCAAATCTAGACAGCGAATAAGCTATAAATACCAACGCACCTAATATATTAATACAAGCAACTTGCCATTTTATATAAACGATTCCATAAACCCATGAATGTCTTTATTGAGTGAAATTATGGTTCTTTACTACTCCTCCGCTATTCATAATTGATGTGATAAGATACTAACATAGTCCTAAGTAAATATCGTTAAAAACCCTATATGAGTAAAAGTAACTTGAAAAAAGAATCATCATCATCATCATCATTTCAGCCCAAAAGACGTCCACTGCTGGACATAGGCCTTCCCGAAGTCACATTGACATTTTGGGGGTTTTGCCATAATCGCCACGCTTGGCAGGCGGGTTGGCGATCGCAGTACGGTTGTTACAAAAAGCACAGAGAACGCTGCTGCCCATTCTCCGGCAAGTCCCTTAGTCGACTCTTACGACACCCACGGGAAGATATGGGATGGTGCTATTCTTAACGTCCGACACCATACAGAGCAGAGCAGAGAGAAAAAAGATTAGTATATTTCATTGCGAGTGCGGAAAGCCTGTCATTGCAAAGAGTTCCGACAAATGTCTACCCGAGCCGAGGCGCTGCCGAAGGTGAGGGTTCACAGTCGGAACAAGTTGCAATGACGGTTCCGCACGTGTACTGAACAACTATTTTTAATACAGTTGCAAAAAAATGAAGCAATTTAATAAAGAACATTTTTGGAAAATGGCGCCAACCGTAAAAGAATATAAGCAGAGTTTTTTTTTGTTTTCTTTACCCATTCTGGCTAGGCAAAGAGATATGATACAGCCAAGTCATTAGTAGATTTTTTTTTATTGATATTGTGACTGTTCCTGAATTACCCTAGGCTGATAAAATTTTCGTTTTTCCTAAATCATATTAATATATTAGTATTTAAGGTCGGTTTCCCCCTAAGGGGAAAGGGCCGGGCCCCGCCATTTCCGCACGGCCCTGTAAGGTTCGTCCCTGACTGGTCGCCTTCCCACCGACAGTTTGAACTGAATTCCTTATGTTGAAGAAGTCCAATGCCTCGTCTTATTATGAGAACAAGGAAAGGATGGAAAGATATATCGTAAATCGGATTATGAAATTCGTAGTTCTTGAAATATATTGAAAGTGGTTTCAAAAGGGCAAAGTAATTTATATTACAACCAATAGTTTTTGTAAATAACCCTTACGCTAGCGTAATAGGTAATTGGTCAGTCGTGACTCACACGATACTTCGCATCTGCACCTGAAGCACTCAGAGTAACACTTCCATAAGTGACGTAAGCAGCTTTTCAGCGGCAAGGCGTCGGCATCATGCTCCTAGTGAGCACTGTCCCTAGCAGTCCTTTCGAACTGGAGAACGTGACAAGGCGGCATTTCAGCGGCAGAACGTCGATCATCATGCTAATCAATAGACATGGTCCCTAACAGTCCTTAGACTGGTTACAATAAATCAGTGGTATCAAACCAATCCAAACCCTCCCCATGGAAAGTGTACTTTTTGTACAAGTAGTGCATCTGCAAGACACGTGTTCATGTCAGCCTGGCCGAATCATTTGTCAAGTCATCATTCATCATCATTTCAGCCCTTTTAACGTCCACTGCTGGACATAGGCCTCCCCCAAGTGTCGCCACATTGACATACCATGGGGGGTTTTGCCATAATCGCCACGCTTGGCAGGCGGGTTGGCGATCGCAGTACGGTTGTTACAAAAACACAGAGAACGCTGCTGCCCATTCTCTGGCAAGTCCCTTAGTCGCCTCTTACGACACCCACGGGAAGATATGGGATGGTGCTATTCTTTACGTCCGACACCATACAGAACCAAGTATACAGAATATATTATTATTCTAGAATCACTATTTATGGTTGGTCTTAGTAGGGTTGAGAATCAAAACTCAAAAGCAAAGATTGAATTGTTAGTTAGAGCTAATGAATACATAATTCAAGAATTAGCAGATAATAGAGTTGATAATCAAAACTCATGAACCATTTTACAATAGAGTTGGGGAACAACTCTATTGAATCCCTATAGACAGCCCCAAAAGCGCCCACCCTTCACCACTTCCTAGTGTTGGAGCTGAGGAGAAGAAGTGGCGCAACAAACTCCTTAGCAACACGTTTCTGTCTGTTTAGTTTTAAGAACTTTAGTCATAATAATTACACCATCAGCCTAAGATAATTATTGTAATAAAGGACTCACCCAATCGCTCACCAACAAACACACACACATACTAGATTAGTCTAAACAGGGCTTTCAACCCAACTATATCTAACTTATTAAATCATTATCACACTCGTGCAACTGCCCACTTGGACATAGCCTCTCGGTATTTACCAAGTATCCTAACTTAACTCAAATAGCCCATATCGTCCGAGCCCTATAGCGATCCAAGACCGACTGCCCTTCCTTCATCTCCAAAACCATCCACCCAAGCCCCCCGCTTGGTTTTTTCACATACTTTCACAGAATTGTTCAATAGCCCCGTTTGTAATTGTTTCAAGGGTCCCTATGGGTACTCGTGACCGGAGTATATGGCAAACAGATGTTGCTCTCCTATTGTGAGTTACGTTTAGAAATCGGATATTTCTGCGTTTCTTAGGAATTCTTAATAATACTTGTCCATAGTCTGTTTCCCATTAAATAAAAGATTTATGCCTTTCCAAGTGGTGCAATATAGTTTTTACAATTCAAAATAAGAAAGGACGTTTCGTTATTATTTACGGTAACTTGTCAGGCTGTCAAACCATAAACTAAAGGTTTAATGTGTTTGTAAGTGGCCCGATACCATGTTATGATTTTGAAATAGGAATCAGTCTAAGATAGTTGCTAAATAACTTAGGAGCACGTGACAGACAGTCACAATATGAAATGAAAATGAAATGAAACCTAACCTAACTCATTGAATCAAATCATTAAATCTGATATTGAAACAGATTAGTAGCTTCTTTTTAGAAATATTTGCATTAAAACTTCTATGATTTTTTTTTAGTAAAAACTCCGTACTTAGTTGGTTTTTTTCTTTTTAATAGACTTTATTTTGACAGTTGGGAAAGAGAACGCACGAGTGTGTAATAGCCCACATCCCGAACGCTATACGTCCCTGCAATACGCCACTTTTTGAGCAACTGTATTAAATAGTATATTTCATTGCGAGTGTGGAAAGCCTGTCATTGCAAAGAGTTCCGACAAAATGTCTACCCGAGCCGAGGCGCAGCCGAAGGTGAGGGTTGACAGTCGGAACAAGTTGCAATGACGGTTCCGCACGTGTACTGAACAACTATTTTTAATACAGTTGCGAAAAAATGAAGCAATTTAATAAAGAACATTTTTGGAAAATGGCGCCAACCGTAAAAGAATATAAGCAGTTTTTTTTTGTTTTCTTCACCCATTCTGGGTAGGCAAAGGGAACTATGCCCATACAGCCAAGTCTTCAGTAGATTTTTTTTAATTGATATGATATGAAAATGAAATGAAACCTAACCTAACTCATTGAATCAAGTCATTAAATCTAATATTGAAACAAATTAGTAGCTTCTTTTTAGAAATATTTGCATGAATCATAAAAACTTCTATGATTTTTTTTTAGTAAAAACTCCGTGGTTGGTTTTTTTCTTTTTAATAGACATTATTTTGACAGTTGGGAAAGAGAACGCACGAGTTCGGACAAGGTAAAGAAAAAGGTCGAGTGTGTAATAGCTCACATCCCGAACGCTATACGTCCCTGCAATACGCCACTTTTTGAGCAACTGTATTAAAAAAACATTATTATCCTTATTATATTAGCACTGTCCTTATCATATTCCTTATCATCATTTTTTATATTTTTACATGTCCGTAAAAAAAATAACAAAAACATTAAAAAATATAAAAAAAACAGGTTTTAACAAACACAAACAGACCTAGAAATATTTGTTCCGTGTGACCGTGTGGGAATCGAACACGCGACACGTAGCGCAGCAGCGGTGCCGATACGATTCTACCTACCCCTCATGAAAACAGAGCGTGAACTTATTTATATTTGTAGCCTTGTAATAGGTTACGCGACGGACTGAAGCAAAGAAAATCCGCATCGGCGCAATCGGCACTAGTACTAGAGATACATAGGTCAGAGAGGGTCGTTAATTAAAACTAGTTCTTTAAACTGAATGATAAACACTGAAAAGGTAGTGGGTTCCACTACAACGTACTTGCCAACGCCCGGAAAATCGTCCGGTATTCTGAATCTTAGGTTCACCTAAATTTACTTACATAGTTTTACTTAAATTAATTATATTATGGTTTACAGAGATAGGAGATGTAGGGGGGGGGGGGGTTGATCGACACCTTTGTATTTGTCCACCTATTCATTTTATTTGTAAAATTATCTTGGTAAAATAAATTATTTTTAATAATTTTAGATCTCGAGGAAGCTATGCACACGTTTGAAGAAGCCAAGAAAGCTGTGACGACATGTCAATACGACTACTTGGATTACAGAAACAACGAATTTGACAAAGATTACAACATTTTTGAAGACAAGACGAACGCTCTGAGAGAATCAATAGGAAACACTATAGAAGAGAACTTTTCTACCGTGTGGGAGACACCTCAAGGGATAAAGTTCTTGACCAGATTTGAGAAGGTACGTTAATTTTTTACCACAACGATTATCAACTCCTCATTTAGGTGTATCTTATTTACGAACCTTCAAGAACATAAAGCATCTATTACTTGAGATACTCTTAGATACATAATTTACAAACTATTTGTATGTCACCAACACAGAAGAATTGAATTAATTCAAGATTTCATTCAACGAAGCTGTAAGGAAACGATATTAAATGCCAACTAATTTATCTAAATTCGTTTAGTGTTAATATTATCAGATAAGAATCACGTTATAACGTGTGTGTTATAACGTATTATTTATACCTACCTACCTACCTAACGTTGCAGGCGTCACGTTGCGAGTATTGAAAAGTCCTTGGTGTCGATTTATCTATGGAAACGCCTATCCGGAAATTTATTAAACAGTAGCCCACCTTGTGTTTCGAGACATCGCCTAGCGGTTGGTCGACTCTTCACGTGACCAGAGGCTGACCTTTTTGTGCCCAAAGCATCAGCATTACTTTCCAACGTGGCAATGCTGCCAGCGTTCTTGGCACTTTTCCTGTTGACAGCGATGCGGATAGTTGTACAAATTTTATTCTTATTTTAGAACAGTAGCTTGATTTGTTCCTTAATTATGATGGAAACAATTATTTAAAAAATGCGCTACTCTCAAGATAAGAGACTGTTTTCAGTTTTCTTCTCTTTCTATGGATTTTGGTGAAAATATGTATTTCTAAGTAGGTTAAAAGTACAATGAAGTACTAAGCCGTCTGTATACTATTTAAAAAATATGCAGGGAATAATTATTTTAAGCTGGAAACTGAAAATAGACCAAGACGACTACGGTAGGGCGGCGGCGTAGCTCTATTATAGAGAATCAATATCCACAATCGCTTTTAAGTAATTATTTTAATATTTCTAGGTCAGTCAAAAGATCATGATAACGAAACTGAGTGAGAAGTACGACAGAGTACTGAGATACTGCGAGAAAGAAGTGGATAAGATAACCAAAATGTTTAAGAGGCAGCGAGAGGACCCACCGCTACCCCGCAACTACTCCCCAGTCGCAGGTTAACAATGTTTTTTAACTGATTCATATTCACGTACCAGGGAAACAGATTTCGCAATGGGTTTGTCGCAATCAAACGAGGGCTGATTCCGCAAAGTTTTATTGGATAGCACCAATGACTAACACAGCACATCACGGTCACTCTTATTGTGTTGTAACCAGTATAGAAAGAGATGGCACGCTGTGGCTAGTTCCATCCCCTAGTAGATTGGTAACGTAGTTGACGACGTCATTCCAATACTGGGGGTGGAGTTACGTCACTACTTTCGTCGTTGATACAAGGGTAGCAGTGTCAATCGTAGGTGTAGACGTGTAGACATTGATCAGAAAAATATAGGTCATTGAACTTGTAGCATTGAACTTTAGTTTAGTTCGAAGGCTGTACCTACGCGCTTATTCGAGCAACGTTACTCGTATTTAGAATGTTAATATTTTTTTCAGTTACTTTTATATTTTATAGGTGACGGTAGCGGATCATCATTAGCGCTTATTGTTGGTCCTCTTAATAATAATTGTGGGCGTCTTTGGGGTGTTGGATGAAGAAAACAGACTTGTAGGTAATCAAAGGTCAATCAAACAGATTATGAAAAAATTAAATAATTCCAATCCAACAGTTACAACTACTACTAAGCTATACCCTGTACCCAAACCAGAGTTGAGGAGGCTCTCGTTAGGCACCTGGATCAAGCGCTTGTTTAAAAAAGCAGAACTCCAGAACACGGCTCGTATTATTTGAGGGTTCCTCTTTCTAGAGCCCTGACCGGGCCGGTAGCTTGGACTCTGTTTCTGATACTACCGGTATCAGAAACAGAGTCCAAGCTACCGGCCGGCTCCTATTATATACTACTATACACTATACACTACAACTGATATACTTTTCTTACTTTTTTATATTTTTTATATTTAAAAATATTCAAACTATAAGTATTACAAATGCGAAAGTAAGTTTGTTTGGTACCTTTTCACGCCTAAACCACTGAACCGATAATCCTAAAATTTTGCTATTACGTTGCCAGGTAAACAAAATAAACCGGCCAAGTGTGAGTCTTACTCACACACACGGTTCAGTAGCCCCAAACAATATAATAACAATATTTTGAATAGTCATTCATGAGTAGGTAAATTTACACTCAAAAGCAAAACTGAATTTGTTTTTCATAGCATGTTAATAAAAAACAAATTAACTGCTGCAGTTTGTTAAAAAAGTCCTTTATCTAAATATAAAATCTTATATAGACCAATTTTTACTTAAAGTTTTTTTACGTTCTACAAACCTACATTTTTACAGAAATTTCTTCCTCTTACTTTAGAAATTAGAGGGGACACACACACACATTTCACCACTTTGGAAGTATCTATCTTTCAAATTATTGACTTTGAGAAAAACTATTTAGGAACCTCAATCGTTCATTTTTCAGACCTATCTATAGACATATATAGCAAGTGTAGATTTGAGGTTTTTGTTTCAATATTTTTAGTTCCATGTTGGGTTTTTTTTTATAAAGGTCCTAAAGCGGTTCAAGAATACTTCTACCTCTCAAGTTTCAACTGTGTAGTCCTAATAGTTTCGGAATAAAGTGGCTGTGACATACGGATGGACAGACAGACATGACGAATCCATAAGGGTTCCGTTTTTGGCATTCGGCTACGGAACCCTAAAAATGGACCTATGGACGTACCTTTCATCCCGAAAAAAGGTTTTGTACCCGAGGAAAACAACGATCTTATGATGCTCGTGTCGATTGTTTCTACACCATGATGCGAAAAGGATGCGCTGGCCAGCCCCTACATTATACTGCACTGTGTTGCTAGCAGACTGGACTGTTTGTGTGTGAATCGTTGCTGCAAGCTTTCTACATCGGTGTTGAGCTTGTATCAGGGATTCTCATCTCTATAAGGCAGTTAGGTTAAGTGTGTTTACTAACATGGTTGTTAAGAAATATTGTTATTAACCTAATTTGAGTCCTGTTACTTGCTGATTAAATAAATATATAAATAATAGATGGCGCCACGTGTCCGAGCCGGTTATCGTAAAACTCCAAATTAAGGCGAGCGAATTCTCGGGCAAAGCTAGTAATCTATATGTATCAAAATAGATAAAAAGAGATACGAACGGTATTATGTTCCAAGTCTAGAAGTATTACGATAAGAACTTTTGTAATTGTATCTGTTATTGTTATTGGTAAATTTCAACTTTGCGTACCTAATTGTTAGGGAATGCTTTTATTGTCTGGAGACTTAAAATGGAAATGACATTTGATATTGTTCAGGCATCAATGATGATGAATTGATGATGCATTATGTCCTTTAAGGTCGAATAAAATGGTCCCGCTGTCTGATGCACAACATGACGGAGACTGTCGAGAACGTGTGCGCCCACCCCGTCCTCCGGGCGTTGCCTGCGTCAGCTGACATGATGAGGAAGTACTCCAACACTCGCTCACTCATTCACAACTACGAGGAGACCATGAAAGCTGTGTGGATGAACCAGAATGTGAGTTCCTTATACTAAGCTACTTTAGTCATTCGGGCAAACTGTTGATTCGACCACTAGCAAGTCTGCCTGCCAGCCCTCATTATTCAAGTTTTTGTTGGAGGAGGAAAATGTGAACCGAGTATCGTATACAATAAGTCGCCGTAAGCTTAGTTTTTTCCTAAACTAGTAATTTAAATCTATATAGAGAGGCTTCTAAAACTCGTTTAACATAACTGTAAATGAGCCAGCCTATATAAAATTAGGTTAAAAGAGCTAAGCTTAATAGGGAAATATAATTAACATGAAAAGCGTTCCTACATTTATGTTTGAAACCAGAGAATGACATCGTATTCTCTATATTATAACCTTTTTTTACTTGGCTGTCAATCTATATACCTAGTCAAATGTCACATGATATTCACCAATGCGTAAACAATAACAACGTTTTTGTTGCTCGATAGTTATAAAAGGTTTAAATGTGAAGTGACGATAAGTGCTTGTGCTATTAACAAAGTAGTAATAATCGTGCGGAAACTAATGAAGCTACTGAAGGTAACAGAAACTTTCCGTAGCGCTATCAGGATGGACTTTGGTGTGGACAAATGTGCAGTCATGCATGTGAAGCGAGGGGAGATTATGGAATCCGTAGGAACTCAACTCTCGGATTCCGTACACCTACATTCCTCAACAGAAACCTACGAGTATTTGTGTATGTCGGAAGCATTAGTCATCAATACTTCAGACATGAAACAATGGTTGAGGGAAAGTTTCTTTGGCCGCCTGAAAAAGGTGCTAAGCAATCTTCTGTCAGGCGGAAACAAGATGCACGCCTTCAACGATTGGGTCATGCTGGTTTTGACGTATTCTTTTGGCATACTCAAATGGACTCAGACAGAACTTGATGCCCTAGATAGGAGGGTCCGCGTACTGCTGACCGCAAATTGGTTGCAGCACGGTCGTCGGTGATGAGACTGTATATCCCGTGAAAGTGTGGGGGTTGTGGCTGCTAAGTGCAAAGAGCCTGCACAACCGTGAGGTGTGCAGTCTCAGGGAATACTTCCAAGAAACCGACGGGGGATCCACCGAGATGTGGTCTTAGTGGTCGATTGCCTTACTCCGCTCTTCTTGGCTAACTAGAACTGGCCCAAGCCTGTAGTATTAGACACTAATGATCGCAGGGAGGTATGGCAGAGCAAGGAGCTTCACGGACGCTTTTACCGGGCCCTACATGGGCCCGACGTAGAAATACTGCTATAGTATACTTAATATAGATAAAAAACTCGCCTGCCCAATCCTATGAGCATTAAAGGCGTGATGTTGTGATTTGGGGAAAATATTAACACAATTTTGTTTACTGGTAAATACCCTGATTGCAATATTATTTTACTGTCATCTAAACGGCGAGAGATCAACCTAATACTGGCGCTGGGCGGTTCGAACGAAATTATTTAGTATTCATACGTTGTAACATTCTATCTATAGTCTATAAATAGCTAAATGCACCAGGGCTTCATGAACCTCTGGAAGTATTGGGGTCATATGCAAACACAGACACAGGTGTATTTTGTTGCACACATTGCAATTTCGTTGTCTCTACAATGTTTCGCGTTTGAATGTGTCTGTAACTGACGTGCCTGCATTTTCCGATTGCGCCAGTGTGCTCTGCAGTCCGTACCTAGTAGTTTGTTTACGTCTGACTTACTTATGTCTAGCCTTCTCCGAGTTCAAGGACAGCAGCCATCTAGCGTAATAATAAAACTCAAGGCCACTATATTGTGCTGGTTGATTTCGATATACGATGTAGCTAAAAATTAATATTTAGTTATTTAATACAATTTGACTGCCTCTTTGGTCGAGTGGTGGCAAGCGTGACTGCTGAGCATGAGGTCCTGGGTTCGATTCCCGGGTGGGGCAAAGTGCTATTGGGTTTTTCCACCAGGAATTTTCTTAGTAACAACCCCGTAGTCTGGATTCGTGCCCGGCTCTCCCGAAATGTGGGTATACTATGACACACACACGTACACCTCTTCCTTTCCCTACGGGGATTACATGTGTGATTTTATGTTATGTATTTGAGTCAACCGTTGTTTTTCACAAAACAAAAAATACATTGCAACATCAAAATATTACAACTATCCCTAATGTTTTAGTTTAATACATAGTACAATACAATAAACACAAATTTATATTTAGTTATCACGTCCCAAAAGATATACAGGGTGTTTGGTGCATCGTTTGCCAAAACAAATTGGCCGAAAGGAGAGGTCATTTGATATCTCTTCATGCCCTATAACTCATTCCTTGCCACGCTGGTTTTTTTATAAAAACTTTTTAATTTTTTTTTGAAAAATTAAATTCAACATTTAAGTCAAATAAAAAAAAGGAAATTGTTTACACTTTAAATTTCGATTTAATTTTGATGTGTACTGTTGTATGATCCTATCGAATTCAAAATAACTTGCATTTTAACATTTACTTTCATTTTTAATAACTCGTAAAGTTTTTGTAAAAGAAAAATAAACTTTAAAGTACTATATAAAAAAAAGTAAAAGCGATCGGGATCTTCCAGTTCTTTTAATAAGTTCTCTAGTTTGTCCCCTTTCCAACGGTATGCAATATGATAAAAAACGTTTAATACCATTTAATTTTTAGCTAAATGTGTAATCGAGACAAGGCTGATATTGCTTATATTGTTCTTATTGTAATAACGAATATCTGCCAATTGTCTCGATTACACATTTAGCTAAAAATTAAAATGTATTTAACGTTTTTTTGGCATATTGCATACCGTTGGAAAGGGGACAAACTAGAGAACTTTTTAAAAGAATTGGAAGATCCCGATCGCTTTTAGTTTTTTTTTTATAGCTCTTTAAAGTTTAGTTTTAAGTTTATTTTTCTTTTACAAAAACTTTACGAGTTATTAAAAATGAAAGTAAATGTTAAAATGCAAGTTATTTTGAATTTGATAGGATCATACAACAGTGCACATTAAAATTAAATAAAAATTTGAAGTGCAAACAATTTTCTTTTTTTTTTATTTGACTTTAAATGCTGAATTTTGGAATTTTTCAAAATTTAAATTAAAAGCGTGTTATAATAAAAAACAGTGTGGCAAGGTATGAGTTATAGGGCGTGAAGATATAGCAAATGACCTCTCCTTTTTGGCAAACGATGCACCAAGCACCCTGTATAACGGAAATCTCACTTTATTTAGTTTCCGCAACACATCACAAAAATAAACTGCCGCAATTAGAAACGACCGGATTGCCAGTAGGTAGTGGGTAGGTAGTGTGGGTAGGACGAAGTGGATAAGTAGTGGGTAGGCAAGTCGTGGGTAGAAAAAAGTGCATTGCAACGCACGCCTTGATCAGCTAGTGCACTATAATTTACATTGGCGTTTGATTAATATACAACAATTTAAAGTTAAAATTCGTGATTTGGTCATAATTTTTCGGTACTAAATAATTATATTTAGTTACTACCACTACTAGACCCAAGAGAACCAATTTTTATGTTTGAACGGTTTGCAGTTGATAACTTGAATGGTGCTGTTACGAACACTTAGCTTTCGGAGCTCTGGCGTGTGCTACGTCGTAGCAACTGCCTCGTTGTCAGCAATATTATGTATCGTATGTACAAATACTTTAGAACACATTATATTGTTGTGCAGCGGCAAAAGCGGTAAAGACCTTCACTTTTTTTAAATATGTTGCTGCGCACTAGGAATTTCTCCTGTATCGTAGGTGCGTTTACAAATATTTAAACTTAACTTAAACTTAAAAATAAAAAAATTAAAACTTAAAAAAAAATATTTAAACGTAACATTGTGTAACTATTTTGCTCTTGTCCTTTCCTCTGATCATGTGGCCCGACCATTTCCATTTATGCCTTTTTATTTTTAGGGTTATGTCATGAATGAATATGTACGTGTATCTTTGTACCCCGATTCATCACTGCTATGCGCTCTGCGTTTTTAAATGAGAATAGCACAGGTCTATGATTGTTCTCGACTATATTTTTTCCTAGACGGTATAGTCTGTTCACTTCCACAAATAAAAATAAATCCCTTCCTAATAATCCTTAACGGTTTGGAATAGGTTTAAATCCTATTTTTCGCTCTCTTCTAATCCATAAATAACTATGTTGTTATTTTTCTTTACTTTTTTAAAATACTCAATCTCATTCTCCAGGTTACAATTTTTTTGTTTTATTTTTTTCATTTTCTTCCTACATCGAAGTTAGTTTTTCATCTATCCGTTCCTTTATTTTCTCTGTAATGGATTCTTTTAGTTCATTTATCTGTTTCTGCACTTCTATCTTCATTTTATACTTACTATATAGTTCTTACTATTTTTAATAAGTGTTTTATTGGCAACAAACAGCACAGACTTGTTGACAGTTCAACGACCGGAAACGGACATATAGTATGGGTTTAAATATTGTAAAAAAAGTGGTATTGAAACAGTTAGTCAACAAACTAGCCGCTCTAAAGTACTTCGAACGCAAGCTCCAACAGGTGGTTGACCGCTTCGAGGCGATTTACTAGGAGAACATAACTGCGAACGAGTGAAAATGTTTCAATGTTTGTCTTTAGAGGAGTTGGTGCCTTCCCTAGAAGAGACTTTGATCGACATTGTTGATGACAATCAGAACGATGCTCGTAATTAAGAGCTTCGAATACCAAGTTTACTTTGTGACAATAAAAAAACTTTTTTTTTTGTAATAATCCCAAAATCTTGGAAACAAACCGCACAGCAGATCAAAGTTTTTTTAAATCAATTTTCGTCGACATTTTGATTATTTTCATACAAAAATAATTTTATTTTGTAAAACTTTCGGGCTTAAAAATTAAGTTTCTTTTATTGTACAGACGTTGTCTATATGTCTAAAACATGAGAGTGCAAAATGTAAGTGAACTAGGACTGGCATTACACGTATGCCTAACCCATCGGGGATTATAGGCGAGATGATAATGTCATTATAATTAATAGATTGTTTATTTTTAGTTCATCTAGACCACTTTCCATTGTAACTTATTATTTTACGTAAATAATTATTTTCTAAGCGGAGGAGTTTAAAAAACAACGCTGATCCAGCGTTGTTTGTTGTCTTCTATCTTCATTTGATACTTACTATATAGTTCTTACTATTTTTAATAAGTGTTTTATTGGCAACAAACAGCACAGACTTGTTGACAGTTCAACGACCGGAAACGGACATATAGTATGGGTTTAAATATTGTAAAAAAAGTGGTATTGAAACAGTTAGTCAACAAACTAGCCGCTCTAAAGTACTTCGAACGCAAGCTCCAACAGGTGGTTGACCGCTTCGAGGCGATTTACTAGGAGAACATAACTGCGAACGAGTGAAAATGTTCAATGTGTCTTCTTCAGTGCCTTCGCTAGAAGAGACTTTGATCGACATTGTTGATGACAATCAAAACGATGCTCGTAATTAAGAGCTTCGAATACCAAGTTTACTTTATGATAATAAAAAAACATTTTTTTTTGTAATAAACCCAAAATCTTGGAAACAAACCGCACAGCAGATCAAAGTTTTTTAAAAAAAATTTTTGTCGACATTTTGATTATTTACATACAAAAAGAACTTTATTTTGTAAAACTTTCGGGCTTAAAAATTACGTTTTTTTTTATTGTACAGACGTTGTCTATATGTCTAAAACATGAGAGTGCAAAATGTAAGTGAACTAGGACTGGCATTACACGTATGCCTAACCCATCGGGGATTATAGGCGAGATGATAATATCATTATAATTAATAGATAGTTTATTTTTAGTTCATCTAGACCACTTTCCATCGTAACTAATTATTTTAAAACAACGCTGATCCAGCGTTGTTTTTTAAACTCCTCCGCTTAGAAAATAATTATTTAAAGGACATCCGTGTTCACTGTCACAATAATGTGGGACGCGTCACCGCTTTGAACAGGCGGCATCACTTTAACTACTTCGGTCCGGAGTACTAGCACGTCATAACTATTCAGAAGACATGGTGACGCCACTTTATATGTATTGTAGTTTTGTAATGGAATCCGCACTATTTGTATCCGTGTCGTTGCAGGGGTAGCATAAAAAACAAGAGTAGTTGCAAAAAATAGTTTTCGAGGTAATTGGTGCGTAATTTTCTTATAACTACTGTTCTATTTATAGTTAACGCTGACTAGCCAAAAAGCAATGAGATAGTGCGATAATAATTCATATCCCTAAATATTTAGCAAAAAAGTGTTAAGGAAAACAGATTTTTGAAGATACTTTGTGAGATTTTAACACCAAACGTAAAAACATATTTTCAGACCTTCGTAGTTTATTATTTTTATCGAAAACATGAACATATTCTGATAACTAGATCTTTATTTCATTAAGATAAACGTCGGCGCGGAGCTAGCGTGATCTAAAAATAATATTACTCACCGTTATACCAATTATATAGAGATGAGACGTATATACTGGTAGAGGTATATATACCAAGTATGTGCTTCCCAGTACATAGACCGGGTACGGACAGAAATACTGGGTAAATACCTTGAAGGTATGACGTCAGACGCATAGTACGATACGAACCGCGAACCGCAGTTTTATCGGTAGTTCGGTACGCCGAAGCAACCCGACAGCTTACGAAGGGACCCGAAACGTCATTCGTGCTTTATGAACATTCGGTTGATTTAATTTAGTTATATATAGAAATAACTAGAATTCATTAATAACCATCGTCATACTCTTAGCCGACAGTCCTAAGCCTGGTAAAGTAGGAAGGAAAGATTTCATATGTCATAATGCATAATTACGTATAGGTACTTGAAACATCGTACCTACATTATATTGGAGGCATACCATACTTATCGCATACGTTTACTTACCGAAATCGAACCACACCCAAATACTTAGAAGTATTTTGATACCCGGTATTTGTACCCGGTATTTAGTGATACCCATACCTTAAAGGCCGGGTATGGAGAATGGCAGGTATATCTCATCTCTACAATTATATATACTCACCAGCGAGTACTACGACTGAGGTGTGTAGGCGGAATATGCTACGAGTTCGTAGTAAGCGTAGCCGGCGCAAGGCTACGCCGTAGCTGCGTAGTAGACGTTGTATTTAAGGAGCTTTATTTTGAGCTTAAAGAGCGTTTACGCCTTACGGTATTTCATACAAACTTTCATGTCCTTATTTTCCGAAATGACTGAACCAATTTTTATGAAACTTCATACGCATAAACAGAATACATAGGTCTAAAAAGTTACTAAACGCATGTTCGGAATGTCTTTTAAAAAATGTTTTATTGTTTACAGTTGTGGGATGTTGATGATAGCCTAAACAACACGCTTCTGAGGATTGATGACAGTGGCTGCGTCGTGGTAAACCTTGATCACACTGTACGACTACTGATCAGAGAATCCGACTGCCTCGTAAAGATGGGAGTCGATTTACCCATAGTCTGCCACTCGCTGTATGCTAAGAAAAATTATTTTACGCTCGTCAATGATTCTTTACAGGTTTGTTTACGGTTCAGCTTAGTTTAGTATAAGCCTTATATTGGCGCCCAACGTGGGGCTAAAGCAAACAGTGAAAATACGTTATACCAGTGACTAAAAGAACACGTACTCTGAACTCTTTCCGATAATGCATTTAACTCCAAACAGTGCAAAAACGGTCTACAAAACTTTAGGCAAGTCTACTTTTCCCGCTAAAACTTCGGTCTATTTATGTCTGAATTTATGAATGAATTTCATGTTGTTTTATATATATTTTTTTTTATTTCAGTTCCTCTTGGAGGACTACCTCCGCACAGTACGGCGTGTGAAACTCGAGGTTCGCCCACTTTTCCTCCCACAAGTTGTACGCTTGTCGTCTCTTTTACTCCCCGGCCTCCGGTTTGTGGGTTGGACCAGTGATGACTGGCGGGAATTCATAGACCGTGCCAACGCTGCTATCAAGAGCTTTGATGTCCTAGTAACTAGGGTTCATGATATATATACTAACCGTATAATATATATGCTGAGTGGAATGCAAGACGTTACTCTAATAACTTTACCTGGTGAGTTCACTATACAGTTTAACAACAATAAGTTGTAGGTATTTGAATCTTAAACTATATTTAAATAATAAAAAGTAACCCTAAGCCCTAAGTCTTGCTTACAATTAAGGTAATTTGGACTAGGGTTGATTCGCAACATATCTGCAGAATATAGCTTTGAGAATAATAGAAAAAAAAAATTGTAATATATGACACGAAATTAGGTTGGTTTCTTTCCATGATAAGAAAAACATTTTTTTATGAATCTTCCTAAATTCGAATTATCTAATAAGGTGCTATCTTATTTTATCATTTTACAGAAGAAACGCCGTGGTCAGTAGAAGAATTCATCGAAAACGTCGAAACGGGATGTCGGTAAGTTTTTTTTTATAATCTTTAATTTAGTAAATAACATTTTGATTAGATCAACATGGTCGTCTTGATGCTTGGCAATCGTTGACGTTATACAGAGAGTGCACAAATCATATATATAGTTACGTACTATATTTGCAGAAGTGATTTTAGTTGAATCTAATACCCACTTTTAATTTATGTGTTCCTAGTACAGCGAGAAATTTCAAAGAAGAATATTAATCTTGTTTCTGGCCAAAGATCCTGGTACAATATTTTCTCAGTAGATTTTTTTAAGTAAATGGAAACAAAACGACCTGTGAGTGTTTTTTTTTTCTATTCATAATTTCACATTATTTATTATATTCTAGCCAGAGTTATGATAATAATTTTATCTACTTCGGTTTCATTATATTCGAATTACAGAATTGACAGCGGTTTCATTATGATACCCATAACGACACAAGTTGCATTATGCGAATTATAATGCAACTTGTACCTATAATATTACTTCGAAATCGAGACAATGTAAATGATGTTTTTAAAAATGGAACAAGTTTAGAACAAAAGTATCGTATACTATTTGGCTGTTGCGGCTACAAGATCTTTGCCTTATACTTATTAAAGACTAAATAAACAAAATAAAAAAAGTGGACGCGGGAAAAAATTTCTAAGTGAAATTTTATGCGAAATTTTATTAAAAATGTCTTCAACATCAAGTGATATTGAAAATACTCCACCAGATATAACAAATAGAGCAGTTGCGGCTACTAATCATTGACTGCCAAAATCAAAACTATGAGAAATGTTATGAAACCGAAGTAGATAAAAATATTTATTTGTCTATATCTGTGTTTTATTCCTTCCTTCGTAGATAAAATCTTGTATGCAACTATACGTTATTGGTCTTTTAATAACTCGTGCCCACCTATTTCGGTACGCGCTACGCTTGTACCGAAAAATGGCACTCGTGTTAAAAGACCGTCCATAACGTAACAGTTGCATAAATAGCTATATTTGAACAACATTAATGTGTAAGATACTGCTTGACTCATAACAAAATATAAATAAGAAGGATGTGGTTTCCTTTAACTAGTGAATTAAGAGTTGTAGAAAATGAAATTGACTTTTCGAACAAAATTTTCGTAGTATTGTGAATACTACGAAAATTTTACACACAAATGCCCGTTCCTACAAAAGTGTGTGATTCTGGGAGAGTTTGTTTTTAAATAAAAGTTATATTTTTATTGAACGGTGATTTTTCATTTAGTTTACATATCTTAATCACAGGTTCACATCAAGTGATGAACGAGACAAAATAAATGAAACAAGTGATTAGCATCTAGCTCTACGAGATTTGTTAATGGAAATATAGTTAGTTATTAGATAAATTAATTAATAATAATATTATTATTAATAATAATTGCTAGCTCAAAATAGGGCTTGTGATAAGGAGTCACTTGTCAACTGTCATCTCAAGCAATTTATAATTTATTATCTGTTACCCAAACACTTAAATATGATAACGTTGACTTGGTTATGATTTAGTATTGAGGCCAGTTTTTGTAAACGCTTTGGTTCAGTACTCGCCCCGTGTATTTTAGGACGCGAAAATATTTCACCACGCTTAAAAGTGAATATTGTAACTTGCAAAAGATGTAAGCCGACCCCAAACAAATTGGGATAAGGGCAGGAGAGTGAGTATATTAAATATGATATTGCCGGAATTACATAAAAAAATATAATTTGGTATTAAATCTCATCGCTACACTCTCTGGAGAGCAGCGGTGGCCCAGTGGTGGGAGCCCCAACTTACGAGCAGTAAGTCTTAGGTTCGAACCCAGGCAGGCATTCCTTTGTGTAATTTATTGCATCACCGCTGCGCTCAAAACGGTGAAGGAAAACATCGTGAGGAAACCGGCATGTCTTAGAACTAAAAATTCAAAGACATGTGACATCTACCAACTGCATTGGGCCCGCGTGGTAGATTAAAGCCCACTCCCTCTCATTGAGAGGAGGTCCCAGCAGTGGGAACATTATAGGCTGATGATGATGATGATACAACACTCTCTTAATCGTTAGTAATGGGCATAGCGTACGCATATCATCAATTTTCGTACATCTACACCTCATTTCTGCTACGCTGGTAATTTGTATTGAACTGAACAACCCTTTGGGCACGAAACTATACCTCTATCCTGAAATCAGTGGTATTATCGCGATATGGCGATATTACCTTTTATTATTTTTTGAGTAGCCTTTAAGCTAAATTGTTTCGAGATCTTTTTAGCAAACAGGGGAATAAATAAAACGGAAATTCCAACAGATCATACACTGAATAAAAATAAATGTTATTGATACAGAAAATTGTCGCCTTAGAGATTTATAACTTTTCAGACTGTTTTTATTTATAGTAATGCGTGTGTCGAGTTGAACCGTAAGAGTCTCATGGTGGAGGAGGCTGTTGAAGAAGTTCTGGACTTGGTGAAGAAAGCGGCTCAGCAAATCAAGCCGACAGAAATCAACCCGGACTTCGAGTTTCTTATTGCTGAAGGTTAGTTCAAATATAAGTATTACAGGTCGTAGATCGTGCATTTGAAAGCAAAATAAAGTATATGTTTGACCTCATTCTTGATACAAAGAGGTAAGTAACCGGTTTCGAATAGCTAGCTGTTTTGTCGTTATTTGCGGCAGCAAAGTCATCTAACCGTGAACGAGAAAGCGTCAGCCAGGTGATCCCAGTATTAGATATTAACCCCTAGTACATGTCGACCGAATAAGCAATATCTAAGAGAGAACAGGATAAAACATTCACGAGTCACTACGATGAATATTTTGTACACTCCGCGTTAGTCATGGCACAGTTGTTGTAGGAGGAAAACGTCTGTGTGTTCAAGATTCGTAAAAGTATACAAAGTCGAATATAAATTACTTGTGGTCCCATTCGATAAGTTTTTGGAGATTTTCAAGTAGTTATTGAGTAGATAGTACAGAATTAGTGATTGGCGATTTTATATGTTATAGGAATATTTGTATCTACCATATTTAGAGTATATGTTAGTTCATCGTTCTGACTTCAAGGTAAAATTATTCGATCATAATGCTGGCCCATGTGACTAAACCTCTGCACAAGCGAATTTTGCTGATGACTAATGCCAAGTTTTTCTAACTTGTCTTATTTATTAACACTGTATTTACTTATATTTATTAGCTTTTGCGATTGGTAATTGTTGAGTGAAATATTTATGTAAATAAAATAATTTTACTACAAATGTACATTCAATTATCTTTATTAAATACTGTTATAACACCTAGAGTTGTCTTTCAATAACCTCATATTATTAGCAATTTTGACAGCGATATCTTATACTAATGTAAATGCGAAAGTTTGTGAGGAGGTATGTTTGTTACTCTTTCATGTCAAAACGACTGAACGATTTGGATGAAAAACATAACAGTTTTATCCCCGTATTACAATCCCTTGAGACAACTACCGAACTCCAGACAGGCGTAATTACGGTCGTAAGCTAGTAGGTAAATAATTATTAGAAAAATAATCCTACTTTGCTTTGATGTAAAACCAGTTTATGACTAACAGCTATTTTAACATCAGAACATAATTATGTTAAGCGTTCTCAATTACCCCCAGGCCCAACACAATCCCCAGTTTTGTGGCTTCTGTTGAAGTTCAATAAACTTCCTGGGTTTAACGGTTTTCCTATTTAGTTATGACATAATATGTAGCATAATACTGCTCGTTCCTGATTTGAGGAGTTTAATTATAAAACTAGTTAAATAGTACGCTGTATGCTCTGTATGGTGTCGGACGTAAAAAATAGCACCATCCCATATCTTCCCGTGCGTGTCCTAAGAGGCGACTAAGGGACTTGTCAGAGAATGGGCAGCAGCGTTCTCTGTGCTTTTGTAACAACCGTACTGCGATCGCCAACCCGCCTGCCAAGCGTGGCGATTTCAGCAAAACCCCCCAAAATGTCAATGTGGCGACACTTGGGGGAGGCCTATGCCCAGCAGTGGACGTCTTTTGGGCTGAAATGATACTTAAGTATTAACCCTGTAACATTCAAACATTGTAAAACCAAAATCATTTTAAAAGAGTAACCATAAAGTTTCTTGCCGGTTCTTCTTCATAGGAAACGACCAACCCGAACCGTGCACCGTTTGTCGACGTTTTATAAGTGCCCATGTAAGCTTATGTAAAATAAAATATTTTGATTTTAATTTTGAATACTACGCAAGGTAATGTAGGCTTCAAGGTAATGTAGCTCCAAAAATTAACAAAATTAAAACTTGAAGGTTGAAAAGTTCTAAATTTTCAATTCAGATTCTGACATATAGTCTTAGCAAGTGCCTAAGTAGAAAGTACTCTACGCATAGTCGTATCAACGTCCTACATACGTATGTCTTCTGATCTCTATGATAGCCTAGTACTATAATTTCCAAAAAGAATTCACGTGTTTGATACGCTCAAGAGACTTGAGACAGAATTTTAGTGACGACTCTCGTGCTAGACCGATAGTCTTCGAGTAGTTGCCATGTAGAAGAACTACTTGGCAACTAACTAGGCTGAGCCTGTTTCAGTAGTTGTTACCACCGCTCTTCTCTAGTGTAAGAGCGCACAAACAAGAGTGAAAGAGATAGGTATGCGATTCGTATGTCTCGCGTTTCGGCATTCAATGAAAATATTATCTTCAGACGCGAACAGTTTTCTTCTGAGTGTTTATGAAATCCTGGTCGGCTAGTGTTACATTGTGGCATGCGTGGTGCCACTTTGACACATTTTTTATTTGCGTGGTACTGCTGGGGAACTACTACTAACAACTAACTTGGCTAATAGCATCATTAATTCTTACTAAAATGGGGCTCTAGTACAATTTTAAATTTAGTAATTTCCATTAATAAAGTACCATCCTGTTTTAGCATCCTGTATCGTTACGATACAAGGAAAGAACACGATGAAAGTTTTCATGGTTGTAGATTTAAACGCACGAATAAAACTAAATATCCAGAGATTACGCAATCTCGTCATTTCCGTTAGAGCTTTATTATCGTGCTGTCTATTTAATAATTTATTCGCATCCAAATCAGATAATGTAATTCCTTCCAAAATTAATAACACGACTGCTAGTAATTTACCTCCACAACCAAACAAAATTATAAAACAGTAAAAAGTAAAAGCAAAATCTCCTTCAAAAACTTACCTTTTATCTGCAATTAAAAGTTGTGAAGACTATAAAAAATTGCATAAAATATTATTGAAACATTGAATATTAATCAGTTTTTATTAAAGTCGGTGCCAGCAACAGCTAAAAAACTTAAAAATACTATAATAATGATAATGACCTTCATAAAGCTATTTATAGCAAAACAACCTGATTACCATACCATTGAATTTAAATATGAATACAGGTCAGAGTAAATTACTCGGAAAACAAACATACAGTATGTAACAATAAGTACAAACCGACGCTACAATTGGGAAGAAAATTCTCACAAAAAAAAAAAATATAACTAAAAACTAATATTAAACTTTGAAACCAAAACCGCTGGCTCCAAAAAAAAACAATTTTTTTATAACGTGAATGACTGTGAAAGACTGCAGAAAGATATAGACAGAGTTATAGCTAGGAGCAAGAGTTATCTCCTGCAGTTTAACACATCTAACTAAGTGTGTGACCATAAGTTTCTCGCGTGCTCACACACTCGCGTGCTCACACACACCCATCACACATACTTATACGGTGAAGTGAGGGACTTCGTTTCACCAGTGGAGTCACATATCGTGATCATACAGTTAAGGTATGCAAAAAAGCATATCGTAACCTAGGATTTGTGCTAGAAGAAAAGAGAATAATTAAAGACTTCACAAATATTAAAGCTATAACAGCATTTATAAAGAGGAAAGATTTGATTGTTTGTTTGCATTGAATAGGCTCCGAAACCAATGAACCAATTTGAAAAATTCTTTCACTGTTGGGAAGCTACACTAACCCCGGGTGACATAATTATGCTATGTTATATTTTCAAAAAAATTAGGGATCCTTACTTGTAAAAAAAAAATCAATATTCTTTACATCGCGTGCGCTGCGAAAACTATTGATAATAGAATAAAATAATATACTACGAGTTAGAACACATCATTATTTGCAGAAAAGTGTCGCGATAGCATATGTCTAACTATTCTAGTTATGCCACAACTGTTCTTTTATTAAAAATAAAAAAAAAGTGCTGCCGCTAGAAAAACTCTTGATTTGTATCTTGGTATTAATCCTTATCAAAATAAATTACTTCATATTCAAGACTGTTGCAATACCTTTATATAACTTTTTGAATGATTCATTTCGGACATTCCATTCGAAAGATATCACGAGTTTAAAAATTTAAGTATTAGAAAAAAGTTGCGTGGTCGCCGCTCACCCTGCTCAGCTAGCTAGCTAAGCAGCACCTTATGCGATGTAAGTCGTCACTGGGGTACGGGCCGTACGGGAGGGGAATCAATGACAAGAAATGATTGTGTATTTGTGTGTTTTATAATTTTGATTTTTTTGTTAAATACCCGTGCGAAGCCGGGCGGGCTGCTAGTGCTTTAATAAGAAGCCAACTAGATTGTAGGTAATGCAGTTATGCATGAAACTAAATATAGTCTCATGTTGTAGCGAGTACAAAATAAATTTATTAGGTAAAAATATATGATCAATACGGGGTATATCCATTGTATCCAACACTATTTGTCTTGGGAATGATAGGATATAATGAGATAAGGGTCAGGAGGCAACTCACACTAGTGACATATATCTTTAAGGTAATTAGAGGGAAGATACACAATGCGGATATATTGCGAAGGGTGGAGCTAGTCTTGCCAGGCGGGTGTGGGTCGTCGTCGTCAGCCGCTGGAACCGCGCACGCGAATATCTTGCTGCGCGAGGCGCCGCTCACGAGCTCGCTCCGCACACTCAACCTTATTGCTGAGGATTTAGACATATTCTGTTTCGCTTTGGGTGAATTTACAAGAACAGCTACCTATAGAAATTACTATGATAAAATAATTTAAACTATTTAAATTTTAACTGTGCTATACATATATATGTGTATACTAGACATTTCTATGTTTAGAATATATAAATAAATCATTCATAGTCAACATTTTGTTATTACCATAGATGTCTTGGTTACTTCTGTTTTCCTAGTGTGAGAACATGCAAAAAAACCTAAAGGTAAATTTACCTGTATTGTTGACCACTCGTGGCGATTGTGATGTTGCCATTTGATTGCAGATAGGTTGGACCTATACACGCGAAACATCAAGCTACACAACCCAGTATAACATGGCCTTGCTGTGTATAGATTTCCAATACAATGAGATATCCGCATAAACTGGTTTTGTATAGCTTGATTAGTCGCCGAGCGTAGGTACATAATAATACTATGCAGATATAAAATATAATAGTATGTAGGTTTCTAATTTACGTTGTTTTAATACGGAAAATTCGTATTATTAGGGAAAATACTGGTAATCAGCTACTTCCGTTTCGACTGGATGCCCCGTAGTTGGGAAAAGGCTAGGCCTAATATCATCTATATTAGCGAAAATATTACTATTAGGTTATAATTACAAACACCTTTACGAGTTTAACTCTATTAAAATATTTACTAATTTTGAATAATAATTTTTAAATTAAATAAATAAAAAGTTATTTTCGTAGAAATATCAAGCGCTGATTCAATTGTAGGTTTTTTATATTTGAACCAAATAATACTCTTACTTAATTGTGACATCTTTAGAGAAGGAAATTTTGTTTAACAATAGTACTTACATTTTGATTTAATTACACAATTATTTTGATGTTACGCGTCACAAGCGACGTCAAGACAAAACTATTTGTTACAAAAATTGATACAAAGATTGTGTTGTGCACTCAATTAAAAATATTTTATGGTCAAATGCAGAATGTACTCATTTGAACTTAATGGTTTTTAGAGCTTAAGCTTTAATCACGACGCCGCGCCATCACTCGCTAGTGACGTGGTGTTGGGTGTTCAATTAAATAATATGTAGTTTGCACGCTGACAATACTTTGGACTATGACACTTAATACCTTGAAATAAGGTTCCATCAAGGGTTTATGGGATGTATCTGAACGAAACGACCTCTTGTTTAGTTAAGGTTTCCTAGTACCTTCAGGCGTAAATACCGAACTTTGTTGCAACAACTTCAAGCCGGTTTGCAATTTGTAAGAAAATATTTTAACACAACAAGATTGCGAATAATTGCGATAGTTATGTCCTTGCTTCTTGTGATACGTACCTACGAATTCGTTAAATATAGACGTTTTTAAATTGATCCGAAAAATTTCAACGTATTCTTTTGATTTTTCCCATTTAGGATTGTTCCCAAATATGAGGTAGTCGGAGGTTGGAATCCGCCACGAGTTTGCCGTTGGCCATGAAGCCCTTTTTGTATTTATTTATATTTAATGTCGCATTATCATGGTGTAACGACACAAATATAAATGAAGACAAACCATTAGTTGTGTATATTTCTTAAGAATAAATCAAAGGACACAATCAGTGTAGTAATTAGGCAGTAGTACGGGATATTGTCGTGTAGGTGTCGCTACGTGTCGTAGCGATAATGCGACATTTTACTAACCAGCTAACCAGTTTACTTAAAAAAAACATTCGGAAGGGAATCAATAAAATCTTTGAAGGCGCTTTAGACTGCCCCATCGGAGTTGAATTTTTCCCTTGCAAAAAGTTATCCAAATTTCGAAAAAAATGGTAGTCTGTTGGAGCAAGGTCTGGGGAGTACGGTGGATGTCTTAGACATTCCAATAGAAGCTACCAAATTAGAGGAAATTTGGTAGCTGTCTGTTGTGCAGTGTGTGGTCTAGCGTTGTCCTGAAGCAGCAGTGGCCTAGAGCGATTGGCCAGCCTTGGCTGTTTAGCAGCTAGCTTTTCATTCCATTTCCATTTCCATCATGGTTTGCAATTGCTGACAATAACATCAACATCCGCCGCAATCGTCTGGCCAGATTTAACAATGCTGTAGTGAACGACACCGGCACTAGTCCACCAAACGCTCACAAGTAGTTTTTTTTGAGTCAATTTTCGCTTGGGGCAGGATTTGGCTGGTTCGCCAGGGTTCAGCCATTGCGATGACAGTTTAAACTTGCTGCACCCTGACAGTACAGGGTCATGTCAGACAGTAATTGTGTGCACATCGTGCTATAAAAAATTATTGGTTGGTAGCTATAACTATTGTTTGTGTTCTATAATTTGCTATTTTTATCAAATGGATATCTATACCTAAATTTTATCTGTAACTAAACGTAGTAGTTTGCTTACGCAAAACCCCACATTGAAATACGAATATATGTATGATTTGTTCGACTCGTCCTAGTTTTTATAGGTTCCTGGTAGAATTTCTCGTTCGGTTGCATTTTCAGTTCGCTTCACTTCACATGCGTCGTTTGTGTTGGGAAGAGACAGCCCTGGAACTTCTTCTACGCATCATACATGTTTTTCTCAACCTCATTCTCTAAACTTCTATAATTTTTTATGTCTTATTTTTATACATTATTGAGTTAATAGCTATCTAAAAACAATGACCTAAGTGATGATTGAGACCTTACAGAAGTGTGCAAATGCTGCAACTGTTGGTCGAGCCATCCATAACCAATTGTGTTTATTTTACGGCATCATTTATCTGAAATAATTGAGTTATATTTAGAATGAAGAAAAGAGCCAAATTACTAGCTTCAAAGTTACGGTAATGCGCTTATTGGTTTCTAAAAAGTCCTACCGATAGAAGTCCACGGTTAACTTTCGCAGACCCCAAAATTATTAATTAGTTTTGGAACATATTATTTGAAATCGATTGAATAGCTTGTATTATGATACTGCTGTATTATGCATGAAGGTATGATAGAAAATAACTATTGATTAACTATTTTCGACGTTCCGAAGTACATACACATTTGTGAAGTAGGAAGGAACGCGGGATTTTCGTAAGCCGCGAGAGCTTGAAGTCATTCCCTCCTTACCTCATTCCATGCAGTTTTATAAAGCAATTGCCACCTTTCCCCCCAAAGTGCACTGGTACTTCCTACCCCCAACTCCTTACATGTGCGAATGTGTGCATCGGGATAGTGTGTCGTTGGTTTGCTTGTGGTTGTTGGTTAGTCTTCCTAGTGCTTATTATTTCCTAGTCCTTCTTATGCATTCCATGCACTCCAGTAACGACACAACTTGGCTTTAAAGGTATTTTATAATTGCTGCTACGGACAACAATAACGAAAACTAATCTACACTGTTTGGCACAAACCTGTTTCTTTGACCCTGTCTCATCTTTTAACTGAACACACATTTAGATTTGTAGTAAGTATTTGACAATATGCCGATGGTGCTAAAACTGCATAATGGTGGCATCACATTATTTAATTTAATTCTTAGTTAAAAACTTCACAAGTGATGTGTAAGAAGAGCCACTGGCCAAATCTAGCACATTTTTTTTATTTTTCAGCGGCAATAATCAAAATATTAACATTGGTATGGCAAATATAAAAAAAATGTCGTAGCAGATTTTTGATTTAGGACTAGAATTATGAAAAATAAACCTGTTATGGGTAGGAGAGAAAAAATAATTACGAGGACCATTTGGAAAGTAAATAAAATTTTTATTATAATTAAAGTCTTTTAACGGACTTCCGAAAGGACGAGGTTATCAATTTTTCTGAATGTATCTTTTGTTCGTTTGTTGATCGAAATAATTCGGCCAATTTCGAAGATTTTTATTGGGAAATGGGATATCTAAGGGGTGTCCCAAATTAATTTGGTCAACATCATCAGCCGTTTTTGAGGAACCTTCCATAATGCGTATTTAACCTACTACGCCTATAATGATAATGTAATGATACCATGTTGATGTACAATAATCACACAAGAATTTGTAGGTTGTTTTGTTTTTAATAAAATTTAATTTCCAATAGACCTTAGTTACTTAAATTATTTTAGTGTTTATTTGGACTGAACCCAAAAAACCTTATTTAATACTAATTTAACCCGGATCAACTTCAGTTTATTTCTTCTAGCATTACACGTAAAACAAAACCGTTTAAAAATACTCAAAAGCCATGTATTCTGGACCTCTCAGCAACAGCAGCTAAGAGACTATTTCGATGTTTTTTTCTGAGGGGACCGTAATTCCACCACGTGGCCAGTACAAGACTGTGGATTTCATCGAATTTTCGTTCTTGGTTAGGTAAGCCGGGTTCCCGACGCAATTTTCCTTTGCCTAATTGGTGACGATAAATTGCATAATGAGCTTGCACTGAACATGTATCACAGTATAAATCGAGCGTGTATCGAAGCTGTAATGTTTTCTTGTGATAATTCCCACATTGCGTTTACAGCCGAATTTTCACACTACAATAATTGCTAGGGTTAAAGTTACCACTGTAAAAGCGGCGGTGGCGGTTCCATGTTCGGTTTGCACCAGTTCCCAGAGTACTAATACAACACTACTACCACTACTAAAACAAATTTAATGCGGAATGAATTTTATGAGTCTTTTATCAAAGATGCGGTGGGCCTGCAGTGGGCTTTTGAGGCCTATTTAATGGAAATATAGTAAGCACGTTTTCCATTTCATACTTATTTAAAATAACCGTTCATTTTTTCAAACCTGTCTTTCAAACTACGAACGACTTGAGAAAAACATAAGTTTGTAGACGTGCCTGTCTCTTTCTGCGTTTTCCACGTTAGTAGTGAGATTACACCATCTCCTGGCTTTGGTATCCTAGTACGTTCCCTCTGTTCAGTGACTACAATTTTAACTCCCCGACTACGTGAATCGAACGTCTGAAGGGGACGCTACGTTGATAGTGCAAGCGTTTTGTAGGCAAATTGCTAGTGTAGGAGTGCTAACGTGAAGGCACGCCCCAATCGTTTATGCATAGTTAGTACCTACACATCATAGCTTTTATGCTGTCCTGGCCCCATATTCACAAACGCTTCGATTCAACGAACCAACAAGAACCGCGGCGGCAAGGCTCCATCGGTGCTTATTCGTGCCGAAACCGAACACTCCGGTGAACATCTCCCGCCTACACTACAGCACTACGGCGGAGGACATCGTGGAGTACGTGCGCCAGAAGACCAAGTACGTGGCGAGAGTGCAGCTGCTTGAGTCGCACCGCAACGTCAACTTTAGTGGTGCGAATACGAACGTGTTATCTGCACCTCGTCTTGGAAGAGGACTTTTGGCCGCAGGTTCCACCGCTTTCGCGGGCAAGTGCCACACGAAGGCATAGTGACGTGGACGTGCAACAAGTGAAGTGTTACGAACATATTTAATTTTAAGGTTTTATTTAAAAACAAATTGTATTTTATTGTATGTAGGTTAGTCTATAAGGTGTATATCTATAGGTTTAAGTTGCCAGAAAATAAATGTATGTTGTTGTTGTTGTTATAAACAATCTAAAATTGTTCATAACGGAGCGATGACCATGACATCGTAATACTTCTCTGTAGTAACAATACAGTAACCGTTTCATTTTCCTTTTCCTTTACGTAATAAAATAATGCAAGACCCCTGCTTTGTAAAACATTGCATGAAAATATTTATTTTTTGTGAGGTTTTTCATGGTCTTATAAAGCTTTCAGTTTCACCATTTAAAGTAACAGTTGATTTATATGCGAATTAATAAATCCCCGGAACGTACCCAACATGTAATATTTGCTAATCGGATTTTTTTCAAAACGTTTTAGTATTTTTTTTCATTGCCTGTTGGTTATAGTTTAATTATAAGATAGTTTGAACACCTTTTTCTTCACTATCTCTCAGTCATCATCATGGCCAATTGAATGACCCAAAACGTGCTAATTATATCGAGGAGTTGGTGGATGAGGTTGGGTCAACTTAGGTCACAGTTATCACATTATTACACAAATAACTACGTTTCTAGATCGGACAGCAAAAGTTTACATTGTATACAAAATTCCGATTTAGAAACAAAAATCTTAAAAACATATAACTTACACATAACACTTAACTTTTAATTCTGTGGATTTTTTTCCGACTTCCAAAAGAAGGTTTAAATTCGTCTGAATGTTTTTTCAATCATTTTTAGTGTGTATTTTAACACTGAAGGCTCGGTTGCTGCGCAGCATGTGCGATTTATTTCTAGTTGAGTGGTATTTGAGACTTGTGTCTGTAGTCCTTGTACACCTCCAAGCTAAATCGCAACACAGACAACAGATCAGTGTACAGTGTGTAGTGATCAGTTACTTAATTTTGTTTTTTTTCCAGATGATAGTCAAGCGGGTAGCGGAGCCACCTCGACCGTCAATGACTCTTCGTCAAGCGGTCAACAAGACTGGTCTGCGGTATGGGAGTGCTTCGAGAGTCCTCACAGATTGCTCTCCATGCCCGCTGGTGGACTGTCGAAGAGCATGCAGGTAGATAGTCTAAGCCTAAAGACAAGATCGCGCTTTTGCCCCATTGGGTTATGCAACAATTACTTTTCTGAGGAACGGAGTTACAATACCAAATACATATTAACTACCATTTGTGTTATCTGCTTGTAGTTTCACCTTGATACAGCTTATTCCGGCGTTTAATGCATAAAATCCTATGTTCGTTCTTTGAATAAAAGTATGTAATACAAGATTCTCTGATAAAACTCTTTTATAGAAATATGATTATTTTTAATTTATTCTAGTAATAACAGCCATGATAATATCACACACTACCAAGGCATAGACATATAGCTACAAACTATGTTTAAACCTCCTCGAAAAGAACATTCCTGGAAACCTCCCTTTCTTTCATGAGAACCTAGTGTTGAAATATTTTACGGCCCGGCTGGATCAATACTGTCTACCAAGCACATGGCACGCCAATGCGGTTTCCATGGCAACAATGCATCTGCGCAAAGGTCGTCTAGTCAGCTGATAATACGGCTTAAGGCAAACTTTACGAAATTTCAAAGTTCTAATAACAGTTCGTGTAACCTTTATGATACTAATATTTACGATACGCTAGCTCAAACTTCCAAAAAAGTTTAAATCTTTGTATAGGTAATAATCTCAAGGGAACTATAAATGGATTGTGTGAGGAATGATATGAAAGAAAAAGGAGAAAATGATAGCGTGTCGGTTGACAGACGAGAATGGGAAAAAGCGTGTTGCGTCGACCCCAAGTAAAATAAGAGTAGAGAAGAAAAATGATGTTAAATCATTTTTCTTTCAACTACGCAGTAATGTTATCATTAATCACTACAAAACCGATCACAAAGGATGTCTTTTTTGCTTAGAACCAAAACAGTGCAGAAAATTTATATGAAATCTCATTATTGCACTGTTTTTCATTTCTGCACTGTTTTAAACTTTAAATTTGGAATTAAATTTACCACAGAGGTGTAATGTCTCCTATTAAGTTAATAAAATGTATGCATTAGATCAAAAAGATTACTGGCTGAAAGTAAAAATCGGCTGAATAAAACTGACTTGGTGAAAAAAAAAAAACAAATGGCGCGCATTTTGTACCATTGTAAAACTTTGATACTTCTTATTTAGCAAATAAAAAGGTAAAAAATCATGGAAATTGACAGCGATAGCGATATGAATTCAACTCCAGAAAATATAAAACAGCTGCAAATGAAGTTGTTAATAACGTTTAATAACTGCACTTTTAATAATTGTATGTTTGAAGGGAAGATGAATTAAACTTTGTTTCATTAACTTGAGTTTTTATTTTGAGTAGGTATATTTTGTCAGGGTAGTTGAAAGAAAAGCAGATTACGCACCTCGATAAAGTGAGTAATTAATGCACTCGTGATAATTTAGTGCCCTCGCATGCGCTCGGGCACCAACATAACACTCGTGCATTAATTACACACTTTGTGCTCGATGCAACAATCTACTATTAACCTCGTTTGCTATTACCTACGTCGGTCTTTCAATAACAGGTTTCCTGAATGAGGGTGTATAACTACCTACCTACACTACAGTAAAGCTCATGCCAAGCCCTTTGGGAAACACGCACACGTGATGTTTAGTTTGATGTATTGATGGGTAATAAAGAAAAAACAATGTCCACTAAAAAAATAATTTCCTCGTCGCCAAATTTTGGGCTGACTCAATTTAAATTGTCGTTGACTCGCTAAGAAGAAGATATAATTTCCTCTTTTCAGGAAATGGTGAAAAACGCAGTGAGTGAGATGCGACGGTACTATAGTAGAAAAGTTGTGGACGTACTTATCAAGGTCACCAGAAGGACTCTTGACGTCATCATCAAACAATTTACTACTGACATCAATGAAGGTAAAAAAATACAATGCATCATTACTTTATACTTTATTTTCATTCACATAATTTGCGAAATAAGTCCACGGTTGGACTGGTTTTACACCTACTAGCGTGAGTAGCTAACAAGTCAGTCCAATAACTGCAGGTTGAGGAAATCAGTCCTGGACATCAATATTTATTTAAAACAAAATAGGTAAAATAATTTCTAAATAAAGATAATTTGAAAATCAAAATACCAACCGTCTATTCCGAAACTGTATGTAGTTGGTTTTAATTGTAATAAGTTGGTATGAAGTTAGCCGCATACATCGTTACCCTGATCGCGTATTTTCGTTCCCCGGTTTTATTTAACAAAAGAATTCCGAAGGAAGGAAATGAGTATACTCACAAAGAACTACTGCAATCCATCCAGTGTTTAATTATACCTAAACTTTGTGTTATATTGGACACAATTTGTATCATATTTTGTTAGAAAATTGCAAAATAAATTACAAAGTGCTCATGAAAAGCGCTATTTTGGAGTGTCGCTCCCTGAAAACCTTTCAATTAAAGCCGTAATAAACGGTGTCCCAAAAATATTTTTAATATTAGTTGTTCAGAATTTCCCAACGCATGTTTTCCATGTGATATTGCGTTCATTTCTGTCATAATTCGTAAGATATCAGCTAAATAGCGGGTGACTACGACTGAGACTGCGTGTGGTGAAATCAACATGCAAAAGCATGTATCCGATTTACAGCCTTAAATTGATGTATCTAGAGGTGAGTTAAGCATAACGTTACGGCGGCTGTTGTAACGTTTCGGCTGCTAAAATTTTCCGATTCAAGCTTGTAATGTTTATGGACTCCTAGTATCTTGCAGCGTATGAAAACTGACTGTGGGTGTTACGGAAGTTAACGCAAGCGCGTTTTGGGGAAAACCACGTGGAACAGCGGAATTCGTATACCGCGTGGAAGTGAAGTTTACTTATTTTTATCGTGCTGGTTTTTTGGAGTTTCTGTTATAAAAAAGCCGTTATACGTTTGAGTTTGTGACGTAACGCTTTTGTATACACTTACTAGTTTTTGTGTGTTTATTTTATTATGTATCCGGCCTGTGTCGGCAGACTTTAGAGAAATTAATTGTGAACTTTGTTTTGTAGCTTTACATTATATACGTAATGTATACAATGTAAAGTATTCGTGACATTGTATAGATTACAATTATGGAACAGTGGCTGTAAACAATAAAATACCCTTGTTTACACCTTTTTGGGACGGACGTACTCAAAAAAGTAAAGAACTACTTCAAAAAGTTTTGGTACTTCCAAAACTTTTTGAAGTAGTTCTTAACTTTTTTAAAGATAGCTTTTAGATTTTGTATGATTAAGAACAACCAAGTGCGTGTTAGAGCACGCACATTGAACGGTTTCATAGTCGGAAAAACTAATTAAATAATTTGTATACACTAAACTGATAATTAGGTGAAAAACATGATCAATTCCATCCGTACAATTGAGTGATTTATCATTTAATTTGAAAACCATAGATTTCTTATAGGTTCTCTTATAACCTAAGTATGAGTCACGAACTTAATATTTTATTAACGTTTATTTTATTAAATTATCTTAAGTTTTCTAAGTTTGAAGTAAGTAACGCGTCGTGTTGTTGCATACAAACATACGCTTTCAGAGTAGCAGTTGAACTTATATACAAAGTTCTATGTCCGTGCTATTAACCGTTGCGCGTTGAGGAGTTTTCTCATGAGAAGAAGATACTGGCTGCAATATCAGAATATGATAATAATCGTGTTTCATTATCAAAATTGTACGCATATACAAAGTTTCATGTACTGGCTATTAAACGATGAAGATTAACCCCACAAAGAGACGATACTGGCTTCAAGATCAGGTTATGCTGTCATAGAAATACACGGTGTAAACAGACCTTTCTCGAAGCCAAGTATTATGTATATCAAACTAAGTAATTCAACGGAAAAAAATATTGCTGGGAAATTACTGTTTTTTTTTTCGGGATGAATCACTGTTTACGATCCTCCTTGTAACGCACTTAAAACAATGTGCTGATGGAGACAGAAAGAGGGACATGTGAAATAAAAAAAATAAAAGCAATTGAGGATAATTTTAACATAGAAAGAAAATAAAATAAAGTACTTCTCTCCCAAGCTATTCCCATTTTATCCAGTCCAGCCATTAACCTCAAACAAAAGTGAAAATATCGATCACGTCTCCCCCAACCTCGAAATGGATGTGGGTTAGTGTCCCAGTTATTAGATTTCCTCGACAATCATTCAGTCCTGGTCGATGTCTGTCTGTTACACGGTAGGGGGAACCCGCCCACCGCACATGCGCAATAACTGCCTGGGATACGGGTTATTATCTGACAATGACCTCGGCCTCAATACAGAGCAACAACCGCCAAGTAGTCCTGTCTCGCAGCGCTTGTATACCTAGGTTTCCTTGAACCAATTTGAGACACATTGCTTACATAAAGTCTTTTCGTAGTAGGATGGTGCGGCGGGTGACATTAGATGAATCGTTCCTTTTCAATAAAATTAACTACAGTTATTACTGATTCCGTATTTTACGACTTTGGTATTCAGGGTGCAGTTAAAATATTCAGGCATAATTTTCAATCAGGGTAACGATCAAGATTTAAAAGGAACGGTTTGTCTAATGTCACCACAACCTTCCTACGGCGAAAAGACTTTAAAAACTACGGAAAATATTAAACCGCAACCGAGATAATGTTTTTTTAGCCTAGATTGGCATGGAATAAGAGTAATATGGGACAAAGGCCGGAAGATGATGAATGTGATAGTTTAGGAAAATAACACTTTTTGTTTGGAAAATCTGTCAACAAATTAAAATTAATACGTGAAATTCTTACTAGTAAGGATAAAAGTTTGGTCCTATTCACTCTTATGAGCAACCAAGTGAATTAATATAATAATAATTATAGACCTTCTTCATAAAGAAAGCAATGTTTTGTTTCATTTCCCGGTTCAATATAACAATATTTAAGTCATAATTCTTTAGGAATGTGCCAAAGAAGTTCCTTAATCCTACGTCATTGTTACGAATCGTCATTTTAGCTCAACGACTAAAATCATAGAATACGAGTATTATAGAATATTAGAATAATATAAGCTGCTTAGAATATTAAGCGTTCAAGTCGTTTTATACAAAATTCTTGACCACTAACGTCCTTGGAAGGGTTCAATGCTCATATCAATTATAGTCTCCTGGTATTGAACATCGTATTTGTCCTCACGGGCGTATTTTTCACGCAAGGGCTCTTCACGTACTCTGAACACGCGTGGCCGATTTATTAGAGCTCTTCACGTACTCTGAACACCGATTTATTTATTACAGACAGAAGGGGTCCCTACTGCGTCTCTTTATGCTGCTACTAGAACAATGGAGACGTTATCGTTTTTATGAGATCGTTTTACAAAAATATAACCGGTTAAATTGGGAAGACCACACCATCACCCTACGTTTAAAAGAAGAGAGAAAAGCTTGCTTGCGTGTAAGCTTTAAGTACTGGCTTTGAATTATTTGGCCTAACTAACTTATTATTTACATGTCGGAAACGTGACGATGATAAGGATTTTGTGTCATACAAAATTTATGTCTAACTATGATAAATGTTAAACTAGTAAAGTAATTTTATTGAAAAGTGAAAGTGTCTCCCTGCTTTGTTGTAACATAGTAACGGCCACCTTCTAAACCTATACCAGAACTTCCAAGTCTGCGCTTCGTTGGACTGACGACGCGATGCCTGTCTAACGATTACTCAGTAAGTCTTCCCTATTCATGATGTCCTAGAAAGTTGGTTCAGAAATTGCCTGATCGGTAATAGCGTATGGTCACGCCCCGCCCTGATCACGCCCAAGTGCGTTAAAAAGGATGGATGGCTGTGAAAGAGTAATAAAGCAGCTTATTTGATGCGTGCAAAAAGGCGGTCAGTAGTACACTTCACTATAAGAGCTCCAAATAGTCTATGTTCCTAGTAATTCAGAGTGAAACTTACCTGTTCTTGGCGTGACAACTTTGCGCTTTTCACGTCATTTTCCTCATTCATCCGCATCATGAGCCCCATACGATGTCTCAATATTTGGTGCGTATTGCCTCCTTCACTTTCATGCGGCTCTAGTATTTCGTTGCGTAATTTGCTCGTTTTGGGCGTTCCCTAGGGTGTGACGCGCCAATATGGAAACGAGATCCCACGGGGGACGTTACCAGTCGAAAAGAAAAGGGTGAATTATCATTGGCTGTCCAGACCATATGCCTTTGAAAATTGCACCTTATTGGAAATAAATGCCCTGGGGAACATTGGTATCTAATTGTTTCTGTTTAGAGAATGGAGAAACAATCCCGACCTACGCAGGAATGGCTGTGTTCTCATGGAAAGTTGCGTGCGTCAGAACATCCATTTTTGGGCATGGTTTGAACACCCACCGTGGAATGAAATGGACTCTCTTGAAGAAAGTCGTCTCTTCATGCCACATAGATAGATCTTATTTGAAGCATTCATCAAAAAACCTCATCACATCATCCTTCCCGTCAAATTGTTTAAACGTAGTTAGTTTATCTTAAACGATAAACCAGCATGTGATAATACTGATTTGGTGTCACCGCTGGTTTTCAGCTATTACCTAGTTATTCCCAAAATCTATTAATTATCTATTAAGGAATATCTCAGTTTAGTAGTTCTTGCATCGGAACGAATTAAAGTACTTAGTGGTTATTTGGAGAATAGCTCAAACGTTATGGAAATATTATCAGCAAGTCAGAAAGAAGGTAGCCTGGTTGGCTGCTAAGGGCACTATGTACGAAGAGACTACACATGACCATAACAGTAATGAAAACATTATGATATTTTCAGACACGCAAAAGAGACCAATCTTTCTGCTCCAAGCGTCACTAATGATACCGAACGTGTCAGTGACTCCGACTCTTGACGACATCCAAGAGGTTTTGCTGCTAGCAGGCAAACATATATCAGGGCTGTCCAAGGGTGTCGCTCAGTGGACAGGAGGCAAAACATCGAGGGTATGAACAAGAAATCTTTCATGATTTAAAATTGTAATGCCTTAATAAGTTTATTTTTTGTGAAGATCGAAGGACATTGCTTAAATTGTTAGTTTTCTTAAACGTATTCTCGTAACTTGAAATTACGCAAATGTACATAAAATGCAACTTTAAATGTTTTAAATCATTTTATTTTTTCTGTAATAATTTTTGATTATCCTAGTGGTTTTGCAACTTAAATTCTTTATATTTTAAGGTACAAAAGCATACACTAATGAAATTGTTTTCCCTTCCTACTTGTGATGTTAATTGTCTTGTGTCGTTTGTCTCACTCTGCACAATGTGGATTTGACTGTGTTTTTGTCTGCAAACTTTGTGCTTCTGCATTATACGTTAATTTGCTGGCACTCGATGTGGCTTCATTGTTTCTGTTATGCTGTGAATATGCTTCGCGTCCTGGCTTCGATGTGTTTAGGTAAGCTGGAAGAAAATCGCTCGTCCTCCGTCGAACCCGCTGTTAGACGTTGTTACCAAGCTTGACGAACAGGTCCAATCAGTCACGGCTCCCCCGAACCCCACCACGAAGTCTTCGAAGATGGCTGATATGGCCAAGATGAAGAGGAAGAAACATTACAGACTGGAGTCGGAGGAGAAGCCACAATTTCCATTTCAACAGAAGAATTTTTACCCCTCTATTATGGAGAATAAAGAGATTGTTAAGACTTTAACTTTACTCTCACTGTGTTCAGCGAATGTTAAAACCGTAAGTTTATTTAGTAATCTGCGACATATCTAATATATAAAATTCTCGTGTCACAGTTTTCGTTGCCATACTCCTCCGAAACGGCTTGACCGATTTTGATGAAATTTTGTGTGCATATCGGGTAGGTCTGAGAATCGGCCAACATCTATTTTTCATATCCATAAAAAACCCCGCGAACGAAGTCGCGGGCAGCAGCTAGTATTAATATATATATATATATTCATATAAAAAAGGATTTATTATGGTAGATCAAGGTCAATAGTGCATCTGGTGATTTTGCCGCCATGATTAGTTTGCAGTTAAAATTAGAACGTCTACTTGTTTAATAAGAAACATGAATTAGTTTAGTTTTCAATAAAAACAAACATTTTGTAGGAAGTCAACACCTTAGTGAAACGCTGGCGACCATACCATTACTTATGGAAATGTGAGAAGACCTTGCGTCAGTTGCTTGCCTGGAACCTGAACGACTTCGAACTGTCTCTGAAGAGACACAGTGAGCTCGAAGCTAAGCTTGAGCTTGAACCTGATGTGCTGATCATTGGGAACTGCCTAGCTGTCTCTACGGAAAAATTAAAGCTGGGATTGACTACTGAGCTTAAAAGTGAGATATAATATGCTTTTTTTCTAGGCTACTCGGTTCCACTCCTGGGCAATGACCTCCCTCCACTCATAATAATATGATTATGGAGTTTATATAAGTGTATATATTGCTGAATAAAAATATCCCGTATTATAAACTGACCTCAATTCAGTTTTTTTTTGAAGTTTAATAATATTAACCCTTACCTAACCTTGTGATGTCTGTTTAGTACTACTTTAATATACGCAAAACAATAATATACTTGTCTTCTTAATATATTTTCTAAGCATATCCTTTTGTTAGATGGTACGCACAGAATCAGTCAGGCTATGCGCAAGAAATACAAGCGCGAGATGGACTATGTTTACGCTATCATGAATGACCTGGAGCGTAAGTTGGAGAGGCCTATCAGAGACCTGGACGACGTCAGAACTGTCATGGAGACCCTCAAGAAAATCAGAGAGCAAGAGGTCGATATGGAATTAAGAATCGACCCCGTTGAGGTAAATTCTGGTAATTCTAGAATAGATTTAAAAAATTGTACGTAAAGAGATGCAGCAGATTTCTATTTTGTTTTAATTTTTTTTATGTGCTTTTCCCTTATAATCTTTAACCATGCTTTTGTGAAGTGAATCATTTTCAGACATGTTAAAATCAACCATTCAGATTAAGTAAACAAACACTTGCAGGAAGCATTCAACATCATAACCCGTTACGAGTTACCAGTCAGCAAAGAAGACATAGAACAAGTAGACAATCTGCGCTATACGTGGCAGCAGCTGCAGGCCAGAGCCTTGGCTTCACACTTCACGCTGCTCAAGATGCAGCCCCAGCTGGAAGATGACCTCAACAGTAACCTTAACAGGTTTCGAGAAGACAATTCGGAATACGTTCATGAGTATCGATATGCAGGTCCCATGCAGGCGGGGTTGACTCCGAGAGAGGCTTCTGATAGGCTCATATTATTTCAGGTATATAACTTTTCAGTTTTGTCATGTTATTAGTTCAATAATCTTTTTTTTTTAATAAAACTGTAACCTGTTCTTTTATTCCTTTAGAACCGCTTCGATGGCATGTGGCGAAAGCTGCAAACGTACCAAAATGGTGAGGAGCTTTTCGGCCTACCCCATACAGAGTATCCGGAACTCGCCCAGATAAGAAAAGAGTTGAACTTGCTACAAAAGCTGTACAAACTATACAATGACGTCATAGACAGAGTCAGCAGTTATTATGATATACCTTGGGGAGAGGTGAACATTGAAGAGATAAACAATGAGCTCATGGAGTTCCAGAATAGATGCAGGAAATTGCCTAAAGGGTAAACATAATTTGTCAAAAATCTTCTTTGGTTTGCTTGTTTTCATGTTTAAGTTTATAGGAATACTTATTCCCAACAAAAATTCTCTACCTTCGCAGACTCAAAGAATGGCCTGCGTTCTTCGCGCTGAAGAAAACCATAGATGATTTCAACGACATGTGCCCACTCTTGGAGCTGATGGCCAACAAAGCGATGAAGCCTCGGCATTGGCAAAGGATTATGGAGGTCACCAAATACATCTTCGAGTTGGACAACGAAGATTTTTGCTTGAAAAACATTCTGGAAGCACCTCTGCTTCCTAATAAGGAGGATATTGAGGTCAGACCATTTACCCATCATCCTATTCATGTTTCGTTAAGTAGAAAATCATGATTCATAGCGTCACAAGAAATTTCTTCTACGTAATTATGAGGCGCATTTTTCTGACTTAAGAAAAACTTTATTTTGTTTCAAAAAAGAATTGATTTTCTAAAAAAAAAAACTTAAAACTTTCAAGTCTAGTTAGAAACGCCCGCTCACCTTCATAACCAATCAAAAGCAGGACAACGCCCAAATTAGAGTAATCCTAGCCCAAATATGCCGAAGGACCTCCCAACGCCCATGCGGATGTTAAAGGGATACCAGGACTGCAAAAGTTATGAGGAGCCTAAATGTTATGATCGCATTGTAGGTACTATTGGTTGATTTGTCGTGGTTTGCTGTACACAGCTACATATATATACAGCTCTTGTGTTATGTTAATGCATTCACACTTTCAAGTTTTGCTCTAGACTTTTAAAGGATAAATTTTTAACGAATAATTATGTTATTAAATATTTTCTTGAACGTTTTTCACACATTTAAAAAAATGCATATTTTACCGTAGGAAAAGATGTATTTGTCTGACGGCTTCTGTATGTATATAATACGAGATTATATCTTAAAATGCTTAAAAAAAAAAAAAAACGCATCACACAGAACACTTATCTTTAAATTGTAGTTATTATTAGCGATAGCCAAAATATTACAAATGAAATAAAAAATTGAAAAAATAAAAATTGAATTTCACGATGAAAGAATTAAGTCTTATACATAAGTTTTTTAAAAACCGTAGCATCATCAGACGGACGTAATTATTTATGTAAAAATGGTTATCAGTCATTGCAATAAATAATACAGTGTGCTAAAAAGGGTTCGTTACGATTTCAGGCTCAGGCAGAGGTTAAAATTACTGTTTAATTTTCTCTATAAAAATAGAGTTCATGGATATTATGGCCTCTCACTCTTTCAGATTTCGCTATGAAATTTAATCTCAAAACCCAGGACAGACTTAATTTTGACCTTTATCGCCATTCAAACTCTTGTTTGTTGCTGTATTCTATTTAATGAAAGTTGGATGACCTAGTCAACGTGGCTTAACCTTGAAGATCTACCAGTGCAGGTGTTGTTATGTAGTCACAAGCTCTTATTATAATATATCAGATACAGTATTATGCTCGTTTGTAGTGTTTGTAGTTACCTATGTGTATAATTTACTGTGACGTAAATAATAAAAATACAAACCATAACTCAACATTAATTTAAACAACGTTTGAGTGCTTACAACCAAACGCCGGTGTAAGAAAACGTTTCCCGTCTATGTAGGTATTACTCTGGCGGTTGAACTCTGACGCTGACATATAAATAAATGACCTAGCGACGCGGCCTAGACCTAGTCTCACTTCCACCAACCAATAAATAAATAACCTTAGACTGGGTCGCCGTCACAAGGCAATAAACTAGGACAACAGTCTACAAAAGCATGTAGATTCGATATAGAAAACGAGACCGTAATAACACGTGGCCGTTCTCGAAGTGCGCATGTTCGATAATCAAAAAGACAGTCCAGTGCCAGTCTAGATATTAGGGTTTTATGAATGCCAAGGAGGTGTACGATAACAATTGCGATGAATGATAGTGAGGTTCGCGGGGATTTTAATACTTGAATTCAGTCAGTACCCGATGCGCTGTTGATACAGATGGTATCATGATTCTGGCTACCTAGAACTTGCGCTACAAGACAACCATAAGCTTGCGACCAAAGTATTACTTTGCAAAAATTTTTTTTTTCGTTTCGGCCTCTTTCAGCTGGTAATATCCTATATGTGTACAGATTTTGTAAATTGAGACTATCATCAAAATATATGTCGTTGACCGTATGCCTCGCTTGTTTTGACTTTTGAATTCTTCACCCTTCGTTTTCCCTTTGTTTTCTGTATTACTTCAAACTCAAACTCAAACTCAAAGCATTTATTTCAATTAGACCATTACAGGCACTTTTGAAAGTCAAAGAACAAAAAAGAAGAAAGCGAAGCTACAGTCCCAGTCACAAGACATAATAACTTGTGAAAGTACTGTAGTTGCCCATTCCAAAGCGTAGATCTCTATGGAGAAGAATGGGCAAGAAACTCCATGGACACTCTTTTAAATCAAAATATGTTACAAAATCTTGGTTACATCAATCGTGTTGAGAATTACTAGTATGTGAGAACGATGTAGAAATACGGGCAAGTTAAGAGCGTCCAGAGTAAAAGACGAAATCAATAATTCGAACAAAAGTTTAAAATAAAATAATTAAAATAAACCGTGGCAGCTAAGAGATGACCAGGCACAACTGACAGCGCCCGTTCACGAACATGACGCATGTATCAGCCATCATTCAACTCAACCATATTGAAGGGAACTAAATGACCCGACACACCCGCCGCCATCAGCGTGACATTTAAGTGAGCATGACATTTACTCAACCGCCAGGGTAAATTCGCGTCAGTGTAAGATGTAGGTACTCAGTAAATGGTGGCTTTACAGTACATAGTTTTCACACATGTGCTATGCAATTATATAATACTAAGAGATTGAATCTATACAAAGCAAAGATATTTATACAATCTTCTGCAGCTTCCACAGTAACTTCACATGGTAATTTGATAGCCCCTATGGTTGTGGAGCAGGACCAGCATTGAGCCAAGCATTTTTATCATCAATGTAATCCCCCAACTTATAATATGCTTGCCTACATAGTGTGCGCTTTATGCAAGATTTAAATTTCGTTTCATTCAGTTGTAGAATGGGGGGAGGTATTTTATTGTAACATTTTAAACAGTACCCCATGAAAGATGAGTCTACTTTAGCTAGCCTGAAACCTGGCTGAACCAGTTGGTCCCTGTTTCTAGTATTATAGTGGTGCCGGTCACTTCTTTTACTAAATAAATGCAGATTTTTCCTAACGTACATGATATTTTCATAGATGTATTGACAAGGTACCGTCATGATGTTAATTTCCTTAAACAGTTCTCTTAGAGAATCGCGCCTACGTAGATTATATATGGCTCTGATAGCTCTTTTCTGCAGAATAAATATAGACTCGATGTCTGCAGCCCGTCCCCATAGTAAAATACCGTATGACATAATGCTATGAAAATAACTAAAATACACTAGCCTCGCGGTATCTACATCAGTAAATTGACGGATTTTTCTGACAGCATATGCTGCTGAACTCAGCCGTCCTGCAAGAGATGTTAAATGAGAACCCCATTGTAGCCTTGAGTCGAGCGTGATCCCCAAGAAAACAGTTTCATCGACAAATTCAAGTTTCTCTTGATTTAATACTATGTCACAATCACTACATTTGACATTTGGTAGAGTAAATCTTATGCACTTAGTTTTTTTCCCATTTAATACTAAATTATTAGCGGTAAACCAGTTATGGACCTGCATTAGAGCGTTATTTACGTCGTTGAGGTTTGTAGCACGTCTGTTTATTCTAAATATTAAAGAAGTGTCGTCAGCAAACAACACCATTTGTGGTTGGTTTTTAAACAAATGGGGAAGGTCATTAATATATACTAAAAAGAGGAAAGGACCCAATATTGAACCTTGTGGTACACCCATTTTTACTTTTAAACTCATTGAATTTACACCATTTACTTGTACTTGCTGCTGTCTATCATTCAAATACGATTTTACTAAACTGAGCGCAAGTTTACCTAAACCGTAATGCTCAAGTTTCAAGAGCAGGGTTTCGTGATTTACGCAATCAAATGCCTTCGAGAGGTCACAGAAGATTCCTATGGCATCATGTGCCTCTTCCCACGCAGTATATATATGTTTTAATAAAGTGACACCGGCGTCAGTCGTACAACGTCCTTTGGTGAAACCATACTGTTTGTCATGTAAGATTTTATTGGTGTTAAAGTGGGTGAGCATTTGATTAAGCATTACCTTTTCAAACACCTTGCTGAAAACCGGCAACACGGAAACGGGTCTATAGTTATTGGTCTCTTTACTGTCCCCAGATTTGAAAAGTGGTATTACCTTGCTGTATTTCATAAGGTCTGGGAAGACTCCCTGGTCCACACACAAATTGAAAATTAAGACTAAGTACGGTGCTATAGTGTCGATAATGGCTTGACAAACTTTAACAGACATTCCCCATAGATCTTCGGTTAATTTGATTTTGATTTCCTTAAAAGCTTTAATGATTGTTATGGGGTTTATATGCTTAAATTGAAACTCAATCGGACAGGCTGAAACGTTCTCTTTTAATAAGTCAATGGAAAGCAAGGGTGAGGAATTTAATGTTTCGGTAGTTTTAAGCGGGATATTGGTAAAAAAATCTACAAATTCTTGAGCTACTTCGTTTTTAGAACTTAGAAGACCATGTGAAGTCTCTAGTCTGATATCATTATTATATTTTTTATTTCTATTGGTTTCACTATTGATAATTTTCCAAACCGTCTTTATTTTGTTATCGGCAGACTTAATCTTGTTGCTAATAAATAAGGCTTTAGCTACCTTGCAAGTGTTTTTAAAGATTTTTGAATAAGTTGCAACATATTTATTGAAAGTTTCCGAGTTGATGTAAGGCTTAAGGCCGTACAACTCAAACAATCGCTCCCTACTTATCCTAATACCCTTAGTTGCCCAGTCACTGAACATAAATTTAGGGTAAATAGATTTAGTTTTCATTTTTAATGTATTATTGAACTCTACGTTAACCACTGAAAAGAATTCCTCATAAAATTGATTTACATTTTCAATAACATGGCCCGGAATGCCTAAATTACTAATTAAGTTATTATTAAATTTATTTAAATTGCTGGGTGTTATTTGTCTAGAGTTTATCTGGATTTTTTGTAATGGTGTGTAGGACTCGAAAACAACGGTTTGCCCACTGTGATCAGAAGGGAGGTAATTAACAATGGATTTATCTAAGTAGTCGCAGCAACAAAAAACATTATCAATACATGTAGCAGTATTTGTAGTAATTCGGGTTGGTTCTGAAAACACGTTTAACAAATTAAATGATTTAAAAAGATGTAATAATCTACTGCTATTAGAATTTTTGTCTAAAATATTAACATTAAAGTCACCACAGATAACCAGTGATTTTTTACCGGTTGCAAGTTTTGCTAAAGCATCTTCCATTACTGACTCAAATATGGAGTAGTTTTGATAATTTGGGGGTCTGTAAACGCACACTATTATATGCTTATCCAGCTCAACACAAGACAGTTCAATATTATGCTCAACCGATAGATCAACAATATCGTTCCGCAACTTAAATTTAATATCATTTTTAACTAAGATTAATGAACCCCCACGCATCTTAGATTTTCGGTTAAAGCAACTGCCCACACTGTAATTGGCATAATTAATTAGCATTTCATAGTCTTTTAACCAATGTTCAGTGAAACAAACAATCTCAAACTTTGTTTTTTCTAAAAATAATTCAATCTCTAATTGCTTTGAAGAGAAACCTTGAATGTTTTGATGGAATAATTGCAAGGAATTCTGCTGAGCCCCTTTTTTACATTTAGCTATTTGATAGCGAGAAGGTATAATGTTACTGGTATCTTCTGTTGTCTTACTAACTAGTTTAAATGAGCATCCGGAGTGAGCCCCAAGACTCCTGTGCCATCACCAGACAACAAGCTCCTATCACTAATACTACTACTACTACTAATACACCCTAATTGAGAATTTTCCATGCTCACACATGGAACCTCCTCAGTAAAATAATTGTAAATAGAGAAAAAATCTATATTAGTATGATTACTAATCGTGGCAGTGTTAATAATACAACTAAACTTAGACATACTACTTATGTCTGTGTGAATATTATAAGCTAATAGCCTAGCTATTTTGTGTCTACATCCAATAGGTAGATACACATTACCCCGTGTCGACCTAAGTTTATATACAAAAGTGTTGGTATCAAAATAAATAAGTTTGTCACTATAGTGACCTACTAAAAAGTGCAAATGGTTATTCAATAAGTGTATATAATTGTTTTTTCTATTACCTAAATTTTCAATATAAGGAAAAGCACACAATATTATTTTACGACAATTCAACTTTAACAACTCAGTTACACAGTCTGTGATGTCTTCTTTTTTAATTTTTGAACTATTTCCTACAAATATAGTTATATCAGTATTAATATTATAACAATTTCTAGTCACTGAAGCCATTATCTGTTTGTATGTAGACCCTGGCATGCAAAGATTTTGATAGGAACAACTCAGGTTATTACTAACAAATTTTCCTACACCTCTTCCTATACTATCTGAAAACATTATTGAGAAAGAACAATCATGACTGTCATTTATCTCAGGCTGTACCAGTTGTAGATGACCTTGTGTAAAAATAGTGGTTTCATGGTCTAGTATACAGTCCTGAGAGGAATTCTCAGCCCGGGATGGGTCCTCCATTACCTCAGGCTGGACAGTATCATGTTTGATATTAGTCTGACAACTACATTGACACATTACCAACTCATTTGCTGCGAGAATATGTTCCCTAATTTGGTTCTGCGAACTCACATACCTACTGGAGAGAGAATTAAGTGAGTCCTGAAGTGCCTGTATTTCAGACTGCAAATGCTGAGTATCAATTTCATAAATTTTTATACTGTCTTCTAGTTTTATTTGATAATTATTTAACTTATTAACTAAATCAACACGCTCTTTCCTCAGTGGAATATATTTGGAAAATTGTTTCTGTTGTTTTCTAAATTGATAACATTTTTTAATTATTCTATTTAGTTTGGCATATTTTTTAATTTTCTTATTGCTAACTGCATAATTCTGTGTACTTTCAATTTGATACCTTTACCTGTTCCCAAGAAAAAGACTTCTGACAGGCGAACTGACGGGCAACAAAATAAAAATGGCGGTTTTTGGCCGCCATAATATTGTGAGAATCGATGTTTTTTGATACCCCACTACAGATGGGATAGGAATCCCATCTGTAGTAGGGTATCAAAATGAAGGGTTGTAAAAGGTGTTTAACCAAAAATATATGAAACTTATATGTTCATTAAAAGTAATTCAAACTGAAAAATCGTTTAAAAAGTGAAAAAAAATGTAAGGTACCTATTAAAAAAAGACGATTTTTTTATTTATTTCTAATTTAAAAAATGATACCCATAACGACACAAGTTGCATTATGCGAATCGTCATAAATTCTAAAACACAAGCATAGACATTCTGAACATACAGCCAGGTACCTATAATATTACTTCGAAATCGAGACAATGTAAATGATGTTTTTAAAAATGGAACAAGTTTAGAAAAATAGTATTGTATACTATTTGACTGTTGCGGCTACAAGATCTTTGCCTTATACCTAATAAAGACTAAATAAAAAAATAAAAAAGAAGTGGACGCGGGAATTTCTGAGTGATATTTTATTAAGAATGTCTTCAACATCAAGTGATATTGAAAATACTCCACCAGATATAACAAATAGAGCAGTTGCGGCTACAAATAATTTACGACCAGAAAAATCAAGACATGTATATGAGAAATGTTATGAAACCGAAGTAGATAAAAATACTTATTTGTCTATATCTGTGTTTTATTCCTTCCTTCGTAGATAAAATCTTGTATGCAACTATACGTTATTGGTCTTTTAATAACTCGTGCACACCTATTTCGGTACGCGCTACGCTTGTACCGAAAAATGGCACTCGTATTAAAAGACCGTCCATAACGTAACAGTTGCATAAATAGCTATAACATTACTGATTGCCTTTTGATAAAAAACCTAATAAAAAAAAGTTTCACCAATTTCAAACATAGCTTTTGGGTGGTATCACCAACCCACGTAGGACGTCGAAGTGGGGCTGTAGGTACTAAGACAGCATGGAACGCAAGGAGATAAGGCAGTAAAGTGCATTCTTTTTAAACAAGATTTTTTTAATGTGCATTTTTGTTTTTCATCGGTCTATGTTATGCTCGGAAAGATAGTCTAACTAAGTACATATATAATACTAAAGATTTAAAATTCTAATGATTTATGTATTTAAATGGTTCATACCGTACTTGTACTTGTAAGTACTGTGTAGTTACTTTTATTAGAAAACAATACACAAGGATTTTATGAGTCAATATAAATATATTGTGTTATTACTCGTAGTTGTTAAGTCGTTCTTAATTATAATATTGTTGACGACGTTTCTTTTCATTAAAAATAATCGCTTTTCCGAATTGATCAATCTATGTAACAGCTTGTTTCGCCGGGGCATTGAACCAAACCTTAAATAAACTAATAATATAGTGTTACCTCGGTGATGTGCATAATTTGTCTTCAGCTGATTATCCTAAAACAACAGTAACTTGCATTTCTTAAAAAATTAAAACCGGCCAAGTGCGAGTCGGACTCGCGCACGAAAGGATCCGTACCATTATTTTTTAAAACGATTTAAAAAAAAATATTGTATGGGATCCCCCTTAAATATTTATTTTATTATGTTTTTAGTATTTGTTGTTCTAGCGTCAACAGAAATACATAAACTGGAGAAATGTCCACTGGCTAACTATCACGGTTTATGAGATGCAGCCTGGTGAAAGACGGACGGACGGACAGCAAAGTCTCATTACGAAGAACCCATTTTGACCCTTTGGGTACGGAACCCTAAAAAGATAAAAACTTAATACCGAAATCAACATAATTTCACATAAGGTGAAAGCGAATTCAAACTTTCTTACCTTTTTTGTAATTATCAGTTCAGTGCTGGGCAGTATAATGATTAAAATGTGATTTGCGACCGTAACAAATATGACTTAACTAAGTTATAATCATTAAATTTATCAATACAACGATCTACCTTTCAATGATATTTTCATAAAAAAGACATTGATTGGGATTGAATGAGCTTAGAAGGTCGTATTGATGATTATAACTCTGTAACTACATACAAAACGTATGTAATTATAAAGTTATAATCATCTCGAATCACGGCCACGAATGATATTTTGTTTATCATACAGCCTGTAACAGGAGCTCGTGGCTAAATAATAACAGCCGCCCAAGTCGATCTTTAAGGTTAAGCCGTGCTTGCCGAGGTTGGTCTGTGGATGGGTAATACATATCGAGTTTCCTCCGTGCCTCGGAAAGCACGTTAAGCCGTTTGTCCCGGCTGTCATATGTAGATCTTTGACAGTCGTTACAAGTAGTCAGAAGCTAAAAGTCTGACATCCAGTCTTACCAAAGGGTATCGTATTACCCAGTTACTGGGTTGTGGAGGTCAGATACGCAGTCGCTTCATGTAAAATACTGGTACTCAGCTGCATCCGGTTAGACTGGAAGCCGACCCCAAGATAGTTTGGGAAAAGGCTAGGCAGATGATGATACAGCCTGTAACAGACCTACAAATTGAAAAAAACTTAGATAGTTTGAATATCGCGGGCTACCTTGGCACTTCCCCCTTAATTAAGCAATTTATAAAATCCGTTTGTTTAAGATCGACAAATTATTTCAAAGATAAACTTTGGTCGACAGAAATAACAGGTGTTGTGTAGTTTTGGCTACGATCCTAACACACTCACCTTTTGCGTCAACATTCATACATTAGGTGGCCTACTATGACGTCTTAAAACATTATTGTTTTAATCCCTTTCCAGTTTGGGAAAGAGATGGCGCTAGACATCCTGTATAGCTCCGTCGCTTTCCCACACTGGAATAAGAGTAAAACAATACTGCTTTAAAACGTCATGAAAGGCCAGCTGGTCTTACACGCACGCCGCCGGTTGCGAGTACTACGCACATGACCTTTTTTAAGAAATTTACCAATAATTTTAGCCCTTCAAAGACTTCATGCTCAAATCTAGTATAACAATAATTCAGCCAATTTGTTTACGAGTACAGGCAAAACGTATTTTGACGAAATATTAAAAACGTATCATTTATTTAACTTTGGAATAAGTTAAGTACCTAGTTAAATCTTGATGTGAAACTTTTTCCTGTATATACTGACACTAATAGCCTGTGCAGACTACGGACTTTTGTCTGCGGACTTTTTTTAACTTCTTTAAATGATACTTCAAAAAAAGAGTATTACGACCGAAATTTTTAAGAAAAAGTTGTGGTGATGATCGCACACCGTGTGCGTTGAGTTTGCGGCAAATCCGCGGCGGACTTTTTATTCGCGGATTAATTCGTATTTTTTTGTCTGCCGCGGAGAAAAGACCGTCGTCTGCGCAGGCCCTAAGAGATACCTATTTGTAAGACCTAGTCTAGCACACTAATCGTTGAGCGCCGAACTTATTTTGGCATTACAAATAGTCAAGGAAATAAGTTTTTTCTACACAAAATATAGAAGAAACATTCGACAACGTCGTCTACCGTATCATCGTATATCATCAATACGGGAATAATGTCGTTCAAGCGCAAACACGTTAAAATATCCCAAGTAAGATTATAAATGAAGTCAATTAAGTATTGCTAACCTCTCTCTCTCTCTGCAACATTTATTTTTTCTGAGACCATTGGAAAAAAAAATCGTTCGTGTCGGTACTAGGGCAGCAAGTTTTACAGTAGGTGTTTCGATTACAGAAACTAAATGAACGCTTCACTATACTTCTTTGAATATAGCCCGTATTGAGAGGCAATAAAAGCAAAAGTCAAATAACAAACTTTTTGCATTTTGGTAACATCACTGTTGAATATGTTGCGTTCTATGTTTTGTTGTTCTACTTTTCGCACATATTTAGTAAGGGTAGTGTCTACATGTGAGAAATTTCTACATCACAACATTATTATAATTAGTTATATGCGGAAAAATTATGTAATATCTTATGACAGATTGGTATACATTTTCGGGTATAAAATATAAATCTGAATTAAAGCATAAAAACGACGTTTTTATTTCAATTGTAATTCGTATTGAACAGGGATAAGGAAAGAAACTAATGAAGGGAATGAGGGAAAGTAATTAATTATTTTCTAAACACATTATAATATTTTAATCAGAAGCTCGTCGCTAAAGAATCGCTAAATAAACAGCCAAACGGGTCGATCTTTAAGGTTAAGCCGTGCTTGCCGAAGTTGGTCCGTGGATTGGTGACCATAATTACATACCGAGTTTCCTCCGTGCCTCGGAAAGCAGGTTAAGCCGTTGGTCCTGGCTGTCATTTGTAGATCTTTACCAGTCGTTACGAGTAGTCAGAAGCTAAAAGTCTGACATCCAGTCTTACCAAGGGGTATCGTTTTACCCAGTTACTGGGTAATGGAGGTCAGATAGGCAGTCGCTTCTATAAAATACTGGTACTCAGCTGCATCCGATTAGAGTGGCAGCCTACCCTAAGATAGTTTGGGAAAAGGATGATCAGGTAATGATTATAATAGTTTAATCATTAATACAGTTTGAACTCCACTGTGGGTTGACAAAATAATGAAATCAAAAAAGCTAAAATGAAAAAAACTAATCGATATTCTAATTGTAATTACAACAATATTATTATGAAATAAAGTATGAACTTTATTAAGTTACTTAGACTACTTACTCCTTTACTTGGTTTAGTTTACTGAGTTATTACTCAGTTAGTTCAGAAATATTTTGATGAGTAGTGTGAACTGAGACTAACCTTTTGCAATATTGCTAAATTCCGTAAGTACGCAAGATCGGCCTAACAACAAGTTGTTATTGCACATAGGGTACCAGGGTAGCAGGAAAAGCAAGATGTCGAGGATGGTTTGGCATTCAAGTTAGCTGAAAGGGAAATAGGTGAAAAAAAATATAAAGGGTGGGCAGGGGGCGGTAACAGATTTTGTGGGAAAGAGAAAGTTAGTGGAAGAAAGGGAGGCACAGCGTTGGTCTTATACGCTTCACATACACATGCAAAACTACAGTTGTAGCTGTGGTGAAAAGGAAAATGAATGAAAGTATAAACCTGACACCTACGAGTATGTATAAAGGTTAAGAAAAAAAAAACGTTTGTGTGAATGCTGTGTATTTGTGCTGGCAAAAAACTTGAAAAGTAACAAAAATCGTGGCACTTACATGGTGTATTTTGGGCATGAGAAATTTAATTATTTGATGACGTTACTATTTTCGCTCTGCATGGTGTCGGATGTAAAGAATAGCACCTTCCCATATATTCCAGTGGGTGTCTTAAGAGGCGACTAAGGGACTTGCCAGAGAATGAGCAGCAGCGTTCTCTGTGCTTTTGTGACAACCGTACTGCGATCGCCAACCCGCCTGCCAAGCGTGGCGATTATCTCAAAACCCCCCATGTTATGTCAATGTGGCAAATTTTGGGGGAAGTCTATGTCCAGCAGTGGACGTCTTTCGGCTGAAATGATGATGATGATGACTATTTTGACCAAGTTATGTTCAAATTGCCTGACGAAACTAGTTAAATCAATTCAAAGTAGACAAGAGAAATAAATGTTTTAAACTTATAAACACTTATTGATTGTACCGTCTAAAGTATATTAGAAAGATGTACTGTTTTAAAACGACTTATTTTAGGACAAAATCCTCTTCTTCGGCTGCAGTCTCAATAAGCTACGAGTGCCCACGACCTTTGTGCTACGCTGAAGATCGCGTAGCACTTTACTATTGTCTCCGTGTTTGTTGAAGTAACTTACTTATTATTATTTTTGTTAAAGTTTTATTTGAATAGTTTCAATTAACACGGTTGCAAAAAAAAATACGTTGTTTTCAGTGTTAGTACTCTGAAACATGCGAATTTTAAGTTACAATTCTGTTTTAATAGCGCATTTTTTAAATGAAAACTTATCCAAATTTAATTTATAAGTCTAGGCCTCTAGTTAGTACCTCAGCAGTGGAAGCTGACAGCATTGAGATGCTGTCAGCAGCTGAGGCTGCGAAAGCCATTGATGCCATTATCCATTACAAAGCATGACACCGTATAGTCATGGTGTTGGTATGATACAAATGGGGCAAAGAAACTGGTGGCCTTGAATAGCGTCCGCGGGAGTAGTTGTGTGGTCAAAGCACTTGCCATGACATAAATCTTATAAGCGTGAAAATATTACTGTGTGATGTGGCACGGTCAGCAACGAAAGTCGCTATACATTTCCAAAATTATAAGACGTCTTAGTTTAAGAACGATCCTTATCAATAGACTGCAGTAAAACACAACAATATTTTCATGAATGGTTACACAAATACGCAAAATAATATTCCATCGCTCTATACTGAGCAGCATAAAACTTGGTGTAATATTTATTGATAAGTGCTAACCGACTTTTGATGCCGACTGTATCTCTAAACAGTGGGCATGTAGGTCCTACGCGGAGCGTGTTAGTTTTAAAATATTTTATATATAATATATTTTTTGAACTAAATAAATGACGACTATAGGAGTATTAAAACATCATCATTTGTCAACAAATTAAATTAAATGCTATATTTTTTTTCCACGACTGTGGCTATGAAATAGATGGAGTTATTTTATAAAATAACCTTTAATGTATGAGGAGTTAAGGTGTAAGTTCAATTACAATTTATCTTTCTTTAAAGGTGTCTGGTGGTGGGTTTCCACCACACAAACTGTCTGGCAGTGGAGAAGGTATATCATCATAGTTTATGTAAATGATATTAAAAAATTGAGCTTTATTTAAGACGTAACTTAGCAGATATTTAACATACCTTTGTTACCTAATATCTGCCAAAACCACTAAGACCGAATTTTCATAATTATATCCAATTCTTCTTACCTATAGTAAAATACTTCCACAGTTTCACAAGTTTCACCTTATAAAAAATAACGTAGGTCTGGCGGTCACGGGAGATCCCTCTGTAAACTGTGACGCATTCTACAATCTAACCTCGCAGTAGTTGATGGTGCCCTAGTACGCGTGCGGATTCTACGGAGTGCGGCTTCAGTAACCTGCGGAAGTACTGAACGACTCAATCGGAAATGGAATTTATCCGCTAACAGTTAGCTAACTTACGAGCTGACAGCAATAAAGTATTTTGGCTAAAATAATACTGAACCCAAAAATACTTAGTAAAATAATTTATGGCTTTAAAATTAATTAAGACTTTTACTCGTACTTCTGAAAAGACCATTACAATTTTAACGAAGTTAAGTTTGTTCTATCATAACTTGGGATTTGTACTCATTATTTTATATTGGAAATAGGTGTCATCTACGGTGTTCTAAAATCCTAACAGAATTTACGTTGATTACGCCAGACCAAGTTCCACTCGCATTAAATTACTCTTTTCAGTAATGCCATCCTGGTATTCATGCGGAACGAACTTGTTGCGAATACGGGAAACGCAGGTACTTTCCTTTTCCTGTTTATTAATATAATAATGGTAAACGCAAAATATGTGAAACATATTTAAAAATAAAATGATTACTAAAATATTATTTAATATCAGTTATGTGTGTTATACATTAAGCAATACGTTAAATATAGCCTAAATAATTTTGCCGTTTGTCGTTTATGTCGGAGTGAGCGTTTTAATTTATTTACATAATTTACTTTGTATAAATGTTTGCTTGTTCGCATGAGTCTGTTGAGAGTACTGCTTGCATACTGATAAAAATATGGAAAACGGATAGAAGGAATATGAAATCTCTTTCTAAAAGTTTCTAAATCATGTTTATAGGTATCAATGACTTATTTTTTTATTAAAATTACCCTATGTATACATACATAAATAAACCGTACTAGTTCAAATATAATTCGGGAATGTATGTTTTCTTCTACGTTTCTGTCACTTGGTAACGTGGTCAATGTGAAAAAAACTTAAAGACGGCAAGTCAAGCAATTCACATGCGACATTCACATCGAAACACCCAGAAAAATCAAAAAATTACCACTTAGACCCAAAAGCCGATTGGTTTAATAAAATTTAGCCCGAAAACTAATTTAATTTTGGTAGATAAAGAGAACACTTTTTACACTTTGAACATTTTTAACAACTGTTTAGTCATGTCGAAAGTTTATTTCAAAATTATTTTGTAAATCAGCCCGCTGAAGCGGGGTAGGTATTTTCACAGACCTCTACTACTAAGGCCGCAGCCTCTACACAGAGATGCATAGATTTTTCGGTGTGTAGCTCTCTCTGCAATGGAAAATATTAGTAATAGTCCAGTAAACTTGTCGCCTGAAAATACGGGGTAATTTGCGTCAAATCCGGTTGTTCTGATTTTTTGCAGACTTGTATATGATGTTAATTACACAAACTATATTCAGAACTACACTAAGTTCAGAATTACTGAGTTTATCATAATATAGGTCCACAGTATTTAATTATGATTAATTTCGTATATTACCCGTACTCTTGGTTCTGAAGAAAGATTTATTATTATTCATTTATTTCTCAACATTTGTTATTTAAAAAAGTGCAATTATCCCATAAACAAGCAAACCCGATTATAATTAACATTAACTCTATCCTTTTTCCTCAGGACATTTGTATATCGGCAATGAAAGAGAAAGATATAGAAGGCAAGTTGCGTGGAGTAACAAACGAATGGTCGGTTCACGAGCTAACATTCCAAACATTCAACAATCGCGGTGAGCTTCTACTGAGGGGTGATACTACGGCTGAGACGATCGGACAGCTTGAAGACAGTCTCATGATTTTGGGTTCTTTGCTTTCCAATCGGTAATATATTTATCATTTATTTTCGTAACTATGATTAAGCAGCAGTTTAAGTTTTGGATACCAACGCGATATAAAAACTCTGACATCATGTTGAACATTAACTACACGATAAAAAAATAGCAGCAATTTTATGGTACTTAAAATAATTTACACAAAATTGTATTAATTAATTGAAATTAATTAGTTAATTGAAATTAATTAATTAATTGTAAATATTAAGAAAAATATCGTAAGGAATTCATGGCATGTCCTAGAACCAAAAATTCGAAGACATGTTATATGTCCCAACCCGCACAGGGCAAGGCCTCGTGGCTTATAGCCCGCTTCCTCTCTTCATAAAGAGGAAGCTGCTGTCCCAGCAGTGAACATTAAAGAGTGACAGTTTTGCCCCTTTTCTCCAACTTCAAGCCAAGAAATGCCAAGTTAAGCCTAGTAAAACCATGTAGTTTCCTAGGTAACCACACCCGTTACACCCTTTGTGGTCTCAGGCAACTTGTGATCTTAGAAATCTGTGACCCTTATACTCGTATGTGGTTTTTTGCTGGCTGGCTGGTATGGAATAATTTAAGATAGACATTAAGGACTAGGTAGTTTTGACTGTAAAATAATACTTATAAAACTATTGTTCCACTGCAGGGTAAACGTTTTTTTTTGTACAGGAAACACCTAAATGAGCATTGATCAGTAGGCTTGCTCAAGACAGATTGGCGATTTGAAACAAACTTAAAAATAATTATACGTGCTCATGTCATTGTATTTTATTTGCACCTTTTCTACGTCCACAGCTACAACGCCCCATTCAGAAAACAAATCCAGCAATGGCTTTTTGATCTTCAGAGCACTAATGAAATCCTTGAAAGATGGCTCCTTGTGCAAAACATGTGGGTGTACCTTGAAGCCGTATTCGTCGGCGGAGACATCGCCAAGCAGCTCCCCAAGGAAGCCAAAAGATTCTCTAAAATCGACAAGTCCTGGCAGAAAATCATGCAAAGAGCTCATGAAACACCGGGCGTAGTATCCTGTTGTGTAGGAGACGATCTGCTCAGACAGTTACTCCCACATCTACAGGAACAACTAGAACTGTGCCAGAAGAGTCTTAGCGGCTACCTAGAGAGGAAAAGAACTATGTTCCCAAGGTTCTTCTTTGTGTCCGACCCTGCTTTATTGGAAATTTTGGGGCAGGCATCCGACTCTCATACTATTCAAAATCATTTGCTGTCGATATTTGATAACATCAGATACGTTAAGTTTCACGACATCGGTGAGTTAGTTTTTGAAGCATTTTTGAGCTAACCGCTATTTTGTTCTGAATTGATAATAAATTAATTGCTTAAACCTGTAATTGCCATCTTTTTTTGGCATTTGTTGTAAGTAGAACGTAAATAACTTTGCAATGTCCATAACATCTGAAAGGTAGGCCTTTTTGAGAGAGACAAACAAAAGTTCGTTAAAGCCATTCACAGATATTTTTGAAAACAGTAGAGTTCTGTGAAAATAAAATAATTTTGGATTTTAGAATACAACAAGATGATAGCAATAGTGTCATCGGAAGGTGAAGAGATCAAGCTGGAGCGTCCGGTGCGAGCTGAAGGTTCCGTAGAGACGTGGCTGACCTCGCTGCTGCAGTCAGCACAGGGCAGCTTGCACTCCATCATCAGAAACGCGGTGGCCGTGATAAACGACCCGACCTTCAATCTACTACTGTTCTTGGATAAAATGCCTGCACAGGTACGGACCAATTTTTTTTATATTAACCTCATTTAGTTTTATTAAAGCAGTGTCTTCCGTTTACAGTAAACGCGCGTCCTAATACTATCTGACAGGATTTTAAGTCTAGACGTAGACAATGAATTTTGCTATCGTTACGAGAAGTCAGAAATTGACGGGTCTGACAACCAGTCTGACCAAAGGATATCGTGTTATCCAGTCACTGGGGTGTAGAGGTCAGAAGGGCAGTAGCTTCTTGTAAAATACTGGCATTCAGCTGCATCCGGTTGGACTGGAAGCCAAGCTCAACGTAGGAAAAGGCTTGAGATTTAGCTTCAGATATACTTACTTAAAAAATTCAAAAAAAAAAACGTTGTTTTTTAAACACTTAATTTTCCACAGATTGGTCTCTTGGGAATACAAATAATATGGACGAGAGATGCTGAACTAGCTCTAATGTCAGCTCGCCAAGACAAGAAGATAATGATGGAAACCAACAATAAGTTCTTAGAGTTACTGAACACGTTGATCGACCAAACCACGAGGAACTTACTGAAGATAGAGAGAATCAAATTCGAGACTCTCATTACAATACATGTCCATCAAAGAGACATCTTTGATATGCTGGTAGGCTATATTTATCTACAGACTTGTTGTCGTGAAGCGATGAATGAAGCGACCCATATAGAAACGACCCTTCATGAACTCGACTTCAATGAAAGTGAAACTACTACACTTTGGTCATATCTTCGTGTTCATAGCGTCCTGGTCCCTGCAACTACAAATAACGATCGGAGCTAGACGAACTAGCCTATATGTCTATGTAGCTTGTGGTCACAGCGAATGCACCATCGTCGCCTCTGCTGTTCTAGTGTTTAAAGGCATCAATATTGATCAGATTTCAGAGATTTGTCAACAAGTAAAATATCTGTAATAAAATCACCTCGTCCACATTGAGTAGATTAAAAAAAGGGTTAAGCGGTTGATAGGTAGATAAACAGATAGTTTCGCGGGTAGGCTTCTAAAAAAGAAACGTCTTTGCCACACATGTTTAGTACGAGCATATACAGACTGGCTTATTTAGTGATAAGCCACATATGGCTTATGGTTTATGCTCGTCACATATTGTTGAAAACTAGTGGGAGTCCACTCGTTTTCAACAATAGACAATGATTCAAGAAGGTTTAGGTGTATTATGCATTGAAAATGTTGCGTAAATTGACTGAAAAATTATGATAACGATGGAATATGTGAAAAAAAAATCATTTGTCTGAGAGCTTCACTGGCGTGCGCCGCTTAAACCAATAGTTTTATTGAAACAATGTATTACGGAATTATTCCTCTGAAGAAGATCTATTAAACTGTAGCAACGCTACATGTTATCTTCTAATATTAAGACACATGATAACGAAAAAACACAAACTTTCCTTCAGTCGGGTAAATAATTAATATAAAATAGGTTAAGCGATTTTTTGGAACGTCCCTTAGTAGCAGAACCCCGTTACTGAGGGAGGTTTCAGTCTAGATTCTCTGTGCTTTTTGCAACAATCGTACTGCGATCGCCAACCCACCTGCCAAGAGTGGCGATTATGGCAAAATCCCCCCTTTTGGGGGAGGTCTATGTCCAGCAGTGGACGTCTTTCGGCTGAAATGATGATGATGATGAAATGAAATATTTTCAGTGTCGTTTGAACGTCCGTTCAGCCAACGACTTTGAATGGCTGAAGCAGTGCCGGTTCTACTTCAAGGAAGATGCTGATAAGACCTGGATCTCTGTCACTGACGTCACATTCACTTATCAAAACGAATACTTGGGCTGCACTGACAGGCTTGTGATTACACCCTTAACCGACAGGTGCGTTTTATATTAGATCTCAATTTTGCCACATGTAAAGCTGAGGATACACATGCCATGCTCCTTGCACGTGCCAGCTACTGTCATGTGTATTCGCTAATTGGCACGCCTGTAACTGGCACAACATTTGATTTATTTGCATGCCCGTCGAGGCAGGGGCCGCGGGGTGTTGCTAAACTGACACGTGTGAACAGACGCAACAGCTACGGGCATGCCAGTAGCTGACACTTTGTTATTTTTTCCCCAATTTTTCCTAACAATTCATCTTTTTTTTTTCTGAGAGTATTCTTATATGGTTTCTGTAACCATCAGGATCTTCTTGACGCATAAGCATATAACTACTTGCTCCAAAATTTTTTCTTCTACGAATCCAATCTCTTTCTCAAACGTCCCTTTTTTTACTTTTTATCTCATTACTTTAGCTACACATTCAATTGCTAGTAACAACACGATTTTCTTTAATTCACTTCTATTGTAATCCATTTTTGGCGCAAGAATAGGTACGAGTGACTCACGAACTGTCCTGTGCATACGCGATGAAAGTAGTGGCATGCAAGGGCACAACTTGCGTGCTAGTATTAATAATTAATCTAATATATAATATAGCTATATTAATCTATCCGCAGTATGCCAAGTGCTTGTAGATGCCAGTAACTTTCATGCCAGCTACTTTCCCGATTTACTGGCATGTGTCCCCGCCTTAACACGAAGTGTTTATTGACACACTCACGTTCACGATGTTCAGTAGATTTATGACATGCTAGTACTCCAACCAACGTTTTTGGAAGACAGTTAGTTATTGAAACAAGGTTTTTTTATTTTTTGTGTACAGCACGAAAATAAACTTAGAAGAAGAAAAAGAAGTGGTATCTACTTAAATATTAATTTACTTAAGCCTATGTTCCCCCGATGGGTTAGGCAGATGTGTACCTTAATTAGGTACTCTCATAGTCCGTCAGTAATTATCACTGAATGAGAGTTTTAGATGAAGCAATCATCTTATGGAATTAAAATGTCCTCTTACGTTAACGAATAATGATACGTTAAAACCGGATGAAAGCAATGCTTTAGAGGCAAGGTTATTCGTTCTAGGTATCAGAAAAATAATGTTCGTATAGTAGATATTGTTTATCGGTGTAAACTCAAACTCAAAGCACGCAAAAATATGTAGCTATAGTCCAACTACAAGGCATTATAAAACTATTTTTTATTTAAAATCAAATGATCACTTAACTTTGGTTACGAAACAAATTCGAAACTTAAGTTGTCCGTCAGAGGGCGCTTTCAGTAGGTGGAGGAGTTTGTGGCGGGAAAGCGCCAGAGAGGGACGGAAAGCGACTTTCATTCATCTGTTTTCCTTCCCTCTCTGGCTTATAAACGCTTTTCCTATACGTTCTTGTCAACAACACAACGGATTTTGAACTTTCGTTTCACGTTATTAATTAATTTACTAGCTTATGCTTACGGCTTTGCCCGCGTTTCGTTTGGTAATTGTCCCACGGGATCGCACGCACTACCGGGATTAAAAGTATCCTATGTACTATTCAGGACTATTAGCCATCCCTGTGCACACAGCTCCATTTATTAGTTTTTGCGTGAAAGAGTAATAATCATTCATACATCCTCACAAAGTTTCGCATACTAACTAATATTATAAATTCGAAAATGAATACACCACCATAAGCCAATACCATCCACCACCATCCACCATCTACAAAAGGTACCATCTTCTACAAATATTCCATTAAAACGGTGACACGGCAAATAAATGGTTCACTTTAATTATGTGATATCAAGGAATACATCGAATCAGACTGGTCAGCATCGTGTAGAAATTCGTGATCAGTTTGTTTGTTTATTGCCTCTTCACGCCTAAACCACTAAACCGATCATCCTGTAATTTTGCATATATGTTGTCAGGTGTACAGAAACGGACATTACATTTCATCCCGACAAAAAGCACTGTTCCCGAGGAAAACAATAACGTACTTATGATAATAGATGGCGCCACGTCTCCGTGACGGTGATTGTCAAATTCAATTTATTTTTTGTCCGTCGATATTTTGACATCTCGCCTCATATCATCATCAGATCGCACCCTTGTGAGGCAAGGGGGAACTGCTTATAAATCACAACATTACAAATTTGTGCATCTTTATATTTCAGGTGTTACATCACCCTTGCACAAGCTTTAGCCATGAGCATGGGTGGTGCTCCATGTGGCCCAGCCGGTACGGGCAAGACGGAGACAGTCAAGGACATGGGCAAGACTCTGGCCAAGTACGTCGTGGTCTTCAATTGTTCCGATCAGATGGACTATAGGTAAACAAATATATTTTGAAGTTGATTTATGGATCCAGATATTATGTACGTTCGGATAAATCTGCTGGCTTAGTTTAAATCGTGTTAAGCCGACCCAAATATAATTCAGTGATGATACTTTTATGCCGACCGGCATTAGCTTGAAAACTTGGTGATTGTTGAAAAATTGAACTTATTTTAATTTTGACTAAGCCCATTTTTGTGTAATGCTATTTCCTAGATACAATACATACAGTATTTAAGAAAGTTGGTCTTATTACCCTACCTATAGACACCAAAACAGGGCCTACAGACGCAAATGGACTCTGGCTACTACTCCACGTGGACTCCTTCACAATGCGCTTGCGTGTACCAGCGGCAAGACCGCTAAAAAGAAATTGGTACTAGGAGAAAATAAGGCTTTGGAAGCTTCAAAAGCAAAATCTTATAGTTTTGCTCCGCACTACGGGGTGGTGTTAAATAGGGAAGTGCGTACGGTGCCTGTGCAATGTGGAAAAGGTTGTAATTAATATACCTATGTTTGTTGTACCTACTTGTATCGACAGATTTGATGATGAGGTACAATTTTAGACGATTGCTATAATTTTGTCGTCAATGATTATTCATTTCTATTTTATTGAATTCGGACTGGTTAGGATTACTGCAAAATTTACTTAGCACATACTTAGGTAGCTCGCAATTACTGGTAATATATTTAAATTAACTGTCTTTTAAGTTATGACCCATCATACAAGGCAGAGTAATTTAAAATTAAAACCCATCCAAATTAAATTTCCAGAGGTCTGGGGCGCATCTATAAGGGCCTCGCTCAGTCAGGGTCGTGGGGGTGTTTCGACGAGTTCAACCGCATAGAGTTGCCGGTACTGTCTGTCGCGGCACAGCAAGTCGCCGTGGTGCTCGCTGCCAAGAAGGAGAAGAAAAAGAGCTTCATCTTCACTGACGGTGACAGCTCGGATATGTGTCCTGAGTTTGGAATATTTATTACTATGGTACACCTTTTCTACATATTTTATTCACTTATTATTACGTAACGGCAAGATTATAGGCCATTAGCAAGAAAGCTCCCACGCATATCGCTGTATTACAGCGATTCGCAACAAACTTCTTCCCGGAAGTGAAAACCTACTAGTAACATCTTAATCTCGAAAGATCAGCACTGTTACATTCCCAATCATGACCCTTTTTTGCACCGTAGAACCCAGGGTATGCTGGTCGTAAAGAGTTACCAGAGAACTTGAAGATCCAGTTCCGCACCGTGGCTATGATGGTGCCTGACAGACAGATCATCATCAGGGTGAAACTCGCGTCTTGTGGCTTTCTAGAGAACATCACGCTGGCCAGGAAGTTTTACACACTGTACAAACTATGTGAGGAACAGTTGACAAAACAGGTTAGTCGGAATATTTAAAGATTATTATTTCTTGGATTTAGTTGGTAACTTTAGATTATATTTTTACTTTTGAAAAGAAATCTGGGCAGTTAACTGTACACTGCATCTGATCTGTAACTGTGCATCTTATAATGTAACCATTTTTCAGATACTATTTAAATATAAATTAGGTGGCACTACCATTTTAGCACCGTATGTAATATGTACTCTATATGAGTGCCCTAGTTTTGAATGAAACACAATTACGCACACAGAGAGCACTGTGTTGTCACGAGTCGCGAGAATAAACACACTGCGACACCGTGCTACCTGTTTAAAGCTATGTTATCCTAGTAACTCAATACCTTCGGTTTATGCATTGTTATATGTAAAGTTGTAGCTGTAGGTTTTAAATTATGGTGGGAACAATATTATATGGTTGCTTGTAGTTACTAGCGTTTTTATTCTGCTGTTTTGCGTTTTTAATCACGTTCTATACTCTACCGCTATTTACCGCTATTCTCTACCGCTTCTTCCCCACTGCTTAACTATGTTGCTCAACTGCATAAAATTGAGCAGTGTAAAAACTCGAGTATTATTTATTGATCATAAAATGTAGACAGTAGTGGTGAGTTTTATTAATAATTAGCTCGCCGGCTTCGCACGGGTGCTGATACTAAAACACTACAAAATGTCTGTCGACATCACATCAGAAACCCATATAATTATCAGTGTTTCTAGAGAAACACTAGTATAGTATAGTAGACTATATTATGCATGTATTATACTTATAAACGTTCCTCTTGAATCATTCATCATCATCTGCCTAGCCTTTTTCCAAACTATCTTGGGGTCGGCTTCCAGTCTAACCGGATGCAGCTGAGTACCAGTATTTTACATGAAACGACTGCCTATCTGACCTCCACAACCCAGTAACTGGGTAATACGATACCCCTTGGTAAGACTGGATGTCAGACTTTTAGCATCTGACTACTCGTAACGACTATCAAAGATGTACAAATGACAGCCGGGACCAACGGCTTAACGTGCTTTCCGAGGCACGGAGGAAACTCGATATGTAATTATGGTCACCCATCCACAGACCAACCTCGGCTTAACCTTAATGATCGACCTGGGAGGTTGTTATTATTTAGCCACGAGCTCCTCTTGCTCCGTTTCCTCTTGAATCATTTTATCTATTAAAAAAACCGCATCAAATTCCGTTGCGTAGTTTTAAAGATCTAAGCATACATGGGGACAGACAGCGGGAAGCGACTTTGTTTTATACTATGTAGTGATGATAATGGTTTTTAGTTGATAACAGTATTTATTTTGAAATGAACTTGTATTATGAAGGAAATGTTCGTGAGTTGTAAAGTCCGTGGCTGACATAGTAAATTAGATCTGAATCATGATGTATATAGTACAAATAAAAATATTTTTTTGTCCTTTTCTTGTCGCATTTTTTTTGTATTCAGTAGCGTAGTTAAAAAGATGAATTCTTTTATTAGAAGCTTACAAACCAGAGGTAGGGATCCGGGTTTAATAAAAATGCGGGTTGACTAATTATTCCTCGTCTTTATTCAGGCACAAATACATACGTTGGTTTGAAAAAAAATTTGGGAATAATTTTCATTCACTCAATCTGTAATGTCTTGATTGCCACTACTTCAGGTCCACTACGACTTCGGTCTCCGTAACATTCTATCCGTGCTCCGGACCCTCGGCGCAGTGAAGCGAGTCAACTGTAAAGACAATGAGAGTACCATCGTCATGAGAGTGCTTCGAGACATGAACCTGTCCAAGCTAATTGATGAAGATGAGCCTCTTTTTATTTCGTTGGTAGCGGACTTGTTTCCGAACCAGGCTCTAGAGAAGACTACCTACAATGACTTGGAGGAGGCTATCAAGAAACAGGTGGATTTACTGGGCCTAATCAGTCATCCACCGTGGTTGTTGAAAATTATACAGGTAAATGCTCATCGAATGTGTGTTACTATAACCAATACAACTTTTAATCAACAGTTACCAAGAAATCAATAAGTGCTTCGATAAATAATAGTAATCAGCGATAATATCCCTTCAATTTTAAGATCAGCTTTTATTTGTACCAAAGATGCCTTCATCATCATACTAGTCCCACATCCAATGACTTCCAGCTGTTTCCGTTGATGTTGTGTTATTACTTATCGTGCCCTGCGATCTTCTCCGAAGTCTGCAGCGACACCTTCTCGCTGTATCAGGGTTCCACATAGTACATTTAGACCAAGAACTCATCAAACAAATAATTCATAAAAAATATAGGAGATAATACTGGGTAAAGAAAACGAAATTCTATTTTGTCCGTCAGACAGGTAATACAATTTTTTGTTTTATCAAAATATAAAAAATTAATTAGGGGGCTCACTACGTCACAAGTAGGTATAAAAATTACCTACAAATGACGTCATGCGCCATTTCAACTCATATTATCTCCGTAATTTTATGACCACGTGAAAAAGAAAAAATACGTGTCCAATACTTTTCAATAATCTACCCGACAGACAAAGAAAAAAAAATAGTGATCATTCCCTATTGTATTTTCCAGTTATACGAGACTCAGCGAGTCCGGCACGGTATCATGACGCTGGGACCACCGGGAGCCGGCAAGACAACTTGCATACAGACCCTCATGAGCGCACTCACGGAAATTGAAAACCCTCACAAGTAAGAATAAAACAATATAACCTAAAACTGCTCAAAAATAACGATAAATAAATTGTAAGGATTCACGTATGTCGCTGAACTTGACGAATTTATTACTTGTATAGTGTTTGTACCGATTTTATCGATTCAGTAGTTCGAAGAGCCAAGTAAATTTTATTAACATCGACACAAATTGCAGTACTTAGGTATGTGACTGTAGAAATAACAAACATGTCCGCTTCCCGATACACAAATGATAACCATACTTAGTGCATCTAATCACTACATAGTATAAAACAAAGTCGCCCGCTGTCTTGTCTGTCCCTAGGTATGCTTCGATCTTTAAAACCACGCAACGGATTTTGATGCAGTTTTTTTTAATAGATAGAGTGATTCAAGAGGAAGATTTATATGTATAATACATGCATAATATAGTAGCGAAACACTGATCATTTTAGAGGTTTCTAATGTGTTGTCGTAAATAAACACATGTTTTTGCGCTTAAATTGCAAACGCTGGCTGCACCCTACGAGATAGATCAAAATAATGTACTACTATTGTACACCTTAAAAAGGTCTACATAAAAGTCCGCAATGGTATATCTCTATCCCTTAGGGATAACTAACAATAACCAATTTTTATCCTTTACTTTTTACGTGAAGTAATGGCTTATTTACGAAGCGATTTTAAGCAATACTGCTTTAATTCTTATCCAATTAGGTACCTTAAATACATTGTGCATTTAATAATGATCAATATGACCCTTTACAGCATGTAATTTAATTGATTATTTTCGAAGATATAACAGATTTTAAATCCGGGAACATAGCGGTTGCGGCGGGGACAAAAAGCTGTCATTCTGTTGTAGTATATTTATCAGCAATGCACCCGTGCGAAGCCGGGGCGGGTCGCTAGTAAATAATAAAACCAGTTATTTGGCCCTAATTTACAGTTCATTTGTTCAGTATGAAATAACGCTGTTTTAAAGCGTCTTTTTTAAGCATATTTATGTCAAAATCTACAAGAATTTTGAGAAAGAAGTTATAACTGTGGAATATATATGTTTTTACTAAAGGGATCATGACCAAAGTATCAATAAAGCAATTTTTACCTTAACTGCAGTGTTTAAACACGGCTTACTTTAGTTTAAAGCTGAAGCTGAATTTGCTACGTTATAACTATTTTCAATACTCTTTCTCAATACTCCACTGTTCTATGGGCTCCTAGTATTGCGAATCGAACTTTTGCGGCCAACTTCGTGCCAGCGAATTTCACAGCAGTCCTATTTTACTTTCAGAGTTGCATTCAGCTAGTTTCAGAAACTAACTGAATGCGACGCCTCTTTGGAACGTGTCGCGTGCTATGCTCGAACCACGATACAAAGTTTTAGGTCCGTGCAACTAAAATACTAGGGACGCAGAACGGGCGGAAGCTGGATCATATTTATTTTCAATCTGAAAACACAAGCGAACCCAACAGACGTTGTCTTGTAAGGGCAACCAATGCGCTACCTACCGGGCCAACTGTGGCTAAGAAATCATGGGGTCACTTCACTTGTACGACATCCATACTTCCATACTAATATTATAAATGCGAAAGTCACTCTGTTTGTTTGTTTGTTACCTTTTCACGACTAAACGGCTGATGGATCTTGATGAAATTTGGCAAGAAGATAGATTTCAACCTGGGGAAGGACATAGGCTATAGCCTATGTCCTTCGGGAGCCGAGCAGCAATGAAAAATGTTGCGAAAACGGGGAAAATGTGACGCAGACGAAGTTGCGCGGGTCAGCTAGTGATTCCATAAGTACCTACCTACCAAATAAAAATGTCATCGAATTCGGTTAAGGCGCGAAGCGCCGGGTAGCCCACGAAATTCGAATTTTCTATTGCCTAACCCAACTATGCTAGTCATCCAATCTTACCTCCACATCCTTGTTACTGGCTATCAAGAAAGTCTTTGGAAGGACTGGATCGTTCTTCCAGGGTAAAAAGTAATGTACTTAAAATTAACGCTGAATTAAATTATGGATTACTGTATTGTGTTGATTGAAAAAAAACCGGCCAAGTGCGAGTCGGACTCGCGCAAGAAGGGTTCCGTACCATTTTTAACAAAAAATCGAGCAAAAAGTCACTTTTTTGTATGGGAGCCCCCCTTTAATATTTACTTTATTCTGTTTTTAGTATTTGTTGTTATAGTATCAATAGAAATACATAAACTGTGAAAATTTCAACTGGCTAACTATCATGGTTCATGAGATACAGCCTGGTGACAGACGGACGGACGGACGGACAGCGAAGTCTCAGTAATAGGGTCCCGTTTGACCCTTTGGGTACGGAACCCTAAAAATGGCCTGTTTTTTATGAGAATTAAAAAAGGTATCGTTTCTGCCCTTACCAGGGCTGCAAGTTTTACAGCAGGTATTTTGTTTTGTGAAAATATTGAATGTTACACTGAAGCGGGCACATATCTTATGCTAAATACACTATTACACCAAACATCTCTTTTTAGACGTTCTCGAAGCTGTTAGACATCTAAATTACCTAGTTACTTACGTAATAACTAATAATATTTGTCTAAACATGTTTTAATTATTGTAGTTTGACGCTATTTAGATAATTCAGTTATAATGATGTTTGAAAATAATAGTACATTACTGCCGCGGTCTATAATGACTACTTTGCTGGTCGCGCTGATTATAGCCGACAGCGCAGCGTAGCGCAGCTCCAGGCCGACACAGCGCGGTCAGCGGACAGCAAGGGCTGCAATGATGGTCAAGCTGAAAGGCCTAGAGCGTAGCTAGGCTAGCTCAAGGCAATCATAACGTGACCAGCGAAGCAGTCATTGTGGGCCAAGGTTTGTATAGTGCTTTACTCAAAAATGCAAGTACCTAATCTAAATAAAACCAGCAAGTAATTTAAATAAAAAATATATTAATTAAAATTTTCGCTGAACCACGCTTTTGTTACTTCTTTGTTTTTTTTTTAGCAATGGTATTTGGAACTATACAGCCTAATATGGAATAAAATCTTTTTGTATCTATCTCCATAGATACAAACAGCTGTGTTCTAAATAAAATCTTTTTGGATATGATTTTTTAAAACGTTGAAACGTCAAAATAGCGGCCGGCAAAACATTACCGGCCTGTTAGAGCGGCCAGCAAAACTTTGCCGGCCGCTCCTTGAAACAGAACGGCAAGGTCGACTTTGCTCAAACAAGGTTGTCAAAATAATGATCACATTACATGCATTTTTGAGTAAATAAGTTTTCTTTTAGCAGAATATTTACTTGGATATTATGTTTACGCCGCGGGAAATTTGGTAAAAAAGATTTGTTGCTAGTTATCCAAAATCCTAGGATTTTGGCAAATGATCGGATTATTAAGATCCGTTAAGATCCTTATATTTTTAGCTTGAGTAGTGACGAAAATCTTTTTAATTTTTGCTTCAACCTTTATTTTGTTATTATTTCATATCTTTTAAATGTTTGTCTTTAAAAAAAATACGCTTGTAATCCCCGATGGGTTAGGCAGAGGTGTACCTAAAAGTACACCCACATTTCGCCAGTTATATTTTGAGTCCCATGTAAGGCGAGCCATAGGAGGAGAGCCTATTGCCATCTACCGGGCACAAATCTAGACACGCGTGGCTTGTACCAAGAAAATCCTTATGCAAAAACCCAATAACATTTTGCCCGACACGGGTTCAAACCCAGGACCTAGTGGTTTAGCTGTCGCGCTAACAACCACTAGACCAACGGTCAGCAACAGGCGGACCGCCAAATATTGTAATGTATTGTTTACCAAGTATAAATAATACGTAAATAAGGTATACTATACCTTTATTAATTGAATGTTTTTTTTGAAAAACAAATACTATACGAGATTAACGGACGCCCACCTAGAAGACAAACTTCGCATTTGCTATTATTTTCGAGAACCAAACTATAATAAACTGGCTCAAAACCGTCGGTGCAGTTTCTCATATTAATTTTAGGTCTTTTATTTTATTTGAAACCACACACTGAATAGGTAGCACTTAATTATTACCAGTTGCTTTTTCTGGACCTCGTTAAAATTTTCTCACAATATCTGGACCCCACCTAAAACTACTTGCCGACCCCTGCCGCTAGACCAACGAAGTAGTCTTCCTGAGTTTAAATAATAAAACAATAACTGATGTAAATGGGTCACGTCTGTATGAAACTTCGTATTTTTCGATAGAAATTCTAGTCAAGTATCAGTGACCCATATTGTAGTAGTGGTAAAGAAGAACAGGTTTTATTTATCCATACTAATATTATAAATGCGAAAGTCACTCTGTTTGTTTGTTTGTTTGTTACCTTTTCACGACTAAACGGCTGATCGGATCTTAATGACATTTGGCAAGAAGATAGATTTCAACCTGGGGAAGGACATAGGCTATATATTATCACGCTACGACCAATAGGAGCGGAGCAGCGAGCAGCAATGAAAAATGTTGCGAAAACGGGGAAACGTGATGCAGACGAAGTTGCGCGGGCCAGCTAGTATTTAAATATTTGAATTAGTCACACACAATAAGAAAAGCTTTAGACTACAACTGCTGCATACTATTAAAAAATTAGTTGGTTTGTTTATTCAAAGAGTTTTTTGGGAGTTTCAAGATAACATTTGGTAAATTATACAGAGTTATGTAGTGCATGTAAATCCACATCCTTTTATTTTCAGAGAAATGCGAATGAATCCGAAAGCTATAACCGCCGCTCAGATGTTCGGACGTTTAGACGTAGCCACCAACGACTGGACTGATGGGATATTCTCTGCTCTTTGGCGTAAGACCCTCAAGATACGCACTGGTGAACATATTTGGTTGGTGCTGGATGGACCGGTTGACAGCATCTGGATCGAAAACTTGAACTCCGTACTCGATGACAACAAAACTTTGACTTTAGCAAACGGTGATCGTCTGACGATGTCTCCTACTTCAAAAATCATATTTGAACCGGAAAATATAGACAATGCTTCGCCTGCTACAGTTTCTAGAAACGGTATGGTCTATATGAGCTCTTCAGGATTGACTTGGGATCCAGGTAGAAATATATTTATTTACTGCACACTTTTATTTAAAACTTCACCAACTCATTTAGTCAAACATGTTTAGTTTGAGAAAATGTTTAATTAATTTTCAGTACTGCGTGCGTGGCTTAAAACTCGGTCGCCGCGTGAAAATGAAGTTTACACTCCACTCTTTGAAGAAACGTTTCCAGTAATATATACGTGGTGCACACAGAATCTCATCTTTAGCATGCGCGTACTTCAAAGTAACATTATAGCACAAATGCTGAACCTTCTAGAAGGGTTGGTGCCTCCACAAATAGTTGAATCGGAGGACCTATCAGGAAATAAATCTCTAAATGGTGATGAGGACGAAGAAGAAAAAGATAAAGGCGAGGAGATTATTCTGTTTACGCCCGAGCACCTCCATAAGGTCTACGTTTTTAGTCTTGTTTGGGGATTTGGGTCTTTACTTGAAACTGAAGATAGAAAACGTTTCGATGAGTATTTGAGAAAAAAGTTTAGTGAAATGTTAGACTTCCCGAAACATCCGAACAACAAACCGTGCATAGTTTTTGACTTTTTCGTCAAACATCCTGGCAAGTGGGAGCTGTGGGACGACTTGATGATGCACTATCAATATCCTGACACAGCGACACCTGACTATGCAAGCATTTTAGTTCCGATCGTCGATAACGTTAGAATTAATTACTTGATTCACTGTATTGCCAAACAAGGCAAAGCAGTGTTGCTTTTAGGCGAACAAGGTTCGGCGAAAACTGTAATGATGAAAGCCTATATGAAGAATTGTAATCCAGAACAATTTATAGGACGTTCGTTTAATTTTTCTTCAGCCACGAGCCCTTATCAGTTTCAAAAAACAATAGAAAGCTACGTAGAGAAACGCAGTGGCATGACTTTTGGGCCTCCTGGTGGCAAGAAAATGTTGGTATTTATAGATGATATCAACTTACCACAGATTAACGAATGGGGTGATCAGATAACGAATGAAATTGTAAGACAGACGATGAGTGTGAATGGCTTTTACAGCCTGGAGAAACCTGGTGATTTTACTACTGTCATTGATATATTATTTGTTGCTGCTATGGGTCAACCAGGTTCGTGAAATTGCTGTCTTATTTCTAGTAAACCTTTTGTATTCGTATAATAAATGATCTAAATAAAAAAAAAACCTTTTTTCGCTCCAGGTGGGGGAAGAAATGACATACCAGCTCGTCTAAAGCGCCAATTCTCTATATTCAATTGCCCATTGCCTAACAACGATTCGATAGACAAAATATTTAAAGTGATCGGAGAAGGGCACTATAACGCAAAACGAGGTTTTGCATCTGATGTTAGACAACTCATAAAGAAAGTGATACCTTTAACAAGAGAACTTTGGGCGAGGACTAGGGCTAACTTATTACCTACACCAGCAAAATTCCACTATGTTTTCTCCTTGAGAGATCTTTCGAGAGTCTGGCAAGGAATGGTAGGGACGCTGCCAACTGTGATTGAGTCTGAGAAATGTTTGATGCTCCTGTGGAAACACGAATTTTCAAGAGTGTTCTCTGACCGGTTCACACATGAGAAGGATAAGGATTGGTTCCATAAAGCCATGTATGATATCACTGAAGAAGTGCTCGGTACTGATTATAAAAAGATGATGCTGGACAAGGAGCCAGTCTTCGTGGACTTTATGCGGTAAGTTAAAGATAAGCAATTTTTCTTCGACCTTTGTACCGTTAATATACCTGTGTACATAGACGTTGGGTAGTCGAACGCTATCTCTTTCTAACATTTCATTCGTAGAAAACGAAACTACACTACCCTCTACTACTACTGCAATCGCCGCACCGGCAGCGTCTAGAGACGGCAGTACTAATAAAGGTCGTGATGCCGAGTAAAAATTTAAGCGTTTCCGTGCTATATGCCTGCCCTAAATATACCAATAATACCAGTCCAGTGATAACATTATGCGGCCGTGAAGTCAGAATATCTCTTTGATTCCTCTGTAACCCTTGTAGATTTTGGTCTATGACGCAGTCTCGTTTTAATAACTGCGCCAAGCAAAATCTGTACCTGAAAGTGAAACTGGCCACCGCTATACACTATGTATGTATATTGGTATAGTTTCACTTTCAAGGGACCGGCAGTTGTAGCTCGTACCACCTCCGTGGCTATGCTTCCCTAGCAACGGATTCTATAAATAACGATCGGGTTGGGATGCAGCCCTATAACCGTATATATACAAAACGTCCCATTAAAAGCACCCTTGCATCTCTCTGCTACCTTGTTGTTAATGAATTCATAGCATCGATTTTTTCCTTCCGTTGAATGTTCGCATAAGCCCTCGATTAAATGTTATATCAATATAATTAGGTTTTATATTAATTAATTTTAAAAACATTTAACTTAATATTAATATAAGCTCATTATTTTTTATTTTTTCTTGTTATGAAGCTTTATTTACCATCACTAGTAAAAATATTAATTTGTTTACTTGCAAGGTAGTTAGGACAAATCCATTTCTTTCCCTTCCGTTTCTGCTGCAGTTTGGTTGACAGTAGGGTTTGTCCTAAGTCCGCCTGGGTAGCTACCACCATCTTATCTAGCTCTGTCGCCATAACAACAGTTCCGCTGTGGTTGAGAATTCAGGTGAAACTCGCTTCCACCTTCAACCTAATCATCACTTACGTTGGGAGCGATGAACCAAAAAAAAGCTTCACGGCTGTGGTAAAAAAAACAAACGTGTAGTAGTTTGTTTTTCATTGCAAGTAAAATCTATAAATAGATTCGCTGCACCAGGTCACCATAAACACTAGGTGTTTCCCCCTGCCGTGACGTGTTTTTACACACACTTGAACACATTATGCAAGCACTTGTGACAGCCATATACGAAATTGCAAAGAGGAAATGCGTCAGCATTAGTTAGGGGGGCCAGAACACACACATGCACAGAACGCATGGGTTGAGGGTTGTTTATTTGGGGTAACAAATCTAGATAATAAAATATGTATGCACCACACTTTGGTTGCCATGGAAACGATATGCGTGACGGAAGTACCAGTGAAACATGATCCCCAGGAAGTAAAGAAAACCAAGATCGTAAATATTCTTAACCTTAGCGGCAATACTGTTGTAGCTAGTAAAATTAATGAAGAAAGAAATCAGTAGCTTTGGTGGTCATTGTATAAGATTATGCTTTGTGCAATTAAACATTTTTAAGTATTTTTTCAAATAATTATTGTTTAGCCGTCGTAATGTAGATTTGATTTTTAGATTTGTTTATGTACACTCACTATGGCGTTGTATCGTTTTGACCGATTTATACATCGCGGTATTAAGATTCACCGCTGACTTGTAAACGGGACTCCGCAGCCAGGGTGCGACGCCCCGTGACCAGCAGTCGCACCCCCTTGCTTTTGGTCTTGGACCTGAGAACTACCGATATTATTCCAAGTTGTAATCACTAACTACATCTGCGAATAAATCAGACTTGAGGTTAAAAGTCGTAATTGCTGGTACGCACTCGCAAGTAATTCTCAATACATTATTTAAATCCTTAACCTCTCACGAAGTCGATAGTTATTCAGATAACATAGTCGTGTTCCGCTTTTGGCGATGCTGTGACGGACGGTACTAGTGTGAAAGATGCGTTCATGTACAAGATGCCTTCTGTATCGTAGTTTTTAAACACTATTGTGTTGCTTTTTTGACAATAGCGTTTTTTGAGCTTCTTCTACTTAAAATAATATATTTTTTTTACAAACATACTACAAGACAAACTTCTACTGACGACAGCGAACGTTTTAAAAAGTAAACTTAGTAGATCAACACAATTTACCTACTCATGAATTGAGCAGAGGCCATTCCATAACAAAAAAAAAAACAATGGTTTAATACATTGCAAATTTTAATTTAAAAGTTGTTGATAAGTAAAATGACCCCTTTTCAGAGTTACGGTAAACCGAAACTACTTAGGTTAGCAAATATGTCAGCCATATTTATCAGGTCAACTTTTTATATGATAACTCCTCCTGATCTCTGTTGCGCTAGTACTTTGGACACGTTTCGTTTCGATGGCAACGGACGGTCTGGCTGGGCGGACGTCGCTTCCCGCGTCCTACAGAGAGAAAGAGAGAGAGAGAGAAAGCTGATTTACATCGTTTCATACATTTCACTATTACTCATCTTTATTGTAAGTTTTTGGGGCCGAGGAAATGATTATAGTCTCGAATAGCACATAGGCTTATTTTTCTCTCTCACATCACAATTTCCACGCGAATAACACGCGGGCAACCAAATTTTGGGTACCAAAAGTACTGTTACGAGCTGGGTATAGGATAAATTAACACACTATCAATTAAGGCGCTCTTCTAGGCAACTTTCATGCTTTTGAGGGGGTGAAGCAGATGAAGAGGGGGGTCGAGTAGTCCCTTTAGTCCCGCCTACTGCGGGGTGCCCCGCTTGAATCACGTCGATGTGCGACGTCAATAAATGTATAGAAGCTTAATTTCGAAACTCAATTTAAAAGTACGAATAGCCCAGCGCGCCGCTAGCCTACTTCGCACATTGCTTCCGCGGTAATCTCTAGGTTCGAACCTCGATAAACGCAATTCTTTTTTATCTTCTTTTTTTAATATAATGTATGTACCTACATTTCAATATCGCATTTTTTTTAAATATGTTTATATTTTTGATTTCTTATTTTTTCCTAATAAATTATAACAACAATCAACCGATTGTTATTTTGGATTGTTTGGTTGTTTGGATTGTTATTTCATAGAAAAGGTTATCGAATAGATTCGTCAAACGAATAATAAATAATTCAAAGCAACCTCATGGACAACCAAGGGCATTAAAGTCGGCAGTAAGAGGTTGACGAATCTCCGACTTGCCGACGACATGGTCCTTTTTGCCCACACAGCCCTGGAACTACAGACTATGCTCCAAAAACTGCACGCGTAGCATGACGGCCGTAGAAACGGGCTATGTCGACGGAAAAATCGACAAAGTGCCACATTGACATTGTCTATCTGTCATTATGTCGATTATTCCGTAGACAAAACTCGTTTCTACAGTGGTCTTGCTACGCGTGCAGTTTTATTTTTTAATAAAGAAGTAAATTTAAAATTTATTGTTTGATTAAATTTAGAATTTGACAATAGCACGTGGCGCCATCTATTGTGATAAGAAAGTTATTGTTGTTTTCCTTCGGATCAGTACTTTTTGTCGGAATGAAAGGTATCCTATGGCCGTTTGTGTACACCTTACAACGTACATGCAGAATTTGAGGATGACCACTTCATTGGTTTAGGCGTGAAGAGGTAACAAACAAATTTTTAATATAATAACTTTCGCATTAATAATATAACTAGCTGTCCCGCGCAACTTCGTCTGCGTCACATTTTCCCCGTTTTCGCAACATTTTACATTGCTGCTCCGCTCCTATTGGTTGTAGCGTGATTATGTATAGCCTATGTCCTTCCTCAGGTTAAAATCTATCTTCTTGCCAAATTTCATTAAGATCCGATCAGCCGTCTAGTCGTGAAAACGTAACAAACATACAAACAAACAAAGTGACTTTCGCATTTATAATATTAGTATAGAAGTATAGATAACTAACTGCGCGCGACTTCGTTCGCGTGGACTTTTTTTATGTGTATAAATAAAATAGATTTTGGACGATTCTCAGACCTACCCGATATGCACACAATTTCATACAAATCGGTTCAGCCGTTTCGGAGGAGTATGGTAACTAACACTGTGACACGGGAATTTTATATATAAGATATAAATATATATTTAAAGAAATATTTATATAAATAGATATATAGAATTAGGCTCAGGATAGAGAAATTAACTTGTAGCGGTTCGATATTAGTTCAATGCTAGCTCAGTGGATAAGACCGTGCGCCTCACATACGAGGAGTTGAAAGAATAATCACATGAAAGAGACAGACGGAAAGTAGTCGCCGTCAAGAATTGGCAAGTTCCGAAAGACTGGACACAGGTCAGAGTATTTTTGGGTTTTTGCTCCTACTATCGACGGTTCGCAAAGAATTTTGCTGACATTGCGAAACCTCTACACAAACTCACTGAGGAAAAGCGACAATTCTGTTGGGACAAGAGCTGCGACGTCGCATTTCAGGAATTAAAGAAACGTCTGTGCAAAACACCTATTTTTAAACAAACCAAACCGGAAAGAAATCATTGCGTTACTCGACGGGCTACTGCCGTTGTAAAGACATTGCAGCATTTCAGTAAATAAACTCTTTTGCAAAAAAAAAACGGGCACCATAGATTTTTTTCTCTATTTCAATGAAGAAGAACAAGAAAGAGGTTTTATTCATTTGACAATGTATTGGCATGTCATTTGAAGCATCCTGGCATGATTCTTTACGTTCATCGTAAAGCATCAAGTGTGGACCTGAAGAAGAGCCTTGAAGAAGAGGAGTAGAAGTTAGCTTGTGGACGTTCAGGAGGAGGCTTTGGCTGCCAATATCAGGAGTTACCGCCCGGCGCGGGGTCCTAATTTACTCCGTAAGCACCGTGTTGCTCGACTTTAGTTTACTGGAAACTGTGCTTCATGGACTCTGGAGGACTGGAATAAAGTATTGTTTTCTGATGAAGTTAGAATCTCTTTGTGCGGAGAGGACCGACGCCGACGAGTGCTACGAAGACCACGGGAACGCTATGCGGAAGTGTGTTTCGAAGAAATCACTCCTTATGGCTGAAGCTCCGTTTTGTTTTGGGCAACAATTAATTCGACGCAGCGTACGGAGTTAGTTTTCATAGAAAATGGAACATTTTAATGTTCCATTACAGGCAGGTTGCACACCGGTACATAATGGAATTCCTAATTCCATATGCACAACCTGCATTGACTGTACTTGGGGAAGATTCCATTTTTATGGACGACCGCATGCTCGCCCACACCGTTCTGGCGACGTGGAAGCGTATATGCAAGAACTTGGGATCCGTCGTTTAGATTGGTCAGATCGAACTCCTGACCTCAATCCAATTGAGCATGTCTGGGATGTTCTAAAGAGACGGGTAAGATGTGTGCAACCTGCTCCACAAAACATCAGGGAGCTAAAACGAGTCATTGCAGAAGAGTGGGAACGTATTCCTCAAAACGTTATTAAAAACATCGTGGAAAGCATACCCAGAAGGATTCAAGTTGTGATTTTGGCAAGAGGAGGTCACACTCGTTATTAGGTTTTTACATTTGTAACTTTATTTAATCAAAAAAAGTAAAAAAATCTTCTTGTCTTTATGCCGACCACTTCTTATTGTTTGGCCGTGTACATCGGTTTTAAAGAATTGATCGACTTTTAAAAAAAAATATTGCCGAATTTCACTTCACGCGTATTAATTTACACGATTATAAGTATACAGAGTACGTCAAATAATTAAATTTCATGGCAAGAGAACGATGATAACTCAAATCGTCCTTAGAACGTAATTTCCTTCATCATCATCATCATCATCATCATTTCAGCCGAAAGACGTCCACTGCTGGACATAGGCCTCCCCCAAGTGTCGCCACATTGATCGGTCCCGTGCGACTCGCATCCAGCGGATCCCCGAAACCTTCACCAGGTCATCGGTCCACCTAGTGGGAGGCCTTCCAACGCATCGTCTCCCGGTTTGCGGTCGCCATTCCAGAACTTTTTTAAAAGTAATTTCCTTAGGTGCCCGTTTTTTTTTTGCAAAAGAGTGTATTTGCTGGGACGAAAATTCCAGCTGCGAACTGACCATGCTGCATTGAAGTGGCTATTACAGTTCAAAAATCCGGAGGGACAAGTGGCGACATGGATTGTGATGATGGTGGATTGAAATACTGCAAGAGTTCGACTGCATAACTGAACATCGCACTGGGAGAACTCACGGTAACGCAGACGCCTTGTCAAGAAGACCTTGTCCTGAAGATTTTAAGCACTGTGCCAGGCAAGAGACTAAGGAGGTAGCAACCGTGAGGGTGCTTAGAACGAATCTCAGTGATGAATGGAAGGAAACCCTACAGCAGGCTCAGCAAAATGACTCAGAGATCAAACCGATCTTCGAGTAGATCAAAGCTGGTGCTCCTAAACCCAAGTGGAGTGATGTGGCAGCGATGAGTTCCATAACGAAGAGTTATTGGGCCCAATGGAACAGCTTGGTTATCCAGGATAGAGTCTTGTGCCGTAAATGGGAAAACGCTCGAGGGGACAGGTGTCATCTACAAATAGTTGTCCCTAAAGCCAAAGTACCAGATGTTCTACGGCTCTACCATGATGTATGTTCAGGAGGACATATGGGGGTAAAAAGGACTCTAATGAAGATCCGAGAGCGATTTTACTGGATCCACTGTCGAGAAGATGTGGAGGACTGTTGTCGTAAATGTTTCACTTGTGCGGCTGTGAAAAGACCCCAAACACGCAGCAGAGGTGCATTAAAAGTGTACAAAGTTGGAGCCTCCTGGGAATGGTGAGCCATTCTCAGAGAGTGAAAGTGGGAACAAGTACTTAATGGTTGTCATGGATTATTTCACAAAGTGGCCAGAAGTGTTCGCCATTCCTAACCAAGAAGCTACAACTGTCGCAGATAAATTGGTTCAGGAAGTTTGGAGTACCCTTAGAAATTCACAGTGATCAAGGAAGGAATTTTGAATCACAAGTATTTCAGGAGACTTGCCGAATGATGGGTACCCACAAAACAAGAACCACTTCTTACCACCCACAATCTGATGGAATGGTGGGACGCTTTAACCAAACGTTGTAGAGAAATCTGGCAAAAGTCGTAGCAAGCAGGCAAAAGGATTGGGACAAGCACATACAGCCGTTTCTTCTGTCCTACCGTAGTGCAGTCCACGAAAGTACGACTGTGACACCAGCCTTCGCGAACTTTGGAAGGGAATTACGGTTGCCCGCAGATTCAGTCACTGGAACTGCCCCTGATGCACCACGCAATGTTACAGATTATGCAAATGACTTGCGTAACAAGTTGAACGATGTCTATGAGCATATCAGACAATCCGGCCAACAGATGTCTGAGAAGATGAAGACCCGTTATGACCAGAAGACGAACAGGAGAGGTTTCGACGAGAATTCACTGGTGTGGTTGCATAACCCAGTGCGTAGCAAAAGGAAGTCTCCGAAATTGCAAGCAAAATGGGATGGACCATACCGAGTCGTGACCAGGATTGTCCAGGGTCAACGATGTCACCTACCGAATACAGAAGGGTCCACGAGGTGCGCCTAAGATCGTACATGTAGATCGATTAGCGCGATACTACGGGACTAACGATGCTCGGGACGAGTATGTCTAAGGAGGGGCAGTGTTACGTTGCCTGCTTTACGAGAACATTCTAGGATTACGTTCGAGTCTAGAATGATCCAGTATGTCTAAAAGATTCGAGAATAATCCTAGAATGTTCCACGATGGAAATGTCTAGAAACTTTGAGAAAGTTCTGGACCTTTCTAGAACTTCCTAGAAGGATTGGTTCCACTATAAAGCTATCTGGAAGGTTCAAGAAGGTTGTAGAACTTTCTCGAAGGATGGGTTTCCCCTAAGGAACTACCTAGAGATTCACGGAAGTTGTGGAAGTTTCTCGAACATGAGTCGGCCATATAAATAGGCGACGGGTGCGGAAGTGAGTTAGTCATGCATTCTAACTCACGCGACGAAGGAGCGGCGCAGGCCAGCTATTCGTTCGCTTACATGGGCGGCGTTACACAGTACATTGCCGCTCAAATTCAAACACTATGGCCCCTAGTCTGGAGCGCGATCGGCTAGCTCTGAGAGCGTCTGCAGACGGGGGCCAGCATCCTTAGCGGTAGGATGTGCTAACAAAGTCACCTCCGTCGCAGGTCGTCATCCGCTGGGCCTCCTCCGGGCAACCGGAGGTCTCACCTGGCGGTGACAGACCGCCGAGGTGGCGCAAAGAAAACGGCGCTCGCTACGGTAACGTTTCACCGTAGCTAAGCGAGCAGCGCCCAGCGCCGCTGGCGACTCCTACCGGACAAAATGACAATTACACACTGGCGAGTGGCACTTTACACGCGCTCGCCCCCTCCGAGCCTATACAGGCACATGTGATGATACCGCGGGGCAAGGGTAGAACCCACATCCCGCCAGCCTCGCCCCTCTACGGGGGCATAGCGATTTCTCGCGAGTGAGTTAGTCTGATTTTGGCTACGGAACGAAGTGATCTAAGTGAACTACTAATGCGATATATAAGTGATTAGTGATCAGTTGTGTATTTGTGATTGAGTTATAAGTGTTGTTTAGTGTTAAATTAAGATTTTTAGTGTTTAATTGGTAGTGTGATAATTTATCCTATACCCAGCTTGTAACAGTATGTAAGAAAATACATATTTATAAATAAAAACATTTGAAAATAGTAGCATACGGCATCGGGAACCGTGCCCGAACTACCGATGGTCAGGGTTTTTCAAAGAGGAACTCCTAACAATACGCGCCTTGTCCAGAATTACTGCTTTCTGAATCAAGCCCTTGATCCAGCTGCGAAACGAAAGACTCCTCAGATGTTGGTCGAGGTTTCTAAGGCAGTTAGCAGTACGCGGACCTTCCTATCACGAAACTTGTTTCCGCCTGACAAAAGACTGCTTAGCATCTTATTCAGGCGGCCAAAGGAGCGTTCCCTCAACGATTGTTTCATGTCAGCAGTATTGATGCCTAATGCTTCTGACATTCCCAAATACTTGTAGGTTTCTGTTGAGAAGAGGAATCGGATCGGAGATTCTGGAATCCCATGGATTCCATTATCTCGCTTCACATGCATGACTGCGCATTTGTCAACAAGTTTCTATAACCATCAGTAGCTTCATCAGTTGCAAATTGTTGGGGGCAAAGAGTTTCTATCAACCATGTAAAGAAGGCAAGGTATGACCACCTCTCTTCAACCGAAAGCTCAGACCTGAACCCCTCAGTAGCATGCTAAGAGGGTTCAAGGCTAGGCAAAACCACAGGGTCCCCCTGTGGTCTTGCCTAGCACTGGGTGACTTAGCTCAGACTATAACCCTATCTACAATAAACTTTAAAAGGTCTAAAGATAGCCACTCAGAAACTGTATCATTAATGGCTTTTAAGTGTCTTCGCAGTCTTGATATAACTAAAAGTTTTTCCGAATTATACATAGTGCTGAGCTAGTGTTTGTGAGGGAATCCCCGAAAAAGACAGCTGTGCTAGCTACATATTATTATTTTTCTTAATGTTTGTATTTTGTTCTTGAAGTTGTGAGGACCTCCTCTGCCCTCTCCCCCCCCCCTTCTGCTAGGTTACTGTACAGACGGGTGCGTGGATAGACGAATGAAAGGGTGGACATACGGACGGGGCGGATGGAGATATGCATGAAGAGGTGAACGAACAGTAAGAATACACTAAATTAAAACAATCTAAGTCTAAATAAATTTTATTTCTTTTGATGATTTTAGCAAAATCTAAATATATAAATTCTACACGACACAATTCTTCAAAATGTTGTCTTCTAACATGAGACGTTTTCATATATGGTATCACTCGCGCTTTTTAGTTGACTTATTTACATAAGATAAATCACTTTTATTTTGTTTATGGTTCCTCTACATTTTATTCTTGACAATTTACAAAATAGATGAAGTTGGCGCTTACGAAATTTTTTGATATTTTTATCATTGGTGTCATTTTTGTAGTTTTAAGGGTCGCTGATAACGAAGATTTGGTAAAAAAAAAAACTTCAAGATGTCGCTGATGAAATTTTCAGTTTTTTCGTCATGGGGGTCATTTTCTTGGTTTTCGGGATCGCTGAAAACGGGAATGACGAATAAACAAAATTACATTATTTAATTTTTCGGATTCCCTTTGCAGAACTTTGACTCATCGCCACTGAGGTTCCCCACCCACAATTTTGACTCTTCGCCACTGATGATCACTGATTTTTATTTACACATTTTATGACTAAAATCGAACAAAAATTTACTCGAACGAAAAACTAATCATAAAATAAAATATAATAAACAGCTTTCAACAACAAACAGATCGAAATTTAATTGAAAAAATTTGAGCGGCGAGCGGAAAAAAGTGACATACGTCCATCTAGCAGCGCGCCTCAGCGGTCACTGTCACTCTGCGTAGAAATAAAAGAGATGCGACAAGACGCCGCGAATGGCGTGATGTGACGTTCGACTTGTTCGAATAATTATCATTAAAAACATGAATCCTTACAAATATAGTAAATAAAACGAAAAAGAAAAGCGACAGTTCCCTTTATTATTTTATATTACATCACTGTTATGAATTTAGTCAAGATTAGTTGAGCAGTAATACAGTTACACTTGCTTGAAAATCAGAACTTCTCGATTTTTTTTTATCGGGATTTTTTTCCAAAAACGTGTTTTGGGCCCGAAGGTTCCCTCATAAATATGGTCAAGAGTAACATATATTTTTTTTGTTGCTCTAAAATGTATACATTTGGCTAAAAAACTGTTCAAAGTTGCCTGTTTTGACGAGGTACAGCGTCTTAAACACTTAAAATTTTTATTCATCACTAAACACTTAAACTTAATCAAAAATACACAACTGATGACCATTCACTTGGATATCGCACTAGTAGTTCACTTCGATGGCTTCGTTTCATAGTCGAAATTACACTGCCTCCTCTCGCAAACCCGTCAGCTATTTTATGTCTTCGGGAAACTTCCACAACTTCCATGAACGTCTAGGCAGTTCCTTAGGGGAACCCAACCTTCGAGAAAGTTCCACAACCATCCTGAACCTTCTAGATAGCTTCATAGTGGAACCAATCCTTCTAGAAAGTTCCAGAATTTTCCGCCAGTGGAACCAGGGAATTTTCGTGTCCATGTGTCCCGTGAGCCCCACACGTGGACGCTGAATTTCTAACTTATGTAAGTAATTGCGATGCGCGATGTTTGGAAGTGAAGTTTATTTTAAGATTTGGATACTCTGTTGTCTATTAGGATTTTAGGGACCATAGTTTAGCTGGTAAATGAAAATTTGAAATAAACGTTGTAATATTATAGAAAACAATACATCAAGATTGTTGTGTAGTCTAGAAGAACTAAGTTATAAAACAAACAGAGATTCATCATAAACTGTTTACAGCATCCAGTTAGAAATGAAAGCCAGATCATTATGACCTTTCTTCATATTGTTTCAAGCGTTTCATAAGCTTTAATTTGTTTATCCTAGGTTAATAATAGAAATTAGATAGGATCATAGGATAATGGAGACTGCGGCCCGTATTCACCATGGTATTGACACAATAACGTACTTTTCAACTAGTCTAGTCTTGCGAAACTGACAAGAGCGTTGCCGATTTCCGCCTCTGAAAAACCATTGCATGCATATACGGTAATCCTTATTGCAAGCTAGTAAAGGTCCAATTTACTGGTACACTTTGTTTCCCTTGAATTTTTGACAAATATACCAACCATTTAAACAGCAGTAACGCTTTCTGTTGAAGTATTTATTTATTCCCAAAATGTATAACCTGCCTTCGTTAAGAACGTACCTCATCATCATCTGCCTAGCCTTTTCCCAAACTATCGGGGTCGGCTTCCAGTTTAACCAGATGCAGCTGAGTACCAGTATCGAAAAGAAGGAAATGAACAAACGTACCTAAATTACAATATAAAGCCACCAGTAACAGAAATATTCAATAAATCGCCCTTTGTGAGAGCTGAAAATTCTATTTATGAGCCAATAACAATATTATTTATTCTAAGCAAAACATAAGACCAAGACAATACAAACGATAATTCTGAGAAAATAAAACCATTGTCTTTGGCTGAATCCTCAAAACTACCATCTACAAATATTCTCGGGTTACTAGGGAAACATAAATCAAAGAGACATTCGATTGTTAAATAAATTGTAGTAGGCCAACATCGTACAGTATTTTGGTACGTTCGTTAGGGTTGCACAATGTTTCATTCAGTTGAACTACTGTGTTGTGAATCAAATTTACAGTTAAATTAAGACTCAACAAGACGGAATTATTTTCTACTGAAATGCATAAAGCAACTCACTTTTCGCGCGGCTTCGCTCATACATTATTAATACTAGGGTTGCTTGATAAACTAGCTATTCATTCGAAAAAGTTACTAAGTATTCTAATAAAAAAAACCGTGTTTAAAGTTTGGTTGTAAGATATCGATGCAATCGAATTAGATTAAATGCCTCACAAGCCATATCAATCTCTTTGTTTTAATATAGAGGACCTACCTACACACTCCTTAAAAAGTTAATAATAGAAGTGGTATTATGTGAAGTAATCTTCCTGATAAGTTTATTGGACCTTACCCGGATGGACAAGATTACCAAAAATGTTTTTTAGAAACCTTTTAAATTAATGAACACGATAACATAAGTGACGACTAATGCCATAGGTAATATTATGTTTTCTTTATGACAGACTTACAGGATTCATGTTCAAAACATTCCACTCGTTCTGATTGCTGGTGCCAAAAAGTTTAGCTCTATTTTTTGGGCTTCCCAAAAAATTCCGCTACTGCGCGATCAATATTATAAAGCTTATCTCCTTTCATGCCGGATATTTGGTCTAAAAACCGGCCAAGTGCGAGTCTTGCTCGCACACAGGGTTCCATAGCTCCAAACAATATCATAACAATATTTTGAACTGTCATTCATTAGTTAGTAGTATTAGTTAGTAAACTTCCACACAACCGCAAAACTAAATTTGTTTTTCATAGTATGTTTATGAAAAACAAAGTTACTGCTGCAGTTTGATGAAAAAGTCCCATATCTCAAAAACTAAACATCATATCTTATTGAAACCAATTTTCGTTGATAGTTTTTTTTACGTTCTACAATCCTGAATATTTTTAGAATTTTCCTCCTCTTACTTTAGAAATTAGAGGGGGGGGGACACACATTTTACCACTTTGGAAGTGGCTCTAGCGCAAACTATTCAGTTTAGAAAAAAACTATCTTAGAAACATCAATATCATTTTTAAAGACCTATCCATAGATACCCCACACGTATGGGTTTCATGAAAAAATTTTTTTTGGTTGTCAGTTCTAAGTATGGGGACCCCCTTAATTTATTGTTTTTTTTCTATTTTTGTGTAAAAATCCTAATGCGGTTTACAGAATACATCTACTTACCAAGTTTCAACAGTATAGTTCTTATAGTTTCGGAAATAAGTGGCTGTGACATACAGACGGACGGACGGACAGACAGACAGACAGACAGACAGACAGACAGACAGACAGACAGACATGACGAATCTATAAGGGTTCCGTTTTTTGCCATTCGGCTACGGAACCCTAAAAACTGTTAAAACAATGTTTTGAGAAATGTAAAATGATAGGTAAGACGAATAAATAAAGTACATAATTATCTAAGAAAACAATAATTGGTTTAGATAATTTAGTCTAAGTTGCTCTGTCCCATTTACGTTAAACCTGCATACATGTTATGTCAAGGTCACAGGGCGCTACACTAACAAGGGCGATACAGAACGCGTATTTGGTAACTGTGAGCACCTGGCACAATAGCTCAGGTCGTATAGAGCACCGCTTCCGGGGTGAAGACGCGAAAGCCGGGGCCGCGGGGATTTGAATCCCTCATGTGCCGCCACTCCTTTTTCAATCTAATTAGTTTTTTGTTATGACAAACAATTTAAACTCAAAAAATGTGATACAATACTCATTGGCACAGAATTTAGCCCAAACATACTATAAATAAACCGATAACAGGCGATTTTGGTATCGTGTATGAAAATTTCGAGTGGCAGTTTGTCAGGACATTTATTTTTGTTAATTTAAGAGGGTAAACACAAATGAAAGTTAATTTGTTTTATGACTGTGAATAGTAGATAATGTGCTGTGTGGGGTCGGGCCCCACACAGCACATTGAGTGGATGATTGCCTGTTGGAGGTGAGAATTACAAAGTTGGACGAAGTCAACACATGAATCCCATAGAACATTTCTTGGACATGCATAAAAGACGCATCAGATCCAGTCCCAACCTTCCAGAGACCTACAGTCAGTAGAAAACCGCTCTGGGAAGAAATACCTCATGTGGACATTAAAAACTTTATCCGCAGCTTGCCTGATCGCATGCAGGCCGAAATCAGGGCCCAAGGTCGAAATACCCGCTATAAATTTGAAGTACCATTAGCTTTATTCTGTAATTTTCATTCAAAAATACTTTACTTAAAACTCAGAGGTTATGTCTCATAAATTTTAATAAAGTTAAGTTCTTTCCCTTCAAATTAATCATCCGCATTTAGGATTTAAATGAAAATTTAAGTTCTACAAGAAACTAAACCCGGTTTTGCGATTCGTTTTGAAAATAAACAACATCTCGCTGTAGGGCCAGTTTCCATGCCGCTGAGTGTAATAAGTATCCATTTAAAAAAAAAAATGTGGACAAACATGATTTCAATAAAATTATATAGTACACAATCTAGTGTGCACCTATCTAATCTCTATCTAATCTAGTGTGTAACTTGATTTACTATGATCTTAGAAACTGATAAATAAATTCATAGTACAGTAGCGAACATTATAATTATAAATACACTTAACGAGATTCTAGACATAGATAGATGGATATTATAGAATTTAATGGGTTCTAAAAAGTAAGTTCGTAACTGCACAAAATTACAATCAATATACACATACACATCCACTTTACGTTAGTAAAACTCAAACGTAAAAATCGACCCGTTTGGGGGAACCAACCCTCGACCTTCGTTAAATCAACGCGCTGCTAAGAACAACTGAGCGAGTGGGCTCCGTATTACTCGTAGAGAGGGTGAAATGTAATCGTGCGTTGACCTCTTGCACTGAACAAGCTACCACAGCGATTTTCTCGTGGAATAACGGTTGCAATTTTGATGGAAGACTTAATCGATTTTAGGTTTATCATGCAGATTGAACTGCTTGCTCATTTATCACGTATATGCTCGTGTGCTATGAATAATTTACGAATATCTATTAAATATGAACGGTCGTACAATGTGTCGCAGGTTACTCGGTAATAATATTTTGTGTTCGTACCCCAAGCGGCACCTACTCCTATTATGAGAAATAATTCGTGTTTAACTTTTTTTCTTGTATGCCAGAGATGCTCCAGAACCAACCGGTGAAGAGGGTGAAGATACAGACATGGAGCTACCCAAAGTTTACGAGCCAGTGTTCGACTACTCCGAGCTTCGCGAACGCCTGGACATGTTCCTAGCGCAGTTCAATGAAATGGTGCGAGGTTCAGGCATGGATTTAGTCTTCTTCCCTGACGCTATGCTCCATTTAGTCAAAATTTCCAGAGTGATAAGACATCCCAGAGGAAATGTCATGCTCGTAGGCGTGGGCGGCTCCGGGAAGCAATCGTTAACTAAGTTATCTACGTTCATAGCAGGCTACCGCTCCTTTCAAATCGCATTGACCAGGTCCTATAATGTTAGCAATTTTCTTGAAGATCTCAAATTGCTCTACAGATCTTGTGGTGTGCAAGGGAAGGGAACGACATTTATTTTCACAGATCTTGACATCAAAGAGGAAGGTTTCTTGGAATATTTAAATAATATCCTGTCGTCTGGTGTCATATCAAATCTCTTTACTAAAGATGAACAACAAGAAATAATTTCTGAATTGACTCCTATTATGAAACGTGAGAACCAGAAGCGGACACTAACTAATGAGTTAGTGATGGAATATTTCTTGAACAGAACTTGTCAGAACCTCCATGTAGTATTGTGCTTTTCACCGGTAAGTGTCTGTTGCTCTTTAATGTTTACTAGAATATTCTCATTTTCGTCTCACAATTGTCATAATAATTTTCAGGTGAGCGAAGCATTTAGATATCGTGCAATGCGTTTTCCAGCCCTCATTTCTGGATGTACCATAGATTGGTTTCAACCCTGGCCAAAGGATGCTTTAGTTTCAGTAGCCGACCATTTTCTGGCAGAATTTGAAATTGAATGCACTAAGGAAGTTAAAAAAGAGCTCGTCACAGTGTTAGGGACAATACAGGATGTTGTCTCTCAAGTGTCATTAGAGTATTATCAAAGATTTCGTCGTTCATCTCACGTTACGCCAAAGTCATATTTAAATTTTATCGGAGGCTATAAAACAATATATCAGATGAAACAGAAGGAATTAGGTGACGGTGCTTTGAGAATGGACACAGGTCTAGAGAAACTACGAGAGGCGTCTATATCAGTTGAAGTTTTGAAGAAAGACTTGGCAGTCATGGAACAAGACTTGGCGTTAGCTTCGGAAAAAGCGGGCCGAGTGCTCACTGAAGTAACGGATCGGGCAATGCAAGCTGAAATTGTGAAAAACCAAGTCCAAATTGTAAAAGAGAAAGCAGAAGTGTTAGTTGCTTATATTGCTGAGGAAAAAGAAAAAGCCGAAATAAAATTAGAGGCTGCAAAACCAGCTCTAGAAGAAGCTGAGGCTGCTCTGAACACTATCAAGCCAGCACATATAGCTACTGTTAGAAAGTTAGGCAGACCACCACATCTTATTATGAGAATTATGGACTGTGTGTTAATTCTGTTTCAAAGAAGGTTACATCCCGTTATAGCGGATACTGCTGCCCCTTGTCCTAAACCATCGTGGGCAGAATCGTTAAAGGTATTATTATATAAACTGGTATCCTTAGTCAACTTCAATCGCTTTAAGGGATTGTAAACAAACTAAGATCACTTATGATTTCTTCACGTCTGTAAGTGTTTTGTTAGCCAATGTTGATACAGACTTTGACGATTATGATAGTTAAAATTGCGTAACTAAAGCCTGTGTCTTACTAACTGTTGGTAAGCACCTGCCATGCAATTACTAATCTTTCAATTTTGTTTCTAGATGATGGCCAGTACTACATTTTTGTTGCAACTGCAAAATTATCCAAAAGATATAATAAATAATGAGATGGTGGAACACTTGACTCCATATTTCGAAATGGAAGATTATAACATGGACACAGCAAAAAGAGTATGTGGTGACGTCGCTGGCTTATTGTCTTGGACCAAAGCTATGGCATTCTTCCATAGCGTCAATAAGGAAGTTTTGCCACTGAAAGCTAATCTTTTACTGCAAGAAGCACGGTTGAAGGTACGTATCGATAAACACAATCATAAAACTTCGTGTGTCCATGAGTAGATACATTATAAAAAAACTTTTGGATGTCGTAGGTCGCCATGGATGATTTATCGTCGGCTGAAAGGCAACTGGAAGAACGTGAAATGTCTCTAAGAAAAGTTAAAGAACAATATGAATCAGCAGTTTCTGAGAAACAGCAATTAACGGATGCCGCTAATGTGTGCTTGAGGAAAATGACAGCTGCCACAGCTCTCATCAATGGACTAGGTGGTGAAAAGATACGATGGACACAACAAAGTAAAGATTTTAAAGAACAACTTGGACGGCTAGTGGGTGATGTAGTTTTAGCTACTGGTTTTTTGTCATATTGCGGTCCTTACAATCAAGAATTTAGGAATAACTTACTTGGTACATGGATGACAATATTAACAAGTAAACAAATACCTGTTACGCAAGATTTAAATATTACTAATATGTTAGTGGAAAATGCAACCATTTCGGAGTGGACATTGCAAGGTCTTCCAAATGATGAGTTGTCGGTTCAGAATGCTTTAATAGTGACTAAGTCGAGTTCTTATCCACTTTTAGTAGATCCTCAAAGCCAAGGGAAGAATTGGATCAAAAATAAAGAAAGTGCTAATGAACTTCAAATTACATCACTAAATCACAAATATTTCCGAACTCATCTGGAAGATAGCTTGTCCCTGGGTAGACCTCTGCTAATCGAAGACGTTGCTGTAGACTTAGATCCAGTCATAGACAATGTTCTAGAAAAGAACTTTATTAAATCAGGTTCTATAGAAAAAGTAATAGTAGGAGACAAGGAATGTGATGTAATGCCTGGATTCATGTTGTACATAACAACTAAACTTCCCAACCCTGCTTATTCACCCGAAATAAGTGCTAAGACATCAATTATTGACTTTACTGTCACTATGCGGGGTCTAGAAGATCAGCTACTCGGACGAGTAATATTAATGGAAAAATCTGACCTAGAGGAAGAAAGAGTTGCATTATTTGAGTCTGTTATGAAAAACCAAAGAAGTATGAAAGAATTGGAAAGTAATTTACTGTGTCGTTTAACATCATCTGAAGGTTCCTTGGTGGATGATGAGGCTTTAATTCAAGTGTTACAAATAACAAAGACTACTGCTGAAGAAGTGAATGAAAAACTGAAAGTAGCGGAAGTTACGGAGAAAAAGATAGTGAAAGCTCGGGAAGAGTTTAGAGCGGTAGCTGCCAGAGGCTCTATACTTTACTTTTTGATCGTTGAAATGAGTAATGTGAACCTCATGTACCAGAATTCCTTGAAACAATTTTTGACTATATTTGATAACTCAATAACTAAGTCTACAAAAAGCAATGTGACCGAAGAACGTATAAATATTATACTGAAGCACTTGACGCATGAAGTCTGGGCTTTTACACTACGCAGTTTGTACGAAAGGCACAAGGCATTGTTTACTTTAATGTTAGGAATGAAAATAGATTGCCAGCGTGGGTTGATATCACATGACGAGTTCATGGCGTTTATAAAGGGCGGTGCTTCATTAGATTTAAATGCTGTCACTCCTAAACCATTCAGATGGATTCTTGATATCACTTGGTTGAATCTTGTTGAAATTAGTAAATTAAAGACTTTTAGCGACGTTCTCCCTAGGGTAAGTAGTAACAATGTGTACTTAATGAAATATTTAATTAAAAATATTATTAGAACTTTTAACTCAAATATTGGCCAGTGTGTTGTAGGTATTTTGATCTCAATATGAAATTGCACTACTTAGGAAACATTATAAGTAGCTTTTATTTTTTGGATAGTTTTATTTTGCATGCTCATAAACAGTGTGACGAACGTGCCTACTCCCTCGTAGAGAGGTTACTATGTCTCATCAGTTGGACCATCAAAGGCTGATTATGGATTAAAAGGCGGCACGGTTGGCGCAGTTGCTGAGCAATTAGTTGCTGCGTTGCGTGTCGTGGCTTCGATTCTCGCTAAATATTTTTACCCACACAGCTTTTTCCATTTTCTTTGTGGTGTGAAACTTGATTAGTCAAGAGTGACACCGCATCTTCAGTGGTTTCCTCGTCGAAATCCGAATTGTTTGTTCAAGATTATTTTATTTTTGTTCAAAAAGTTAACCAGTCGCTTATCGACTATTTTCTCAAAAATGATTGGGACTATAGTTTGCAAAGGAAAAGTTTCAAGTACCTCTTCTATTTGAGGATGATTATCTTTTTCCAGATAACCAGTAATGAAAAGGAGTGGCGTGTGTGGTATGAAAAAGCTAAACCAGAAGAAGAAAGTTTTCCAAGTGGTTACCAAGAAAGTCTTGATGTGTTTAGGAAACTATTACTGATTAGATCCTGGAGTCCTGACAGAACGTTGTCACAAGCAAGGAAATACATTGTCGGTAAGTAACAATTTCATGTCTGTTTTATTAGAAATAATGATAGTACCTAATTATGAAATTTTAAAACAGTTGTTTTATGATTTGGTCCCGAATAACATAACTTCTAATACTAGATTCTCTTGGTCCTGAATATGGTGAGGGCTGCATTCTCAACTTAGAAACAACATGGGAAGAATCAGAACCTCGTACTCCTCTCATCTGCATTCTGTCCATCGGTTCTGACCCTTCTGCGCAAATAGCATCTCTTGCAAAAGCTAAAGAAATAGGTAAGATATTATAACTATATGACAGTTATTTGTCCTTCATAGTTCATTCTAAAATAACCAATGAAATGTTTTAACTGCAGTTTTGAAATCTGTATCCATGGGTCAAGGCCAAGAAATAGTGGCAAGGAAAATGATATCAGATTCAATGAACGAGGGCGGTTGGGTTCTGCTGCAAAACATACATCTATCACTCCCTTTCTGTGTGGAAGCTATGGATGCTCTCATTGAAACTGAACACATTCAAGAGTCATTTAGACTGTGGCTCACAACTGAAGTGCACACTGAGTTTCCGATCGGTTTACTACAAATGGCAATTAAGTTTACCAATGAACCTCCACAAGGTATCAGGGCCAGCATGAAGAGAACGTACCAAAATATTACGCAAGACTCACTTGATTATTCTTCTTTATCACAGTGGCCACCACTTCTTTACGCAGTAGCTTTTTTACACACTATTGTACAGGAAAGGCGAAAGTTTGGCCCGCTAGGTTGGAATATACCCTATGAGTTCAATCAATCGGATTACGCTTCCAGTGTTCAATTTGTGCAAAATCATTTAGACGAAATCGATCCTAAAAAGGGTATATCTTGGCCAACAATATGCTACATGCTAGGGGAGGTTATGTACGGTGGCCGGGTTACAGATGACTTTGACAAACGCTTACTTACCACCTTCACTAACGTGTGGTTTTGTGATGTTTTATTACGACCCGGCTTTGAGTTTTATAAAGGTTACAAAGTTCCAACAACGAGGAATATTCAGGGATACGTGGATTACATAAACCAACTACCGCTAACTGATACTCCTGAAGTGTTTGGTTTGCACGGAAATGCAGATATAACCTACCAAATTAACAGCGCGAAGGATATTTTGGATACTATCTTGAATGTGCAACCTAAAGAAGGAGGTAGCCAGGGCGGAGAGACCAGAGAGAGTATTGTGTATCGCCTGGCTGAGGACATGTTAGAGAAGTTACCGAAGCAATACGTTAGCTTTGAAGTCCGAGAAGCCCTGCAAAAGATGGGCGCATTTCTGCCTATGAACATTTTCTTGAGGTATAACTAATTTGAAAAATTGCTATTTCATGTTAAATTATGGTTCTTTGAGCGACCACCAGTAAAATGTACATTTGTGCACTCAATAGAGGATTACCTAAGTGTTGCCTAATTCTATCATTATTTAGTTCTCAAGTGCATGATGTTGATTTATCTGATTATAAAAATAATAAATATGTTTATTTTCAGACAAGAAATCGATAGGATACAGAAGGTAGTAAAGACGGTCAGCTCCACATTGTGTGACCTAAAGCTAGCTATAGATGGCACCATCGTCATGAGCCAAGGGCTCAGGGAGTCTTTGGATGCTATGTACGACGCTCGTATACCACAAAAGTGGCTCAAGGTATGTTCAGATTCTATTCCGCAAGCAATCCCATACGATGCGGAGGCATTACCGCTGTGGTTTACGGTTGTCTGAATCTCGGGGCATCTTTGAAATCGTCGCTTTAGTTTTACTAGCAAGGTTGGGACAAGGTATCAAAATAATAATGAAGTAAAACCAAACCAAAGTAAAATTTATACGATTTATCTAGAAGATCAAATATTGTAACAATTAACAATAAAATATAAACAATCTACCCATATTCTAAGAGCCTAACACAAGCCATTTTTGGATTTAGTCGAACTGTATTACCATGACAAAGGTTGAAAACACGCACCAAATCGTATTCCTAGAATTTCTTGGCTGCAATCTGCGAATCTTCGAATAAGGTACCTCCTCCAGCTACCTATCTTTGTCGAACCCTTTGCTGCATCCTGCTTCAATCAATGCTAAATATGTCATAACGCACTTTAATCAATGTTAAAGATTAATTAATAGTTTCCGGTTCTTAAAATTGGACAGATGAAAAGTAGGCGTATTTATCAATTTATAAACAAACCGGGCGGAATGTAGGCGTGGTTAGTCCGAATTAAGTTCAGTTCATGACTAAGAATACCAGTTTTAATTATTTCTATAACAATACAATTATCGATTGGTAAGAGTATCAAAATGATTACCTATAAAAGAAAATTATCGATTTAAGTTTGTTATTAATGTTTATGCTTAATTTAATAGGTATCTTGGGAGTCGGCCACACTTGGTTTCTGGTACACTGAGTTATTGGAAAGAGAACAGCAGTACAGAATCTGGCTTCGGAATGGAAGGCCTTCTGCATTTTGGATGACTGGTTTCTTCAACCCCCAGGGATTTCTCACAGCCATGAGACAGGTCAATTTTACTACATCCTTGAACAAAATTAACAAAAACATCTATTCTTAGGAAGCGAGGAACTACTCCCCTATTGAAATCCAATTAAAAAGAAATGAGTCATAACAACAGAAATATGGACTTTACAAACTCTTACAACATAGCAATTTTTTCTACAGCCTTGTTACTAAGCACCCAGCATAATTATGGGTCGACCAATAATTCGTTCCTGTGCCCACAAACCTCCCTTGCGAGTCGTCGCTATACGTAGCTATAGATGACTTGCATACTAGTAAAAAAGGATTATTTGAACTTGGCAGCGAAAATGTTAATCAAAATGGGACCATAATTATTTGTTTAAACCATAATTATGTAAACCGTTTCCAGGAGGTGACGCGCAGCCACAAGGGCTGGGCTCTCGATTCCGTGGTTCTGCAGAATCACATCACTAAGTTAAACAGGGAGGATGTGCACGAAGGGCCCGCGGAGGGGGTCTATGTCTACGGTCTGTTCTTAGAAGGTAATAAAAACCTTCATCTTAGTCAGTAGAGAAAACGAACTTTTAAATTGATAAAAGTGTAGCAACTTACAACAAAAAGTTCTACAGCGCCATCTATGTCACGACGGAAGAACTAGCATCAATTTCCTACAAGACGCATGCAAACTTTACCTCGACTTATGACTATATAGCAAAAACCCGAAAACAACTATCGGGCCAATCCATCAATCCACACGCACACGCAGTTGCCCACCAGATATAACACCCGTCTGGTCGGAGGATTTTTTTCTATGGAGTATTGAGGAACTTTACACCCTGTTCCTCATCCTCCTAAACGTGATGTCATCAGCAACATCACTTCCTCAAGCTGTCGAGCAGCGAGTCTCACAGCCAGCCACTTTCAAATGGGTATTCCTGACCACCAGCAAAAAGCGGGAGCGCATTCCTGGTCAGCATCTTCAGCCTCTCATCAAGAGACCTTGGCACAGCACAATGCGCTGTCGGCTGGTCGAGAGCTTCATTACCTTCCGGTCGACACCTCTAGCTGTCTGCTACATCGCGCCGCTGTACTACGTTTGACGCCCGGGAGCAAACGCAGCGGCGGTCCCGTCACACTAGGGTTCGCACCACCTCCGCAACACCGGTGAACAATGCGACAACGCGCTTCCAACTAGCACGGAAAAATACTACAAGATGACTCATTCTACTATCGATCTCTGGTCTCCGAGGGGGAGTGATGTTGTGACCTACAAAAGCAACTTACAACAAGTTACGACTTAAGACTATATAGCAAAACCCGACAACAACTGTCGGACAGTTGCCCACTAGACATAACACCCGTCTGGTCGGACGATAGGTACTCCCTTTTCTATGGAGTGTTGAGGAACTTTACAGCCTTTTTCCTTATACTCCTAAAAAAATACATTACATACCGAGTCTCGTCCATGCCACTTAACACACGTTAAGCCATTGGTCCCGGTTGTCATACCATTGTAGATCTCCGAAAGTCTGACAAGCAGTTTTACCAAGGGGTATCGTATTTCAGCATCACTATCAGATTCAGCTGCATCCGGTTAGACTGGAAGCCAAACCCAAGATAGTTGGGAAAAGGCTAGGCAGATAATGATGTCACTTAATACTTATAACATCCATAACGTTTATTCCTAATAAGTTCTTTATTTTTTTCTCATTTCCAGGTGCTTCGTTGGATAGGAAAACTGGTAAATTGATAGAATCAAAGGCGAAGGTCCTGTACGAGCAGATGCCCGTGATCTACATCTTCGCGATCAACACGACAGCAGGCAAAGATCCCAGGTTGTACGAATGTCCGATCTACAGGAAGCCGCAGAGAACCGATGCTAAGTACGTGGGCTCTATAGACTTCGAAACTGACAGTAATCCGAGACATTGGACCCTAAGAGGAGTTGCCTTGTTGTGTGATATCAAGTGAATATTAAATTTATTGTTGATTAAATAAATGCTATTTACGGATGAAGTGGAATTTTTTGGCGTTTTTCTCTGCTCTTAAGGCCAGTAAGAAGCCATCCGGCTTCTTACTTTGAGGGGGGAGGGGTACACCCCCCTCCCCATTCATTTTTTTTAAATTTATGTCTTTCCTTGGTTACGTTAATAATAATTAGCGAGAAGAGACGCAACACCGAGAAAATTGGAAGGAAAGGGGGAGGCCTATGCCCAGGAGGAGGACAGTCAAGGCTAATAAAAAATAATATATGTTTAAAAAGCATGAAAAAAAATTAAATTAAAAATTTAAAAAAGCTCCGACACAAAAATCCTCTAAAACGCCAAAAATAAATTAATCCAAGCGTCGTAGCGTCGGGGGACCGCTAAGAAGACCGCTTAGTACAAGCACAGAAAAAGCGGACCCCCGGCGCTACGACGCTTGATTTTTGGCGTTTTAGAGGATTTTCGTGTCGGGGGTTTATTAAATTTGTTAATTATTTTTTTATACCTAAAGAATATTTTGTGTATTACATATGAACATTATTTACAAACCACAAAAAAAATATAAAATAAATATAAAATATGTACAAGTATCAAAATTACAGGGCGTTTTAATTTAATTTTGTATTATATTGTTTGGAAAATGAGTGAAAGCCAACCCCTAATTGTAGATTCATGTCCAAACAATGCTTTGTAAGGCGGTCTACCAATTGTACAATGCAAAGACGTATTTTTCTGGAATTGCAAAAAATAACAGCCAACTGACCTGTTTGTTGAGACATTATCTTTCATCTAGGTTTTCAAGAAGTTTTTGACGTCCTGGTTGCAACGTTCGACGCTTCCCTGGCTTGTGGATTTGCGGTGAACTCACACCCATTATCGCTTTGTAAAATATACGGACAACCAAATGCTAAAAATATTTTCTAGAGCTCCAAAGCTATTTGTGATAAAGTTTGGTTTTCAAATGTCATAGAAAACAAAACTTGGTCAAATGGTCCTGGTAATTTAACAACCATTTGAAATCAGCATCAGGAGAAGACTGAATGTCTGTGAGATCTATTACGTCATGCTCCCTGGCGGAACCACCTTTGCTGTTACAAGTATAAGTTACATGAACAATTTATTCTATGAAATGTCTATAAAATTATAGTCCTATTAAAAAGTCTTCGACGTAAACTTTTAAGTTACCTAACTTTTAAAATTTAAAGTGGTTGCGCTGCGGAGTATCCTTCCCGGCAAAACCACCATGATATTTCTATAACTGTACATAGTACAAGCAAATATGTAGTATCAAATAATTCTATAACAATTCTATATTGAACTAGCACCCCTAAATCCTCAGTCTAATTTAAATATACGAACAAAACGGTGCCATTGGCCATTGGCCGTCCTGTTAAAATCATTTGTGACTAAAGGTCTGACCACATTACCTGATTTCAGGGAACTTCTCTTTGAGGTCAATTTTGTCGCTTAGAAATCTATTACAGTTAATTATTGTGTAAGCGTTCACAAGAAAAGAAAACATGCTAAACTTTAGTGACAACGTTTTCACTATTTCTGATGTGGCCGTCGTTGGATGCTTCAACATGGAACACTCAAACGGGACGTTGAAAAGAAAGTAATTTTTTATTTACTCCATTGTTTTACGTCGAGGTTGTAGTTTGTATCTGAATTACAATTCGTTAAAATAGAGTAAGGTTATGAATTTATTTAGCCAAAGTAGGAGAATTCGAACACTCCGTCTGCATGCAAATAGGCAGTGCAGTGCCATGGTTTCCCGAGGTGTATCATCATACTAGCCCTCCTTTTTTCTCATCTCCCAGTTTTCATTGGCAGTTTCCTAATCCTGCTTGTTGTCACTACCCTTGTATCGCAGACAACGGAAGAGCCATGTTTTATGAGGCAACCAGTACATGATTTTTACGTTGGTGGGTTATGCATACTTTACGTAAAATAAATAAAAAAGGTGGTAATAAAAAAAAAAAACTGTATTAAATAAACGAGCCAACGCAACAGTTTTCTATAAATAACAATAAAAACAGTTATAAAGCAAGTACCCACACAATGCATGATTTCATTAGCCGAGCTTGAATCGTAGTTGAGATCCGATAGTATACACTAACCACCATAACCATAAAGTAGGTGGACTTCAAAGGAATTTTTTAACTTCATCGTATAGCACAAGTACAAAGGCTCCTCCTGTACCTCTTAGCACGTTAGAGAATGCGCCTTTAAAGAACGCGCCCCCACCTTCATGTTTCAGTATTTTCGCCCAGCAGTCAGCTGTGCTCTTGTACTGGCGCTGTTCCGGCGGGATTCCCGACTGCATCATCATTCGCCGCCGCACCGTGTCCAGTGGGTAAGAGCAGATCCCCGCAAATGTAGTCACGCTCTGTTACAAACAAAAATCATTGTAAAGATTAACTTTATTTGTTGTTTACCAAAATTCTGTCCGGTTACGGTAGTAGGTACAGTTATTTGGTTAAAAAAAGAGGTTGAAATTCTGAAAGAGCACGTATCTATAAAATATACCCATTTTCAAAACTCCGGATATACTTTTCAGGTGCCACACACACCACAGTGCGTACCACGAAAGCTTGGCCAGAATGCATCGTGACTACACAGTCAGTTCAGACTTTATGAATTAGCGCACTTATCCCGTCATTAGGGCCGCAAATGCAACGCGCTACGAGATGTACATTTGCGGTATGTGCTCACATCCAAAAGAACCTAAACTGTCTAAACTAGGGTGTAAAAGATTTGAAGAAGTAAGAGACCATTAAGAAATAAATAAATTGATAAAATATAAACAAACATAATATAACTAATATCTAACCAAATCGAGACAAATTGAGTCCTGCTGTATAAAAAAGTAGCACACAAAGATAACCACGGTAATTCTCTTCGTTGTGGCTAGGAGTTATTGATGAGTGAGGGTCCTATTACAGCATGTACCAGAAAAGTGTGGTCATATTTAAGGACAGTGTAGACCATCAAACTGACCAATTTTCTCCATGGGGATCCACAACGTAATCGCGAAATAATATAGACTGTTTTATGCAAATTGAATTATAAATTTAAAAAAAATACAGACCTGTGCGATAACCCAAGTGAAAAACAGCGGAGTGGTTTTTGGATTAGGGAGCAAGCCTTTTGCGGTATCGAAGAACCCGAAGTAAGTCGCACGATAGATTATGATACCCTGCACCGACACTACAAAGCCTCGGTACCAACCCAAAGGTCCGTCTGACTTTATTGTCTTGACAAGACAGTCTATAAGTCCATTGAAAGCCTTGGTTTTGCCTTTGCCAACATCAGCTGCTAATCTATTATAAATTAAAACATTAGGTACACTTATATTAAACAAATTGTAACAAGTTTAAAGTGCTATTTTCCTTTTAAGAGACACAGTACAGAATCGCCGCTTCAGCTGCTTCTAAAGACGATATGCGATGCGACACTAGTAATAAAATTCGTGGTTAAAATGTGTTGTGTGGACCACTTCCGGCAGGTCAGGGAACGTTTCCAAGGCTGTCAGTTTCACTAAGTTACTTGTGGCGTTGTGACACCCTGTCAAATTGTTATAAATACTGCCTCTGACAGTGGGTAGCGTCTCCGTGCTCTAGGCTTCATACTTAAGTGTGAAAAAAGAGGTATAATGGGGAAGTAGGAGCTGGGAACATTTTGTTTTTCCCTTTCTGCGCCATGGCAATCTGTCCTAGAAAAATAAGCCACTGTTTGACCAAATTTGGTGGACAGATCAAATGTTGCTTTTAAAAGTAACATACAAGACTTATTTTTTTTACTAATGCATTAACTTAGCGTTTAGCCTTGTTCCAACTGTTGCAGCACAGGCCTCCACTTTGTGATAGCCAATAGTCTGACAGATGTCACACGTCAAAATAATCTTCTATATATATAAAAATGAAACCCGTTTTCCTTGGTCACGGCATCACGCGTGAATGGCTGGACCGATTTCACTAATTCTTTTTTTGTTGTATTTGTTATTATTAGGAGAAGGTTCTTACGGAAAAAAATATTAAGAAAATCACTCAGAAATATTGAAAAATATACATTTAATTTTGCATATTTAAAAAAACGCGCGTAACGAATGTCAATGTCATTCACAGCCATAGACTATATTGAAAGAGCATTGTTTGTTCGGAAACGTGGTTACTTAATTAAATTCGAGCATCATTTGTTCGGAAACGTGGTTACTTAATTAAATCCACTATATAAAAATAAGTCGGGTTTTCCTTCCTGACGCTATAACTCCAGAATGCACGAACCGATTTCCACGGTTTTGCATTCGTTGGAAAGGTCTCGGGCTCCGTGAGGTTTATAGCATAGAAAATTCTGGAAGGGTAGGGTAGGGTAGGGTAGGTAGGTAGGGTAGGTAGGTAGGGTAGGTAGGTAGGGTAGGTAGGTAGGGTAGGTAGGTAGGGTAGGTAGGTAGGGTAGGTAGGTAGGGTAGGTAGGTAGGGTAGGTAGGTAGGGTAGGTAGGTAGGGTAGGTAGGTAGGGTAGGTAGGTAGGGTAGGTAGGTAGGGTAGGTAGGTAGGTAGGTAGGGTAGGGTAGGTAGGTAGGTAGGGTAGGTAGGTAGGGTAGGTAGGTAGGGTAGGTAGGTAGGGTAGGTAGGTAGGGTATGGTAGGTAGGTAGGTAGGTAGGGTAGGGTAGGTAGGTAGGGTAGGGTAGGGTAGGTAGATAGGGTAGGTAGGTAGGGTAGGGTAGGTAGGTAGGGTAGGTAGGTAGGTAGGGTAGGGTAGGGTAGGTAGGTAGGGTAGGTAGGTAGGGTATGGTAGGTAGGTAGGTAGGTAGGTAGGGTATGGTGGGTAGGTAGGTAGGGTATGGTAGGTAGGTAGGTAGGGTATGGTGGGTAGGTAGGTAGGGTATGGTAGGTAGGTAGGTAGGTAGGTAGGGTATGGTAGGTAGGTAGGTAGGTAGGGTAGGGTAGGGTAGGTAGGTAGGTAGGTAGGTAGGGTATGGTAGGTAGGTAGATATGGTAGGTAAAAAGTGCATTGCAACGCATGCCGGGGACAGCTAGTCCTTTAAAAAAAGTAAAGCGCATGAGATTCAGCGAGTCCGAGAAGGTCCGAGCACACAACTTACGAAGTCGTGGCCACAGATATAGATATACCTAAAATGGTAACGCACGTGCACGTAACTTTGTGTGGCTTGATTGCTTTTGAGATGAAAGCCTGATACAGAACTGCCTTTGCAAGGAGCCAGATTCCATTATAGGTTTATTTTAACTTCTGCTCCGGGTTGAGTCTGCCATCCTTGCTCATAGGGCACCATTGGGACACCTAAAATTCACTAAAAGTCTATGCTCTGACATCACCTAAGTAGTCCGAAAGGCGTGCCAGCTAAAACGTTTTCATACAGCTCGATACTTGCGTTACCTATTTCAATGAGTATCTGTGGTCGGAACCATTACCACTGAGCTTACTATCAATGTCTTATCGCAAATCGTGACGGGACATCGGCAATAGTTTTAGTTATATACAAAAAAATATGTATGCATAACTTATGTTACCTGGTTCTCCCGAAATCTAACGGGTATACAAAACACATAGACGTTGCTCCCGCAGCTCCACCAGATGCCAGATTGCCAGCAAAGTACTTCCAAAATTCTTTATTTTTGTCTACCCCGCTCATGAACAGGGTCTTGTATTTGTCCTTAAAAGCAAAGTTCAGGGCTTGTGTTGGGAAGTATCGGATGACGTTCGCGAAGTTACCCCGCCACAGTGAAAAAAATCCTTGCTCTTTTGGTACTCGTCTTAGAATATCCAGGATGCCTATTTTGCAAGAAAAAACAACAAGTTACTGTTACTACGGGTGAAGCGAAATCATAAGAATAAAAGAATTGAAGTATTTACTCCCCTGGTGGTAGAAAATAAAAAGTACTTTATACTAAAATAGACCAAAGGGCGCCAGAAAGCTTCTCCTTTTTTAGATACAATCTAAACTAATATTTTACAGAGAAAAGATTCGATTGTTTGTTTGTTTGCATTGAATAGTCTCCGAAACTAATGGTCAGATTTGAAAAATTATTTCAGTGCTATATAGCGCATTTATCGAGGAAGGTTATAGGCATAGGTATCATCACGCTACGACCAATAGGAGTGGAGCAGCAATGAAAAATGTTGCGAAAACGGGGAAAATGTGACGCAAGCGAAGTTGCGCCGGACAGCTAATAATGAAATAAAAAGAATACCAACCTTTATATTGTTGGCCCTTTTTTACTTGTTTGTTAACATCCTGCACCTGTAAAAGAATCTTCACACGTTCGATGGGAGCGACTGCGGTCTTGGACACTGCAGCTGATATACCACCCGCAAGAAAATCCTTCAAGAATCCCGCTCCCGCGCGTGGTTTCTTTCCATCTTTGTCCTTTTTTTTACCTTTATCAGCCATTTGAACCTACTTCACCGAGACGTGACTCTCCCTTACAAGTTAAGAAAATACTAGTTGACGGGTTCACAGACGAGCGCGAGCACAAATTTTATTCCACCATACAATATTCCTATACAATATTAAACGGCAGATCTTGATTACATTTTCTCAAGCTACATGAATGAACCCCATATTATTTAATTACACGCAGAAAAGGACGGAAATTTCCATAAGATTTATAAAATATTCAACATTCCAGGAAAAAAAACTCCTAAATTACTTTGACTTTTGGCTGAAATAAACAATTACATCAAAATATACAAAAGACAAGCGTAATTGTTTCGTTCGAATTTAGAATTACAAAACAACCAAATCTGAAGCCATCTGGACTGCTTCCTGGTTAATAAAAACTCAAACACGTCAGGCATAATGTTTTTTTTTGCATTATAAATCCTCAAAAAAATCCCTATGTTTGAAAAAGCTATCTAGAAAGGGAGAACACTAGTCCGTAACACTCGCGGACGGTATTGATGCTGTGTGAGTTCAATAATAATCTACGGTATAAAAGTACGTACGCACTGCGTGGTTAGCTTTCAGATTGCCCTCAGGAACCGGTTGCGTATGCGGTCAACCCGATTGAGGGCAGCCACAACATGCAGTTGAAAAACATGTCACGATTTACTGCTACACCCAGCAAATATCCACCAAATGATTCCCATATTCCTTGTCTAAAGTTGTTGTGTGTCTCGGGGCATTTTGTATTCCATATAAAATAAATACATTGCATGATGGCAAACGACTAAATAAGTTTGTGAAAACGGGGTCTGTAATCCGGTTTCTGTTTGAATGCACCAAAAGATCCTAACCTATCCCAGGCCTGCTCGTTTTGCTTGGTCTTGCGTTCTCTTCATCTTGAAACTTGAAAACCTTAATTATCAGGTGCAGTGCCAAAATTATCGAGTTCGCTTTGCTTGCTTCCTAAATTCACTTAAAACACATTTTTACAACAGGAGTCGACAAGGTCAGTCTAATTTCTAATTGAATAGACATACAAAAATCTGATATATCTGGGCTCGTAACGCTCACTCTCGCTCACTTGATCATTTTTGAAACTTTTATATACGTAATGAAAAAGTTACTTTTAAATCTGCATGAATTATGAACCGAAACCTAGCCAATCCGAGGCGGATTCCTAAAATTTTCTTTCTCTGTGCGCTCACGGAATCTGGCTCTTTTATCGCGACTGAGGAACTCATATTGCAAGACAATAAAAAAGAAAAATGGATTTTGTTATTTGATCACAATTATTTCGACGTAAAACAATAAAATACCATTTTGTTTTTAATTAAGAAGGAACCTGAACTTCTGAAGTATAGATCCGCCCTTGATTAGTTATTGAAACATTTTAGCCTTTGTCGATAAAGTACTTACAAAGCTTCTATTCCTGTATGATCAAAAGAAAGTCTAAAATTCTCACTTCGCTCTTTTGTAGCATTTCTTTATAAATTGATACGATAAGTCCTATTTTTAACCTCCAACCAAAAAAGAGGGGTGTTATATGTTTGACGGGTATATGTGTGTTTATGTGTGTCTGTCTGTGGCATCGTAGCTCCTGAACGGATGAACTGATTTCAATAAAGTTGGTTTTGTTTGAACGGTGTCTTAATCGAGTGTTCTTAGCTATGTTTCAAGAAAATCTGCTCAGCCGTTTGAAGATCATCACCTCATTTCTAGTTGATGAAGGGATATGAACAACTTCCACAGGTCTGGTCGACTCGAAATTTGAAATCTTGTCACTTGTCACAATAGGCTTTGCCAGGGGGCGACCACACCTGCCCATAAAAGCTCTCGTTTTTTTTTTAATTTATAGCTTTTCCTGTGTTCGTTAATTGGCGAGATGAGGTGCAACACCGAGAAAAGCAGGAATGGTCCCTATGCCCAGGAGTGGAACAAACAAGGGTAAAAATTTAGAAATCTGCGGCAGGCGGAGGAGGGTGGTAGGGGTTGGGGGGAGGGGGAGGGTACCCCTTCTCCCCTGGTACCACTCCTATTACAAGGTAATGCACCGTTCTTGAGAAAAACCAATTATTGTAACCTAACCTCAAAACATTTTATATTCGCCTCAAAAGCATAGTCGACGTAGCCCCGCTTCGCGGGGCTCCTATTTCTGTCTGCAGGGTTTACAGTAACCTAACACGAAGGGGATGGCGGGGTCTAGTGAGCGAGCGGAGCGAGCGAACTAAGAATTCGAACCTAACCTGTCCGAGTCGGGGTGCCCCAAGTCCAGAGCTCGCTTCGCTCGCTCTTGCATCCTAATTCTCATGGTAGCCATAGTAACATTGCCTTTTGCACACACATACAATCACTATGAAACACAAGAAACACATTCACGGAACTCGAGGAGACACGGAATGAACAACAAACGAATGACAGTGACATTAGCAATTAGCATACTTTTTTTTACGTTCCTTTTTGCTAATTTTTCACGACATTTTGCACCACAGACAATGTGTGCAACAGATTTGGTTGTCAATCGCCCATTTTAACGTTCCGTTTTCGATTTTTATCCAATTTGAGGATAGAAACATTTTTCATTAATATCTCGAAAAATATGCATTACCTTGTAATAAGAGTTTAGCGTCATAATCGGGAACCCAAACCCTACTAGCTTTAACCCCTTTTACCGCCCAACTATTGCCGCACGATTGCAGATCCAACCCCAAAAGCCCTCCAAAAAATCAAAATTAGTTAATCCAAGAGTCAATCCAATTTTTTTTTCTGTGTAGTGATATATCATATTGTATATACTAAGTGCTAAATTTCAAGCTCACTGCTCTTGGTTTTGAATCCTAATTACCCCCTGTATGAATGAAAACTCTCGGTAAACGTAGCGTAGGACGTCCTCAGACTCGGTGGAGCGATGATCTTCGCAAGGCGGCTGGCAAGAGCTGGATGAGAGTGGCCGAGGATCGTGCTCAGTGGCGTGTCATCAAAAAACCCTACGAGTAGAATCAAAAACATTGCATTTTTTGACTTAATAGTAGTGTGTTAAGAGCCAATTTTAGAGAAAGCTTATAGAAAGGAAATATATTTATTTATTAGGAGTTTTTAAGGATCGTATTATGTGGCGTTCCGTGGTTTCTGCCTACTCCCATGTTAAAAAGGCGTGAGTTTATGTATGTATGTCTGTAATTCTATAAATCGTAGTATTTTTTAACCCCCGACCAAAAAAGAGGGGTTTCAAGAAAATCTGCTCAGCCATTTGAAGATCATCACCTCTTTTGTAGTTGATGTAGGGATTTAAAAACTTTCACAGGTAGTCTATTTGAAATTTGAAATGTTGTCGCTTGCCACCATGGGCATTGCTGAAGGGGGGGGGAGTGCACCCCCCTCCCCCCAAAAATTATATTTTGTTTAATTATATCTTTCCTTGGTTTCGTTAACCAGGAGTAGAACAGTCAGAGCTAGGAAAAAATAAAATAAGTTTAAAAAGCATAAACAAAAATTAAATTAAAAATTTAAAAAACCCCCGACACAAAAAAAACTCTAAAAAGCCAAAAATAAATTAATCCAAGCGTCGTAGCGTCGGGGGACCGCTAACAAGACCGCTTAGTACAAGCACAGAATAAAGCGGACCCCCGACGCTACGACGCTTGGATTAATTTATTTTTGGCTTTTTAGAGTTTTTTTGTGTCGGTGTTTTTTAAATTTTTAATTTTTTTAGTTCAGTATTTATTTTCTGATAATGAACCTCTTTACTAGCCAGTAGCAAAAAAAAAGTTTTACGCTACCATGCAATAAAAAAGCTAATCAGCGGTATTATCTGTGATTGTGTCCATTTTGTGACGTAAAAGTTATATCAGACAATATTTTATAATAACTATCTTTTCTTTTCCCTTTTTGTTGTAAAGTGTTTGGTGTTTGTGTATTAGTTATTACGAAATAATTAATAATTCTGTTTGCTGTGTTTAACAAGGCTGTGTTATATTTTAGTGCGTTGTTTTGCGAAACAGTAATCAAACAATTATGGTGGGCGTGCTGCCGACCTCGTGGAAAAACTGAAAACAGTGAATTATAAAAAGATGGTTTATAAAACAAAATCTAGGAACAATACGAGAAGTATTTTCCGCAGTGGACGAGACGTGTACAAAGTTTCGAGTGAGTAGTCAAATAAAATAAACCAGTTAGACATCGGTTTGAAATAAAAAAATAAAATCATTTAATTCAAGTATCACTGACTCATAATATAAATAATACATTTACACAGCCACATTACATACACAACATTTAACAACAATTTCATTTACATAATTCAATTACACTAAAATAAGTCAAACACAAAATATAAAATAAAAATAACTCAATTAACATTAACAATTCATATAAAAAGAAAAACAGGTCTGTCAGTCGCATCAGCCTGCCACATGTCGCATACAACAGTGGGAGATGATGAAACAATCAAGCATTCACGCGAGCGCGGCCAGCATGTTGTTAGCGCTCCCCCGCACTCGCCGCACCAGCGACGTGCCTCTCTTGCGCATAGTGGCGTGGAAGCAATCCACGCGCGCTTCTGCAAACATAGTCGATGCGCTGCAAAAGCGGGGGAGCGCCAACATCATCCTGAACGCGTTATTGAACAAAAGTTGTAGAACATAGCCAACACCCTGCACATATGAGGCCCAGCATACTGTATACAACGTGTAACGTTAAATGCGCAAAACCTGAAAATAGTTTGATCAGAATAACGAGCAAAATCAATTGAACCACTTTTTAATATAGGTCACATTTTTTCAAAAAATCTTTATTAAAAATGTTGCCCTGTCTATTTGTTCATAGGTCAAGCCATAACGTTTTTTTTTTTTTTTTTTGGTAATGGCATCTCGCAGTTCAACCTAGGAGGTTGTCGTCTGCTTAACCGGACTATCCTGTGGGTGCCTTAAGAGTAAGGCCTCCAGCCAGGGCATAAAAACTTACAAACTAAGCGACTACACGCTAAGGGCACCCCCTGTGGGGTACGAGCCTCGGCTCAGGGCGTCGCTGGGGGAGGACTGCATGGGGACAGGCTGGATCTGAATGATATCATTATTTAGGGGCTGATTTAAAACTACTGGCACAGCATCGCGGGCTGGCTCGAGCGAGGGTCGGGGAGGGCATGGATCGGGACATCGCGACGGACCTCGACGGCGAGGTCGGAAAGACGGCGGTTTGTGTCTGAACTTTTTAAGAGTGCTAGTCTCTTTGCTACTCTCCTGGAGGAGTATGATAGCATCATCGGGAGTGACGAGGGTATGCCGAGGACGGCGTACTGTACTAATGCGCGAGGGTTCGTAACGGGCGGCCGCTGCGATCTTGGGATTACGGTGTTTAATGGCGTTATCGAAGAAACGATAAAATCGACGAAAAATTTTCCTCAAAAAAATCGACATAGACGAGCTTAGAGAAACCATTTCATTACAGAACAAGAGACTATGCCTGCTCGAAAGACAAGCAAGGGTAAGGAACCTTATATTTTTCGGAATAACCGAAGGAGAAAAATCATACGAAGAATTAGAAACCAAAATTATTACGATACTAGGAAGAACTTTGGAAATAGACTGTAACAAAAACGAAATAGAATTTACTAGAAGGATGGGAAAGAAAGGGGAAGGAAAAATACGGCCAATAATCGTCACGTTTACGACGTTCGGCAAGAAAATTAGTATTCTTAAAAACAAAAAACTATTTAAGGACTCGGGTATGTATATTAAAGAAGATTTTCCAGCTGAGATTTTAGAAACTCGAAAGAAACTACAAGAGCAAGTGAGTAAAGAAAGAAGCGAGGGAAAAATAGCCTTCATCAAGTACGACAAAATAATTATCAAAGGAAATAATTCACCACCTAAAATACCTCAGCTTATTTTAAGTTCAAAGAAATGAGAGCTAGATATCTCACCACCTACCCAAATACCAGAAAATTCACACCAACCGGGTAAAAAACATTCACCCAAAGTTCAAGCTGCTAAGAAAAATAAAATACAGAATGAAAATCAAAGATCGATTTTGAAATTCGTTCCGAAACAAAGCAATCACCAGAAAGTAAGATCAATTTCTACTACTTCGGTTGACGAGAGCGACGCCGAATAGCAATTAAAAAAGCCTCCCTTCATAACGCCCCAAAAATCAAAAAAGTTATATAATAAAAAAGAACACTTAACTACCCCAATACGGTTGGTCACCGCGGGGTCAGTAGACCAAAACCCTCCAAAAAACGAAAATAAAACCTACATTGCTTCTTTCAACGTCAGATCCCTGGCAAATGAAACCAGAATAACTGAACTAGACTATGCGCTATCAAAGATAAAATGGGACATTCTAGGCATTTGTGAAAGCCGCAAACAAGGGTACATCGTGGAAGACAGGAACGAGTACCGACTCTACCTAATGGGTGAAACCAAAGGAAGAAATGGAGTAGGATTTATGGTGAGAAATCAAAAACATATAGAAGTACAGGATTTTATAGGAATATCAGAAAGAGTAGCATTAATTCATGTTAAGATTCACGAAAAAACTTTTACCATAATCCAAACCTATGCACCTACGTCTAGTTCTGAAGAAAAAGAAATAGAAAACTTTTACGAATCTTTAGGAAAAGCAATCGAGAAAAGTACAACCAATATAATTCTTCTCGGCGACTTAAAAGCCAAAATTGGGTTACCAAAAGTGAGTGAAAGTCGTGCGATGGGAAAATATGGCTACGGAAAAAGAAATAAAAGAGGTGAAAGGTTCATACACTTTTGTCTTCAACACAGCCTCAAAATAGCTAATACAATGTTTAATAAATCACCTAAGTTAAGATGGACGTGGATGTCACCTAACGGTACGGTGAAGAACGAACTAGATTACATCGCAACGAATAAGCCGCAAATTGTAGAAGATTTCAGCGTTCTTAGTAACTTAAAACACCCAAGCGATCACCGTTTCATTAGAATAAAAATAAACACATCTAGCAACAAGAAAAAACGCTCTAACTTCCGAACTAAACCCCACAAGAATATTAATTTCAAGAAATACACAGAAGAACTAGCCAAACACGAAGAAAATGAGACGGAATCTGTACAAGAATATTACGACCACATCGAGAGAAGTATCCTGAAAAGCTCCACTTGCGCTATCCTACCCCAGAAAAGTTCAAGCAAACAAACAATTATTAACGACGAAATTATCAAACTTAAAAATGAAAAACATATCCTGAGAAATAAGGAAAATAAAACCAAACAAGAAAAAAACCAGCTAAGCAAACTCTACAAAGTTATACATAGGAAGATAAAAAATAACACCAAAAAATATAGACAAAAAGTCTTTGGAAAAAACTGGCGCTGTAAAAAAAGCATATAAATATTTAACGAAAACAAAACCACTTATGAATCAGCTGCAGAACAAATCCGGCCACCTTATAACAAACAGAAAAGATTTAATAAAAGTAGCTACAATTTTATACAAAAATCTTTATAAAAAAGGCAGCGATTCTACAGAAGAAACACAATCTAATCCTGTAAACACAGACAACGTACCAGAATTCCGCACATGGGAAATTGAACACTCAATCGACAAACTCAAGTGCGAAAAAAGTCCAGGCCCAGATGGCATAACAAATGAAATGATAATATTTGGAAAAAGCACCCTAACTAAACCACTAACGACACTATTCAATTTAATACTAGATCAAAAGGAAATACCCAGGCAATGGACATGTTCAAACATCACACTTCTGTTTAAAAACCGGCCAAGTGCGAGTCTTACTCGCACACAGGGTTCCATAGCTCCAAACAATATAATAACAATATTTTGAACTGTCATTCATTAGTTAGTAGTATTAGAGTAAACTTCCACACAACCGCAAAACTAAATTTGTTTTTCATAGTATATGTTTATGAAAAACAAAGTTACTGCTGCAGTTTGATGAAAAAGTCCCATATCTCAAAAACTAAACATCATATCTTATTGAAACCAATTTTCGTCTCATTATTTTTATTGAATTTTCCTCCTCTTACTTTAGAAATTAGAGGGGGGGGGGACACACATTTTACCACTTTGGAAGTGGCTCTAGCGCAAACTATTCAGTTTAGAAAAAAATGATATTAGAAACATCAATATCATTTTTAAAGACCTATCCATAGATACCCCACACGTATGTGTTTGATGAAAATTTTTTTTTTGGTTGTCAGTTCTAAGTATGGGGACCCCCTTAATTTATTGTTTTTTTTTTCTATTTTTGTGTAAAAATCCTAATGCGGTTTACAGAATACATCTACTTACCAAGTTTCAACAGTATAGTTCTTATAGTTTCGTAAATAAGTGGCTGTGACATACAGACGGACAGACAGACAGACAGACAGACATGACGAATCTATAAGGGTTCCGTTTTTTGCCATTCGGCTACGGAACCCTAAAAAGGAGACCCGAAACAAATATCAAACTACAGACCCATTAGTCTCATGTCAAATCTGTACAAACTATTTTCGGCAACTCTACTAAGAAGATTGACAAAACCAATAGACGAAAATCAACCAGTAGAACAAGCAGGATTTGTGAGTGGTTTCTCTACCATAGACCACATACACTCTCTTAAAATGGTTTTGGAAAAATACAACGAGTATGACAAAGCCTTATACCTATGCTTCATAGACTACAGCAAAGCATTCGACTCAATCTCTCATAGCTCCATATGGCAAGCTCTATCAGTGCAAGGAATTAACCAAGAGTACATCGATCTGATAAAGGTAATTTACAAAAATAGTAACTCAAGGATTATGCTCGAGAAACCAGGAAATAGTTTTAAAATCGAAAGAGGAGTTAAACAAGGTGACCCACTCTCCCCTAAAATATTCATAGCGGTGCTAGAGCAAATATTCAGGGCCATGAACTGGGAAAATAAGGGCCTAAACCTACACACATCAAAAGTGTCTAGGGATCAACATATATTTTTGCAATAACTTTTCTCCTGATTGATATTAATTAAAATTTTCTTTAAGGATTCATCAAATAAAGTGTTTTCGTTTGTCACAGTAACAATAAACCAAGTCACCTTTGCATTAATAAAGAAATTTGCCATTTTCTAATAAAGGGATTATTGACATTTGAACCACTAACATTAAAGTTCGAAAAAAAAGACTGAAATAACAGTTTTCTTTAAAATTTTATTGGGTAACTTAAACAATTAATAATCCGTGTTTCTACCACGAACACTAACAACACAAGAACATCGGTTTGGCATACTCAAAATGAGTTCATCCAAATCACGCTGTGGAATGGCCGCCCATATTCGTTGCAACAACAAAAAAAGGTCTTCTTGCGACTGGAAACCCTCCATATTCGGCAGAGCTCTTCTCTGTAGCATATCCCATGCATGCTCAATCGGGTTCAAGTCTGGCGACTTAGCAGGCCAGGGCAGGACATTGATGTTAGCTGCGGCGAGAGTCTGTCTTACAACTCTTGCGGTGTGCGGTCGTGCATTATCATGCATTAACTGAAATAAGGGACCGATTTGCACTTGTAGAGGAACGATGATGTCTGATACAATCGTCTCAGCATAAATTTGAGCGTTGAGAATGCCTCTGATCCAAATCAACTCAGTTCTTCCGCCGATCCAAATACCCGCCCATACCATGATGGTTCCACCACTATAAGGATGGACTTCCTGGCAGGATTTTAATCGCTTTTGGCGTCCAGGGGTTCTCCAGTGTCGTATACGTCTTGTATCCGGTCTCATACCAAAACGAGACTCATCAGAAAAGCACACGAAACGCCATTGTTCTTCTGCCCAATTTCTGTGTTCAAGAGCCCATTGATATCGAATCCTACGATTGTGCATTGCTATAGGTAGTACCCGTAGCGGTCTTCGGGAATGAAGGTTCACTTCATGCAAGCGGTTTCTGACTGTTTGGTCGCTAATTAAGTTCCCTGAAGAGTGATGAAGCCTCACGGCTAACATCATGGCGGTTATTGTTGGAGCTCTTCGAGTTAAGATTTGAATGTATCGGTCTTGTCTCCGTGTGGTGCAGCGATACCGTCCTCCATGGCGCTCAGCCACGGTACCAGTGCTTCGGTAACGTGTCCAAAGTCGACTGATAACACTCTGACTTGTATTCAGAGCTAAAGCCACAGTACGTTGCCGGGAACCAGCTTCTATCATTCCCACGGCTCTGAGCATTTCTTCCCTGCTTAAATGACGTCGCCGCTCCATAATAACGTTGGTTTTAATCATTATTCTTGCTGCACATTAACGATCTGCTAAGACCCGGCACCTTTGGGTATGCAGACGACAGCACTGTTGCTGAGAGATACCTGTCTAACGCACGGGCTACCGGGCCTCAGATCCGGTCTCTCCGTGAGGCCCTGGTGGAGCGTTTGTACCTGTCCTTGCAGGCAGTCTCCGAATGGGGCGAGGCCAATCTGGTCAGTTTTAATGCTGCTTAAACCCAGGCGTGTCTTTTTTCCGCGAAAAAGAGCCTATTTCACCCGGCTCCAACTTTCCGAGATGTAACCGTGCCAATAGCAGACCATCTTGAGCTTCTGGGCGTTACTTTGACATCAACCCTCAATTTTGGCTCATATATTGAGGCAAAAGCACAACAGGCTGCCAAAAAGTTGGGGGTCCTTGCAAAGGTGAGAAGGTACTTCACGCCAGAACAGCTGCTCAACTTGTATCAAGCGCAGGTTCGATCATGCATGGAGTACTGTTCTCATCTCTGGGACGGATCTGCCAAATACCAGCTTGATGCACTTGAGTCGATTGAAAAGCGTGCCAAGAGGCTCATTGGCAATGAGGCACTGGTCAAGTCTAAGCTCCAGAGCCTTGAACATCGTCGCCGAGTTGCCAGCTTATCGGTTTTTTATCGGTTACATTTCGGGGAGTGTGCGATGGAATTGCATGATCTGATTCCGCCTAGCCCGTTTCATCATCGGACTACCAGACGTACGGCGATGCGCCATCGGTACTTGGTGGACATCCCACACATACGCACTAAGCGTTTTGGGAATACTTTTATAATGCGTACCGCTAAGGAGTGGAATTCCCTGCCGGAGTCTGTGTTTCCCGATAGCTACAATCTGGAGGTCTTTAAGTCATGAGTGAATAGGTTTCTTCTAGGCAAGCGTGCTTCACCGTCGACCACATCATCGCTTACCATCAGGTGAGATAGTGGTCAAGCGCAGGCCTATTGATAATAAAAAAAAAAAAAAAAAAAAAGTAGTAGGGAAACAGTAGCACTAATAATGTCTTCAATGCGTTGTATGTTTTTATAGGGAAAATATTGACAGCTGATTTTCATCTTTTACTCGAATTTGATTCACAGTTCCTGATTCAAATTATGAAATGCACCAAAAAGGATCCATATAAATTTATAAAATCATAAATTTATTACAAAGCCACATCTCAATCTCAAGAAATCCGCATAAAAATGCTTGATCCCTAGACACTTTTGATGTGTGTACATGGAAAATACTTATCTCACTTACGATTCGCTGACGATATCGTGCTGATGTCGGAAGATCCAAATGAAATGCAGTCTATGTTAGAGTCGCTATTTGAAGAGAGCAAAAAAGTGGGCTTAGAAGTAAACGAAACAAAAACAAAACTTATGACAAACAGACACAAAGCACCAATAAGAATTTCATCCATCAATCTAGAATACGTTGAAGAGTACATCTACCTAGGACACCTAATTACTTTTAAAAACTGCACAAAAAAGGAAATAGAAAGAAGAATCAAATCTACCTGGAATAAATACTGGGCTCTAAAAGAAATATTCAAGAGTAAGATGCCAACCAAAATAAAAACAAAAACCATGGAAACATGCTTACTTCCCACTCTCACATATGCCTGTCAAACATGGCCCCTGACGAAACGAAATTTAGAAAAAAAACAAAGTGTGTCAAAGAGGAATAGAAAGGAGCTACATGAACCACAGACTTAAAGACAAAGTAAAAAATACAAAAATTAGAAGTAAAACCAAGGCAAAGGACGTGGCCATAAAGGTACTTGGATTGAAATGGAAATGGGCTGGACATATCCAAAGAGTACCAGACGAAAGGTGGACGAAAATCACCACCAACTGGTATCCACTGAACAAAAAGCGCAGACAAGGTCGACCACAAATAAGATGGAACGACGATATTGTAAAAATTGTAGGGAAAATTTGGAGTAGAGTAGCTAGAGACAGATTAGCATGGAAACGAATGGAGGAGGCTTTCACCGCTACTGCCAGCGGTCCTTGTACATAACATATTAAATAAAGTAGATACATAAATTAAGAAACAAATTATTACTAACATTTACTCTATAAGTCAAATATGTAACACTAATCATTAGTTAAGACAAACAAATGTAGAAGGAAAATAAAGCTATTTTTATTTTTTTTATCGAAGAAACGCTTCGAAAGACTTTTCATAAACTGAAGGACGGTGGGCATTCTAAGGTCTACGTGTAGACGGTCATTACGGACATAAAAAGGGGCTCCCGTGACTCTACGTAAGAACCGGTTCTGCAAGGTTTGCATCCTATGGATGTACTTAGGCTTGGTGTGAGCGTACACGACGCAAGCATAATGGGGCGGATCACCGCGGTATAAAGGCGCAACTTGCACTTGAGTGACAACTTGCTTTTTGCCGAAATCTTGTTGAAATTGTGCACCGCGAAAGACAGGTGGTTGTCAAGTATGACTCCTAAGTACTTGGCTTGCTTCTCCCAAGGGATAGGCTTACCGTACATAGTGATCGGGCTGAGTGCGAGTGGCTTATTTTTACGCGGTTTAGAGAAAAGAACTGCCTGACTCTTGTCGGGGTTCACCTCGATTCTCCATTTCCGGTACCAAGCGCCTAAGACGTTGGCTGAGGTTTGGAGGGTGCTGTAAATAGCGTCGTGACTGCGGCCATTGTAATAGATGGCCGTGTCGTCCGCGAACAGGGCTAACTGTGCCTTATTGCTCTTGGGGATGTCACTGGTGAACAGAGTAAAGATAAGGGGAGAGAGCGGGGAGCCCTGAGGGACTCCGGCTCTAATGGGGTGGGGAGCCATAACGTGCGCAAACCCGCCAAAATAGGTAAACAAACACAAATGTTTGTCGTCCAATTTAAATTTTCTTATACGCGTGAAAAAAGAAAGAAAGAAAGACACGATCAGAATTTCCAGTAAAACTAAAACAGCACATAAAACCTTTACGTTTTTTTAATGATTTTTTTTCTCTCAGAATTAGGTTAATTGAATTAAAAATCAATTGGGGTGTCTGAGGTTTTGCGCATTTAACGTTACACGTTGTATGTTCCACACCCAAGCCGTCATGACCAGGTGATTTCCCATGGGAAATTGATTTTACTGCCAATGATACATCCCTGGCTGATATTCTGGTATTAACATATTCCCCACTCACCCCACCCCGCCCCAGTGATGAGGGCGATCCCAGCGGTGATCTTACAATAAAGTTGTTTTTAAATTTATCAGCTATACCCTTCAAATCACTCGTCCCGTCGACACTAACGGGAAGACCAGGGCGTATCTTGAAGCGGTTAGTACTTTTCCAGAACCCCTTAAAATCCTTCGTGCTATGTTTAGCTGCTAGAACATCCATTTTTAGCTGGTTTTGATGGTTCTGACATCATTTTAGACGCGACTTAAATATTTTTCTGGTCTTATACATTTTAGCAAACATAACACCATTAGTCGGACTATCACACAACCGCCATTCCCGAAAACTCGCCCTGGCCGCCCCTTGACTGTCGCTCACAGTTTTACTCCATCCAACACTGGTTCTAGGTGGACGTTTACTCTGCTTACGCTTGCCCCCACCGGTCCCCCACCGCAGCCTGTGATAACGCAAGCACGATGTCGGAGTACATTTTGTCAATAACTGTGCTGTGAGTCGGGTCATTACAGTACTGATCACTACACCGGAAATTCATTCGGAAAATCAATAAGTTTGAGACGTTTATGACATTCAGTTCGATATTGTGAGATGTCGTCTGCGGTTTTTACTCCCCGCATGACCCGATTGTCAGTAACACTTGACGTATTTCTAAGAGGAGTCAAACGTTCTAGTTTACATTCACATATCACGGGAAAATGGTCCGACCACAGCACGTCATAATTAACGTACACATTGCACACAGAAACACAGCTGATTGCGACATAACACAACGATCCAGCCAGTGCTTAGACCCACAGGCTTGATTTATCCGAGGTCAATCCTAACATATTAACATCACAAATTACCCAATTAAAATCATCACATAAAAATATTTAAATCATTACAAAATAATTCTCCAGGATTAGCATTGAAATCCCCTAAAATAAAAATAGGTTCGTTTACATAGTCATTACTAATAGCACTTACAGTTCCGACGCAATCAGTAAACATCGGCAGGTTGTCTGATTTGTTTGTTGGCATATAGACACACACTACTATCAATGGACCATCGGCCGCATTAACACGAATAGCACACACCCGCGAATTATCGCAGTCTATTACTGTAACACTAGGAAACACACAGCAGCGCTGTCCCACCGTGAGGCCTGCGCGCAGTAGGCCCGCCGTCGTGTCAACAGTCGAGGTCCCACTGGAACCAAATCTGCTATCTATGCAACTCAGATACGCCAACTCTTCTGGAAGCAGCCAAGTTTCCTGTAGAGCTCATCAGTACACACTCTTCTCATAAACGTTGAAGTTCGCTGAGCGCACTCTTTACGTTCTTACAATTATAGCTGGCAAACAAAATTCTGGACATTGTGGACATTTAGGCGCCATAAAGACGCCTTTATAGCGGCGCTCAGGCGTTCATGTGTCTGGCATTCTGTCGGTGTCGTTATTATTAATATCACAGCGCTGTTTCATATGGATTTTTTTAACCGTATAAGCAGTGGGGGACGTTGATGTGTGATCTCAAAATTTTACCGTAAAAATCATCAATTGGGCTCAGTTTTGTAGGAACGACTATTGATTTATGCCAGAATAGTAGAACGGTGCATTGTGGCAACGTCATTGGCACCGCATTGCAGAGCGTCACAGCTGATCACAGCTAACAGAATAATAATCGAGGCTAGACCCATACTTGAGCAAAGTAGCGACGAGTCAAATCAGCCACGTGTCACCAAAATCTTGTTTTCTAATAAATTGTAACAACGAAATTTCGAATTATAAAAATAATATGGGTAAAGCTGCAAGATTTATTTCAAATTTCATCGAGTCGACCTAAACGCAATTCAGGCATACCAAGTGACAGGTCGCTAGTAATCGCTGGGTATGCCTCGCTCAAGGAACAGTATAATAAGCGATCTTGAAATTAAATAAAAAAAAAACTGCATTTTCTACGAGCTGTCTGAGCATTTGAACAATGTGTCTATAGTAAAAACGTTTATCAAGATTTCTTTTTAATGAAAATATAATGTCTCAATCAGTTTAATTTGGCTATTTTTTGTTTATTTTCATCTATCATGGTTTCAAATGGATTACCAACGATAGATTTATTATTTATTATAGAGGCAGTGCAACTGCAAAATCCTATCCTCTTTATGTGCTAATAAAATTCGCTGGATGGCGCTGTTACAAAAATGTTGGAGTTCATCGTGTAAATTTTTAAATGAAACATTTTAAAAAACCCTGCTTTTTCATAAGTTTAGAGAAGAAAAATGCTTGTTATCAAATTATGCTTAAAATTAACCAGTTTTTTTAAAGTTTAATTCAAAGTTTTAAACCACGTACGGTGGGGGCTTTCTAACCTCATAAACGTTGGCTTTTTGCACTGTATCTGGACTTAGGGATAACTTTATCTATTTTCTTAATAAATTAATTTGCTTATATACTCCTAATGCTTGATTTTTACTTATAGCCTTTGTATCTTCGTCGTGCTCACAGATGTCAGAAGAATCGTAGCTGCGAAGCGCCATCTGCATGATTTACTAGCACCTATAGCTAATGTGACTTATAGGTACCCACCTAAAATTAACAAAAACTGTTTTTTGAATATCTTCAGTTATAATTCGAAAACTTCTTTCTTTTCATCATCAGCAGCCAAAGCCCATAGATCTTCGATCGGTAATGATTGGAATATTTGGCTAAATAGCTTCCTGGTGTTACTTACAGTTCGCAATAACCAAATTTATATAGAAAAAAAAAGGTTTACTGCTATGGAAATAGTAAAGCGTTTTCTGTGTAAATAATTTATCTTGATTTTTACGCTTGCTTTACTGTGTTTCCAACTAAATTACAAAATTTTCTTTTCTTACGTTAATTCTTAGAGGCGTTAAATCATGCAATGATTTTAACTGGAGCAGGGCATTACGAAATCCCGAAGGGCGTAAGTCCCCTAAGTCATCGTAGAAACTTCTTAGCTAGGGGCAGCCTCCCTCGCAATTTGCGAGGGTACCTTGGCAGCGGGAACGTGAATTCAAAGGACATTGACCTCATCTGGTGTAACTTACTCCCAAAAAAAAAAACATTACCAACCATATTATACTATTGGTTTAAGGTACCTTCTATTGGAGTTAACAAGCACATTAATTACTAAGAAACAAGAGCTATGTAACCCTTCATAGTTATGTGTAGACGGAATCACTTAGCATAGGTACACTGCTTGAGAGCGTTTACAGCTAACGGCATTTCATACGAACTTTCAAGTCTTTATTTTCCAAAATGACTGAACCGACTTAAATTAAAGTTAATACGCATAAGCAGGATAAATAGGTCTTAAAAGTTACTTAAAACATTTTTGAATGTAAAAGATAATTGGAAATTTGTTTTCTATAGACAATTTATAATCGATTTAATTAAGCTTTAACACTATTTTTCGTAGTTATTTTTTAGACCTATACCTATATTCTGCTTATGCATATAAACTTTAATTACAATCGGTTCAGTCATTTCGGAAAATAAAGACTTGAAAGTTGGTATTAAATGTCGTCAGGCGTAAATGCTCTTAAACGCATGCTGCTAAAACGAACTCTATCGGTTTAATTAAGTAATTTACTTAACCCACTGATGATCTCTCCACGACACCGGTTCCTGAGCACCAGGGATAGGTTCAGCACAGTCCATCGTCAGCCGGGGTTCTGAACAGTCCACTCGTGTTGAATTCCTATGCTCGATTTCACTAAAGTTAAAGACAGTGTTGTGGCAACTCGTGTGTTTAGTTTCAATAGGATGAGACAATTGGTGGTTGTGGTGTTACAAAAGTGTTAACGTATTTTATGTTTTTGTGTTTTTTTTTGTCTTTTAGTTTTCAAAGTTTGCGATTATTTTGTTAAATACATACATACGTGCATTTAATTTGTTATTGTTGTTTATTTGTGTACGTGAGTGGGTTTGTGTTTTTAACTGCATCGACTGGGAATTAAAATAATAAAGGTACGAGTATGAAATGCTGTAATTTGGGGCTTTAGAATAATTATTAGCTCTGGTGCGAACTATTCCGAACTGCGACCGATATTAAAATTCTAGAGGAACAAACTTTTTTTATCAGGATATTCCATAAAATAAAAATACTAAGTAGAATGATTATAGTTAAGAAGGCTTCTGGCACTGAAAATTAAAAAATAAATAAGGAAAGGTAATATTATTAACTTCTTTTTTACAAGATTCGTTAGGTAATTTTATTTTCACATATTTGCTTCGAAACCACCAATTGTGTGTGTGCCGATTAATAGGAGTTCCAGTAATGTTATGCATGTATGTATATGCTTCTAGGTATATAAAATCCTAGTATAGATGCTAAATTACATTTTGCCGATGATTTCACCGCTTCCATATTTCCACAATTCAATATATTTATTGATTATTTTTTTTAAATAAATACCTACGTTAGATGTGTCCATTCACTACAAATTACGTACCGTACCAAATGGAAATTATTTTAAGTTATCAATAACAAGAAAGTGGTTACGAAATAAGTGAAGTCCCTGACCTGTACCAAGCGACAGACAGATAGACTCATATGCAATAAGATTAGCAAAAGTTAAAAGTGGTTTAAAAAACTAGCCGTATTATAAACAACAAATCCTATTTTAATATAATTTATTATAATGATACGCTCTCTTGGTTACAGTATAATTCTCTTGTAAGTTGTGAAAATCGATACCTTACACAGGATAGAGGGTGAAACACACGCTGTAAGGCTGTGAAATTCAGCGAGTATAATGTCCACTTTTGCTAAATCCATGAAATCCTGGTGGCGGTTTCGATGTACACTTTGCGGAGCCACAATTCTCGGCATTGGTAAAACCAAAATTTGTATCTTAATTAAACTGCTTTAGAACATAGAATAACATATTCAAAAAATAAAAAAAAAAACATTACTTAAGTGAGATCTCAGCCGGATTAAGATTATCACAGTGAATTCTATGAAGCACTTTCTTAGCAGATTTAAGAGAAATCAGCAAGTCGGGGTGGCTTGGACAATTTTATATATTTTATTTTAGTTATAAACTTTGAGTAAAATAGAAACGATATTTCACAAAAAAAAAATATGAAACGATAATATTGAGGTCAAAAAAATTGATTGCCATTTCGCATCACATAACATATCTAGCATACACGAAATCGTTAATTTCCTTTTGTTTCGCATACCGAAATTGCCTTAGCATTAATGAAGTATAAAAAAGTATATTATTTATGTTGTATTCTGAACTATTATGCTGACCTGAGTAAGTACTAGGAGAGTATAACGCAATGGAAGTGTGTTTGTTGATTTTCAGACAGTCAAGGTTACGTCACGTTACTAGGTTTGCCGTGGCTGCCTGGAACTACCTATTGTAATACGAGTTCCACGAAGAGTTTACTTGTAAGCGCACCCATTGTGTGTTTAGTTTTTTGAGTTACTAACCATTCAATTGAATTATTTAAATGGTATGTACTGTTTTTATTCCACAGATTCTGATATTTCGCTTATTCACAATCCACTTACTAGTTAGAGCCTTTCGCAGGCCCATAGTAATTTATTGTTTTCACTGCGAAGCAAAATCAACACTGCTGGCTTTGAAATAAAGTCGGAAATAAAAAACTGCCATTATGTAGACCACGGGAGCATCAAACCGGAGTGAAACCCACCCCTGGTACAGTTCTTATTTTTATTTCAGCTTGCAGTTCGAAGTGTTCGAAGTGTTAATCTCTGTTTATATAAAGGCGCACCCTCACTGAAAGCATTTTCCCATAATGCAACGGTTTAGGTTTACTTATTTCTGTACAAAAATCTAGCGTTTTGTCGTAGTTTTAACATAAAAAGGCGCTCTTTTATCAAGGGAATTTGCCTGTGATGTTACTATCCGGGATTTGAATCCCGGATAAACAAAACGCTAGGATTATCAAAAATATTTTCATGTGAAATCGTAAAATAACATAAATGCTTCTTTGTGGCTTTATATCTTATGGAAAAGTAAATGAGATGTTCTAAAATATTTTCTTCAACAACAGGGATTAAAGCCCTTAATTTTACGTCAAATGTTTCTGAACAACCGAACGAGCGCTATACATGAACGGCATAAGTAACATTACAGTGCGTGCGTAAACGCGCGCAAGCGTGCGTCACGATAAAAAAAAATATCACAATGTTAACCGGAGCTAGAAAAGAGCGCGTTTTTGTCATAGAAGCCGAGCCTTTTTTCTGATGAAAGTGTGTGTAAAGTTCTTAATCACATTACTAAATGGAACCGAGCATTCCAGACAACATCGTTATGTCTAACCACAATGATTGTGTGTGTCCTTTATAGTGCATGTCTATAGGTATATACCGTAGCTACTCCTACCTAGGGACTAATAACACGTTGGTAGCATAATTGCGTTTTTTTTTCTTTTTCAGACAACAGTTGCTGCAAGGCTTGGTCTCATTGTGCCGAAACCGGTTAACAACGCTGCGCTGGCCTTAATTCTGCTGCTGAGTAGCTGCGCAGGAAAATCATCTGTAACAACTCAGGTATGTAGTTTAGTTTTCCAAGTAACATTTTTTTTTTATATTCTACTAGTTACAGGAATAATATCAACTGAAAGACGTTTATTTAAATATTACATGTGGTAACAAAAGATAATTGTTTTGTAAAGTTGACCTTTTCTATCAAGATTTCTCTGAACCATTTTTACAATAATAAGGTTGAAAGTAAATAATTTTGACGTTTTATCATGAGCAAGTAAAGCGCCATTTTAAAATTTATTTCCGTGCTTGAAGCCAGACGTTTGCAAAAAAGTATAAATACCAGCCAAGTGCGTGTGTGGAACACGTAGAGTGAAGGGTTAGGTAGTACGGTTTAATAATTAAATATTTTATTCGAAGAACATACATAATGTTTGCAGTTGAAAAACATTATTCTTCTACTTATACATTCCTTGAGGGAAAACTTATGATTCAAGCACATTTTATAAGTTGGTCTGCTAATTACTTCTTAACTTGAAAGGCCTACTTAGCTGTGATAGTTTTCTTTTCGATTCCCGGGTCGAGCAAAAAGTGCTATTGGGTTTTTTTCATTAGAAATTCATCAGTAGTAGGTAGGTGAGTTTAGAAGTTGGTGGTATGATAAAACCCTTTGCCTCAAAGCACGTTAGGCCGCTGGTTCTGCGCTTGATCTCTCTCCGGTCGTGGCGGATTGTCGACCCATGGGACTGAATAGACGGAAGGAACAGAGAGTGCACCTATGCCTGCCTGTATCCTTGTGCACTAATGTCTCCCACCTAGTCTCCACCGAGATTGGCCACCGTCACCGGAAACGGTCCACAGTACTATTATTGTAATATGTACTACTGCCGTAAATGTTTTGACATATAGGTACAAAACAACCATTTAGATGGCCAGAGGAATATTTGACTCTAACAAAAATACGCACTTTATAAGGGGCATTACGGCCAAGTTAACCTGTATGTTTAAATACTGTTAACGTGCAAATGTGATGAAAATTATTTTACAGTTTTTCCGCGTGAATAATATTCGCAATATTAAACTGCGCTCTTGGCTCCTCCCAGTGTGGCCACCGTGTATCCTAGCAAGTAACCATACTGATGCTAAGTCACTACTCGGCGCTATGCAAGGCATCTGTCTCATCTGACACTGCATAGGTAGCCCAAGGGTTCCTAGTTTACTACGGAACCCTAAAAATCGCCTAAGCCAAAAGAGCCCAGACAAATTACCTACAACGCAGTACAAATTTCGAACATGCGGATAAAAAGACTAATCTGGACATTGATAACCCTAAATACAAGTAGCATTGGACCTCCGGATGGGGAAGCATTTATGACTGTACATATCTTTTGGAATACAAAGTACGATTTGTAGAACACATTTTTTTAATGTATCATTGTGTACAAACCATTGTTCTAATGTACATAGAAACTTTATAAAAACAAAAAAAAGAAACGCCAGCTTCACAGAACATTACTTTTCTTTTGAAGGCAATCTTAGAATTATTATTGATCTACCCAAGCATTTATAATACTTATTGATATACCCAAGCATTTAGAATAATTATTGATCTACCCAAGCATTTACAATAATTATTGATATACCCAAGCATTTAGAATAATTATTGATCTACATAAGCATTTACGTGTGACCCTAAATGTGGCTCAGAAGGCCGACCTGCTATTTTTATCCCTGTCACACATTCCAAATGATAAGGGTGCCCCCCTTTGTACCTTCTAACCAAATCGATACACTTTTGTGCGTTACGTCACTCTAGGAGGTCTCCCGCGGTGGCGGAGGCCTTTGGCGGGCGCGACGACGGAGGCGTGCGGTGGCCATAGTGACGAGCGATTAGCGTTGTAGCGTTTAGGCGTATTTTAGGTGTTGCAAACCATGGACGAGGATTTGTTATTTTATCAGATAGTCCGATCGTAAGATGGGAATTATTGAGCACAAGAGATGCGCGTGCACGAAATAAATAAAAGCAGACAAGTTAATAGTGTTTTTTTTTTTGTAATTTACATGATGAACTGACATTGACAAGACCCTACAAAATTATTTGAGTACACTTGAATGTCCGTGTCAAAATTTGACTAAATCCTCAATAAAATATCACCTAAAATCACCAGAGAAGACATCAATTAGGTACTACAGTTTTGCTACAAATTTTCACAAAAGTATTAGCCTTTTTACCCTATCTAAAATCGCTCACAGCGGCTAAAGAAAATTTTACTTAAAAAAAACAGTCATGCATATGCCGAGCGATTAGACCGAAATTTCATATGTTTGATATTTCGCGCCCGCCGTCATAACCACGCTAGGCCTGCAGTGTGGACGCACACATTGCCGTTCCGAGGTTAACGCGCCAATATTGGCTAATCAGTAAACTCACTGGTGGGTGATAAAATCCTTTAAAAACGAAGGACATTTCTACTATTCTCTAAAAACATAGCCAAATTATTTGAAAGATGTTGTCCAACGTTAACCAATGGTAATTGATAGAACCTATCGTCAATAGTAACTTTTACTACGGCACCAAAAAAGTAATAGTGGTAAAAAATTATGTGACATTTTTTTTTATGTATTTTACCCTTAACCCTGAATTAAATAACTTTACCATTTTTTCGGCGTGATTAATATCTATTCCCATGCCAAATAACGTCTCAAAGAACGTAAATGCGTGAGAGTGCCTTTAGCTAAGCCGTGGAAGGATAATCATACGGACATTTCGAAACTATTGGGCTACGTACGCACATGCGCTTTGCTTAGCGCCTAGAACCTAGCGAGTAGCGAGGTGAAAAGAACGTTCTAGAATTTTCGCATCCGGCCGCACTGCGCGCTTGATGCCTTCGTTGATCGCCTCACTGTGTGGCCACCGTGTTTCCTAGCCAGTTACCAGACTGATGCTAAGTCACTAGGCTCGCGGCGCTAAGCAAGGCATCTGTCAGTGTGTGCGTAGCCCAAGGGCTCCTGGCTTACTCATCATCATCATCATTTCAGCCGAAAGACGTCCACTGCTGGACATAGGCCTCCCCCAAGTGTCGCCACATTGATCGGTCCCGTGCGACTCGCATCCAGCGGATCCCCGAAACCTTCACCAGGTCATCGGTCCACCTAGTGGGAGGCCTTCCAACGCATCGTCTCCCGGTTCGCGGTCGCCATTCCAGAACTTTTCGGCCCCATCGGCCATCTGTTCTGCGAGCAATGTGCCCTGCCCACTGCCACTTAAGTTTGGCAATTCTTCGGGCTACGTCGGTAACCTTGGTTCTCTTGCGGATGTCCTCATTTCTGATTTGATCACGCAAGGAAACTCCGAGCATAGCTCTCTCCATTGCCCTTTGGGTGACCTGGCTTACTACGGAGCCCTAAAAATACCCTAAAGCCAAAAGAGGATAAATTCCGGACAAGCGGGTAAAAAGCCGGATTGTAGAACACATTTCCAAAATTAAATAATTGTTATTATTTAAATACAAAATTGCATAAAACAAAAAAAAGAAACACTAAGTTCACAGGACTTTACTTTTCTTTGGAAGGGCTAACAATATTGATCTACCAACGCATTTTCGTCGTTCACCCTAAATGTGGCTCACAACCACAAGGCCGACATTCTGCTATTTTTATCTCTGTCACACATTCCAAATGATAAGAAGGGCGGCCCTTTTAGTGCCTTTTACACAAATCGATACTATTCTGTGCGTGACGTCACTCCAGAAAGCCTCCAATTGCCGTTTCGGCGTTAACGTGCCAGTACTGCCTAAACAGTAAACACACTGGTGGGTGGGGCATAATGAATAAAAGACTGACGCATAGAATTACAGTAATAGGTATGATGAACTAACATTCCGAAAAAAAAAATTACGATCTCTGGTGACCTGTTAAAATTGTTTCTGAGGGAAAGGGCTGTAAGTATTATATTTTTGAAGTCCAAGGGAACGGAATTTTTGTATGAAGCGTGGCCTGCCTAACTTCGGCAATTTCCCGTTATTAACAAAATAGTCCCCTCAAATAGAACTTAAAATAATCAATAGCCGGTATCAATATGTTAAACAAGTTTTGTATGAGAGAAAATGTTCCTAAAGTGTCACGTTTTAGAGATTTAAGCTATCAAACTTGGAATGTATTCACCGATAGCACAAACAGTATAACTTTGATTTTATTAACCACGCATAAATCTATAATCGATCTTTAGCTAGGATTAATACAAACAGGTATTGGATGAGACAAAAACTTCTAAAGCTTCACATTTATTTATTTAAACTTCACGTACATTGGTGGTACATAGGCGGACTTAATGCCACAAGGCATTTGGGTCAAACAACATTGTGGTAGAGTACAAATAATAAAAATAAGAAAAATACCATTTTGCTAACATAAACTGAATATACAAATAAGTACATACTAATACATATATATACCGAACAAATAAACTAATATATATTATAATACATACAAATAAACCTTAATACTAGAAACCTTACAATAATTACTAAGACTACTGATGACTGACTAGGTTGCGAACAATTTACTCTGACTTTATATAGTACTTCCAAACTGCTCTTTTGAAAGCATTTTGCTTTCAGCTTTTTTAATGCCAAGGGGTAGCGCGTTCCAGAGTTTTATAGTTGAGGCAGCGTAAGAAGTGGCCATGAAACCAGTACGGTGTGAAGGAAGGTTACGACTGTGAGAACTGCCCAACACTTGGAAATATTTTTTAAGGTATACAGGAGCACATGGATTGTTCATAATGGTGAAGAGCATGCAGAGAGATCTGAGGGACCTCCTACGTCGGATAGGCAGCCAATTAAGCTGAGAACGGTATGAAGAGATGTGATCGTATTTACGAAGGCCAAAAATGAAGCGAATGCAATTGTTGAGAAGACGATCCAATTTGTCCAGAAGTTCTTGGGATAGATCAGAATAACAAACATCAGCATGGTCGATAATAGGAAGCACAAGTGACTGAACTAAAGTTATTTTAGTGCTCGATGGGAGAAAATGTTTGAATCTATAAAGAGACCGCAGCGAGTAAGTGACCTTCTGGCTAATCTGAGCTACCTGCTTATTCCAACAGAAAGTATCGTCTATGTACAGGCCCAAGTCTTTAACGTGTGCTGAGAGTGGTATCACAGAATTGTCAAACATAAGTGGCGTTAGCTGGCTAGTGTCCAAATTTCTCCGGTAGCTAGTACGAACGAAAACGAAAATGTATAGTACGAACGAAAATGTTAAAAATCTAGGTCCCAACATTGTTCTCGGCAATGAGGAGCTTAAAACTGTTGACTCAGCTGTGTTTCTGGGTATAACAGTAGATTCAAAATTACAATGGGGTCCACACATATCAAGCCTAGCGGGTAGGCTTAGTTCGGCCGCATATGCCGTCAGAAAAGTTAGACAATACACTGACGTTGATACAGCACGGTTAGTCTATTTTAGTTATTTTCACAGTATTATGTCCTATGGTATTCTGCTGTGGGGCAAAGCCGCTGATATCCAAAATATATTCGTTCTTCAAAAACGAGCGGTTCGTGCAATTTACCAGCTGGGTGCACGAATTTCTTTGAGAGATTTTTTTAAAGAGATTGGTATTCTCACGGTGGCTTCACAATTCATCTTTGCAAACATTTTATATATTAAACAAAATATCCATTTGTACAGTAAAAACAGTGATATTCACAATATAAACACTCGAAATAAGCATAAACTACGTGCTCCCTTTCACCGGCTTCATAAAGTTCATAATTCATTCGTAGGGCTTGGTATTACCTTTTTCAACAAGCTACCATCTTCCTTTCTAGATTTGCCATTTAATGCGTTTAAAGCCAAAGTAAAATCTAACCTTTGTTCAAAGGCCTACTATTCCATTAACGACTATTTAAATGATAAGAATAGTTGTTCGCTGGGTTGAACTCAAGACAATGTTTGTGTTCTTTCTCCAAATTAGCTTACTGAAATGTGATATAACTTCATGAATAGATTCTTTTTTTTTTAATTTATATACATTTTTTTTTTTACTTTATTTTATTTTTTTTCGTCGGTATGCACGTGTAAGCGGGCACGCCCTTTAGTCTGGAGGCTTTATTTTTTTTCTTTATTTTTTAATATTTTATTATTGGTGTGTGCTAGCTGACATGTGACATTAATTAGATTCTTTGTTTATATGAACTTGAACACTATTGTGTAGAATCTGGTTCTTCTAACCTAACAGACAGATGTGTTGCTGGGGAGTTTGTTCCGCCACTTCTTCTTTCCAGCTAAAACACTAGGAAGTGGCGAAGGGCGGGCGTTTTGGGGGACTGTCTCTTGTAATTTTGACGTTCAAAAAGTGCTGATTATCAGCCTAATTTGAATAAATGACTTTTGATTTTGATTTTGAACTACCAATGAGGATGGCCTGGCATTTCCCGACGTTGACAGCAACCCCAAATTTGCCAGACCATTCTCCGATAGCTCGTAGATCAGCATTCAGTGTTGAGATAAATATGACGGAAATGATAGATCCTACTGCCCCTCGGACACAAGTTTGAGGGAATAACGGGGTGGTTTTAGACAGTACGAGTCTGTTAGAACCTCAGCTCTCTCCAGGGCGGAGGACCTGCATTAAAGATTTCCAACACGTGAAATGGCGATATGTTAGGATCGAGTAGAAGAGCGGTTCCTCGCCTGCTCGGTTGCATACAAAATGTTCTACGAATGTTTTGTTTTTCGTTGCGGTGCGTGTCGCGGTACGTAAACCAGCGCGCAACTACCGCTATACGCCGCGCCGCGCCCTTGTACGAATTGTGCGGCGCGGCGAAACCGCTAAGGCGCAACTCGCAACACGAGGCGCTACTGTCAAGGCCGCCTTGAATCAGTTATATCTCAAGTCGTTCAAGTTCGAGAAACATCGTGCTCTACGATTTTTAACGATTTAACGTTTGAGTTATGCCTTGCTCTTCTTTTTCATGAGATTACACGATTAAATACGAACTCGAACCGATCAAAACGCATGCTCGATAACAAGATGACAAATTACTAATACCCAATCGGAAATAGTCATCCACGGTTGAAGTTGGTTGAGGTTGAAGAATTACTATAATAGGTTGTCAATGATAATACCATACGTTTTTTCAAACTATTTGACAAATATTAATTTCGTTCATGATAACTGTGCCGTACATCGAGCAAGGATGGTCAGCACCAGGTTTGATGCACATTGAGACATAACGGTGATTCCAGCTAAATCTCCTGACCTGAATCCCATAGAAAATCTGTGGGGTTTAATGGTGCAGTGATGGGATCATCGTAATGAACGAAAATCAAAATCAAAATATTTTTATTTTACATAGGCCTACAGGGGCACTTATAAAACGTCGGCAAAAAGGTGCTCGATTCGGGTTGGTCGTTTCCTATGGAGAGGAACCGTCAAGAAACTCCATGGTTACTCTTTTAAAATCATTTGATTTTAAAATATTTCTGTTACAGCATTAGTACTAAAGTATGGGAGGCCATCGAAAACGTAGAACGAAATAAAAAGTTACCAAGGATCTAGGAATCTATAAGGCCTACAATGTCCACACATTTACAAACAATCGGTAAATAAGAAAAAGAGTCTATACAACAACAAAAAATAAATAGAAAATATCACAAAAAGACTAGATCAAATAAGTGACACAAATGCCGTCATCCGTGCTGTAACTATTCTAAACAAAAGGTGTATTGATTTAAAAACTATTGTAAAACATCTGATTAACAAGAAAGGAAAAAAATAAGATTGAGAATAGTTAGAGACATCCACACATTTGTGCCGTTTATGAGCTACCAGCGAAGCCGCATGTGCGAAGGGGCTAAGGCCAAACTTCTCTATCTTCAACGTAGTCCTTAATTTTGTCATATGCTTTTTTAATTAGGACACATTTAATATAATTTTTAAACTTTCCATCGGTCAGTTCTGTAACTGACTTCGGCAACTTATTATAAAAGCGGATACTGTTTATAAGAAAAGACTTGCTAGTTTTGGTTAATCTGAATTTGGGTATTACAATTTCGTGTTTACTGCGTATATTTATATTATGGAAGTCGCTTCTAATTTTGAAAAGTCCTCAGTTTTTGCGGACACATAAAATACATTCTAAAATAAAAACTGAAGGCACAGTCACTATATCGATTTCTTTAAATTTTTCTGAGGGATTCACGAGGACCCATTTTGTAGATAGCGTGGACTGCCCTCTTTTGCAGTATGAAAATTGAATCAACTCTGCTGCCGATCCCCACAGCAGAATGACATAGGACATAATACTATGGAAATAAGCGTAGTATACTAACCTAGCTGTGGCTATATCAGTTAACTGCCTTATTTTTCTGATTGCATAGGCAGCTGAGCTTAACCTTCCTGAAAGAGTTCTAATGTGCGCGCCCCCCTGCAGTTTTGAATCGATAGTAATCCCCAAAAATACAGTTTCCGCTATAACATCAAGCTTCTTGCCGTCAAGATTTAAAGGAGATTGTTCTGCGCCCATACATAGTTCGCCCTGGAGCCAACAGCATAGAAAAAATCATTTTCTATTAGTAAATTGCCCTTAATAGCCCATAATAACAAAGTTTCTTGACGGACACTTAAGAGAACAGATTTATTTATAAAAAAAGAACAAGTTTTGAGGTTATTTTCAATAAAAGAAAACTTAAGTAATTCCTTCGAAAATCGCTTTTTCTGGTGTTTACGTAGCATTCAACTTCAAATACAGTAAAATATTACTGCAATTACAGCCTAGGCCTTCTAATCGCTAATTAATAAGTAATCTTCAACCAATAAATAATAACTGTACGATTACATTATGATTATCGCGTAAAACGAAGCGACTGACGTAGTGACGTAGAGATGCTCTCTCGAAGATCGATCATTGTATATCGATTATCAATGACCACCTATTTAAAAATAGAGTTTAAGTACTTAAAAAGTAATAAAAATAACGCTATTGAAGTCGTGGAATTGATATTATAACAATTCACTAGAGTTGCGTCGTAAATGACATTTCAATCGTTCAATGAGAGATTTTCTGACAAGTGAAAAACATAGTTCAATTGATGGCGTGGCGTGTTTTTTATCAACGCCTCTTTTGAACTAATATTTTATCATTTGTCAGAAAATCCCTCATTCGACTAGTAAGTACATTTGTGAGTTTGTTTTGTTCATTATATTTTCAATATGTTCATTCGTGCTCGGCCATATTCATCATAAGTTCCATTAAACTTTTCATGGAACTGATTCCATGACAAAAGGGTGCATGAAAAACTTTTATGTTGCACATTTTCAATGTTTTGGAAGTGATAAAGATCGAACATCCATTATTTTTCACTAGATAATAGGGACATCGTCGTCGATATCGATATTTATGTAATATGAGCGAGAGCGACACTATCAAATCTTTTGTGACATTCACATTGACAATTAAATGGCGGGTTTGGTTGGTAATAAAATCAATGAGGTTACTTTTAAAAATCCATTAAGAATTAAACAGTGTCCGCTTGAATTTATTATTTTTAAAAATAATATTAAAATATAATTAAAATTAACGTACACGTCAAATGTTTGTTGGTTATAGGGCGGTCTAGAACAATCTCCTTTAGGTCACGTTGTGGAACATTTGGTAAAGAAAACTTAAGGCATTTTGTTTTATTCGTATTCAATAAAAGATTGTTGGCTGCGAACCGTTTCGAGAGAATAGTTAGGCTTTCGTTAACATGTAAGACGTGTTTATCTTTTCTATCAATTTTAAAGATTAGCGAAGTGCCATCAGCAAATAGAATTATATCCGAAAATTTGGCCATCATCTATAGGAGATCATTAATATAAACGAAGAAAAGAAGATCCCACCAAAAACATTTCATGTAAAATGTTGCCAAGACGAACCACATAAGATTTGCACTGTGAAAAAGATATCAGATCTCATGTAGAGCCAAGCTTCTGAATCTACACGGCCTAACTCTACCGACCCTAACTTCACAAATTCTACATATTAGTAAAAATGTATGGCTTCGCCGTTTTGCTACCGTCATGGAGACTATGCGAATATTTAGTTTCTGAAGTAAGTAACGAAACAGCCAAGCCATAGATAGTTCATATTGTGAGAATATGAACTATCTGGTACATCGGAAACCAACTCTATGAGGGTTCAAAAAAAAGACGAAACATTTCGAGAAAAGGTAGGTAGTGCCCTTGCGCTTCGCTTGGCTCGTTTTGGCGGGGGCACTACCGTGACCCCAGATCTGGCTCAACATTGCCAAGAAGTATGAGAAAGCATGCAAGATACTGATATTTGCACCAGGTTTACTCCATGCAATCACGACTGCAAGCTATAATAGACAGCCAAGGAGCATAATTATACTAGATGTTAAGTCAGTTTAACAATTTTTATAAATAAAATAAATAAAACTATTTTTGAAAGGTTGACTTTTTTTTTAGCTTACCACAAACAAAAAAAATCAAGCTATAAAACAGAAATAGTAAATAAAATTCACTATCAATTGTTCCAAAATGAAGGTAGTTAAATGATAATTAATGACAGCTATCATTAACGTCATCTTGGATGCTACGCGTTCAGATAAAATCGTAGGTTAAATTTTTTTCGATGTTAAATTACCAATTAGAATTTCACCGTATGCTTACGTTACTATGGCTATGCTAAAACAATTGTCGCTAGATAACGGTTGCTAGACTTGTATATGGTTGAATCGGGGTAGTCGCTCTGTACTGTGTACGAATCTAACCGACAAAACCCGATTTCCATTACACGGCTAAAATACGAACAGTGGCAAGTGGCTCATCAATTAAAGTCCGTGACTGTATCTACTACTACTGTTGTTCAAATAAAGTGCACATTTTTCCTATTTTAGTTACTTAGCTTTATAGTTATTAAAAATAATATAGAGCAAAACACACCAAAAATATGTGATCAACAGAATTCCCGGGTACAAACGGGGCAGTTAAACCAACCACCAGCCACATAGCCAGCTCTATTCTGGACCGAAATCTTAGTAAACACATCAGCTTTCGGAGTTTCGGACTGCTGCGCGCACTGCGGCGGCTGTTAAACCACGCCATCTATTGTCGATTTGCAAATAATAATAATTTTGACCATCTCACAATTTATTTCGAAAAAAGAAACAAGCAAAAACTGCAGCATTATCAACTCTCTTTTGCTTCACAAAATGTGGCGACAGTGAATGACGTCAACACATAGAGGGTTTTGTGATGTATCTAAGTTAAGAACCACACGTTAGTGAACATTCAAAATATATATATATTCCTAAACCATTGTGAGTCCGCATTAATTTTATTAACTTTACATATCAGGCGTATCATGACTGTATCGCGTTGGGTTATCATCAAATCGACACCTCCATGCAATAAAATCGGAACATTTTTTTTGTCTTTGAGAGGAGATAGAATTTATGAAAATACTCTTTTGGTATGGTGCTTCGAAATTTGTACATTTTAAAAATGAATGGGAGTTTAACAAATTGCGTTACATAAAATTATATTGTCATAAATATCCTTTTATGTAACGCAATTTATTAAAAGAAAAATAAAAATTCCCGATGCAAAAGTGTAGCATGGAGGTGTCGAAAATATGGGCTAGTTGTAGGTACAACAGGATTTTTAGCGATTAAAATAATCGATTGCATAAAATAATATCAATATAGCGAGCGGTCTACGGAGAGACTAACGCTGTGGCGAGGTAGTGCATCGTTACCTAGCCCATTCGTTCCACCTGCTGAAAGTCTTCCACCTGGACATGAGTTGCCATGGCTGACCTGGAAGTCTTTAAATAGACTTCGGACCCAGGTTAGTTGCAGCAAGGAAAACCTGCTCAGGTGGAGATTCATTAATGACTCTGCCCTGGAGTGTAAACGTGGTGCCGTTCCACAAACGATGCGGCACTTAATATCGGTTCCTGCGTATACTGCTGTTTGCTCATTACAGGAACTGATGGACGCTACCGATAGCGCCAAACTAGTGGCTTAGTTCTGGGCCGAAACAATTTAAATTGCCATCGACACGCTAAGAAGAATATACTGAATTTGCAAACACAAAAAACTCACTTTACTGATAGTTAACATCGTTTGCGAGACACAGCGAAGCGAGTAAAACCTACTTAGAGAAGACTTGCAAGTGTCGGAATAATAAAGACGGCGCCGAGGATTGGTAACAAACTGAAATGGTTGGCACGTATGTATGTATACCTTGTTTGTTATGCTAGGGTCACATTAGCGGCATTTGGCGACACTTTCAGTGTGTTCGGATGGAGCTAGATGTTGTCCTGTATAGCTCTCTCTTTCCCATACCGAAGTGAATCACTGAATACCGCCAATGTAGCCCAAGCATAGATTAACCAGTAAAATTTACGAGCCTGAACTTGAGATAATTGATGATAGAAGATTAGAAAATAAATTTCAGTCTACTGGGAGTAGAAATATGCACGAGCGACCTCAAATTTGACAGTAAAAGACATCAAAAATGTACCGAAACCTGGCCGGGCCAGATAAATTGATTCGAGTTCTAAACTCTTACAATTCCTACTTTCTACTATACCATGGTAGATATGCAGATCAGAAGTAGTCCAGACAAAATAGACGAAAAAAGTGCTGAGTTTGCATTTATTCCCAACAAGTTGGATTTTTGTACTAGTCTTGAACGCTAATTTAAACAATTCATGTCAAAAGTCCCCATCGATCCCACTTGTGCGTTGGTTTTTATCCGACGTCAAAGGTCACGAAAATTTGCTTTCTGCGTCTAACTCTGAAACTTCACAGTCTCAGAGTAACTTTTTTCATGGATTTTTCTGGTAGCTCGTGAGAGCTACCAGAAAAATCCATGAAAATTTGTTAAGTTTGTAGATCGTATATTCTACAAAAAAGTACCATACTCTTTCCCATGCGAAGCATCGCGAGTAATCGCGATTTCGAACCTAGGAAATCCGAAATGCACTCATACTTGAGAGACATAACTCTAGTAAATCCATTCAGTTTTGAAAGGTTTTACCTACAGAAAATCTTCGACTGAAGGTGAATTTGTGGTTGTTGATCGTGGGACGTAAACTTTACTCGATTGAATATTTAAATTCTGTAACTGTACATAAGCAGTATCGTAAAGTGTACACCCGCAAGAGAGCATTGTTGCACTAAAAGTTACCGCGGTACGGAAACAGCTGGCATATATGGGATTAGTCGTCCTCGAACTAGAGCGCAAGAGAATGAATACGAGGGCTGCACTGAAAATTTCGGGAATCAAGGAAGTGACACAACATAACTATTTAAAAATGTATATATTGCTTTTCGAAGTATTCTCCGCGAATTTTGATACATTTTCCATACGATGGAACCAATCATTGAAGCAACCATTCCATTCGGAAGTTGGGGTCTCCAAAATGGCCGTTTTGTAGGGGTCAACAGCTTCTTCAGGTGATGAAAATCTCTGACCACGCAATTTATTCTTTATTAGGGAAAGTATAGAAATCATTAGGGCTTAGGTCGGGGCTGTACGGCGGATGGTCTAATAATTCTATGTTTTCTTGTTCTAAAAACTCTTTTGTTCTGTGCGCGGTGTGAGAACTCGCATTGTCGTGATGGAGGATGATGCGGCGGTTGCAGTTCTCTTTACGGAGTTCAGAAACGACCTGTGGCAAACAAATGCTAGCATACCATTCTGCATTAACCGTTCTTTGTCCTTCAAGAGGAATAGCCGCAACATGGCCGGTTTTGGAGACAAACGTGGCCACCATTTTTTTTTGCAACGCTCCGTGAACGAACAATTTTTGTTGGCTTTAACTCATTTTCGAACCCCCAAACTCGTGTCTGGTTTTTTGTTTCGAGTTCGTAATACGCGTACGACGCGTATATCCAGGATTCGTCACCTGATACGATGTTGTATACAGCATTTGAGGATCCTGCGTGGAATCTTTCGAGAGTTCTGACGCACCAAGTAACGCGAGCCGCTTTTTGCTCTTCACAGAGCGAATGCGGTATCCATCGGGAAAACAACTTTTTTACACCTAATTTTTCATGCAAGATTATTTGTATTTGACTCATACCAATGTCTAAAGTTGCCTGAATTTCGCGGTATGTCACATGTCGATCTTCCTTAACCAGCTTACGCACAGCATCAACGTTTTCATGGGTGACTCCAGTTTTTGGACGACCTTGACGGGGATCATCCCTGAGCTTGACACGTCCGTCGTCCACGTTGAAATTCAGCAAACCAGCGATAAATTGTGGTTTTGGATGGGGCTTCATCACCAAATGCAGAAATCATCCGGTCAACACACTGTTTTTGTGTTAAACCACTTCGAAAGTCATAATAAATCATCGCTCTTGAATTTTCTCAAGTCAATTCCATTTTCTCAACGACTAAACAAGTTTGACAAAACCTTGTGACAAGACCGAGAATACTTTTTTTAAATAAATAAATGGTATTCGATTTTTAAAACCAAGGAGTTTTCAATTAAAACGATTTTAATATGACAGAAACAGTGTAAATATTCCGTTACCGATACTTTTAGTGCAGCCTGTGTATTCTTCTAATTTAAACAAATACTGTTTGTTTTGCGGCAATGAAGCAGATAAAGCGGCCGAAATGAAAATAGCTCAGCAACTTTGGCGTAGAGTGCCCCAACACTTGAATTTAAATACGCCATCTTGAAAGTAGCTTCGATTCGTTCTGATGAGCAAGTAAGAGGTGAAATTGCACGCGTTCAATATGAATACGATATATGTAGTTGCTGCTGAAGCTTACAATTCCTTTCTGAAACCCACAACTAGTCTAATCAGTCATCCTGCAAGTGATTCTATTACTTTAGCCATCGCAATATTTTTATCATTTATTGAAAATGATGATGATTGTCAATTTTCAATACAAGAATTGAAAGATATTGGCGAATATCCATCTATCTGTAATATCACTTTCCTATATGGTGGGAAATCGCGATAACGCGATAACGGTGCGTCCGCGTCGTAGAGAAAAAAGTATTGAAAGCTTTTTTGTAGAAATTTTTACGATCTACAATCTTTTTGTTTTTTATGTTTCCAGTAACTCTCACCGTTTCAGAGATATACGCAGTAAACGAAAATTGGTGCCCTTGACCTCGGATAAAAAACAACGCACAAACGGGATCGATGAGGACTTTTGACACAGCACTTGTAATGAAGTATTTAAGACCTATACAAATTCAATGGAAATTAAAATGTCTATTTTAATTTGCATTGCGAAGGGCGTTTTGGGGGACTGTCTTTTGTAGTTTTGTCGTTCAAAAAGTGCAGCCTTACTTGAATAAATGACTTTTGATTTTGATTTTGTCTGGACTAAAGAGTGTTAAGGATATTATTCGATTATTTTTCGCTGCTCTGATAAAATCATATATGTGTTTGGTGTCTGTTCTAGTGACAGACTCTACAAATATATAACTCAAAACACTATTGGATTATTCTAGTTCGTGAAGAGTTGCATTTTTGTCTCCAAGAGACATGTTCAGACTCTCGGTAGTCAATGATAGACTGGGTTTGAAATTTTAATGCTATGAACAGCAAATATCTTCAAACACCATACAATTATTCCCAACCGTTGAAGAGTCACCAAGAGACATCGTGAGACCCTCAGATGGCAATGATGAGGTGGTTAAACAATTTTAATATTGTCAACATCAAAAATATTTAAACACGGTACAAGTATTCCTATCCGTTGAGGGATGCCACTCTTCATCTCCGGAATCCATCATGAGATCATCACCATATTTATTTAGGACCAAATTAGAGACATGTCCTATACACTGAAAAGATTGAGGACATGACGAAGATTGAAAACAGACTGAGGACTATTACAGGAAAATCCACATTTTCAATCTTTAAAAGCAACGCTAGTATTGGTCGTACAGATTAGCCTGTCACTATAAAAAATGTTGCCCATAATACCTGTTTCAGAATGTTTAATAAATTTCTTTTTTTTTGTATTATTAACTATTTTTTGTTTAGGCCTTGAATGATCTTCTTTTAAAGCTCATCGACGAGTGCAATTAGACAAAAAATTCAATAGGTGGAACGAAGTTTAGTAGCTGGATTTTCATAGGCAAAGTAGGTATCAGTTACCAGTGATAAAAGAAATATAGTCTTATATTTCGATATTCTAGAAAATACTAGAAATAATGGATGAAAATAGGTTTTTTTTTAACAATAATCCTATATTCTTTCATTCATCAGGCAGTTGATGAATGAAAGAAAACAGGATTAAAAAACATGGATTTTGCATTGTATCGATAATAATTAACAAAGAAATCGTCCAAATTGGCGTTTAATGTATACACACTGTACGCCACACTATGAATTTGTCGAATTTCAAGTTATTCATGAAAGAAAATATAGCAAATTAAAAAGAAAATAACTTTCTTCTGCACTCCTCTAGGAACTCAATTAAGCGGTCCATGCATCCTTATACGGGTTGCAGACCAAGACCTAAGCTAAGTTAGTTTAGCTTAGGTCGCATAGCTGACGCAGGATAAACCATCTTAGCTTATTAGCTCTTGGTCTGCAACCCGTATTGCAATCGACTATAATTTTTTTTTATGATTTTGTTCTAACACTGACATTAGCAATTAGATAGTAATATATATGCAATCAAAATAGCCTTTGACAAAGGGCAATTTTTTGTGGAAGGACTATGGTTACGTATAAGTACGTAAATAACAATTTCCAAGTTCCTACTTTTATATTTTCAACAAGTTTATCACAAAATGATCACCTACATTTCGATTTTCCACAGACTTAACTAGGTCACTGAAAGGTATATATTATGATGACACCCTACCTAAAGGGGTAGTAGCCACGCATTCAAAGAGTTAATTCATTCGCATCTACATAATACAAGCTAACTATCAGTCTTTTGTACGTCACGAGATACTTACTAGCGCCATCTCTTATCGTTTTATGGCCTCGAAAAAGTATAACCTTCGCGGCGCTTATGGTATCCTAGTAAAAAGGGGCGGCTGTTGGCACAAATGGGCATACCTGTTGCTGCTGACCAATGGGTGATGGGGTTCAGGTTAGTCAGGGTCCTCCCACTTTTTGGGCAAAATTGATAGCCATTATTGATTTTCTTGGATTTAAAAATAACATAATTACACCAATGTTATAAGGTACAGCTCTTTTTGAAAATCAGTTAAGATTTTTTTAAACCCTTCCTTCAGTCGGGTAAAAAAACTGTTCAAAGAAGAAGGAACAAAGCTTTATGATGGAAAATTAGTGCTTAGTCATAGGGAGTAAGCTAAACTATAGGTATAGGTAATTTCAAAGTCATGCAGTTTATTATGTCTGCCAGGTGCCATCGCCGACATGTTTCCAACAGCGCCTGACACACTTTGAAAAAAAAAGGTAGTATACGTACAGGAAAATATGATCGGTCATCAATCTTGTTCTACTTTTGTGCTCTAAGTTATTTTCATTCCTTCTGCTGATTGAGCTTTATTGTGCTTGTAGCGACCAACAAAAAGCAACTTACTACAAAAAGTACTACAGCGCCATCTATGACACGACGGAAGAACTAACATCAATTTCCTACATCTCACATGCAAAGTTTACATCGACTTATGAGTATATAGAAAAACCCAACTACAACTGTCGGGCAGTTGCCCGCCAGACAAAACACCTGTCTGACCGGAGGATCCTCCCTTTTCTTAGGAGTATCGAGGAACTTTACACCCTGTTCCTCATACCCCTAAATGCTCCTCGTATCGCGTAGGTACACCGTCCATCATTTATGTCAAGTTCCATCATTTATGTCAAGTGATTCACCATCTTCAAAGTTAGTCTACGAATAAAATTGTAAGCAAGAGCAGTGTACTGAAAACACATCCTTTTGTAGAAGGGATTTGAACGTACATCACGCCATCTATGTCGACCCTCTGTGAACTGAATGAAACGCCCGTAATTTATGTAGTAAATCACGCCAATTTGTATAGATGGCATGGCTCCGAAGGTATTGAAGGTGTCATACTTATTATCCTTGTAAAATAGCATTATCTTTGATTTGCGAGGTATCAAGTATTTGTTGCCACGCAAGATACCTAATAATTCAAAAAGATTGCTCATAGTAAAGAGTAAAATCACGGTTGATTTCACTTTTGTCTACAACTGACCGCAACCACTTTTTTCCGACACTATAAGAACTATAACTATTGAAACTTGGTAAGTAGATGTCTTCTGTGAACCGCATTAAGATTTTCATATAAAATAGAAAAAAAAATATTGTGGGTTCCCACATTAAGGGGGAGGGAGGGAGGGGGTCGACGAAGTGTGACATTGTGTGACAAGGGGGTAGGAGGGGTCCTACATTTTGTGACGTCACATTTCAAAATCTATTATAATCTAAGTGTAAAACACGAACCTTAAACTATTACTTTACGAAGCCTCAAAAACATATAGACAACCATAGAAGTGTAAATAATATGTAGGATACCAATTGTTTTGTCGACCAGACCACTCGCTCTACTAGTGTTACGCCTACGGCCGACCGCCTAGGCGCCCATTGATAAATGCCGCCTAATGCATTGCGCCTAGCGGTGATTTTTTTGTTTCTATTTCAGTTGACCACTGATTCTTGCGGATGAAACAACGTCGTTCTTAGTTCTGCTTTTTTTGTGATTTTTAACTTACGAAACAAGTTTAAAATGAACAAAAAAAAGTGATTTAGGTAATCTTTACCGCAAACTATATGAAACACGCAGTGCAGCTTACGCTGATAAAAAAAAAATTGTTGTTTGTAAATTCGGTTTACGGATGATAGTTTAACGTGACAACGTCATAACAAAACATTGATGAAATGATTGCATACTTTTATGAATAATATTGAATAATTTGTATTGTATTATTGAAAATTGTAAGTTTCATTTCACTCCTTCTTTGTATCCATACAAAATAGTGAGCTATTATGAAAGGAAAATTAACAACCAATTACGTTACCAGATTAACAATCAAATACGTTACCAGATTAACAATCAGTTACGTTACTAACTTAACAATCAATTACGTTACCAGAATAACATCCAATTACAGTGCTTGGAACTGGCTAAGCTACGCCACTAGTCACTTAGTTGCAATCCCCATTATGTGCGCGTTGCATGTAGCACGTAAACCCACAGTGGACAGATGCATGATTTCGATAACGCAAGTTTCCCGGTTACATAAAATTATACTTTATTTGAAACATGCAAACTAACCTGATAGATCTGAAATAGATCTGCAAAATATTAGAGCATTATTATTTAATCCATATTTTCGTGTTTATTCTATAGAATATTTTGAGTTACCTCCTAAACTAAACTCCTTTGATAAAATTTGAGTTAAACACAACGTTTCATAAATACTGTTTATCCAAAACAACTTATTTCGCAAATGTTTTATTTTATATATAAACACAAACACATATGTTTTTATTTACAAATGTTGCGCGTTACAAATCACGATTAAACTAAAAATAATATAAAAAAATAAACCAGTCACAAAGTAATTTAGGGTTGCATTAGAATATCTGAAGCTACATTATTAACATACCTGACGACTGACTTACTGGTTCAAAATATCGATAGTTATAATTGCAAAGCGACATGGCGATGCCGGTTGATTGCATGGCGGGGACGACGGTGGGGTTTTTTTTTAGCAATTTGTCAGTTTTTTTGGGTCAATTCCCTAGCTCGCGTTGCGTGCTCTTGAATGCTAAGCTGTTTTTGTTATTTTATGCTTTAAAACAAAACCCTTTTGCCTAAGCTTACTCAATGAGTTGAATTTTATATTTAAAACGTTTTCATTTCAAAAGTAGTTTTACGAGATGACATGAATATAAAATGAATTGTTTGACAAACTACACGCTTTAAAATAAAAGTTTACACACTGAATACTGTTCTAAGTGAATTATTTGAAACTAGTTCTTGTAAAATGATGAAATGATAAATCGTGTTAAAATCGTTGCTCATAATTACTTGGTAAATGAAAATTAATTTTCAGTTAAATGACAGGCAACAGTGAGCACGAAAATAATACCTCAGTTTATTTACGCGCTCACGGCTCGAAACAAACAGGTAGCCGCTAGCGGCTGTAGTCACCCAACCGTGGCTAGCTGCTTTGTAGAAAATAGGTCACCAACCGCGGTAAAGCTCGCAATCATGTGAAATACCTGTCCACGTGGACTCCTTCGCAATGCGCTTGCGTGAAAGAGTGAAGTCAGCGCAAATATGACACAAGATACCAGGATATGATAAGGCATCCACAAGTTTGACGCATTCTATATATACCTAGTGACAAAAACAGCAAGTTCACAGGAGGCCTATTGTATTTCTACCGTGATGTTTGTGTTAAATGGGCAACTTAGGCGTTCTTATTTTGAGAAACTGAAAGACTTCCACAACTTTTTCTTAAGTGGTTGACAATAGTAATTATTAGTTTAGTTTATAGCGGCCTCCTGTATCCCATCTATTAATATAAAGCCAAAGTTCTGAAGCAAGATTGCTATAAAAATATGGCACTTTTTCGAGCTCGAGGAATTGAACTATTGTACAATTTAAACATAAGCAAACGAAGTGAAATAAATACAAAAATCTCGATTAAATTGTGGTTTAATTTATAGTGGCATTAGAATTTTAAAATACATACATAAACTCACGCCTTTTTCCCAAGGGGGTAGGCAGAAACCACCGAACGCCACCTACTATGGTCCTTACAAACTCTTTTTGTCTGGTCCACGTTCATACCAGATGTATGAACGTCATACACGCATACTTTAAAAAAAGATAATGTGGAATATTTAATAAAAATATCCTGTTCAAAACCGTAAAACTACTAAAAACGCTCAATACGCTCAACGCGCAACGCTCTAATATTTATACTAAAATAACCGTTGGTTTAAAAGAAATCAAAATTTTTATTGGGTGTAAATAGACCCTTAACGAAGATGAAAGGCACTTATTTTCCCCGCCAATGTGATATTTTTTTGTTCTGAACTATATCTGGGATCCTATAGTTACTGAGATCATCATCATCATCATCATCAGCATATAATGTTCCCACTGCTGGGACACAGGCCGCCTCTCTATGAGAGGGTGTGGGCTGTAATTCATCACGCGGGCCCAGTGCGGGTTGGTAGATGTCACATGTCTTTGAATGTTTAGTTCTAGGACATGTCGATTTCTTCACGATGTTTTCCTTCACCGATTTTGAGAGCAGTGGTGATGAAATAAATTACACAAAGTAATGCGCCTGCCTGGGTTTGAACACTTTGAACCCACGGTTTACTGCTTGTAAGCCAGGGTTGCCACCACTCAGCCACCGCTGCTCTCTGAGATATTGGAGGTCTGATTTCCAACATTTTCACAAATTAAAATCTAGTATTTTAAATTGTGAAAAAGTATGTCGCGGAGAACTTTAAATCGCCTTTTATGAATTTGATTTTAGTTCCTTATTTGTGGCATCCATGGCGCCAAAAGTAGTTTTTATACTTTGTTGTTGTAGTGCTTTATGTAGTGCCGCTACAGAATCATACTTGATTAATTCAAGTGTAAACGATAAACAAACACAACGACTTTTCTTTAAATACAACGAAAAAATGTTAATGAAAACACCACGAAACATTAAAAAACGCTGCAGAAAATATTGCTTCACCGATTTAACAACAGATGGCGCTGGCTTTTCTTGTATGTGTATGTATGCAATAAAAGTGTGTGTGTGTGTGTGAGTAGTATTCATTCAGAATTTGCATAAATGAAACGAAGGAATATGCCCGTCCTGCTCTAACAGCAGACCACCAGCGTGCAGCGTGCCTTTAGACAGTGGGCACACACTTGCGACATGAATGTGTGTTGGTGATTTTTCGACTAAGGGTAGAATGTTATGCCCTGCTCACACAATTTTCTTTAGTGCAGTTCTAAACGGTGAGAAAGAGACGGAACAAACAACGCAACTACCCCACAGGGAGTCAGGGTTGTGGCATGAAAGTTGGCGGGAAATTGATGACCTCAGTATGGTAAAGTTAACTTCTCCTCTGAAACTCTGGTATCCTAGTACAACGGCGCCAATTGAGAAAGCGTAATGTACGCTTTCTCTGGGATTCTCAAAGTCGAGTGACCGAAATGAAGTTTTGTACAATTAGGAATTATTTAATGTAACGATGATAGCGATCCATCCGTTTTAAATTTATTCGATCTGCTGCTTCGTTAAATAAAAGCTTGCTCGACCCGGGACTAAAACCCAGAATCCTATGCTCAGCGGTCTCGCTTGTGACCACTAGACGAACGAGGCAGACATGAAAAAAGGTAGGCAAAAAAAATCGTTCGCGTTCAAGCAAACAAACAAACTCTTGAGCATTATTGTATTACAGGGCCGAAGGCACCTAAGAAGCCGATTCCTACCGGCTTCCCTTTGGGAACAAGGCATTATACGTAGTGTCTACTGTAGTCAAATAGTAAATTATGTACACATCTGTAGGTATCACATCACAGCATAGACATTGAATACATAATAGGATTAAAGACATTACAAAAATGCCAAATTTTTTAATGTCAACAAAGAAAGCAACATGTGGCGCCAGTAAGCCGATGCTCGGGAGTCAGAATTCAGAACTAAATTCGTATGGACGCGGACACGTGATTTCGCGGTTATCAGCAGCGTTTTGTAGGAACTAGGTAAGCCGAAGTTTATCGAGTTACGACTAAGTTTCTATGTATAGAAAGCTAAATTAGAACCACTTCCCGATCTCCGATTGAGCTGAAATTTTGCACACACCTTTGGTTCTAAGAACAATACATTCTTATGACAGACATAACTTAATCCTGCAGCCAGGATTATCTCCTCACGAGGGAACTCCTCAACGGTTAATAGCACAGATACGAAACTTTGCATTCGAGTTCATATTTGATGGATAATCACGATTTGTATCATGAACTCATCCTACCGCCAGGATCGTCTTCTCACGAGGGAACTCCTCAACGGTTAATAGCACAGACACGAAATTTTGTATGCACGTTCATATTTGATGGATAAACATGAATTCTATCATGATCTAATCCTGGAGCCAGGATCGTCTTCTCACGAGGGAACTCCTCAACATTTAATAGCACAGAAACGAAACTTTGCAAACAAGTTCAAATTTGATGGATAATCGCGATTTGTATCATGAACTCATCCTTTATCCAGGATTGACTTCTCACGAGGGAACTCTTCAACGATTAATAGCACAGACACGAAAATTTGTATGCACGTTCATATTTAATGGATAAACATGAATTCTTTCATGAGAACAATACATTCTTATGACAGACATAACTTAATCCTGCAGCCAGGATTATCTCCTCACGAGGGAACTCCTCAACATTTATTAGTACAGACACGAAACTTTGCAAACGAGTTCAAATTTGATGGATAATCACGATTTGTATCATGAACTCATCCTACCGCCAGGATAGTCTCCTCACGAGGGAACTCCTCAATGGTTAATAGCACAGACATGGAACTTTGTACATATACGCGTTCACTTTTTATAAATAAACAAAATTCCCATAGTTACCTCAAGCTTGTCTAGTGCAAATACTTTAAAAACTAAACGCGACAAGCTTTTGTGAAAATTATCCTATATCGTTTTCATTTACTCAAAAATTATTTTCTTCTTTTCAGTGCATCCTTATAAAAGCTTGTTTCAAAAAGGTTTTTCACCTTTATTTGTTGATAGTTCTTGTGCATTTAATCGATAGAATACATAAGTTACGAAAAATATGGTTAAGTCGGGTTTTTCGAAATTTTTTGGTATTTTTATCATGACATACTGACGCTAAAATTAAAAATAGCGTCGAAGCGTGACGTAAATTTCTGGTATTTTCGTCATGGGTATCATTTTCGGGGTTTTCGGGTTCGCTGATGATCAAAAAGAAAATAAAAAAAATAACAACAAAGTTTTAAATTGTCATTTTTTTCTTCGGCTTCCCCTTTCAAAATTTTCACCCTTCGCCACTGTTGTATTATACTAGCTGTCCCGCGCAACTTCGTCTGCGTCACATTTTCCCCGATTTTGAAATATTTTTCTTTGCTGCTCCGCTCCTGTTTGTCGTAGCGTGATGATATATAGCCTATAGCCTTCCTCGATAAATGAACTCTCTAACTCTGAAATAATTTTTCAAATCAGATCAGTAGTTCCTGAGATTCGTGCATTCAAGCAAACAAACTATTCAGCTTTATAATATTATAGTATAGATATATAATATATATAGTAAGTATAGATTAGTTTATAATAGATATATTTTAAAGTTCTGTATTTTATTATATAGGCCATTATTGATATTTCTAAACTAATATTATAAAGAGGAAAGATTTGATTGTTTGTTTGCATTGAATAGGCTCCGAAACTACTGGTCTGATTTGAAAAATTCTTTCAGTGTTAGATAGCCCGTTTATCGAGGAAGGCTGTAGGCTATATATCATCACGAAACGACCAATATGAGTGGAGCAGCAATGAAAAATGTTGCAAAAACGGGGAAAATGTGACGCAAACAAAGTTGCGCCGAACAGCTAGGTAGTGTTTTATACTGCCTTTTTTTAAAAAAAAAACGTTGCCCGGCAATAGGAATTTATCCTGTATAAATGTTTGTAAACGCACCCAGCGTTTAAACTAATATACACAAACAGTCAGACCCGGAACATAAAAATATTTGCTCCGTGCAGGGATCGAACCTGCGACACGCAGCGCAGCAGTCGATCGCTCAACCACTGCGCCAACCGTGCCGTCAAATAAATAAATATTTCCCTAGTTTTTAATAGGCTGTTTGTGAATGTTAGTTTAAATGTAGTAAAACGCACCCACGATACAGAAGAAATTCCTAGTGTGGGGCGTTTAAGGGACGTTTAAAAAAATAAAAAGGAATTCATATTCTGAACTAGTAGCTTTGTTTATTCGGCAATGTTTTGATTATGAAAAAAATGCGGTACGCTGCGCTTCGCCGGATAGTGCCTTGTAGCAAACGGGTTCAATGAACGGGAAATGTAGGAAATTAGCTATGATCAGCATAGATCGGAGTAGGTAGATTGATTTTTGGTACTTGTATCATAAATGCACGCAGAAAGAATAACATGGATAAGCCATTTTTCCGGAAAGTAATTCCGGTATTTCCGGATTCATTTAAATATTGTTAATGTTGTTAGTGATATTATTACTACCCAATTCAAGAACTTAAAGGAAGGAATCAAAACTAAATTAATTTATTATTTAACTATTGAATAATAAAAACAATCGAATTCCGATCGAAGCATTAATATTTTCTTTTTATTTTTAGCCTTTTTATGGCCACAACTTCTTATAAATTGTTGCACTTATATTACAATCAAATCAACCAATTCCGGAGGAATGTCCATATAAATATAAACGTTTCGGATCAATGACCCCAATTCAATCTACCTAATCCGATCTATGATGATCAGCGACTTTTGTAGTTTATTTATGACAAGTTGTTTTATAATTTACTTTAGTCAGTAACTTATGCTAAATAGTAATGATCAGGAAATATTTAAAACAAATTATGTTCAACGACTTTTGTTGCTGACTGTATTACCGCGTTCAATGACGTTCGACCACTTTTAACCTTATTACTGAGGTTTTATGGTTGAAAACTGGCCGACCGTCAGTGAATTCATATTGGACTATATCTAGGTACTACACCTATATAAAATAATGTTTACGTGTTCTAACTTCATGTGGATATCTCCCACACAAACCTCAATACCAAATAGTACTAACTAGTACGATTTAAAGGGATTTTTTCTTTGCACTTTTTGTTTGCGGTCTATTTCATCGTCATACCATACCATACCTAAAATTACCTTGTTACCCTTTTTGTCACGAATTTTCTAAAATATATTTATCATAACAAATGTAGGTATTAAAAACGTATTCTATTATGGTATGTATTTTAAATAATTCACTAACTTTGTAAGTAAGTAAATAACGTACTAATATATTTAATCTACATTTGAGTATATAAATAAAAACTTGCCCATAATTTCTAAATAACGCTAAAGAAAATAAGTCAATGTCATTACGGGGTTAACGACCTGGCCCTCATTTTATGTTTCCCGAGGGTTAGCCAGGGGCTTGGGGTGGTCCGCCTGAACTCGTCATTATACCCCACGCCACACCCTTGTGGATTCGTTACATAATAGCGCTTCTCTTCGCAGATATTCGCGATAAACGGATCAATATTATTTTTGGTAGTTTTACTGCAACGAGAACCACACAATTTAGCAAGTCTCAAAGATCTCATACCGTAGAATAAACTAGATCAGAGCAACCATGAGTCTAGCTGCTAGCTATGCTAGCTCCCCTAGTACGCAAGAGAGAATAAGCAATATCTAGCTCACCATTGCGAGAGCGGGAAAGAAAATACGTGACGTCACGAAGCGGTTCGTGTAGCATTCTGCAGCATTTAGTAATCGCGCAGTTGTTGTAGTATCCGCACGTCAATCTCTTTGGAGTTTCAAATAAGTTTATAAAATTGTTTTTACTTGGAATTAAATTATTTGTTATAAGAAAAATTTAAGAAAAGGGTTATTAGGTTTTAGTGCGTAAGAAAGTGAAGCTATGTTTTGTGAAATCTATCGGAATGAGACATAAAAATGTTTGTGACAAAACGTACCGATGGCGCATAGTCATTCTTTGTTTAAATTATTAAGCATAAGTATGTCGTTTGTCAAATCCCGAAACTTGATGTGAAGGTAAACTGCATAATAAGCGAATTTTGTAAATGATAAACTAACTTTAAATAGTAGCACATATGTAACATTAAACTTAGTTAAAACGGGTGCAAAAAGACGCATCAAAGCCGAGAGTCCCTTTTACGAGGTGGTAATTTTACCGGATTATTGTGAAAGTTTTTGTACTGATTTGTATCTGGGATCCTTACCTGGGTTACTGAGATATTGGTGTTTTTTTTTAATGAATTCACTTGTGTTAATTGTCATAAGCTTATAATTTAATATTAAATACCCCAGCGAGTAACAGGGGTATAACTTGCAAAATAAAGCTCGTTTTCTAGAAATTATTTTTGTGTACTTGGCTCTATGATGTATCTTTTTACACTTGTTGTATCTTTAAGTTTTATAACTTAGGTAAATATTTTATAGGATTTTGCACATATAACTAGCATTGCACGGATCAACATCTTATACACTTATCGGGTTATCGTCAACTTACGTAAACACATAACAAGCTCGGCACAGCAAAGCCGCGCTTGAGGCTGGCCAACGCCTCGCTTGTGGTTGGGTGAAGGTGACGATTATCCTACATAAGCGTAGCGTCGTCGCCGCGTCGCGGTCGGTCCGTCCTAAGCGGGACGGGGCGGCTCGCCATGCAATGGGACGGTGCGGGTCGCAAGCGAAGCGACGCGACGCGACGTCCGGAAGTAGCTTACTTCACCCGTTCACTACGTTTACCCTCTGATCCCAATCCGAGGCAAGGCCATTACGATACTTGAAAGAGTGCATTAAGATGTATAGAAAGAATAATGAACGGCACGAGATGAGCTGACACGGTGCAAAGCTTGAATTATGTGTGCGATAACCTGACTTCGCTAATTTTATTGTCTTTAGTCTGTCGCTCAGACTGCCTAGTAACCGGCGCCAGGGATTAATGTTGGTGGGAGTACCTATTTAGGTAGTATCGTCATTGTTAGAAGTATTGATTATCCATTAAAGGCGTCTTAGTCCTATTTCTAACTCGACGGCCCTAAGGCTGCTGTTCCACCGGAGATGTGCTATGCAACGTTGCTATGGATGCGTTTGATATCCACCTTTCATTGGTCCACATCGCATAGCAATGATGGAAACTGATTCAACCAAACTACGTATTTATATAGAATGATGCGTGCTGTGGATGTGTGCTATGGAGGGTCACGAGTGGTGTAGCTATGTGTAGAGTAATCTCCCCTCACCGCGCCCGTGCCCGTGCCTTTTTTATTAGGTACGGCGCATAGCTCGAGCTGCGCATTTACCTCGCACAGCTTCTTTGCGGCGGCGGCTCATTTCCATAGCACTTCTGACTCGTTCCGCTACATAGCTTAGCATCAGTGCAAACGGCGGCATAGCATATCTCCCCACCATTAAAGACTTAGGAATCGTTCAGAGCGAGACGTATGCCAACTATACTCCAAATACTACTGTAGTAGTGTAGCTCAGCCACTTTGAAACATTTCGTATTAATTCGTAATGCCCTTGTTGACGTTATATTGTCTTGGAAACATAACCGAGCGTACAGTTGCTTTAAAATTATTCCTGTCCTAATGGCGAAAACAATTTTCAGCCTTAAATAATGTTTCAGTAAAAGTATTTAGGCCCGTTTAGGTGGACCTTAAAGCTTTAACGTGAACCGGCAGATCTCACTCGGCTTATCAATATATTCTCTACTGGGCAGTCTGAACGTTTGAAGGAGCATAATATACTAACACTTTATAATTATGAGCTTTAAGCGAATTCTTTTACCAATAAATTTATTGTAAAACTTGGTATTGTGAAGAAAGCGGTGTCGGCACTTAAGAGCGAGGATCATCGATAGTAAAATTGAGAGTCGCCTTTTCTCAGAAATGTTATTTACATTGCATTTCATTTGAAACAAAATTCCGGTTTGTGAAACACAACTTCGCACAAATAATGGTTGTCTGTCGGTTGAATTTAATCTGAACGTGAATTACACGACTCATGTTTCACCGCGGAAATTATACTTCATGCATCAGACATAATAAGACGAATTCAAACATGCCAAAAAAATTAATGCCATCAGTTTTTCGGCAGTCCGCCATATAGCGCCAAGACGAATTCAAGGTCGCCATATAGCGCCAAGACGAATAAGAGGTCGAAGACGAATTCAAGGTCGCCTTGTAGCGCCAATACGAATTCAAGGTCGCCATAAAAATCAATACAATCATTTTCTCGGCAGTCGGCCATACTGCAGCGCTGTCGCCGCGACCGTCTAATGTCGGCATCGCTTTCTAATGCTAAGCTTAGATTACTTTAAAATATATTAGTACTTCTTATTATTTAGTAATACGACCAGCCACACTGATGCGGAAACATTACTGGGCATACAATTGTAATAAAATTATTCCTGCCCTAATGGCCGAAACAATTTTTAAGGCTCATAATGTGTCAGCAAAAGTATTGAGGTCCGTTTAGGAGCACTTTAAGCCCTGGCCTACACCAAAGTGGAGACGTGCGGAGATATGCGAAGTGAAGAGCAGAGATGATTAGAAAATAGGGCACTAGGAGCTATGCGGACATGCGTACGTGCTAGATCAGAGCAGAGATTTGTGTGATCATGCTAGTCACACCGGTCCCGTTTTTTGCTGTGCGCTGTTGACTTCTTAACATAAATGAGAAATCTCCTCTCCTCTGTACTCAACCACTTCCACTAAAACTAAACGGAGACAAAAGTGTAAATAACGAAATACTGTTGGTGGTTACAATACATCAGCGTTCCTCTCGTATCGTCTCCGCTTTTGTAGAATCCGGGCCTAAAGATCTCACCGTGCTTACCCATATGTTTGTAAACAGGCATAGTATACTAATACTTATATTTATCTGCTAAGCGAATTCTGTTACCTATTTATTGATTAATAAAGCTTGGTTTTGTTAAGGAAGCGGTGTCGGCACTTAAGAGTAAGGCTAAACGATTATAATATTGAGAGTCACGTTTTTTCTGTAATGTAATTCACATTGCATTTCATTTTATATGGAACTAGCTGTACCGCGGCATGCGTTGCAATGCACTTTTTCCTACTCTACCTGCTTACCCTACCCTTCCTACCTACTATACCGACTCACATACCCTTCCATAACCTTAACCTAACCTAACCTATTTATCTACCTTACCCTACCTACCTACCCTACCCCCCTACCTACCTACCCACCCTACTTACCTTTTAAACCTTTCTTGGGTTTGTACAAATATTTCAAAACCAAAATTAGCCAAATCGGTCCAGCCGTTCTCGAGTTTTAGTGAGACTAACAAACGTCTTTTCATTTTAATATATATTTATCCCGGTTTGTGCTAACAACATCGCACAAAGGACGGTGTGTTGATTGAATTCAATCCGAACGTGAAGTACACAACTCATGCAGCACCACGAAAATTATGCTCGTTTGCCCTCACTCTAACGGTCAGAATATTATTAATATACAGCAGACATAATAAGACAAATTCAAGGTCGCAATAAAATCAATACCATCAGTTTCTCGGCAGTCGTCATACTGCGGCGCTGTCACCGCGACCGTTTAATGTCGGCATCGCTTTCTAATGCTAATCTTAGATTAGGTTTTAGTTAACTATATTTGTATTTAGTAATGGTTAAGGTAACATGTAGTCTTAACTACCGGCCCTACTGTTGCGGAAACATTAATGGGCCTACAGTTGCAGTAAAATAATTCCTGCTCTAATGGCCGAAACAATTTTCAGCCTCTTAAGTTTTCTGTAAAAAGTACTAAGGCCTGTTGACTTATATTAAGTTGGTTTATATATTATGTAAAAAAATAATCTATTATGGATATATGAGCCATTTGCACACCACCTGACAACGTGAAGAAACTACCTTACAATAGTATTGCATTTCAAGAAAGAGCGTCAGTGTATCAATGGATTACAAATTTAACATGATGATCTGCGCAGAACAATAGTTCATGTTTAGCTGTCCAAGGACCTCTTGGCTCGTGGCCAGAATCGAAACTTACTCGTTCTCTTCGCCATCTTGTTTTTCAATACTATTTTATGGCGGTGGTGGTGTATAAACGAAGACAGAGATAGTGCTGCTATGTAGTTTGTTATAACATCATTAACATGTACTGCATCTGCTAACAACCTATAATAAAATGTATATATAAAAATATAAAAAAAAACTGTGAATAATAAATACCTACTGTTCTTATTTTATATTAGTTTCCCAAATTTCCAATGCTGCGCTCACGACTTACCTGCTTGCGGTGTTAAACTTGATCATGCTTAAAACCAATAAAAAAAAATTGTGTCCAATAATAAACTTTGGATCGATGCTTAAAAAATATTAAATTGTATGATTTTAGGGTTGTCACATAAGGATTAAATATTCATTATGAAATATGTTTCTTTGGTACAGTTTTCTGTATAACGACATTTATTCTATAATCTATAAACATTACAATTTACATTCCAAAAAAAACTAATTAGGGACTTTCATAATACTCTACATTCCCATTAGTTTTTTTTCTAGTGGTTAGCGTAAGATAGGAGTATACGTAAGTACGCTAAAAACAATCTCCAAATGGGAAAAAAAAATGTAAAAGTTGTAAAAGTGTGAAAGAAGAAGGGGCAATGTAAATTAACCTTGGGCCCAGTGTTGTAGCTTGGGCTAGCAAATGTTCGACAGATTTAGAAATTCAAATATTGGAATATAATTCGAAATATTGGTTCATTCCAGTTTTGCTTCCGCTTGCCACTGTCATCAGATCTTCGGCTATACCATTCGAGTATGCCGGAGTACTCAGCCATTTAAAGTTTGAGAATAGGTTAAGTTTGTTTCGGCCCTAATGCATCTAATCATTCGCTTTACCGGATGAAACTGTTCAAATCGACGCCAGCTATCCTGGGGGAAAGTTTGGACGGGACCAGCTACTAGATGGTTCGATAAGTCTTTCGCCCCTATACACAGCTCCGGTGATCGATTTGCACGTCAGAATCGCTACGGTCCTCTATCAGGGTTTTCCCTGACTTTAATCGGACCAGGCATAGTTCACCATCTTTTGCGTTTCTGAATTTATGCTCAGAGCGCGCCTGCATTCAGGGATTGGAAACGAGACGCCTTGGGAGTGCGAGAGATTGACGTAGATCGACGAACCATCCTTCCTGAGCGCGCGCCTTCACTGTCGTTGCACCTTTCAGTTTTATTATCCGAATAACTTGCATACATGCTAGACTCTTAGGTCCTGTGAGCTAACCGAAACTGAATCATCACAGACAGAGACCCGCACAGTCCGACACAACACAGCGGAGATTGCAATCGGGTTTGAGTGAGCAAAGAGGAGTGCTTTCTGTGCAAATAAAGAACTATTCTATATCTATGTCTTAATAGAAGATACCATGGCGCTACTCAATTAAGTAAACAAGACATAGCACTTCTAAAATACCAATTATTACTACTATTGCCTGAACACTCAATCATTACACAATCAATGTATTTGCACATATACACGATTCGAACAAGTTTAGACCTCATAAGAATAAATTATGAGGTCATTATCATTTCATCACCCACGATCGTCGGTGATGAGAATGTATATTCCACGGAAGTGTGGGGGTCGTGGCTTCTTAAATGCTAAGACCCTACACAGCCGTGAGTTATGCGGTCTCAGGGAATACTTCCTAGAAGCCGACGTAGAAATGCACCGAGATGTGGTCTCAGTGGACAAGGGCCTTACCCCGCTCTTCTTGGTTACCGAGAACTGGCGCAAGCCTATAGTATTAGACACTAATGACCGCAGGCAGGTATGGCAGAGCAAGGAGCTTCACGGACGCTTTTACCGGGCCCTACACAGGCCCTATGTAGACTTCTTAGCATCCGTATCCTGGCTGCATTTCGGTGACCTCTTCGGGAAAATCCAAGGTTTTGTCTGAGCAATAATGGATTAAGTTATGCTGACGAATAACTACCGGAAACACATTGTAAAGGATAGCACGGTTGATATATACGAGTATCGGGCATGCCGCCGACCGGGAGAATCGATCCGACACTTTATTTCTGGGTCTCCATTAGCCAAACGAGAACTCGTTTGGCTAATGGAGAGTACTTGCATAGACACAACCTTGTTGCCAGGATTATCCACCAGCAACTTGCTTTGAAATACAACCTTGTGGAATCAGAAGTACCATACTATCAGTATGCGCTCGACCCAGTTCTCGATAATGGTAATATCACGTTGTATTGATCAACCGTTGATTAACCTATCGTCACTGACAGGACTATTGTTGCCAATAAGCCTGACATTGTGTTGATAGATCGATTGGAGTGTCGCGCAATATTTATTGTTGATATAACGGTTCAACATGACGAGAACCTCGTGAAAGCCGAGAAAGATAAGCAAATCAAGTATATTGACTTGGCTCGCGAGGTTGTCGGCATGTGGGATGTGGACTCAGCGATCATTGTGCCGATAATCGTATCAGCCAATGGCCTAATTGCCAAGAGCCTCGACCAACATCTGATGAGGCTCTCGTTAGGCAGCTGGATCAAGGGCTTGATTCAGAGAGCGGTACTCCTGGACACGGCTCGTATCGTTAGTAGGTTCCTTTCTCTGGAGCCCTGACCGCCGGTAGCTTGGACCCTGTTCCCGATACCGGTGGGCTACAATTGTTTTATATTTTTAAATGTTTTATTTTTTATTTTTTATAAGGAATATTTAAAAATGTAATAAATTTGTATATAAAAATTAATAAAGGATTTAAATATTTGAACTACTGTATCTTTATAAGTTTTTAAACTGACGTGGTCACTAACACTATCTATAACACTTGTATCGGGGTATTTACCATGTTTATTATTTGTTTTGAGTTCCCGATATTTTGGCGTTCTAAGTTCGCGAGTGGACTCAGTGAGTTTCGTGTGTCGGGAACAGAATCGAGTTGTGAGTGATAGTGGTATGGAGCGCAAAAAACGAACAAGAAAGAGGGTAGCCCGATTTGTCTGCTCATGAACACTCACCCGCAATAACATCGTATTTTTTGTTAGCCTTGCAGGACGTCATAGTAGAGTTAAAATGCAACGAATTAAGCCATTACATTTTCTACCGAAATCGAGTAGTTTTTGAGTTAAGTCGATTTTTGGTTCTGAATTTAATTTGAATGAAAAATCCCAGATTAAATCATTTAAAACCAATTTAAAAATGATTTAGGGCGCGACTGTACTGACATTTAAACTATTATCATAGTTGACGTTGTAGCAGAGCTTTGTTAATAATGCCTATTTTTGGCCAGGAATAAAACACGTAATGTAATCACAAAATAACGTTTATTATTTAAACACAATGCAACTAACACTTGTTATTTCCTTGAATGTTCAACAACGACTGCCTGTAATGGTTTTTTTTTTTTTTTTTTTTTTTTTTTTTTTGGGAATGGCATCTCGCAGTTCAACCTAGGAGGTTGTCGTCTGCTTAACCGGACTATCCTGTGGGTGCCTTAAGAGTAAGGCCTCCAGCCAGGGCATAAAACTTACAAACTAAGCGACTACACGCTAAGGGCACCCCCTGTGGGGTACGAGCCTCGGCTTAGGGCGTCGCTGGGGGAGGACTGCATGGGGACAGGCTGGATCTGAATGATATCATTATTTAGGGGCTGATTTAAAACTACTGGCACAGCATCGCGGGCTGGCTCGAGCGAGGGTCGGGGAGGGCATGGACCGGGACGTCGCGACGGACCTCGACGGCGAGGTCGGAAAGACGGCGGTTTGTGTCTAAACTTTTTAAGAGTGCTAGTCTCTTTGCTACTCTCCTGGAGGAGGGTGATAGCATCATCGGGAGTGACGAGGGTATGCCGAGGACGGCGTACTGTACTAATACGCGAGGGTTCGTAACGGGCGGCCGCTGCGATCAGGGGATTACGGTGTTTAATGGCGTTATCGAAGAAACGCTTCGAAAGACGTTTCATAAACTGAAGGACGGTGGGCATTCTAAGGTCTACGTGTAGACGGTCATTACGGACATAAAAAGGGGCTCCCGTGACTCTACGTAAGAACCGGTTCTGCAAGGTTTGCATCCTATGGATGTACTTAGGCTTGGTGTGAGCGTACACGACGCAAGCGTACGTCATAATGGGGCGGATCACCGCGGTGTAAAGGCGCAACTTGCACTTGAGTGACAACTTGCTTTTTGTCGAAATCATGAAATGAAGCCTACCCATAGCAAAGGCAGCTCGGTCGCGAGCTGCTTTGATGTGCGCCGCGAAAGACAGGTGGTTGTCAAGTAAGACTCCTAAGTACTTGGCTTGCTTCTCCCAAGGGATAGGCTTACCGTACATAGTGATCGGGCTGAGCGCGGGTGGCTTATTTTTACGCGGTTTAGAGAAGAGAACTGCCTGGCTCTTGTCGGGGTTCACCTCGATTCTCCATTTCCGGAACCAAGCGCCTAAGACGTTGGCTGAGGTTTGGAGGGTGCTGTAAATAGCGTCGTGACTACGGCCAGTGTAATAGATGGCCGTGTCGTCCGCGAACAGGGCTAACTGTGCCTTCTTGCTCTTAGGGATGTCACTGGTGAACAGAGTAAAGATAAGGGGAGAGAGCGGGGAGCCCTGAGGGACTCCGGCTCGAATGGGGTGGGGGGAAGACAGTGCCTTCCCGATGCGATAGCGGAAGGTGCGATCCGACAAAAAGTCTCGTAAGATGAGCACGAGACGGTCTGGCACTCCCAGTTTGTACAACTTATATAATAAGCCGTTGTGCCAGACTTTGTCGAATGCCTTTGCTATGTCGAAAAACAATACACCCGTCATCGCTCCACGCTGGAAGCCAGCGCTCAAGTGTTCTACGATGCGGTGGGCCTGTTGAATGCAAGAGTGTCCGGTCCTGAAGCCGAACTGTTCGTTGGGGATGAGACTCTTAGCCTCGGCGAAGTCTTTGAGTCGCTTATACATAAGTCTCTCGTAGATTTTTCCGAGTGCATTCAGGAGACTGATAGGTCTGTAGCTCGAAGGTTCAGACTTGGGTTTGCCTGGCTTTGCGAAACCGATGACCGTGGCCTCTTTCCATATTTGGGGAAACGCGTTGTTGCTCAGGGCGCCATTGAAGATGGCCGCCATTAACACGACGAGCTGAGCGGGGAGGAGTTTGAACACCCTATTGGTGATTCCGTCGGAGCCGGGTGCTTTCCGCGGTTGAAGTTTGTTAATGATGTCTTGCACTTCGTCAGCTGTGACCGGAGGCAGAGGATCATCAGGGTCTTCTTCGGGGGGCAGGGCGGCTCTACGTTCGACGAATGCGTTCACCTCATCGAGATGTCGCTTGTCTACTGGTTGAGAGCTGGGGGAGCACTGGGACTCCAGGCTGTCGGCTAGGCATTCGGCCTTCTCAGAGTCGTCGAATGCGACGCTCTTATCAGGTCGGGTGAGGGGAGGCATCGAAGCCTCTTCGGTGGAGCGCAACTTGCGTTGCAGCTGCCAGAAGGCTAGGTGGGTAGGCTCGAGTTCGCTTAGCGTTTTGTCCCATTGATTATTACGAAGCTCACTGGTGCGATCCTTTACAGCACGCTGTAAATTACGCATGTGGGCTTTGTTTGCCTCGCAGGGAAAGCTGCTGTAGGCACGGATGGCCGCGTTCTTTTCGGTTATCAGTTCACGTACGTCAGCGGGTAGTATCCAGCGTTGATCGCTCATTGCTGGGACTTCCCGTGAGCAGTCCTTCAGTACGGATTGCACGTGTTCTGTAAACGAGTTGATGGCGACCGTCGTGTCTGCGACTGAGACTATGTGGTCGGGGATGGCCTCCAGGTGAGGCGACGTGGTGGATTTCAGCTTTTCGCTGACTTTCCTCCAGTCGGTTATCACTTGGGTCGGCGGGGGCTGGCTGGGGTCAGAAGGACCCGAGCGGGGAACTAAGTGCATGAGCACTGGTCTATGGTCTGAGTTAAGCTCATGTAAAGTCTCGATGGAATGCAACTTAAGGTTGACATTCTTGAGTAGCGCTATGTCGAGAACGTCCGGACGTTGGTCGGGGTCGTGGGGATAGTGGGTGTGCTCCATAGGAGCGATGGGATCGAAGTTGAGGGATTCGCCCAGGTTATACACGTGACGTCCTCTGGCAGAGGTCGTCGTGCTGTTCCAGGCGGGGTGTTTGGCGTTGAGGTCGCCCGCTATGATAACGGAGTCGCTCAAGCCGAAGAGGACGGCAAGGTGTTTGGTGAATAGAGTGTGCTCCTCGGACGTTCCGCCGGGAGGGATGTACGCAGAGGCGATTGTGATCGGTTGATGGCCGGTCATGCCTAGTCGACACACTGAGGTCTCGAGTAGAGACTCCATGGGAGGGGGATCTAAGGGGATGCAGTGCAGTTCTTTTCTATAATAGATTAGAGTACCGCCCTTGTGGCAGCGTAACCGATCGTTGCAAACTATGCGATAGTTGGCAATTCTCGGATCGCGGTGACTGGGCTTGAGGAAGGTCTCCTGTACGAGGAGGATATCAATTTGATGGTCGCGGAGGAAGGTGGCGATCTCATCACGCTGGCCTCTAATGCCATTGGCATTAAAGTACCCTAATTTTAGGGATCGGGGTTTGGTGCACGTTAATCTCGTATTATCCATTGGAGTTAGTCAAGATTAAGGTTGCGGAGGAGGTCGCCTAACTTGAGTAGGGACTTGAGGATAATTTTTAGTTTATCGCCACCAGTGTTAGCCGCCCTGAGATCAGCCGCCATGCGGTCTGCTTCGGGGGTGACTAACTCTGCTAGCGTTTCTAAAATTACGTTTTGAGAAGGGTCCACGGCCGCGGGGCCGGGTGGCGTGGGACGAGCGGGCGCCGGTGCGCTCGCTTGGGCCGGGGGAGTGGGGATAGGGGCATCTAGTAGCCCGGGGATAGGGCTGGACTTGGCTTTGCTGAGTGCCGGGAAGGCTCTCTGGTGGTTCAGCGTGGTCCAGGGAGAGGGCCTCTGAGGGCTGAGTCTCTCCGGCATCTGGGCAGAGGGTAGCCTCACCGATGGGCTTTCTCTTTGCTGACGGGCGCTTGCACGCTTCACCAGGTTAGAGGAGGAGCCTTTGGGGGCTTTCGAGCAGCCGCGGTAGTTGGCCGTGTGGCCCGACTGGCCGCAAAGCACACAGCTCGGTGGCTCCGTGCAAAGCGATTTGTCTTTGGGACGGGGGCAGTCTGCCGTGCCATGGTCGCCTAGACACTTTACGCATCTGTGCGGCGCATGGCAGTTGGCTTGGCTGTGTCCATACATCTGGCAGCGGTGGCATTGCCCGACTACGCTTGAGCGGTAGGGCTTCTCTATTGTGATGCCTGTGAGTGAGCATACCGACTTCACTTTGAAGATCGGGTGGTGACCGTCTACTGGGTCACAGATGACCAGTACCATATCGTACTGGTCTCCGCCTCTCGCCTTATGAAGGCGGTGGACGGCTGCGACCGGGATGTCTTGGCCTTGGAGGTCATTGAGGATGTCCTCCGTGGGGATTTCCTTCGGGATCCGCCTGATCACCACGCGGGTGGGCTTCTCCTCTGGAAGGGAGTAGGTATGGAAGGCTATGTGCCTTCCGATCAGCTGGCGGGTAAGTTCTCTAAAGTCCGTGGTCGTAGGAACCACTACTTTGATTCCCTGCTGTGTGCTTTTTGCGCTTGTATATTGTATGCGGCGCTCATTACACATTTTGGACACATCTGTCCATTTCCCTTTGTCCTGAATGAACAACGGGGGAGGGGGCTTCAGCTTCTTTGAAGAAGCGGCTGAAGGTTTAGCCTTAGGGTTGACTGGCCTACTGGTATGAGCAGCGGCGGACTTAGGTAAGGGGACCGGGGAGTTGGGACGGGAGGCCGCGTGAGAGGGGGCATAAGGGAGCGCGACGATCTTTTTGGTCATGGCGGCCTGGGAATTTTTGCCCTTCTTCCTCTTGCCCTTTCCGACGACTTGATAGTCGTCTTCAGAGGATGAGGAGGCAGAGCACGCGTCTAAAATTGACTCTGAGTCGGAGATTGGTTCAGTTGTGTCCATGTTCTCGGAAACGGGAACAATGGACTCAGGTTCGGACTGATCCTTTGTTTGCGAAACAAAAGGTTTCGAAACAATGGGTCTCGGTTTAGCCGGAATCGTGGCGGCGACGGCTGACGGTAAGCCTTTGTCCATGTTCTCGGAAACGGGAACAATGGACGCAGGTGCGGGCTGGACCTTTGTTTGCGAAACAAAGGGTTTCACAAGAATGGGTCTTGGGGTGGCCTTAATCGCGGCGGCGACGGCTGGCGGTAAGCCTCTGTCGGCAGGCGGCGGCGACAAAGGGCTCTCGAGCGCGTCACTGAAGTCAGTGACGGCAATACTGGGTTGCTGCAAGGCAGCGACATCGGACCCATATTTCTTTAAAAAATCTGGGTCTTTCAGGACAACGCTTTTGAAAAACGCAAAAAGGCGTTCCTCATCCGCATCAAGGGCCATGTTATCTGCTAAGAGTTAGCAGACATTTGAGTGAAGCTCAGCGCGCCTAACAACCTAATTCCTTGCACAATTATGTAGGGAATTGACTGGGTCCAGCGACTCACCCGCTTCAACCTTCCCGCAGCCACAGTCCGAGGGTCCGGGCTTGGTAGCAACTCCAACTCCAGTCCAGGGAACTTTGCTTTCAGGAACTTGTTGAAACGGGAAACACTAGCACAGTAAATCGGCGGCACACACGTTCGCGACGGAGCCCAATTTTTTTTTTCACCTAGACCCTGAAGGGGTTAGGCGGGCGGATTGGGTCACCACCCTCTCTTGGTTTCGTTGGCACCGTTAGGTTTCCCACCAAGAACCTCGAAACTGAGGACTTTTCCCTGATGGGGCAAAGGAAGTTAAATCGGAATAATATCCGAAGCAAAATGAGCAAGTGCTGTCTTAATAAAAAGACAACAATTGTTCGGGGGTGTAGCCAAGGGACTACTGATGACGTCACGACACTGGGAAGCGACGAACCGATGACACACACTGATAGCGAGCGGGAATGCGAGCAGGTAGCGGCACGTCCGTACGCGGCGGCGGTCAGGCGGAGAGTGTGCCTGTAATGGCGGACGAAGCGATCATTTATAACATTTTGCCCCGCCACTCAGTGGAGAACCGTTAGACAAATGAGGGACCAACAAATAATAAATAAATTAGTTTAAATACTTTGACAAACTTATATCACAAATAAATTTATATTACACGATTATTTATACACATTAATTAATTAATCATTAAAATCACTTAAACTAATCAATTTACGAATCCATGACTTCTTTACTCATCTACTGACTATCATTTACTTATAAAAATGGTTAAAAACAGTATACGACCTAACAGCTCGGCCATCCTGTATCAAGCGAGTCCCATCGCTTTTATTTTGTTATTCTTTATCAGTTAATTTTATATAATATTAAAACATTCAAAATCACAAATAATACATTTTTTTTTACGTATTGGCAGGAATCTCAGTATCAGTAAGCACTTAATACCTAATTTATTGGGTGGTAGTCTTTGAAATTTGATTTCATCTGGAGTTTTAATAATTAATATGTCAGGCTTTTCTGAAAAGGAATGGCCTAACAAAACAGTCTGTACCAGCACGTAATCCTCTACAACATATAAATCTAGTATTTCTTCCAGCCCTTGAACTTCGACAGAGGTCACAACGACTCCTAGCGGAATTATCAAGTTACCACCTTTGCCTCTGAGTACCGGTTAATTTGGGCGATTTATTATCTGAAGGTTTAGAGAATTAGCAACACTTACCTTAACAAGAGAACATTGACTCCCAAGATCAATGTGACAAGATTACTATACTTTTTTAAACCGGTATCCTCTGCCCTGACTTCTGAAATCTGTTTTTGGGTCTGGTCATTACCTGGTGGTGGAACTTCCCTGTCCTCTTATTCCTAAGACAATTGGCCGTCAGATGGCAGACCGGTCACAATTAGTGCATTTCACAGGAGTTTTTACATTTAAAGCTTGAGTGACCAATCTCGTTGCAATTAAAACATTTTATATTAGAATTAATATTCGTACCTGGATTAGATGGGCCCGGTCGATTTGAGTCACTTCCAAATCGTCGGACATTTGGTTGCTGCAAAGAGTCTTGAGCCACTGTACTTTTAACAGTTCTTAAATATTTAGGTACCTGTTTGGTTCTTGGAACTCGCTACTTGAGCGCCAACCTTCACCGCACATTCGTCTATCCCATACAAAGGGCAATCTACCGCTTGCTATCAGCTTCGATCTCCTTGTTCTTTTTGGTGACGGTGACTCACTTCCTGACTCCGAAGACTTAGAATAATAGCGCTTTCTCCTTGGCCGCAATTATCGTTTGAAAACTGCCTTCTGCGACTTTCTCTCCTTTCGTTCCATTCCTCATATTCCGGCTAATCCTGGTTCCCTAGTATAATGTTGTGATTTCCATCAGAACTAGTTAGATCATGCTCTTGCCTCGAGCGTTGTGTACAACTTTCAGAGTTTAAATTGCCTATGATCCGATTTTGACCCGTAACCTGGGGTACTCCTTCCTGCGCATGTGCCAGTCCTTCCCCTCGACTGGTCACATCACAAGTATTCCCTAACCCTTTACCTCGGGTTTGGTTTCCAACAGGGCCCTTACCTCGGGTTCCCTCTCCATAAGGCCCTTTACCTCGGGTTCCTTATATATTCGACCCTTTACCTCGGGTTCATTCTATATTCGACCCTTTACCTCGGGTTCCTTCTCTTACTACAGGGAAGTGTGCTTGGCCCAATATTATTCCTCATTTATATAAATGACATCATTAAAATAACTAACCATAAATGCGTATTATTTGCTGACGATATTTCTATTATAGTGGCATCTAATAAAAAAGTAAATACCATTTCAGAACATGAACTTGACATTAATAATACAATTGACAAATTATTGCATTGGCTTGACATTAACCATTTAATGATAAATTTAGACAAATCCGTTTATATCCAATTTAATCGATCAAATAATTCCAAAAATGACATTAAACTCAATATTAATAAAATCAATGAAGCAACGCGTACCAGATTTTTAGGTGTAATAATAGATAAAGACATTAACTGGAAAGAGCACATAGACAATGTTAGCACTAAAATTAATAAATTTGTCTATGCATTAAAACAAGTAACAAAAGTAACTAATATAAAAACTGCTGTAATGTCATACCACGCGTACGTCGAATCGTTGTTACGTTATGGACTAATAATGTGGGGTAACAGCACTGACTTCCAAAGAGCATTCATCGCTCAAAAGAAGTGCATGAGAGCAATATGTGGACTTAAGCCCGACGACTCATGTCGACCAATATTTAAAAAACTTGGTTTGTTACCGTTACCGTCGCTTTACATTTACGAAATATGTGTGTTTGTTATGAAAAATAAGCAACTATTTAAGACTGCCAATGATGTCAACCCTCGGAATCGACGAGATCCATATAAACTTGTGTTAAATGATTTGCCTAGACTGTCTAAATACAATAGTAACTGCTTGGCAATGTGTGTGTGCATTTATAATAAAATACCAAGGCATTTCAAAGCTTTAAATACAAAATTATTTAAAATTAAATTTCATAAGTGGTTAATCGAGTGTAGTTTTTATAGTTTAAAAGAATTTATAGATAAAAAATGTTGATGTATTTTTTTTAATAAAAAAAACCTTGTTGATTAAAATTTTGCATGCTATGTTTTATCCTAGCTAAACATGCTTGTGCCTCAATTTGTATTTAACATCCTTGTATACCATGTTTTACGCAAATAAATATTCTATTCTATTCTATTCTATTCTTTACGACCCTTTACCTCGGGTTTCTTCTCTGTACGACCCTTTACCTCGGGTTTCTTCTTTATTTGACCCTTTACCTCGGGTTTCTTCTATATCTGACCCTTTACCTCGGGTTTCTTCTATATTTGACCCTTTACCTCGGGTTTCTTCTATATCTGACCCTTTACCTCGGGTTTCTTCTATATTTGACCCTTTACCTCGGGTTTCTTCTATATTTGACCCTTTACCTCGGGTTTCTTCTATATTTGACCCTTTACCTCGGGTTTCTTCTATATTTGACCATTTACCTCGGGTTTCTTCTATATTTGACCCTTTACCTCGGGTTTCTTCTATATTTGACCCTTTACCTCGGGTTTCTTCTATATTCGACCCTTTACCTCGGGTTTCTTCTATATTTGACCCTTTACCTCGGGTTCCCCTTTCATACGGCCCTTTACCTCGGGAAATTCCTTCATATCCTTCCATCACAGTGAGTTCTGAAACTTTTAAAGTAAGCTTAGTATCAGTCATGTCATACCCATCATCACAAATACGATAACATGACGCCAATTTTGTGCGAATTGTTTGGAGCAGGCCTATGGCAAACCCACATTTCACCAGCCATGTCCAAATTTCCATGTAATGAAGCGGGCCCATTTCCTGAGTGTTAGACCCAAGTCACCTCCCTCAGTATTTGCACCTACGACCACTAGACCAATCATGTATTCTATATTTAGCTAATAGAAAGCTATTAAGTAGGCACAGTAGGTTAATTTAATTCAGTCCATTCAAGCCTACTCCAATCTCATTTAATTTATTTCAGTTTAATAAAAGTATTTTAATCCATTTCAGCTAACTTTATTTGATTTTATTATACATAACCCATTGTACAACCGTTAACAAGCAAACATTGTTACTGGGGAAATATTTTTGTTGTGAATATTGGCGACTTACGCTAGTGCGCAATGCCATTGTGCGTTACACGCTAAATACTTTGACTATAGATCCTGCAAGAATACAGGGGTCATGGTATTTAAAATACCAATTAAAAACCCTTCATTAAAAATAAATTGCGGAATTGTTCAAACTTTGGCCCTCAATATCTGCTTAACCTAAAAATTCCAAGCCATAGTCTAACTCAAAAATATTTAAAAGGCTGGGAGAACACATGACATTCGGATTCGCTAAGTGCCCATTTACACCTGCTGTAATAGCTACCCAAGTAAGTAATTAAAACTAATTTTGAGAAACGCAAGTAATTTATAAAAAAATAGATTTAGTTTACCCTTAACCACTTTTTCACCTTCAAACTAACCCTTATAAATCCAAAACAATGATTATTTACCGACATTCAGTCATTTACAGACAATTATTATCTCAATTATATCGTTCCAGAAAAATACATTTTATATTTAATTCTCTTAGGTCATCACAAGACTTTCATTTCCCAGAGATTAAATATTTGACAAAAGAAAAACGTTTTCTAAGGTACTTAAGATTTTTTTTAAACGATTTTAACCGTTAAAAGTTTCAGTAAATATATTGTAAGGAAGATTAAAAATACCAAGTGTCATGACCAGGTTTACATAAAATAATGAGAATCAAATCCAACCGTAACCACGAAGTTAAAAAAAAAAAAACAAAATAAAAATCAAATAACGAGGTTACCCAAACCTCAAAAAATTATTATAAATACGTTACTTACGTTAGTCCGAGCCGTGAGCGTGACAAGAAAATGTGGAATTTTCTTGGATATCCCACTTCTGACCTTTTGGCCAGGAATAAAACACGTAATGTAATCACAAAATAACGTTTATTATTTAAACACAATGCAACTAACACTTGTTATTTCCTTGAATGTTCAACAACGACTGCCTGTAATGGCGGACGAAGCGATCATTTATAACATTTTGCCCCGCCACTCAGTGGAGAACCGTTAGACAAATGAGGGACCAACAAATAATAAATAAATTAGTTTAAATACTTTGACAAACTTATATCACAAATAAATTTATATTACACGATTATTTATACACATTAATTAATTAATCATTAAAATCACTTAAACTAATCAATTTACGAATCCATGACTTCTTTACTCATCTACTGACTATCATTTACTTATAAAAATGGTTAAAAACAGTATACGACCTAACACTATAACTTTGGCGGGGAAATAATATGGATGGTTGCATATAAGAAATCTCAAACTTTTGTATAGCCGAGGGAGGGAATATAATTGAACCAATATACGTACTCTTAGTAATTTTCAATAAATGAGTAGATAAAACATTCAAGAGACGACACGCATAAATAGACCGCAAAATAATGTTCTGTCCTAAAAAAAACAAGTTGTGTTATTGCGCCCCTGTTAAAGAGCAACTGATCGCCAATGAACGCATGACCTGATTACGTGGCTCGCCACGTAGACCAAATTAAAAATAGAAACCTTTTCATATCGTGCACCTGCCCGAAACAGCCAACTAACTGCAAAATGGATCGCGCGGCTGGTTGCGCCACTGGTTGCGCGGATGGTTCCATGACCTGTCGCACTACTGTTTGCGCAGCTGGTTCCATGATCCGTTGCACGACCGGTTGCGCGCGGCGCTGTACAATTACATAGCTATAGCACTCGCGTGCTGGTATATTCTACAATTCCTTTTCAGCCAACATATTGTCTCAGCCTCGAATAAGAAGACCCGATATCGTTGTGATTTAATGTTCATCTTGAACGCTCAACATTACTTATGTAGGCGGACGATGGCAGCGGGGCTCGCCAAGGTGGTGACCATGACAACAACTGGTCGTGGTGGTGGCTAATAAATTTACTAGTGCATAGACAAAAACAGAGTCCGAAAGGCTGGCCATTAGTGTCTATCCACTAACTGAATACATGGGAAAATATCGTGACTGGTTGTGACATAGATTATCGGTAATAAAATGAGGTGAATTAATAATTATAGAATGTTGCAAAGCACCCTTACAAAGTTTTGTCTCGATTCGCCCTTGTGCTATTCACCCCGTTTTATCCGATAGTGTTTTGTGTTGCAAAGTACAAAATCGCATGCAAAATCATTTATTGTGTTGAATTATGAACCATACGACGAGCTCACTGCCTTGATACCAGTGGCTCCATCTGTAGATTTGAGCAAATATCAGCCAGACTTCTAGCTAGCTGGATAACTACGTAGTGCAGCACGTTGCTGAATAGATGTCGCTACAAGCTTGTACCAACTGCAACATTGCCAACCACGTGACTGGCGAGCTGAAAATATGTTATGAACGCCTTAACGTCGCGGTGGCCTGTTTGAACAAACTTTGACAAGTTGATTGTTCACTTGGACATTGAATCTGATGAAGTCTTCTAACACACCCTGCCGATTTAATTTGTTTTCATTTATTTTGTGGGTACAGCATGGAATTGTTAAAATGATGCGATGCAATGCAATGCGATAGTAACAAATTATGGTGTTGTTTGTTATTTTGTTGTTGAAAAAAAACAAGCTTAAGCACCCAGTGATCTCTTCGAACAAGGAATAAAATAAAATAATATTTATTACTTACAGCTATATATAGCCCGCGATCGTACGCGTGAAATTATGAATCAGATTTTGTTAAAAATTCAAGGGTTTTAATTTTTGCACTAACCACTAACCGTTTTTATAAAATAAAAGTATCTTAAGTCCTACTTCTTATGACATCAGCTATCTGCCAGTAAAGTCTCGTCAAAATCAATCTAGCCGTTTCGGAGATTAGCCGGATAAAACAGACAGACAAAAGGGGAAAATATGTTTTTTTTTTTTTTTTTAATGATTTTAGTACCATAAATGTATATTTTCATTATGCATTCAGCAAAAAACTGTTATTTTGAAATTACAAACAGACACTAACTTTATTTTAAGGAACTATATTTGTATGATGAATTACATAAAAGAAAAAGGAGGAGGTCACGGTAAACAAGGGAAAATTAAAGAAAATAAACGTGTTCCGGTAACATCAAATAACATGGGAACAAGGACAGGAAGATGATCAAGATGAATTCGAACTATCATCTATAATCATAACCTCAAATAATATACTATCATCTCAAATAAATAGCTCACTGTCATTTTAGGATCGTAATAGGAATGTTTCTACTTAGTTTTCCTTAGCAGTTGTATAAATCACAAATACCAATTACTAATTCTAGATAGAGATAACTTAATATATTCAGAATTCGTTAGTAGTATCGAATTGTATGTGAATATCTTGCAGTACGCACGGCGGCCAATCAAGTTTTTCAAAACCAGTTTATGCGGATTTTTCACTGTAGGAGATTCCTATACAAAGCGAGGAAAATAGTGGAAATGTATACCTTGATGTGTACCTAAAGCGAAAGCATTTGCAATTTCTTGCGTATCTAATGTTTTTCATCTCCATGGCATAAACTCATCATCAACATTTCTTGTTTCAGGTAAGTGGCGGTTGAAACACTAATCTAAAACGTCCTACACTTGTCGTGTAAAGTGTTTGGTAAGGTTACAGGTAAGGCTTTTTAGCAATCTTTATTTAAAAGCAACAATAAAACTAACAACCTGGCAACACTTTGTCACATAAACGTCTCAAAATATTAATAGTTAAACCTTAATTTAAAATTACACCATTGTTTTCAAAAAAACTTTTAAATAGAAATGCCAAACCACAAAATATTATCGGAAAAACCTCAACCATTTCCAAACTATTGATCAGACATGTCTCAGATCATGTCAAAAGAAAATATCATAGAATAAAACAAAGAGCAAAACACCCCTCTACCCCTCAACGCTTTTGTTATTGTTTACCAGTACCAGGGCATCTTAAGCTGGGCATCGTAAATAGAGTAAAGCGATACTTCAGGACTGGACAGCTTTTAAGATTATATAAAGCACAAGTCCGATCCTGCATGGAATATTGCAGCCACCTTTGGGATGGCTCAGCTAAATACCAGCTTGCCGTGCTTGACTCAGTGGAACGCAGAGCAAAGAGGCTGATTGACGACGTAAAACTGGTGGATGCCAAGCTTCACAGCTTGACTCATCGCCGCAAGGTTGCCTGTTTGTCGGTCTTCTACAGGCTGTACTTCGGTGAGTGTGCCCAAGGACTCTACGGTGAATTGTACAATATTGTCATCACTCAATTCCAATGTTGACGAAATAAATGATAGTTATTTATTTTTCAATTTCAAAATTATCATTTATTTTTTCAAAATTATAATCAACTAGTTACCAGACAATATGGTAAAAACTAAAGATGTTAAATTAACTAAAATATTTTCAATAAAAAACACATGTTAAGGATTTTGTGTTTTTATTACAAAGAAAAAAAATACATTAAGACACAACACATCAGTAGCTACGATTACTATTTCCTACAGTCCAGAAGGTGAATAGACAAATATCGTAAAAATTACATTTATAGCCTTAAAAACTAGCAAAGTACCGAAACCTTACAACTATTTCTTCTACGCGATCTGCGTTAATCAATATTGATATATTGATTCATGCAGGCGCAGGACAATACCACGTTTGCTGATTAATTCCTAAATTAGTATTGATATTAAATTACCATTACACATGAATTACATAATATTAACTTAGCCTTTTTAAAGATCTATTGTAAGTCTATCCTATACACATACTTAACATAGAACACTGAACCTTAAATCTATAGCATTGTCAATATACAAGTACCAAGTCAAACGCGGTCTTTGACTTGTAACTTGTATGAATGAGCCGTTGTTATTATTAAGTTTGAGTAATTGAGTAGCTAATATTAAAAGATTATAAATATAGGATACAGATTATAAATATTATTAAGTTTGAGTAATTGAGTAGCTAATATTAAAAGATTATAAATATAGGATACAGATTATAAATATAAGATAGATAATTTTAGATTGGTATGATGATGTAATTGTAATCCAAGCGCGGCGGGTCAGGCAGCGCGTAACCTGCATCGTCGCGCAGCGCATAACCCGCGGCGTCGGGCAGCGCGTAACCCGCAGCGTCGGGCAGCGCGTAACCCGCAGCGTCGGGCAGCGCGTAACCCGCAGCGTCGGGCAGCGCGTTACCCGCATCGTCGGGTAGCGCGTAACCAGTAGCGTCGGGCAGCGCGTAACCCGCAGCGTCGGGCAGCGCGTAACCTGCGGCGTCGTGCGGCACGTCACTTGCGTCGTTGAGCGGCACGTTACTTGCGTCGTCGAGCGGCAAGTCAAGCTCGGCACCAAGCAGCACGTCACTCGCGTCAGCGGGCGGCACTTGACTTACGTCGTCAGACAGCGCGTCCCCTGGGGCGTCGAGCGCGGCTACCACGACCTCGAGCGGCAGGCCGCTGTACTCGAGTGCGTCACCACAGAAGGCCGACACCACATGGATGCGGTAACCCAACTGCGGGTCGTTGTTCTCCAAAGTATAGATGTAGACCTTATCAGACGGCTCAGGTGGCTCGTTCATATCTGAAACATTATAAGATAATAATAAGAAACATTGAACCCGAAATGGACAAGGTTTCGGACAATGGTTTGTTGCCGAAGTCATTTTGTGCCTACTACAGTTTTTAAGAAGGGGTGTAGTTTTCGCAATTGAACAAAATCAGAAATAAGCTAGTTTTTGCTAATTTTATATTTACTTATATGTAACTTATAAGTTTGAAAATCTACCAAATTTACACCGGTAAATTTACCTACATAAAAAAAACAACAACGAGGAAATTAAAAAAAAAGACACCATAAATTTAGATTCCGGTAATAGTGGACCATCGACCGGATACGGCGTCGGACAATGGCGTAGCGTGACCAACTGACTGACGCCATTTTGCGTAAACCCTCAAACAACCCGAAAGAATAGATTTTCCATGATTTAACTACATAAGACCAAATACCTGCGCGATCACAGTGTGTATTTTTAGATAGCGTACACTGTACAATCAAACACTTGAAAATGTATTTACCCATGTAATGAAAAACTATGACTCTGAAAAACATCTATTAATCGAAATACGAGAAAATTTGGAAAAATAAAATAAAACTGGATTTGTCTTAATTTACACGCTCAATTAATCATGCTCATTTGTTAACAAAAGGGAAAACACGCTTACGTCCTAATAAAAAGGGGAAGTCGATCGTACATGAAACTGAACTAGAATCTCACGAATCTTTAGTAAAACCCTAAATTCCCAAGTGCCCACTTACCTGAGATGGTGCAAGCACCCGCCTGCGCCGAACACTGAATTTATTTGCAAATATTTACTTTATTTCAAAGTGTAGACGGCGACGACTGCTCAGCTTCGCGGTCCAGTGGTGAAAGGGCGAGGTCCACTATCGATTCATGGAGCACCCCTCGTGCCCTTTATTACACACACATAGGCTTTGCAGCTTGCAGTATTCACTAGCACTAAGATTTTAGTGGCGCAAACCTACAAACCCTGCCGTTGCTCGGTAGTGATTGGTTGTTGAATTTGAAACGACCTATCACACTGATTTGATGAATGTGTGGCTGACTAACTTAGGTCTCCACCATAAACACGCGTACTACTATCATCTCGATGTGAATGGGACGTAGTCAAACAAAAATATTGTTTGTGATAAACGCAATTTAGTGTTTCAGTGGTACAATTTCTTTCCAAAATTAACTCTATTAAAACGAAGATCGGCACGGCATACCGTCCATTAGTATGACAACAAAATGCGGATAACTACCAGCAACACATAACTGAAAAGAAGATTGTCTCATCTGTATAAAATTATATATTTTTCTTTTGAGCAGATATTTCTAATAACTATATGTTATGATTATATATTGAAAAAAAAACCTTTTCTTTCAATTAAGTAGTAATGTTATCATTAATCACTACAAAACCGATCACAAAGAATGTAATTTTTGCTTAGAACTAAAACAGTGCAGAAATAAAATAAAATAAAAAGGTTTATTGCAGAAACTTGTACAACTTTTACAGTAAGTCTTACATAGGGAGCATTAAAGTAAAATATACACCTATGCTAGGAGGCCCCGCACTTCAATTATAAATAAAAAAATGGTAAAAGAGGTGTACAAAAAAAAATTGAAAACGAAATTATACAATTATAAAAAAAAAAACAATAACAAAATAAAAGAATAGAAAAATAATGAACATTGAGATTTCTCCTAAAATAGTGTGTGCATGTGTGTATGTGTATATCTGTATACGTGTATCTGTGTGCATGTGCATGTGTGTGTGTGTGTGCATGCGTGTGAGTGCGTCTGTGTTTCTTTTCAACTCATATTGACGATGCTTGCACTTCAGGCGGTTTACTGCTCACTACCAGATTGTTGTAATGAGAACATGAGGATAAGTCTCTAAACTTTCCATGTAGTAGTCGTTCAGGCAACTCAGATCCTAGCGGTTATGGTTTCCTGATGTTAAAAACTATTGCTGTCACTCTTTCCCGCGCCGTAGCGCCATGCTGCGCTGTAGTGCCATTCTACGCCGTAGCGCCATGCTACGCCGTAGCGCCATACTACGCCGGATATTTTAATACATTATTATTATTATAAAATATTTCATAATTTAATCTAACAAAATAATTATAATTTACTTACTCAAATAATTAATTGATCTCTAAATAAATGTCATAAATGGTTAGTTAATAAATTAAAAATAGTAAATTAGTAGTAATAGTAGTTTAGGTCGTCTGTCTCAGAAGTTTTTGTCGAAATCTATTTTAATTTAGGCATAAAGGGAGGTCTCGAAAACGTCTATACTTGTCGCCAGTCAAAAAGGACAACTTAGTATTTGTTTATTTCTGAAGTAGTTTCAGTAATAGCGACATCTATGCGACCTATTGTCAATTGCGTGCGTTATAGGCGTACAAAATGTATTTCCCAAACCTAAAAGATGGCAGGAGTGACATAATAAGTTACTGTAGGTTATGTATTAATCTGCAATTACCATCAAAATTAAGCAGAAATAGTTTAAACTTCTCAAAAAGTTGTTTCAACGAAAAATATAAGTAGTTATAAAAGAGGTTTTTATCTGCATTTTCCATCAACATCAAGCAAAAAATTATTGAAAAAGCTTAAAACATCACAAAAAGTGACTTCAACAAATATTTGTAGAAATCACTTTTTAATATAATTATTATATGTGATGTTCAATAAATAAGTTTTAAAATTTCGACATAAAAAACAAGTCAGTAAGTACTTCCCATGGGATAGTTCAATCTATGCCCAGAATTGCAACACTTCAAGGGTTCTGTCTATAATTCCAGCATTACAACCATGATGTTAGACAAGGATTTGATCCGGCACCGCGTCGATTCGTGACCGGCTTCGAAACTAGTTACTGGCTTCTCCCGCTAAAACAACATGAAATTTGGTTCAGTATCAAACTGGTGTGAAAACTTTGCTGTAGAATTCAACTTTGATATTTATTGACGTCATTATTTAAATACGGTTAATATGAGATAGCGATCTGCAATAAAACAGATCAAAGATTGATTAGAATATTTTTATTTTGATGTAGTTGTTTAATCTAAAATTACTAGAGTGTTCCAATTTCGAAATAAATTTCTTATGGGAATTCATATCAAAGAGACAAAGATGTCAAGTTGTCATCTTACTTCACATGAAGAGCGGGCATACACACGACAAGGAACAAGGATATTTTTGCAAGTATTTAATATTTTTTCAAATGTTTTGTCGTAGGTGTCATACATCAATAGAAGCGTAATTAAATAAGTACATAATTTAATTGTGATTAACAAGAACCTCTAAAGTGAAATATAAAAAAAAAATAGAAAATCTGCAAAAGAGGCGAAAATATAAAAAAAAATACAAGTTTTGGGAATTAAGAAAATATGAGCATCGGCTCTACATTGGCGCCTTGTACCATGTATGGTATAAGTCTCTATTCACTGGAAAGATATGTAAAAAATTCAGGAAATGTTGGTGGAGATTACTTAAAACTCTTCCCCAGAGCAAATCCTACGGGCTATGCTCAACGGGATTGAGAGAATTGAGCAGGTTGGCCTAATACCTTGATGTGTTCGCTGAAAAAAATACTGGACTTTCGATGTATGCTGCTCGGTCTAGTACAAATGTGCGTATACCCAAAATACAAGACGCTCTCGATTTTCACGTCGGTGAGCGGAAACTAACACTGTAACGGTATGTGAGCATATAGATTGCCATTCTGTTACTGTCATTGTTAGTGCCCATATTCTGAAAATTACTCTTGGTTGCATATTTACAGTGTCCTCAATTTCACGTTAACGGTGGCCACCTCCCAACATACCCACATCACTAAGCATCCCTCCTTGTTTTAAGTTACGACGTTACATAACCCCCCGAGTCACAAAAGTTACAATAAATACACACATCAAAAGTGTCTAGGGATCAAGCATTTTTATGCGGATTTCTTGAGATTGAGATGTGGCTTTGTAATAAATTTATGATTTTATAAATTTATATGGATCCTTTTGGTGCATTTCATAATTTGAATCAGGAACTGTGAATCAAATTCGAGTAAAAGATGAAAATCAGCTGTCAATATTTTCCCTATAAAAACATACAACGCATTGAAGACATTATTAGTGCTACTGTTTCCCTACTACTGATTAAAACCAACGTTATTATGGAGCGGCGACGTCATTTAAGCAGGGAAGAAATGCTCAGAGCCGTGGGAATGATAGAAGCTGGTTCCCGGCAACGTACTGTGGCTTTAGCTCTGAATACAAGTCAGAGTGTTATCAGTCGACTTTGGACACGTTACTGAAGCACTGGTACCGTGGCTGAGCGCCATGGAGGACGGTATCGCTGCACCACACGGAGACAAGACCGATACATTCAAATCTTAACTCGAAGAGCTCCAACAATAACCGCCATGATGTTAGCCGTGAGGCTTCATCACTCTTCAGGGAACTTAATTAGCGACCAAACAGTCAGAAACCGCTTGCATGAAGTGAACCTTCATTCCCGAAGACCGCTACGGGTACCACCTATAGCAATGCACAATCGTAGGATTCGATATCAATGGGCTCTTGAACACAGAAATTGGGCAGAAGAACAATGGCGTTTCGTGTGCTTTTCTGATGAGTCTCGTTTTGGTATGAGACCGGATACAAGACGTATACGACACTGGAGAACCCCTGGACGCCAACAGCGATTAAAATCCTGCCAGGAAGTCCATCCTTATAGTGGTGGAACCATCATGGTATGGGCGGGTATTTGGATCGGCGGAAGAACTGAGTTGATTTGGATCAGAGGCAACCTCAACGCTCAAATTTATGCTGAGACGATTGTATCAGACGTCATCGTTCCTCTACAAGTGCAAATCGGTCCCTTATTTCAGTTAATGCATGATAATGCACGACCGCACACCGCAAGAGTTGTAAGACAGACTCTCGCCGCAGCTAACATCAATGTCCTGCCCTGGCCTGCTCAGTCGCCAGACTTGAACCCGATTGAGCATGCATGGGATATGCTACAGAGAAGAGCTCTGCCGAATATGGAGGGTATCCAGTCGCAAGAAGACCTTTTTTTGTTGTTGCAACGAACATGGGCGGCCATTCCACAGCGTGATTTGGATGAACTCATTTTGAGTATGCCAAACCGATGTTCTTGTGTTGTTAGTGTTCGCGGTAGAAACACGGATTATTAATTGTTTAAGTTACCCAATAAAATTTTAAAGAAAACTGTTATTTCAGTCTTTTTTTCGAACTTTAATGTTAGTGGTTCAAATGTCAAAAATCCCTTTATTAGAAAATGGCAAATTTCTTTATTAATGCAAAGGTGACTTGGTTTATCGTTACTGTGACAAACGAAAACACTTTATTTGATGAATCCTTAAAGAAAATTTTAATTAATATCAATCAGGAGAAAAGTTATTGCAAAAATATATGTTGATCCCTAGACACTTTTGATGTGTGTACTTTTATACAGAACAAAAAAGGAAACTTTAAGAAGACCGCGCAACTTTAACAGTACTAAATGCTCTACACTGCGAACAAGCCTAGTTTTACTTCCATATTTCAAAAATTCGGATGCTCATCTCTGTAGTTTTACTTTTTTAAATTATGATTCATTTTTAAATGTATTTCCAACTTACATTTAACATGTTAGTGGCCAGTACTCTTTTTTCGACATTTTTCTTAAATAATTTGTTAAATTTGACGTATTGCTTACACTTTTCTGCTGTGTGTATTACTTGAAGTTCGCTCACTAGCAACTGTAATGTATGGAGGTTCTTAACCATGGACTAGGGGATGGATTTTGTGTCCTGCTCACTGAATCCGGATGCCGTGATGATTAACGTGAGACAAACATAGTTTTACGGTTCTGTTTAACAAAATGAAGAAGGGTGGGTTTACTCCCCCCTCCCTACAACGATGACTAGACTCAGTGCATTTGAACTTATATTTTCTTTGTTTTATTGGTACACCTTCTGCGATGCCGAAACATTGACCCACACCCAGCATAGGACACACGTGTTTTGAACAAATAAAAAGGAAACTTTAAGAAGACCCCGAAATTTTTACTGTACAAAATGCTCGAAACTGCGACCAAGCCTAGTTTTTTTCATCTTATTTCAAAAATTCTTACTCTGTAGCTTTAATTTTTAAAATTTTGATTCGTTTTAAATGTACTTCCAGCTTACATTAATTTTTTTTTCTAGATTTTTCTTAAATAATTTGTAATAGTTGACGTGTTGCTTTTTGCTGTGTGTATTACGTGAAGTTCGCTCACTAGCAACTAATGTATAGAGGTTCATAACCATGGACTAGGGGATAGATTCTGTGTCCTGCTCTCTGAAGCCGAATACCGTGACGATTAACGTGAGACAAATATAGTTTTACGATTCTGTTAAACCCCAACCCACACCCACCATAGGACGCAAGTGTTTTGAATGATGGAAAATTTTGTGTACGTGAACAAGTTTTTTTTTAAATTTTGTTTTACCACATATGTAGTTAACAAATACATGATTTGAAAGAAATTGTAAACCTTGTTATTAAAAGAGATAAGACTTATTTAGCTACTTACGCTTAATTAAGTGGCTGACAAATTAAAATGATTAATTCATCTAATTGTTTTTTTTTCTAGATATAGAATGCCATGGCCGTAATTATAAAAGCAGTTAACCTACATAATCAGGAGGATTTTACATAATCAGGATACTTAAAATAGCCTGTTGTGACAGCATTTTTACTTTGTTTTTCTATATCAATTACAAGCTAACGAAATAAAAGCAAAGAAATAAGTGTTAATGTAGTGTGTGTGAAATGTTTTATATATGAAAAATGAAGATTGGTCTTGGGATGTATTTTAAAATCTATTTTAAATTAAATTAAAACTTTAGAAAAAATGTATTCTGTGGGTTACTCTGACGCTTTTTCTTAACATAATGGCGGGGCTCTCATGCTCGGGCGTTGTGTAGTCGGTTCGGGCCGGGCAGTTTTTCTCCGGGCTCGAAGTACTAGCAGAGCATAAATGCAAGCATGCGTTCTACTTTACCATCCTTTGTACTCAGTATTACGTATTTCTAGGTTTTATGCACAGTTGTAGGCTTATTTACGTTCCATTAGAATTATGTACTATACAACTTAGTATTTTAAACTAATTCATGAGTACACTATTATGATTACGGTACCCACATTTTCTTTTTAAAAAGGAAAAGTACAGCGATTACTGGACCGATTTACATGAATATTTTTATAAGGAATGCCTCTTAAATGACTACATTAAAATATGGTAAGGATCTGATGGTGAAGGGTGGAACTCCTCAATGGATGGATAGGAATAATTGAACCGTGTTTAAAGATATTTGTTGTTGGTGACATTAAGATTGCTAACCCAGTCATAGATCGTGTCAGTATGTGGTGTTTGATTTATTAAATTAAACATCTTTAATTTAGGAAATAGTGCAAGTTTCATCGAAAACGATTCATTACTTTTGAGATATGAACTTATTACGTGAACGAGCTATTTCTTAGCGAGCACACGGCTGGGGTTATGCGATTGTTTTAATAGTTTAATGGGATTGGTAACTAAAAATGAAGAAAGAAAACACTGTACGCGAGTAAAATACGACTGCCAAAAGCCACCAACTTCCAAAACTAATATTAATTTGCTAATATTACTTTGGAAGTTGGTTTTATTTTTGCCTAAACGTTTCTTTGTTGTCCTAAGAGTTAAGACTATCTGAGTTCAGATTTTAGTTAGTGTGCATTTTCAATAAAGCACCTTATTGATGACATTGGCGTCAATATTTTTTTACGTAGAGCTTGATCAACATAAATCAGCATCAATAGAAGTTATATTTTAGTGTGTCAAATCAAACACAAATGGACCAAACTTAGTAAAGTTAAAACAATATCCCTTGGCCGTAACCTCCTTATGAGAATGTGAGTCAAAGTGTCGTTGTGTCCGATGATGAGTTCCTGGTAAATATGCAGTCCTGGTAGATATGCCGTCTGCTGTCTGGTGGGCGTACCTACCATTGCACATGACATGCGCAGTTACGACTACTGGCTGTAGTGAGACGGGTTATTGGCATACAATGGCCTAGACCTAGAGACTGCGGGAAACGCTACGAGTAAATGAGTCTGTTGCCTAATAATTGGCAGTTACCTTATATTTTCTTGTAATTTCTGAAAACAGATTTCATAATTTGTTTTGCTGAACGTCTACCACACTATGGTGCAGCGTGTATAACAATTCGTGCACGCTATCTTGTTTCAAAACTTATCACAGTCACGCAGCCAGCTGGCAGATTTCACCGGCGTCTTATATGAAGTAGACTCTAGTGCGGCTCAGTTCTTGGAGTACTTTTCAAATCAATGACCTGGCATTACTGAAACTATCAGTATAATACTTTTTTCAAACTGTGAGATCTGGCATTAATAGTTCAAATCAGCTGTTAGTAAGTTAATCTTAACTCAGTTTTGAAGTGTGACCAACATTTTGCGTTCAATTTAAACAACATCATCCTCATCATTATTTAGTCCTTATCCCAATTGATTTAGGGTTGGCGCAGCACGTCTTCTTCTTCCATACTTCTCTATTACTTGTTCTTGATACCTCCTAAGACAAGAAATGTGATGCACTCTACGCCCTAGTCCCTCTGTTTTATGATGAAAAAGTTTACAAATATTCTGTAGCGTTTCGTTTCTATTTTTGCTACTTATTAATTAACTATCCCAGCATGATGCGTTGATAGCACTTGTTTCTAACCGCCACCCACCTACTACCCACCTACCTACTACCTACCTTCCACTACCAACGTACCTACTACCTACCTTAAAACCGGCGGCTTTGGCGAAACAAAGTATTAGAAATCATTTTAAAAAAGATGAATCAAATCGGTTTAGTCGTTCTCAAGTTATGGCGTGACCAATGGAAATAGGGATTCATATTATTATGTAGATTATGTGTCTATGAAACTAAGAACCGCACAAGTTTGGAGGTTTTTGCCGTCTAATGCGAAAGTAACTGTGAGTTTTTCTCGAGATCTATTTTAATTTAGGCTTAAAGTGAAGTTTTGGTAACGTCAATACTTGTTGTTAAAGATCTTCTTTTTATTTTTGTAGTATTAGATGTATGATACTTACAAAACGGACTTTTGGAAGTTGCGTTAACGTAACCTTTGTAGCAAATTACACCTCGTATCCCTTTTTGTTTTATTTTCTTTTCTTAATCTAAAGTCAGCCTCTCGGTTATAAACAAATGTGATGTTTGATTCTGGACATGGCTGATGCACTGCAAAAGCTGTGGATGTGGTGCCTTTTGCGTCAAAATACATTTAAACTCACTCATATGATGCTAAAAAATACAATCTGAATAAGGTTCATGTATGACTTACTTGGCAGTGCACATTTTTTTAGAACTAAAAAAAAATCCGTCTTCTTTTGCATGGGCCTTAAGGAATGAAAACAAACAGGGCGATTTCTTAAAAAAATAAATTAAGTGAAACCCGTTCTGGTACACTTGATCGAACAGAGCGGTATTTCGATGAGTTGTTATTTTTTTGGATTTGGCCAAATTTCGTAAATTATTTAGTCCTCAAATGATTACAATGAGCCTGAATAGGCTATGTAATGGAAAATGTTTATTTTGCATTAAAAATATCTTAAATGAAAACTGTTTTAAAATTAAAAAATGGTTTCGGCACATGCGGGACTCGAACCCGCGACCTTCGCTCACGGGATGCGACGCTCTCAATATCCAACTGAGCTAATGTGCCATGTACTGAACGTTCCAAATTCGGGTTCTGTTTCGTCCTTTTAAGTGCATTCAGCGACAACAGCGCCATACACCCTTCAATCGCGACAGCCGCGACGCGGACAGTCAGGGAACTGACGCATGTACAGTCATAAGCTAAAATATATGAACACTAGTAGAAGTTCAATAGCGACTTACTGTTAAATTAATTGTTGAAATGATAAGAATTTATCACAAATAATTTTTAACACCTCTATTTTCATTTGCATAATATTTCAACACTTGACTCGATACTTTAAGAGAAAATACTTTTTGATTTTAATAAACTTTGTCACAACTGTGTGTCCCCGACTGTACTCGAGTCTGTCCAATCCCTTTGAAGCCACGATGACTTATGATCTGCGCCGAATGCAATAATTTTGATTTATTTTATAAATATTACTTGTAGAAATGAAAAATTTAAATTCTGATGCATGACTAGGGTTCCAAGGTATGGTAGCGAGCTTTTATAGATTAGTGTTGAAACCTTTTTTTGTGCGTATTATTTAGCTGACTCACTTAAGACAGCTTTAAAAAGACTTTTGACTATTCACGTGCTCTGAAAGTAGTCTTATATATTTTTTACTTTGTTCAACTGTAGATACATCTGTGCAGTTTTGGATGGTCCTGCTTGATACTTGAACAAACTTCAATACTGTCCTATAATTAAAAGAATTACAAATATCCTTTTTGAGCAGTAACAATTTTGGAGCGACATAAAGTATCTTGACTATTCGGGTAAACTCCCACAAAATAATAATAATCTTTGTAAGTAGCGAAAGCAATCTGCCTGTATATTTATTGGATTGTCTACCTTTAGGTACAATAGTTCAATTCTGGTTGGTATGACATAAATTTAAACTTACTTGAATCCTGTTCTTTTGTGAAAATAATTTTATATATATTGGACTAACATTTGTTGCTAGCTTCCCTCCCGTTGTGTATGGAAATAAACCCACGGTAACGTTTTAAATCTAGCCTATAGCACTCGGGGATAATGTGGCTTCCAGTTAGTGAAACAATTTTCGGTATCGAATCAGTAGTTCATTAGATTACCCTCTACATACAAACTAACAAACGAATTTTGCATCTGTTAATAGTAGTGTGTATATTTTCATTTCTTTCAGAAATGTAGCCAAATTTACGTTTAAATATGTTTAATTTTAATTGTTTTGTAGTTCTTAGTTGCCGCGGTCGTATCATATATTAACAAGGGGTGTGGGACAGCAGCGCGCCTTCGACCTGACAGTTTCGGCTGCGATCGCAGGTGGAGCTATTATGGCGCGTGTAAACGGTCTGGAGCTAAACGACACGAAAGTTCAACCAGATGGCACTTATTTCAACTAAACTGTTTTTTCAGGTTGTAGACTTATATTAAAATAGCAAAATTGTTCATATAAAAAATCTCTTAGAAGTAAATAACAAACTGATTTTAAGAGGCGGGGCAAGATATTAATTAAACTTACATTAGCACATGGTCGAAAATAAACACTGATATGATTCGATATTTTTTTTAATAATTTTCTAAACTTCTTGAGACATTTTTCATGAAACCTTTATTTAATCACAATACGTAAATACGACGAAGTAAACTAGCAACATGATGAATATGAAGGAAAAAGTAATGGATGTTGCAAAATAAGGAGCCAGTATTTATTTAGTGGGTGAAGTAATTCAAATTTTTTTATAAAAATAATCTTAGATAAAAAAGTCCCTTGAAATGGCTTCGATAATGCCGTTAGATGATTCTCTGAAAATTTTTCGTGTATGATAGACCTTATAATATAACATCAAAGCAAAACTGTTTTTGCGATCTTATTATACGCAATTTTAATCTGAGTTCCCATCATTATTAAATGCGAGCCAGCTGCTGGTCTCAAGGTCACTCTTTGATCTGGACCACTGTTGCAAATAATAACCGTCTGCATGGACAACCCTTTTGATAACTTGTGTATTTAATAGATGTAACGTATAGTTAGCTCTTGTATACCGGTTCCAACTGCGAATAATATCGCTAACGGCTTTTATGTGAAACGAAACACGTGTCTTGCGTCACTATAGGATTTTACACAAAGAGCCGGCAGGCAAGAATTATGCTAGGATTAAAATAAAAAAGTAAATGAATGATGCCGTCTCAGGGCTTTCAAATTAAATCTGGGTCCGAATTTGCAGCAGATTTTGGCTGGCCTAGTTGATACTTTTCCACTCACTTTCCACGCTTAACTTGGAACTGAAACGTAGGGTATTTTCAACGAACACGTTACCCTAGGACTTTTGGTCGTTGTTTCGAATCCCTCATATGCTACAATTTTTTTATGCTCAACTTAGTGTAATTTAACTGTATTTATTTATGCGAAATCAGAATCAAGTTGAAGTTCACAGCATCATTATTGGAGTTTGTGCGACCAAGGACGACCCACAAAGAACAACACTGGGCTGGACACTGGGCTGTGGGCTGTGGGTAACTAACTAGCAAGATTTCTGACAGTAACAGAGTTATCTATTTCCCCAAGACGATTTAGCAGATCTCCTGTTTCATAAAATTAATATCTAATGTTTTCAAGGCTTACTCTGAACAATACATCATTTCTCATACAATATAATTTATATTTTGTAGGGATCTTAGCAGGCGGTATTCTGTGGTTACTGCCTACCCCTTTGGGAAAAAGGCGAGATGTATATATGATGAATTATGAGCAATCCCAAGGTATCCCATTACTAGAATCTGTAGATTTCAGCAGATAGCAGCCACGAAAATTTTAAGGCCCAATTTCCTGCTAGGTAGCTGACGACGTAGTGCATCATGTTGCCGTATAGGTGTCACTACAAGTTTGAAGCTCGTCCCAACAGCACCACGTGACCGGTGCGTCGTGGTTTACAAATGCACCTCTTACTATCGTATGATATCCTGGTACTGAAAATACGAATTGCGAACCTCACGATGCGTCAGTCCTTACTGATAAAATTTGATCAGTTAGGCAATGAAGCTAATAAATTTTCCTTTTCTTTCATATTACGAAAACAGTGTAGATAATACTGTTGTTAAAAACTATGTGATGCCAAGGTATGTTTGGTATCTAAAAAAAAACTTGTCCTTGAACTAAAATAAAAAATGTGTTTACAAAAAATATGGAGGCCTAGCAATGAGATACCGGAAATGCCAGCAAAAAAATGGATTGCTGGTGTGAGGAGTGAAATGATACATAAGTGATAAGAAAATAGTACATTACTGCCACGGTCTATAATGACTACTTTGCTGGTCGCGCTGATTATGGCCGACAGCGCAGCGTAGCGCAGCTCCAGGCCGACACAGCGCGGTCAGCGTGCAGCACTTGATGGACGAGCTGAGATAAAGGCCGAGACCGTAGGCCGAGGCCTTTACAGCGAGGACAGCAAGGGCTGCAATGATGGCCAAGCTGAAAAGCCTAGAGCGTAGCTAGGCTAGCTCGAGGCAATCATAACGTGACCAGCGAAGCAGTCATTGTGGGCCAAGGTTTGTATAGTGCTTTACTCAAAAATGCAAGTACCTAATCTAAATGAAACCAGCAAGTAATTTAAATAAAAAATATATCAATTAAAATTTTCGCTGAACCACGCTTTTGTTACTTCTTTGTTTTTTTTTGCAATGGCAATGGTAATTGGAACTATACAGCCTAATATGGAATAAAATCTTTTTGTACCTATCTCTATAGATACAAACAGCTGTGTTCTAAATAAAATCTTTTTAGATTTGATTTTTTTAAACGTTGAAACGTCAAAATAGCGGCCGGCAAAACATTGCCGGCCTGTTAGAGCGGCCAGCAAAACTTTGCCGGCCGCTCCTTGAAACAGAACGGCAAGGTCGACTTTGCTCAAACAAGGTTGTCAAAATAATGACATTGACACATGACACATTACATGCATGTTTGAGTAAAGGGATAAATGATAGCGCTACGGTTAACAGGAGAATGCAACAAGAACCTTTTGTGCCGACTCCAAGTAACATCAAACGGGGTAGGTGATTATGATGAGATCCATTGGGATGATTTTTATATCAATCTACGCAGTGTGATGGATTGTCGTCAATTTATATCAATGTATCATACAGCATACATTAATTTTAGGACCGAAATAGGAAAGTTTTAACTCTATTTTCCTTAGCTGTACGGGGTGTGTGTGTATAAAATGTGTCACAAATATAAAATTTTCACTCCTTGTTTTAATATATTTTTATTATGTGAATATCTTTTAGGGGTAAAACGAAACCATTTTTATTTTTTTACGCAGTGAAAAGGCATTCATCTCCGCGATAAAAACTCATCACCTAAATCTCTTGTTGTGTTCAGGTAAGTCCGGGTCACGAATTCTTCGAATCTTCAAAAAAGTGTACTGCGACTGCTGACCAGTTGCTGGAAGATCATTGAGGTAATAATTACAAATTCATGAATTAGTACTGACCTAATTATTTTAAACATTTAACAACCAATAGACAGAATTACGGTGACTTTTGTTTGTTTGATTCACGTTTTAGGCACCTTCTACCGAAGCTTGTTAGACTATGCCTACACTAATATGGTAAAGCCGTATGTGTATACGGTAACGTTTAAAAGTTATCTATACCCATACGGATTGCTTTATTTAAATGATATACGTATTTGTCTGCTTTGTTCAAACATGATGAACATCGTTCGATAACACATGGACATAATATTCATTATGATCCTACTTTATGGCAAAATTATCTTCGGCATTTTGTTTGTAATATACACTGGGCAGTGACTGCAACTTGTCCTTTTATGCGCTATTATTATGTATATATTAATGTTCTATACGATTTGTGCGCGGTATACCCTATATTTATAGGATCATCAGAAATTCTTATTCACAATCATTGATATTTGAAATACCAGCTGATCCACCCACTTCGTAAAGAGTTTCGAATTCTGTTGTTGTTTTGAAAATGGCTTTAAAGAAACATTAATTATTAAATGTTTCCAGAATAAATATTAGTTTTCTACTCATCCTATCTCGTTCCATGGTTTTTTTTTCTATTCTGCGACATTATCATTTGTTTGTACACAACATAACATAACGCCTGAAAACCCTGAAAAATAAGGCAAAGGTGTAATTAACTAAGTACCTAGCACACCTACATTTCGCTAGTTTTATTATTAAGTAATAGGGGGGTAATCTATGGCTATCACAACCGGGCTCAAATCCAGACTTATGGCTGCTATTGATAAATTTCTGATTATTTTTCATTTATATTGCTTAGCCAAGAGAATTCTAAATGTTTTCCAATACCAAATAAATAGATGGATAGCTTGTATTTACCATACAGTCGTTAGCATTCTACTTTATAAACTGAAAAACGTGATTAAACGAGTAATGAGAGTACCTACGGTGAACTCTGCTCAAGTTCAATGCTATAAGTTCAACAGCCTATATTGATTTTCCGACCAATGCCTACACCATCGATCGACACTGCTACCCTTGTATCTACGACGAAAGTAGTGACGTAACTCCACCAACCTCTCCCAGTATTCGAATGACGTCAACGACTTTATCAAACAAGTAAGGGATGGAACTGGCCACATCGTGTTATCTCTTTCTATACAGCTTAAAACATGGTAGGAGTGACAGTGATGTATTCTGTTTGTTAGTTTCATAGTACTACGATGTTTTCCCATTCCTAGAACACGGACTCTTCGAGTTCTCGTTGTATGAGGAAGTTAATCGCTATCTACCCCGCGAGCACAGTAATACCGAATGTGGAAAGACATTTATTTTATTAAGACGCATATTGGTTTCCTCACGATGTTTTACGAATTATGTGATAAAACAATCACATGAATTGCATGCCTACTAGGGTCCTTTCTAGCAATCGTATTTTTAAGTGTCACCAGTTCCCGCACAGCCTTTGAGTACTTTCGGTCGTTACCAAACTCAAACTGTTAATTTCAATTATACTAAGAAGCACTTATAAAAACAAAAACGCACGAAAAGCAATTGTATCGTAAACGTGTCACGAACTATGGTTGACCATTACGAATATTAACGCTGCAATCAGGAGTTATGGGTGAATTCCAAAGTCGCTGAGGAGACAGAAGACACTGTTAAAATTCGCGCTAATGTGTATGACCAAACTACCTTAAAGTCTACCTTAAAGCTTGATGCGAGTACACACGGCATCACGTAAATCTATAAATTTCCAATATAACATGACCTTGCTTTGTATAGATTTTTTTACAATGAAAAATCCGCACAAACTGGTTAGTATAGCATGATTGGTTGTCGTGCGTACTACTTTTGTTTAAAATAACCTAGTAGCCCTATCTGTCAGTACAAGTCGGTATCTTCGCAGTTTCATCCTTCCGCAAGATGGCGCTACTTCTTATGGGGGGTGGGGTGTTTATAAGCGGGAAAGAAAAGGGCCTATGTTTGTGTTTTCCATCCCTCTCTGCCCGTGGTGACGTTCTTGCAACTTCTTGCGCCCTGGTACACAAACGTTACAAAGTCACTGCCCGAACCCGCACCTGGCGTATTTTGGAACAGCCTATAACGCAATGTAACGAAACGAAAACTTTGCCTTCTAACAATGACGATAATAAACTCGAAGTTTGTTTACTAATTTTGCTAAACAAAAAAGTAAAAGTTTGTAAAAGTTTTGTTAATATTGCTATTTTATTTATCATTCAAGACTACAGTATGCAGATATTAAATTAATTTAAGAAACACTAAGAAAATACACGCTTTTGGGTGACGCTTGCAACAAATTATTTTAAACTACTTTCATAGAATTTAGCGTCCAGCAAGTTTCTTAAACAAACTCGAGCAGTTTACTATACCCACTGAAGAATTCCACTACCCACCTCCTCTCTCCATCATCAGATCAGCTGACTCTTCATACCCACACTATCTTTACTATACTCCTTAAACTAATACTATACACCCATACTACATATTTATATTACTCATGTTAAAATTATAAATGTAAAAGTAACTCTGTCTATCTCGCTGTTTTTACCTTTTCACGTCTTAGGTATTTCGCGTGGTGCGTGTCGCGCGTTCCCGTAGTGAAGGAATTTACACGTAAGTTTTATCCAAAAGATATATTTGGAAAATTATTTTATTTTTATATCTGTTGATTTAGAAAATAATAAAATACACACTTTCCACTGTTCAAAATACACCGTTGTGTGACAGACGAACAAACGTACGGATAGAAAGCGGTTTTGATGTTCCTAGCTATCTAAGGACCGGTTGGATAAGGGGCCCTGAAAGTGAAGTTTAACACACGCACAATGAAAGAAGATAAAGGTTATAGATTAATTTTGACTGCAATTACAACAGTGTAGGAGCATTATTTATAACGAAATACAGTGTGAACCAAAATAAAAAGTAAAACGAGTAGTCTAAACAATGTACCTTCTTAATTCTCTCTGCAGCCAGGATTGTGTCCTCCATGGAAAACATGGCTACATAAGACCACCTCCACCAGTATGTGACATATTTTCATGTTGTGTTGTAGTTAGTTCACTCCTTTATTCTTCTTCTCTTGACTGAACATGTCGTGATACAATAGCCGTGTGCAATTCGCCAAATAAAACTCAAATGGTGGGTTTTTTGAAAATTCTTTTGAATATATATTTCGTTGACTAAATAAAAGAGTAAAAGAAGATGTCAGGGGACACCCGGGTTTGAACCGGGGACCACTCGATCTGCAGTCGAATGCTCTACCACTGAGCTATATCCCCGCTGACTACTTGGCTCAAATAGCCGTGCTATTCGTAACTTAATGTGTAAGTAGTGCAACAAAATCAGTAATTCTAGCTTGAGAATACGCTAAACTATGTACAGTCAGCAACAAAAGTCCATGAACAGATACTAATTTTCAAAACACCTGAACACTAAAACGGACCATAAATCACTTACCAGAATAGAGTACACAATAAGGTTATCATTTCAATTTTACAAAAACGCTAAGCATTAATATTTTCATAAGTCGCTAAACATCATTATAGCGTAAGTCGATGACTATCATTTTGCCGTAAGTCGCTAAACATCATTACAGTGTAAGTCGATAATTATCATTTTGCCGTAAGTCGCTAAACATCATTACAGCGTAAGTCGATAACTATCATTTTTAACCCCCGACCAAAAAAGAAGGGTATTATAAGATTGACGTGTGTATCTGTGTGCCTGTGTATCTGTGTATCAGTGTGTCTGTCTGTGGCATCGTAGCTCCTAAACGGATGAACCGATTTTGATAAAATTGGTTTCGTTTGAAAGGTATTTTAATCGAAAGTGTTCTTAGCTATGTTTCGAGAAAATCTGCTCAGCCGTTTGAAGATCATCACCTCTTTTCTATTTGATGAAGGGATATAAACAACTTCCACGAGTCTAGTCGATTTGAAATCTTGTTACTTGTCACCATGGGCATTGCCGAGTGGGGGGGGGGGGGCTGCACCCTATTCCCCTCTAAAGCATAGTTTCTTTTTTAATTTATAATATTTGTTTTTAACCACCGACCAAAAAAAAAGAGGGGTGTTATAAGTTTGACGTGTGTGTCTGTATATCTCTGTGTCTGTTTGTGGCATCGTAGCTCCTAAACGGCTGAACCGATTTTGATAAAATTGGTTTCCGTTCAGAAGCGCAACACCGAAAAAATTGGATGGAATGGGGAAGCCTATGCCCAGTAGTGGGACGGTCAAGGCTAAGAAAAAAATATATAAAAAAAACCTCCGACACATAAAACTGTCGGAGGTCCGCTTTGTTCTGTGCTCAAAGCAGTCCCCCGACGCTACGACGCTTGGATTAATTTACTGTGGGCTTTTTAGAAGTTTTTAGTGTCGGGGGTTTTTTAAATTTTGCCGTAAGTCGCTAAACGTGTTATGCGCGAGTTTTTAGGGTTCCGTACCCATACCAAAAAGTGTTATTTTTTTTGCTCGTTTTTATGAATAACTAGCTGTCCGGCGCAACTTCGTTTGCGTCACATTTTCCCCGTTTTCGCAATATTTTTAATTCCTGCTCCACTCCTATTAGTCGTAGCGTGATGATATATAGCCTATAGCCTTCCTCGATAAAAAGGGCTATCTAACACTGAAAGAATTTTTCAAATCGGAACAGTAGTTTCGGAGCCTATTCAATGCAAACAAACAAACAATCAAATCTTCCTCTTTATAATATTAGTTTAGATAAATAAATATTATTCTAGTTTTTAAAACGCTGTTTGTGTATGTTAGTTTAAATGTTTCTAAACGCACGCACGATACAGAAGAAATTCCCAGTGTAGGGAGCCTACGGGAAGTATAAAAAAAAAAAACAAAAAAAAAAAAATGTATTCTAAATTATTAGCTGTGCTTATTCAGCAATGTTTTGATTATGAAAAATGTAGTGCGCTGCGCTTCGCCGGATAGTGCCTTGTAGCAAACGGGTTCAATGAACTGGAAATGTAGGAAATTAGCGATGATCAGCGACTTTTGTATTTATTACAGATCATACAATTTTGTTGGTAGTAATGTAAAGCAATTTATGGTTAAACTGAGTTCAGCGACTTTTGTAGTTTTATTATGACAAGTTGTTTTATAATTTACTTTGGTCAGTAACTTATGCTAAATACTATTGATTAGGAAATATTGGAAACAAATTATGTTCAACGACTTCTGTTGCTGACTGTACAACAACTGTTTTACTATGGACTTCGTGTACGTGTAAGGAATAATAGTAAAAAAAAAAACATTAGTGGTTCTGTTTTTGATGTGTTGGTAATTGTTGAGATATTATTCAATGTTTAAAAAAATACAACCGTCTTGCAATTAACACCAAGTCTTTTGGGTGACTTTTGTTTCTTTAATTGACTTTTTTAGTCACTGACCTCCGAAGGTAAAGTTATTTTTCACTATTTGGTTGTTTTTGAAGTCAGTTTGCATTTATTTGTTTATACATTTTCAGTTGTAATATTCCAGAAATTCTTGCTATGTATTGAATTTACATTACAAATATACTTACGTACACTTACAACTTTAACAAAATACTTACAATATTATTTAATTGTGTTTCGGTGGCTCAGTCATCCACGACGACCCATTAGTAACCGTCCACATTTAGGAGATAGATAATTGTTGTAAAAATATTCATTAAGCATAAAATACTTACAAAGTTTAGTATAGAATTAAATGTATTATTATATTTAGGCCTACATAAGCAGATGCTGCCCTAACTAAATACATTACAACAATTAAAAACTAAAATTAAATAGCTTAAAAACAACAAACAAAAAAAAAAGGCATCAAAAAACTCCTCCTCAACGCTATCAGCTGGCTAATGTGCCCAAGACACTGGCGGCGTAGCCACGTTGGATGGCAATACTTAGCCTCTGGCCAAGGTGAAAGCCAGCCCTTGGGTCACGGGAAGCATCAACAAGGCGATTTGTAAACGTGACATCTATTAGAATGAATCAGAAACAATAGTTTTTGTATAAAACAGTACTTATTGTGGCTAAGCGGGCAAATCGATTGAAGGATGTTAGTTAATTACAATTTGGTTAAATGTTTTGCCTGAGCGAATCAAAATAAGAATTGCTACAGTAAACTGTAGGAGCGTAAGGAGTATGTAGATTTCTCGAGCGAATATATCGAGGTGGAATATTCAGAGATAGCTTAGAAAGAAGTTCAGGGCATTCCATCCTTGATCGTACTATTTTCACTAGGAACTGTATGTAAGATTGTATTGACTTGTCTATTTCTTCGAGTTAGAAATGGAAGTAAGGCGAATCGAGCGCAATGTTCATTATAACTCAGCTATTATATTTTAATTTAGTATAATTTGTTGTATCTAAGTATCTGGCAAATTTTTTTTGCACTGCATGCACTGCATTATTATGATTCTAAAAATAAGCACAATATAGACTTTTCTAGCATTTTATTCAACGAAGTGCGGTAACTTTAATGAAAGAACTTTAAAGACTGTAGCTACACTGTAGCCAACGGCGTAGCGCCACCGCGTAGCACACGCGACTGGTCTCGTAGCGTGTGCTACGCGGTGCACACGCTACAAGCTAGCAAGCTGTGGTCATAGTTAACTATTTTAATAACTTTTTTTTTGTTTTTTAATCTACAAGTCGTTTAAATAAGTTTACCAGTAAGATATTGATTTTATTTTAATTAAGGCATATCCACCCGACCCATATTCAAGTTAAGCGTCTTTTGTTTTTTAAATTTACCCAAAATGGATCGTAGCTTATTGCAAACGTTGTTGACATGCAGATTCCAAATGAATGTGTTATCTATGACTAAGCCTAAGTACTAATAAGATGTAACTGATTCTAAATATGAGCATTGACAATTCAGTTTGTTGCTATGCAGACATCCGTACCAATAACCTTTCACTCCTACAGTCCACAAATGCAACACTTACGACTTTGGAAGCAAATATCTCATCAACTAAGTTAAGAAAAAAAAAAATTTGTTATGTTCGATATCATTTTTCAAGAGCTATCGATAAACACCCCACACAGTTACAAAGATTTTTCGTCAACCCTAAGTTTCTTGTAACATTTTAACAGTGTAGCTCATAAAAGTAAGAACAGTCTAGAGCATTTATTTTTATTGCTACTTAAAATATTCTTACCACGAACCATAAAAAATCAGTACATTGTTTTAAATAAAATGAAATGCTAGCTGGCTGTGTGTCGCTCCAGAGCGTTAACGCGCGCTTCACAAGTTCCATGTGCGATCCCAGCCGAAACTGTAAGGTCATAGGGCGTTGTTGTCCCTCCTCCTTTGTTGTTGGTACAACACGACCTCGGCGACTAAGAACTACTTTCAAAATTTCTCAGATTTAATATCGAAAATGCTGATTTCATTGCTGGTCACTTGGTCACTGAAAACCTTCAATAAAAATTAAAATCACGTTTTGGTTTGGTAACAAACGTGATTTTTTATCTAGATATTTGCTTGCTGTAAATAATATAATGTCACTTCTATTCAATAATAGTACATTACGATATTAGTGCGTTAAGATGGTTATAACATGCGAGGCGGAATTTCAGCCCGAGCCGTAGGCGAGGGCGTAATTGAGCCGAGTATGTTATAACCAATACGCACGTATATCGTACGACGTTTTTTAACACATTTGCGAGGAAACAGAAAAAAAAACATTCTATATTTTGTTCATTTCTAATTATTGAAACAGTTAGTGAAATTACAATTATTAAAATGATACGTAGTTGTAGTTGGTTTTTTAATTATGTTTTTATTATTAATATTACTATTCATAATGTCATTGTTTTGTGTTAGGGTAAATGTTGGAGACGACGAAACTTCTTGAAAGGCGGCAGAAGAGCATTGTAATTCGTCATTAGTTGTAAATAAAAAAATATCCTCAGTAGAAGTAGAGGGGCGCGGCTCAGGGCAAAACTTCTTCGTTTCTGGCTCCGTATTTATTGCCTGAGTTATTTTGGCACTTATATTTGCTTTGGTTTGGATGGAATCTTCTACATAAGATTTTGCTACTGCGTTAGAACGCCACCCGCCATGCCATTAATACCAAATATTAACGCAACCTGAAAAGAAATAAAAATGTGTAAGATAAGGTATAGGTACTTAGCTCACAGGCGGTCGTTTAAAAATATGTAAAAGAGTATGTACAGTAGGTAGATCAATACATAAAATAAGGAGGCAAACTGACCTTAGTTGCCAGGTACTGGCTATCTGGAGCATCTCTTACAAACTTTTCGACGTCATTTGATGACAGTACCTTAGATTTTTTCTTTATAAAACCATCAGAGCGTCTCTTTAAAAATGCAATGAGATTTGAATATAAATTAATATCGACACCATTTTTCATCTTGAGGGTACTTTTCAGCATCGAATATGTTGTCCACAACGAGCTAGGCTTATATTTACTAGCTAGTTCATTAAAATACGCCAACACTACATTTTCGGAAAATGACTTGGCGTTTTTCATGTTTTTCCACTTCAAAAAATTTGCATACGTGGTTAAGTATCTGTCTTTGGATATTGACGGCAGCAAGCTGTCGCATGCGGTTCGCGCTTCTGTTAGTATATCCGGTGGAGTTGAAGTAATATATGGCTCTTCTTCATTATTGAAAGTTGTCATATTTAAATTTTCACAATACAAGTACAAAGAAAAGAAAATTTGAGAAAAATGGCGCGAGGATTATTTTCTGCCATAGCTGCGTGAAAATGTTGGCGAAGACGTTAGAGCACGCAGCCAAGTTTTTAAATTACCGAATAAACTGATTTTTTTTTATTTTAAATAAACTGAATCTGTGTATGCACACTGTTGCTTTCCCGCCATTTTAACAGCGTGCTACTGACTGACTGGCGCCGCGCGGCGATTAGTTCGAAATTTGAACAGCAACAGCGCGCGAAATGGCAAATAATACTGTTATGGAATTTGTATGGATTATAACTTAACTATTTGCTTTGGTAACACACGCGTTTTTTATGACCCGCTTTACATATTTAAAACCGGTGGAATTACATCAGCTTTACGAGCAACGGTGTTAAAAATTATATTATTTATAAAACATTGCATTCAACTTTTATCTTTATTGGAACTAAAACGTCACTTCTATTGTCACTTGTAAACACAAATGACATTATTTTCAACACTGATGATTGATTTTAGTTGAAGGTTATTATATTACATTGAAATGTGGGGCTATGTCTAATTTTGTTAAGATTTTACATGCCATGCACTTAAGACATGTATTTTTGAGTTTGTATTGATTACTTAACTAACCCACCGGCCAAAAACTTGATAATAATATCACTTATTTCGTTTAATAATTTTCCATTTTATTAACAAGCATAGTATTTTACCGATTCTTTTTCAGCTTGTTTCAGTTTGTATCGGTTTCCAACAAAAAAGAAACTTTACGAAAAAATAATTTAAGCCTTCCTTGAACATAAAAAATACGTGCTTTCATGATTTTATTATTATTCTTAAAAGGGCACTTTTTCAATATAACAGTTTCTGATTTGTAACAAAAGGTCACTTTTGGTTCTCTTTCTCAGTTTATGGCTTGTTTCACAGAAACACCTTTTTATTTTTATTGAAAATAGTCACAATTGTCCGTGAAGAAGTAATCAGTTTAAGTCTGTGAGAATGGCCTTTATATTCGAAAACAGTACAGAGATTATAAAAAAATAAGTCGCAGATAAATTAAAAATGCTTCTCTTGTAAAGTTGGAAACTTTGCAGTGGTGACCCTTTGTTCCCAAACGTACGTATGTGTGTCAGTTTAATATATTATGACACAAAAAAACAACAAACATTAATGTATAGATGATTGTTGGAAAGTCTTCGTTTTTTGTTTTTTATTTTTAGCAGTTTTCCTATAGGGAAGCTACACTTAGTCATCCAATGACCATTTCACAAAATTAAATACAAAGAATAAATTAAAACCATAAAATTGCCATTTGGCGCAGATCACAAGTTATCGTGGCTTCAAAAGGGGTGACTCGAGTACAGTCGAGTCGAGCACTCTTAAAATGAAAGTTTATGGAAATAAAAAACGATTTTCTTAGTATTGAGTCAAGAGTGCATATGATTAAAATAGTGCTAGTCGGTGTCAAAAATTCTATGTGACAAAACTTGAAGAATCACTAATTTAAGAGTAAATCGTTGTTGGTTTTGACTTCACACACTAGTGCCAACAAAATATTCATGCTTATGACTATACATACATGTGTCAATTTCTCGTTGTGTTTTTAGTTATACTCAAAGTCAAGGTCAAAGGGAGCTATTTTCGCACAATGCACAAAATATAGTGTTAATTTCAATATATTTTAGCTTACGACGGTACATGTGTTAGTTCCCCGCCTGTCCGCAGCTATAAGCAAAATTGGAGGGTTTATGGCGCTGTTGTCGCTGAATGCACTTAAAGGGACGAAACAGAACGTGAATTTGGGATGTTTTGTACGTGGCACATTAGCTCAGTTGGATATTGAGAGCGTCGCATACCGTGAGCGAAGGTCGCGGGTTCGAGTCCCGCATGTGCCGAATCCCTTTTTTAATTTCAAAACTGTTTACACATAAATACAAAACAAATTGAGTACTATTTTATTAGATAGCCTCTTAAAGCCGATTGTAACCACTTATATATATGTAGGAATTCATAATAATTTATGAACTTTGGCCTAATGCATAAAACTGTTGTCATCGAATTACCGTTCTTTGCGATCAAAGAATTCGCCCGGTTTTGTTTTCATCACATTACTTAAGGCATGTAAATGAAGATCATGGAGTTCTGTTTAAGATGCTGTAATAAAATTCCACAAAGTATTATTGAACTAAGTGATGTGTGAAACAGAATCTAAAATCTATTAAATTAAAGTTCTTAGTTATTTTAAATGAACTCCAACAAGCTCAAAAACTTTCATATTAAATTAAATAGTCAGAAGTTAACAAGTGGCTATAAGTGGTAAATGTGACTTTTAAGTAGCAGCAATTAATGCGGCGTATAAAATCTTTCCAAATTCCCATGTATCTGGATGCCAGTATCATTATTCAAGAGCAATATGGAAAAAAGACAAGGAGATTAAATTAAACAAAATTAGACCAGGACGAAAAATAGTAAGATTGGTCAGCTAGTTACCATTATTGGCCGCTGACCGTATCGCGGAAGCATGGGGTACAATTTTGACTTTGGCCCCAGATAATGAAGAAATAATTTTATTCATGAAATATTTTGAGCGACAATGGCTTAAAGTAATTTCTCCGAGGTTATTAAGCTGTAACAAATTATTACATCGTACCACTAATTGTCTTGAAGGGTGGCACTACAGATTGAATGCTAAAATGGGATTTAGATTTTATTTTATTTTTTTTGATATTTTTTTTTTAGATTTATTTTCAAACTGAAGAAATAATCACGAATTTAAGATCATCAAATCACGAAATCGTTATTTTCTCAGCCCAAAAAGAATCGCAGAAAGATTGAAATCGATTTCGATATAAAACTATCTTATTTATTGCGTTGCCTGGAAAAAAGACAAATAAGTTGTGTTAAATTTTTGAGAAAAAATATTTATATTCGTCTAAAATTAATTTAATTTATATCTATGCTCGTGCATAATTCTTCACCCTTATATTGCATTTTTATGAGTCAGTATATCGATTTCTTTATGCCCTTATTTCTACATCGTTCTCACATATTTGTAATTCTTAACATGAATGATGTTACCAAGATTTTGTAACATATATTGATTTAAAAGAATGTCCATGGAGTTTCTTGCCCATTCTTCTCCATAGAGAGCTACGCTTTGGAATGGGCAACTACAGTACTTTCACAAGTTATTATGTCTTGTGACTGGGACTGCAGCCGCGCGTTTTTTTTTGTGTTTTGACTTTCAAAAGTGCCTGTAATGGTCTAATTGAAATAAATGCTATGAGTTTGAGTTTCAAATTTTTCTCTGAGGGTCTCACGAGGCCGAAGTACCTAGGGCTTGTCCTCGACAGCCGGTGGAACTTCGTGGAGCATTTCCGACGTTTGGCCCCCAAACTGGAACGGGCAGGGGCTGCGTTCAAGCGGCTTTTGCCCAACCTGAGGGGTCCAAAATCCTCCTGCCGGAGGCTCTACGCGGGGGTCGTGCGGTCCATGGCCCTTTACGGGGCCCCGGTGTGGGCGCGTTCTTTGAGGCGGCGAGCCGCCCACTACCTGAACGCGCCCCAGAAGGTGGTAGCCGTAAGGCTGATCCGGGGGTACCGCACGATCTCCGGCGAGGTGGCGAGCCTCTTGGCCGGATTACCGCCATGGGATCTGGAGGCGATAGTCCTCGCGTGCCTGCACGAATGGCGCGCGGAGGCACTACGCCGGGGGGAAACTCCGCTGCCGCGGCAAATTGTCGCTCAGCCGACAGACCTCCGGCGCGATCTCATGGCGACATGGAGAGAGCGACTGTCGCAACCCCGTGCAGGGCACGCCACAATAGTGGCGATAAGTCCCCTCTTTGAGGAGTGGCTGGAGAGGCGCCACGGCGCCCTCACCTTCCGCCTGACGCAGGTCCTCACCGGACACGGTTGTTTCGGGAGGTTCCTGCACCGAATCGGGCGGGAGGAAACGCCCGGGTGTTACCACTGCGAGGATCGGCCGGAGGACACGGTGGAGCACACTGTGGAGCTATGCCCCGCTTGGGCTGAGCACCGCCGTGTCTTCGTAGCGGCGATTGGCGGCGGCGACCTCTCGCGTCCGGCCCTGGTTCAATCCACGGTCCGGAGCGAGAGGGAATGGGAAGCAGTCGCCTCCTTCTGCGAAGCAGTCATGCTAGCGAAGGAGGTGGCGGAACGTGAGAGGGAGAGAACCTCACGTCCCAGCCGCCGCGGGAGACGCCCCGGGCGTCGGGGGGCAACCAGTGGCCTCCGGCCACCGTAGGCGCGGGCCTGTGGACGGTGAGTAATGGGCTAGCTCACCGTCCGTCCGTCTTATGACGACAGACCGTGCCGACGGCGCGTTCGTGTTCCACGCGCGCCTCATGGAGATGTCAGCAAATCGGAAGGGGTCCGAGAGGGCCGATGCCTGCCAGGGCTGCGGGTTGTTCGAAAGAGATACCGTGCCCCTGGAACGCAAAGGGCTAAGAAGGAACATGGATGGGTTTTAGTCAGTACAAGTCTGACACTCCCTTCCGCTCCGCCCAGAGCGGAAGAAGTCATTTGATGATTTCCCATCCTAAAAAAAAAAAAAAAAGGGTCTCACGAGGCCCCATTTTATAGATGGCGCGGACTGCCCTCTTTTGTAGTATGAAAATTCTATCAACGTCTGCTGCCGATCCCCACAGCTGAATGCCATAGGACATCATACCAGGCCCCTCAGAAAGTATTGCGAAAAAAAGTTTTTATATATGGGAGACTGGCCAGTTATTATGTTTTTCGAAAATATGATTATTTATAAGTAAAAATAAGTAAGTTCCAATTTCAAAATTTCCCTCCACATTTTTTGCGAGTTAATTCAAAGTATTGTGTCTCACTGAAATATGGATCTGCGCCGGGAACATTTTAGAGCTATGATTTTATACGATTTCAAGTGTCGCCTGAAACCGGATGAATCGTACGATAGACTTCAAATGGCATTCATGGATGAAGGCCCTTCCAAGGCAACCGTGTATCGTTGGTATAACGAATTCAAGCGCGGTCGACCAACTTTGGGGGATGACGAAAGAAGCGGTCGCCCTTTGACGGCTGTTACCGAAGAAAACGTGCTAGCAGTGAAAAATTTAATCCAAGACAATAGGCGAATTACATATCAGGAGATTCAACACATATTGAAGATTGGATCGGGAAGCGTTCACGAGATTCTACACAGCCATCTTCGCGTGAGGAGGATAGTATCACGCTGGGTGCCGCACAACCTCACCGATGCTCAGAAGCAGGCCCGGGTGGAATGGTGCCGTGATATGCTTAACAAATTTGAAGCAGGCTCGTCTCGGCGTGTTTACGACATCGTTACAGGTGATGAGTCCTGGATTTATCAATACGACCCAGAAACCAAGCGCCAGTCGACTGTTTGGGTGTTTCAAAATGAGCCAACGCCTACCAAAGTGAAGCGATCTAGAAGCGGGGGTAAGATTTTGATCGCTAGCTTTTTTAATTTGACTGGCCACTTGGTATCAATTCCCTTACGGGATCAAAGAAGCATTAATGCCGAATGGTATACTTCCAAATGTTTGCCAGAAGTTTTCTCTGTTATAAGCAACAAGCGACCAAACACAGGGCTCCGCGGGCTACTGCTCCACCACGACAATGCACCTGCGCACACCGCACTCAAAACGAGGGACTTCCTGGACAGCACGCCAGTCAAACTCCTGGGTCACCCTCCTTACAGCCCTGATCTAGCACCGTGTGACTTCTTTTTATTCCCAAAAATAAAAAATCAGCTCAAAGGGATACAATTTTCGTCGCCGGAAGATGCGCTGGCTGGGTTCGAGCAGGCTGTAAACGAGGTGTCTGCGGCGGACTGGAAAAAGTGTTTTGAAAACTGGTTTAGGCGCATGAATCTTTGTATAGAGGCTGGTGGAAAGTACTTTGAAAAGATTTAATAAAAATATATGTACGTATAGAACAATTTTTTTTAGTTTCGCAAAACTTTCTGAGTGTCCCACGTACTATGGAAAAAATAAGCGTACCACAAAACTTCATTACTGATTGCAAAATGTTATTATTCTGTTAATGACTTTTTAAATGACGCAGACTTTTCTATTGAATAATTAATGTGTAAAGATTTAATTAATAATAATTGAAAAAAAAAATGTACCAAATGATCTCTTCGTTTTTAATTTATCTAATTTTTTTAATCAATATTAACATACCTACTGATTGATTGTTTAAATTTGTATGATCCTATTTCAGTTGTATTATGTAGATTTTAAAGTTATGTTTTATTTTTATTTTGAATGCACTGTGCCGACTATTGTTTTAACAGGAAACCATTATTTAGTTTTATTAAAATTTAGTTACCAATTTCTTTAATGTTTGTTTGCCTCATTTATGGTTTCGCCTCATTTACACACCTCATTTTATGTGGTACCTACTAGCTGTCCCGCGCAACTTCGTCTGCGTCACATTGTCCCCGTTTTCACAACATTGTTCATTGCTGCTCCGCTCGTATTTGTCGTAGCATAGTGATCTGTAGCCTATAGCCTTGCTCGATAAATGGGTTATCTGACACTGAAAGAATTTTTCAAATTGGATCAGTAGTTCCTGAGATTAACGCGTTCAAGCAAACAACCAAACAAACATACTCTTCAACTTTATAATATAAGTATGAGATATAGATTATAATATTAGTATAGATTATTTTAAAACTGCGATATCTCCTAAGATATTCATTGGAATCGAATGATGCAAAGGGCAATTTTGTTCTAAATTAAATATTTGTGATAGATAACGTTTATAAAAACACCTTCGAAAATAATGCATTATTTAAGAACAAATTTGGTTAGCATAAAAAGGTTATAGTGAGTGAAACTTAAAAGATACACATATGCTGTCGCAGACTTTTTTTAGAACTTTTAAAGAGAAACAATTCTATCATACATGATTTTTGCGAAAATTTAACCATTTTCGCAGCGGAAGCTCTCAAAAAGAAAATAAATCCCCCGATTTTGGAACATTTTTCATTGTTGCTCCGCTCCTATTTTTCATAGCGTAATGATATATAGCCTTCCTCAATAAATAGGCTATATAAAACTGAAAGACTTTTTAAAATCGGAGTAGGAGTTCTTGAGATTAGCGCGTTCAAGCAAACAAACAAACAAACTCTTCAGCTTTATAATATTAGTATAGTATAGTTATTCTATACGAAAAAAGGAGAATGCCCACCGTTCTACTGACCGCAATAAAATTATTTAAAATTATTAATGCAAAATATTTCGTATGATAGCATAAATTGGATATAAAAGGTGGGTGGTGTCGTAGTTGCAAAATAAATAAAAATTATCCATTTATTTTCTGGCGTTTTTTGAAGTCATTTGATTTTTTGTTCAGTTTTGAGGTTTGTTTTTTCTATAATGAGAAAGTGTTCCTAATGTTCTTTACCCTCTTTTTATCTTAAAATGTTATCTTATTTTATTCTCAGCTACAAGCAAAGTCAGGGAGATCCTTAAGTAAGTGGTTATTTCATTACTATATTGTTTGTAAACAATAAAGTAATGAAATAACCACTTACTTAAGGGCCGGTATAATCAAAAATTGTGAAATTTGAAAGGGTCTCGTTTTAATATTACTACTAGTTCTAAGCAGAATAAGTTGAACGTGCGAGTGTGGTTGGTGGGTGGAGGTTGCTCTCCCCACTACTCTCGTGTTGCATAGCTGTATAGATAGATAGATGCATGCAGCTACATCCCGACGGGAACGCGGCCGGCACGGTAGACGGCTCTGCGGGCTCGGCCGGACCGGCCAAGCTCACCTAGCTGTCTGATAAGAACTAAAACCCGCCAAGGCCCAATAATAGCCTTGGCCTTAAAATAAATGATGTATTTCATGTTTCATAATTAGTTTGTAATTTTTAGACTCGTTAAATAACTCGTTACCTAAGATTTTACCCATCCTTACTTTTTATTGATTTTTAGAAAATAAAATAAAAAATAAATCAATTAATTAAAAAATAATTTATAAAATTGGTGCTATCATGATTTTTCAATAACAAAATAATAATAATAAAAAATAATTAATTTACAAACACTTTTATTTTTATTAAGGCACGGAACTGCCTTTTTTAATATTCGAATAATACGTGTTTAGAATTAATTATTGAATAAGAAAATAATTACTTTTATCCATGTGTTTGTTCGGTATTTAAATTTATGTTCTTTTTCTTTGTTCAGTGGACAAGTAATAGTAATAATGATAAATATTCTGGTTTTATTGATTACGAAAGTGTTAGTGACCATGTTAATTTAAAAGTTATGTTTCAAAATTAATGAGATTTCTAATTAATTTCATCTTTTTTGTGATTGTAAAAAAATAAATAATTTTCTTTAATAAACATAGATGTAGGTATGTAATAAATATCCATGAATTATATTTAAGTCGCATTATATTCCAAAAAATTAATAAATTACGAAATTCAGTGCGGTGTCAAATCGTAGTTTATTATTACAAGCCTACCATAATGATAATCCGAAAATACCAAAACTGCGTCCATACAACTTATTTTAGTTGTACGAAAGGTTTACCCTAACATACACCAATCTTGCCTAACGAATGAACCTAAAAATAAGTCGCTATTACTGTTACATTTTGATTTAATGAATCGTATGTGTAACTGGGTTGTGACAGTCAGGGAAGCATGCATGGGTAATACGATACTCTTTGGTAAGACTCATTAACAGAGTTTTGGGCACTAACTACCTGTAACGACTGTCAAAGATCTACCAAAGACAGCCGGGACCAACTGCTTAACGTGCTTTGGTGGCACGGAGGAAACTCGGTATCTATCGGGTGGTCACCAACGGTCCAACCTAGGCAAGCGCGGCTTAACCTAATGGTCGACCCTTGCGGTTGTTATTATTTAGCCATGAGCATGACAAAAATTACAGATTTGTCCGTCATGCAATCTGTTAACTATCGGTGGTTTGGTTATTTTTAATGAAGACAACACTCTCGTTAAAATAAATATATATATGTCGCAGTCCGATTATTTTATTTTCGTTAGACAGGGTCATCATGAGGGCAGAACATGGGTTTCGTGCAATGAAAACACACACACACGGTACACTGCTTTTATCGAACTAACAAATTAATTGAAATTACAATCCAACACAATAACACTAGGCACAATAAATCGGGTTACAGTTTCGGGACGACTTGACTCCGCCGCGGTCAGACACAGACTGTCCTCGTCGCACCGAGCTCGAAACATCACGACTCTGTAGTAAGCACGCTTAGGTGTGGGTAGACTGGTAAGTAGGTCGATTGACCTTTAGCGCTCTTTCGATTGATAGTCCGTGCTAATGACTAAAATCGACTCCGATATATACGTATATTCGTTTATTATAAAAAATAGGAAAAAAGGATTGAATCGGTTCGGCGTGCGTGAGATGAATGAAAATCGTTGACGTCTGTCAAGCTGATGTCTATGCCCGATGTCTGTGAAGGCGGTAACACTATCCATATTTCTTGTGTGAAAACACCTTGTTCCTTAACTTTATAGATCTTCTTTTCCACAGTTAAAAATTAATCTGAAGATCAAAATAATGATTAGGTGCAGAAGTGTGTTCATTGCTTTGCGTTCATTATTTGCCAGTACTAAAGAAGTCAAGAACTTGTACGCGTTAAACAAGGTGTTGTTTTGAATCCTCGTCAAAATTCAGGAGGCGCAAAAGACATACCTAGTTAATTATTAATAAACGCTGACTTTTTGGTTGTTTAAGTTTGTCAGTATTTCAGAATAACCCCCTTACCGTGGTTTGGGGAATAAAAAAATATCGAATAAACGTTTGAAATTGTTTGTATGTGTGGAAGCGAGGTTATAGGGCGATTCAGACGGGCCACGTTTAAAACACGGGTGATTCACACTTACCGATTTCAGAAAAAAATAAAATTCATCAATCATTAGCATAGTTGCCTCCTGGAATTTGACGAGGTTGCAAAACAACATCTTGTATATTTCTAATTCTTATGATGGAATTTATTTTTAAAAAATGTATCGAACGCATTTATGCGAAGAAAATTTAGCACTGCTTACTCGTTTCCAATATATTTAACGGCAATTTTCACAAACACATTTAAATAATTTGCAAGGAAAAGCATAGTCAAGTTATAAATAAAAGGTTTTATTTCGATTCAGTATATTTTTATGGTTAGGATTCTTAGCTATTGCGGTTTAGTTAGTCTTATACTTTTCAATACAAACATTTTTCTTTTGTTGTTACTTACGAGGCATGGTACGATTTGTGGGCAGAATCCTTTACTGTTTTACTGGAACTTTCACTCATGAATGTTCACCATGAAAGGGGCGGTCCCTAAAATGATCGGATTGTTTTAGAGGGCGGGACCAACAGAACCCGGTTGTTCCGAAGTACTAGCACGTCAGAATCGTGTAGGAGACAATTATGTGATGAGAACTAGACTACCTGACCTGACCGATAGATGTCGGTTTTTGGTTGTAAATAATGGATTTGGTAGAGAGTACCCACAATAGAAAACCAAAATTAGACTTTTAAGTCTAATTTTAGTTTATTTTCTGTGGGTGGCTTAAAAGCCACCATAAATATAACTGGGCGGCCATCAAGTAGTGAACACGTCAATTTTTAAACATGGAAAAAGTTGGTCAAATAGTATAATACAAAACTTTAATTTGAAAAACTTCATTCCGACCAATACCAAGTTAGTTAGACAAGTTACGAGTGAACAGACTTAGCTCAGGTCGCGTCCAGGGTTGAGACGCGAAACTCGGGGTATCCCTCATGTGCCGCCATTTAATTTTTTATTGAGCTAGGCTATTAGTTTGAACTAAATAATGTAGTTATTAACGAAAGGATAACGTTTTTCTGCATTTTTATGATTATAGTGTTTAATCTTTTTGCAATAAAGGTTACATAATCATCACGCCTGTAATTCGAGGTGTCCCTTATATAGTGAACCGACATTTTGCTAGGTATGTAATGAAGGCAAAGAATTATTTATTCATTGTTCAATTGACATTAAATTATTTCATCGTAAATGTTATAGCTCGACAAGACGCTACATCTTAATTATAAGTCGTTAAACCACGAAAATCACCCACTATATACATATACTAGATGGGTAATCAATGCACAATGCACATTAATGGCGTAACTAGTAGTAGAAAGGCTATGTCCTAGATTTTGCTTTGCTGCATTGATGCTCTTTGTGATTCATGTTGTGCTGGTGCTTTTGGCGCACGCTTCGTAGCCATGGCAACAAAAACGAGCTGCGTCTTCATTCAATAAAGCTTGTACTTTAAAACTTTTAGTTTTAATTTTGTACTTTAAAGTTCTATGCTGAACATAGTAATCTTGATTAGGAATTATTTATTTATTTAGAATATGGAGGACTTACAGCTAATAAAAACAAACAAGAAAGGGAACAATAGTCACCAGAGAGCCAATTACAAATCCTCACGTATAGACATAAAATACAAATTTGTGGTGTGAGCACAGAAACAAAATACACACCGCTTAAATTAAAGTAAAGCTAAAAGCACGATACATAGTTAGTTTGAAATTAAAACTAAAATAATAGAGAAAATTACAAAAACAAAAGCTTACAATATAACCTACTCCTACTTGAAAAAATTGAGGCTTAAGCACCTTCTGGCCGAACTCACACTAATTGTGAATGGATCTAAATCAAATTCCTTGCATATATCATTGAAAGTTCTGCTCGCATGCATAATATAACTGTTCTGCCTATAATTCGACGATGTATGAGGTACACGTATGGGTGGATGAAAAGTATTGTCCTGATATTAAGATCAGTTTCGACAATTTCAGAGGACTATATTTATTTTTTAAGCATAACTAACTATATCGGAAATGGAAGAGAAGGCAGCATTACAACACCAGGACTTCATAGATAATAACCATACATCGGTGAAAGATAGCAAAACTATATATTATGGCAAATGAAATTCGTTTTGCTATCTCCGTCTGTTCGCAGCTTGAGAGATTGTTAATACTAGGCAGCTGTAATTTGGCGTGGGTATACTAATCACGTTGACAAAGTACTAACTTAAAAAGATTCTTGTAGTAAAACTATAAGATTTTTTAGGTTAAGTAACCGACTCGTAAAGTGGGGATGATATTTTTTCTCGTCTTTCCCATGTCGTTGGATGGTTTTTTCAAAACTATTGCTGATATGTAAAACCATTTTTCAAATCCGGGTTCCATTTGAAAAATATTAAGTTTAAAATTGAAATTGTAAAATATTCGAACATAATAAATGTAGACTAAGAATATACCTAACAATAAAATAACATTTACATCTTAATACATTTTTGGGACTATTCTAATATTTTTCGATAGATTGGCTGATGTCTAATTTTGTAGGTTTAGCCAGCATTTTGGATTACTATCAAAGTCTTGGTACAGTGGCGTATTGACCTAGGTTTGTTTTGGACCCTGGGATGTAAAATTGATTAAGAATCCTAGTTGATGACCCCAAAGGTTAAAGGAGTAAATAAATACCAGAGGAGAATGGAAGGAAAAAACGTGTTTTGTCGACCCCAAATAACATGGGATAAAGGGCAAGATGATGATGAATCAGCACAAAAGTTTACTGCAGTCTATCGACCCATTGAATATCTTGTGAAGGATAACGAAGTCCAGTTTTTCCTGCGACTAGGTCTGGTCTCCTGTACTAAATAAAGCTACGAAATACTTTATGCCGTCCGTTATCTGCATGAAAAGTTTTGTGTTTTGTTGGAGGTCCCCAAATAAATAAACCAGACCGACTAAGGATCACTTAATTAACTGTGTGTTTTGAAATGCACTTGGCCGGTTTTTATAATTCTGTAAAGCTAAAACCCTTTTTAAAAATCTGTTTTTAGTCTTCACCTTTTCTATACACAGTAGGGTTAATTTATTATTATAATTTGATGAAGTAGATGTTTTGATAGGGAATCTCTTTCGCCACATCGTACAAAAAAGCCCCGTAGTAATGTACATACTTTCATAGATGAGGTTTCTTGAAACTAAGTTATGCTCTAAATGCCGTTCTTAAAAGTTGTACTGAGTGCGCCATCCGTAACTAGATTTTACTTAGATAGCTTATATCTAGGAAAAGTGACGCAATTTACGCTGTTTTGCGGTGTACTTTGAATTTGCGACAACTTGATCTCTTTCTTCGTTTTGTTTCCATTGTATTTTGATTTATTATTGAACTGCGTCCCACGCGAGCTAGCAACAGTTTCGATATTGCATCGTTTGAATACTAGGATCACAGGGAGTGCGCTAGGTGGAAACAAGTTTATCATTTCGTGAGTGTACTAATCTGAAAGTCCTTATTCCAAGACCTGAAGGGCCAAATTGCAATAACAACAATGTATTTAAACTGCAACAGAACTTTGATAACGTCAGCCCCTGTACCATGAACGGTATCAAAACGGCACAAACTGGTGCTACAAACACTTTGGTCATCGTTGAAACGGAAAGTATTTTTTTCTTGACGTGTATTAGCACAAATTGATTCGGCTCGGAATTTTGCTAAGGCTTGTGCAGCGTCCATTAGTTCTTGTAGCGTGAAGTTGCACATCAACAAAAAAAAATCTTCAGGAGCTTATGAAGACGTAACATAGACGTAACCTTAACCGTAACACATTAATTGATGTTATTTTGGACACCATAAGTCTTTGGAACCGAGAAATCATAGCACAAGATACAATAATTGATGCCACGCTAATAACTTAAACGATTATTGGAGCTGTCTGTATTGCTACGTACGATCGCGTAGCTCTCGTAGCCGACGTTTTCTACGGCGTAGCATCGCGTAGCACGCTAAATGATTTACTTACCAAGTTCCTACTGCTATGAATATAAATATGTAGAGAGAAAGCTTTGGACAATTTAACACACTTTTATTAGCTTCACATTACTTAAATTGTTGTTAGAAGTTAATTTTGACCCATTTCCCGTTTTCCGATTGAGCTGAATTGTACATCTACATGTTTAGTTTGGATGACAATACGTGGTTAGCTGAATGACGTCGTTCGAAACCCAGTATGGACTCCCAAAGATTACTAGTTAATTAGTAATCTTAATTGTAATCTTTATGCGTTCCCATGATATCAAATAAAAAGAATACGATAAATAAAATAACATCACTATAAAGCGTGTTTTTTTTTTAAATTATTATATTGTTAACAAACAGTAATGTGATAGAACGCAATCAGCTTTATTTTAAAACATTGTTTCTAAAGCCATTTTCCATTGCCAACAGAAATGTTGATATTCAGCTAACTTTGTCAAAACTTACGGACTGAACTGGCCGGACTAGGGTCCGAAGTCCGTGACCGAATTATTGTTATTCTTTAAATACGTGAAAGAAGTAGAAAAAAATCTAAACAACATTAGAGCAACCCCGCTTAGTTTCGTTGTCAACACAGCGTGCGCCCAGCCAGAGGACTCGTTGCCATGGAGACAGAAGGCGTGGATATTACTAGCGGAACAGGAATCAGAAGGAGTTCTCATGTACATCTACTGCAGGAATGCTAGTAGAACCGGAAGCAAAACTGTTTTTTTACACCATATATATATATTTGAGAAACCAGAGGTCTCCGCCATATTTTTGCCGTTTCTTACTCGGATGATTTTCCAAAATTGTTTTTATTTATATCAATTAAAGAGAGATCCCGTGACCGCCAGACCAAAGTAATTTTATAAAAGCTAAATCTTCTTTCTGTTGAAGTACCTTACTATAGGCATGAACAGTTGTATATTAAGAAAAGTCGATCGTGCTGATTTTGGCAGAGGTCACAAAGTTGTTATAAATAACTACAGTGTTCCGTCATGCCACAAAGCGTGATTTTTGGATATAACATAAAAAATAGTAAGTAAACAGTGTCGACCCTAAGAAGAATGACAAGAGCAGGAAGATGCTGATGACATAAAGAATATGATGATTCACCTTCTCCGTTGCCAGATACTTTGTGTGGTAGAAAACCACCCGCTAAATACCTTTTAAGTATGTAAAATTTTAAATTTAAGTGACATACTTTGAAGGTGAAATTTATTTATGGTTTGAATATGAAATAAAATTTTGTTTTTATGAAATTCTTCGTAAGTAAATCTCACCTTTGCAAAGCTGAAGCGGGTTGCTAGTCCGAACATAATTGTCCGTATTTAAGCTAAAAGGGAACCACCCAGCAAACACGCACTTCTGAGATATCAAAGGATTTACAAGAACCAGTACAGCTCTGTTAGATGGAGTAAAATCACTATTAACTTTATTTAAATTTATTGATAAATTACTTATTAAAGTTATACGAAAAAGAACCACAACCCAGAGATTTACTAATACAAATAAACCTATGTATTAATGTTATCGTAATAAAGCACAAATAATTCACAAAAAAATATACATAGAGAGAGCGTTTATTTGACGTCACTCGTATCATCAAATTGGATTTAGAAATCCATCGTCTAGTCCATCAATGTCGTCTTCTGTTGCATCATCAATTAATCACAAATGAAACTATTATAAGAACTCTGTGCATCTTGTGGAATGATAAGTAATATGGACTGAATATCGGCTAGTTTCGCTTTGATATTGACTTTCCTGACGGTCACAGGGGAACTAAATGATTGTTCGGTCAAGATTACAGCTGGTCTGCCGCGAACATGAGCACACCTATATTTACTACCACAGAACTGCCAAAGAAATCTGAGCCATATTGCAAAGAATATTAGTAATTAAATTATGAATTAATTTTGCGCATAAAAATACCACAGAAACTTGGTTCCATTACGTGTATTAAAATAAATGGCTAATAATAGTAAAATGTGTAGTGTATAATGGTACAAAGTATGTCTGGATCTGTTTTGTTTAAAATGACGTGGTAGTAATATAGTATAATTGTTTGAACAATCGAGTCCCATAGTGCTGTGGTTCGGTTCAGCTTCATATGTAATGTTTGTTGTTGCTGTTGGTTCTGTTCTGTTTTTAATATACCTTGTTTCCAAGGGAAAAATAATGTGGTTCTTTTGTATATTTTTGTTGTTTATGAATAAAGACCACTCGTAAATAGGTATTCTTCAAAAAAGGTGAGAAACTAAATTTGTCGTGTGATTCCATTTTGCATAATTACGGACAATTATTGTTTGTTGGTGATTATTTTTAAAGATTTAAAAATCGGCATTTAGTAATATTAAACAATGTTTCACAATTTAAATCCACAGTTTAAAAAGTAGGAAAGCTATAATTGTATTTTATAATTATAAGCAACAAAATCATGCGTGCTAGTAAGGCCCAAGCCATAAACAAGTTAACGGCTTTTTGAAATTCAGAGTCGAGAACCTGCCCTGTTCACAATGTGATCTGTGTGCATGACATAGTAATTATAAATGATTCATGAATTCTTCCCCATAATTGACATACATATATTAAGATATTTGTGAATTAAGTAGATTCCCGTGTTTTCACAATGAACAAGTATGTAAAGCTTTATAATAAGTCTTATTTTAATAATACTGTTATGTTATTATATTTAATTTGTATTGTTTGTTTCTCAGTGATATTATCCCTTTTGGATTGCTTTGTGATTTTATCTGTTTAGGATAGCTTTGTGATTTTACCCCTAAAGCTTTGAACAATAAACAGTCAGAGCTTACATGCAGATCGGTCTGAATGCGAGCCACCTATAATTCGTGTGCTCCTAGTAGCATGAGAAAATGAAAAAGGCGTTCAACATCCGTATTCACAAACGCTTCGATTCGATTTGACAAGTCGTATGTCTATCTTGTTTTAGCATTACGAAAGCGAGAGAGATAAGCATACCACTTTCTAAATCGAAAGCATTTGTGAATAAGGGGCCAGATCGTTTCAAAGATCAGGTCTCTGACTACCATTGAACAATATTATGTAGTAGGCTCGCGCCCTATTACATGGGATTTCATAACTGAAATATGGGTGTTTCTATTTAGTTAATACCTTTACCTAACCCTTTGCGGATAAAAGACGAAGTTGTGTTGTGTTACTAAACTATATGTTATGAATTTCCTTAAATTATTTACACAAAATAATACGGTTATGACAAAAGTTCAGGGAACCTACTAGTAATTGTTTGACAGTTAATTTCAGAAAAAAAAACTCTCAAGTTATAGAAGTTTCACAGGACGTTTGGTCTGGCACTCGAACCCAATTCAATTCAGCAAGGTTGCTCTTTAAACCCTCCCTTCTGTTAACTTATACTTTATATAAAGAAAGGTGCTTTCGTACTCGAGCGTTTAAGTTCAATGTCAAAAGTTATTGATTTTCCGGTCGATTGTAGTACCGGCCATGGTCGCTGCGTCGCTTGTAGTCGAATGACGTCACAAAAACAGCGAAGTATTATTAAGGTAGGTCAGTCGTTTCATCTATACGCAAGACAGCGTGTCATTCGTTGGGGGATGGGTTGTTTGGGGCGGGAGAGTGAATAAAATATGCTTTCCGTCCTTCTCAGGCCATCATCTCCTATAGTTTATAGAGTCCTGGTATAGAGTTAAAAAATCGGAGCATCATCATCCGTCGCATTTTAACAATTAAATAAATCGGTATATGTACATGCACGATTTAAGACGTTTGTACTAGCTAGACTAACGTTCCACAGACAAATTAAAGTCAAACAAATTAATTAAAAATTAAAATTAAATTAAGACAAATTAATTAAATTAAAGAAGAACCAACATTATTATGAGTTAGATTATGTTTATGTTTCTTTAACTAGCAGCCCTAAAATCACTTGCATAAAGACCCGAGTGACCCCCAAATATTTGTATGTGTTGTGATATTTAAATTCATACATACATAATATTCGAGTACATTATTTTGACAGGAAAAATGTTCTCAGTCTTTCTTGAAAACCTCTAAAGAATCGGCTACCGTAAAGCAAGAAGAAGTGAATTCCAAAGGCGCACAGCACGAACACTAAATGATAATTAATTGTCCTTACGTTGCCATTCAGAACCATATACAGGGTGTAACGGGAAGGGTATATACATACTTAAGGGTGTGCTACAGACCATCAAACTGAACATGTTTCCATCGGATAAACATCGTAATAGCGAAAAAAATATCTACTGTCCCGTACAAAATTTCAATACCTATTCGACTCAAATGTATGGGGCAGCTGAATTTTTTTTCGCCATTACGATGTTTGTCCAATGGAGAATCATGTTCAGTTTGATGGTCTGCAGCACACCCTTAGGTATGTATATACCCTTTCCGTAACACCCTGTATATTCAAAATCACACGTGTTAATCTTATTTTTAATTGGACTACGTACCACGTTGGCAATAATCCTGCCGACTAAAACTACTGGGGAAAAAGAATGAACGAATTGTTTTAGAATATGTTACAGTTCGCACGCAGTTCGGCCATTCACAGTCTTTAATACGACCCATTAAGTCCCAAAGAACCAATCAATGCGGGAATACGATTGCACTAGAGTTTCGGCAATACCCTGTACCAAACATTTACATTTGAACGCGACAGTTGTCATACTGTGCATTAAAAGTACACTTTTTCTTTGCTTCCTTTTGTGGAAGGTCAGGGTAGCCTGCAAAATTACTTATTTTCTTACATTTTTTGCAATTTGCCGATCAGTCAGTTCAGGGTCTTTGTTGGCGATTGATTGATTTGCGGCCGTAAAAAATAATTGAAAAAATCTTACGAATATTTTTTTTTCTTATCACTATATAGGTAATGACGTTTTCATGAAATCATGTCAATTTATGTAGGTACATTAATAATCTTAGATAACTGATTTGAATTCTTATTATAAAAATTCTGTGAAAATATTTATATTTATTAGTTTCGTTAAGTGACGGGTTTTGAACTTCGGACTCTTTTGGACTAAGTTCGAATAAGAAAACTGAATTAGCGGAATTTTATTTTATTTATTTAAAGAAAAACAAACAGTAGCACAATAAAACTTAAGTAACAATATCTTAAATATTACAATTTTAACAATTATGCTACCCAATACGTTCTCCACAGATTACAATTTAAAGTATTTTAAACTAGCTAGTAACAACACCTACAAAACAGTAATCATGCTGGAACTAATATCTGGATTTATAAATCTATTAATCAAAGAAAAAAAGAAAAAGTAAATATCTGTGCGTATTTAACATAACGTTATCATAAAAATTAAGTTACTCGTTTACAGTAATTGGTTGCTTGGATTTGCTTCCTAAAAACATTTTTACTAAGAAAAAGAATGTCGATTGAATGGAACTCATTGTTGTAGGTCTCAACCAAACGATGAAGTGGTGAACGCGAGCCAGCGTTGGTTTTACAGAGGCTAGTAGAAAATAGACGTCGAGTACGTATCTCACGTACATTAACTGTTCGAGGAACCAGGTAACACAAACTCCGAACTAAGTCCGGACAATCAAAATTATTGCCTGAGGTACAGTACACTAAAGGTACCTAATTACTCTGGATTAGATAACTGATTTAAATTCTTATTATTAAAATTCTGTGAAAACTTACTTATTACGATCATCTACTGATATATTCATATGTATTGGTTTCGCTAAGTGACGGGTTTTGACTAACTTCGAATAACAAAACTGAATTATTGCGATCAAGTTAAATCGACGTCAGATAATCAGGACGCAAAAATAAAATCGATGGCACAAATTGCTTTTCATCTCGAGTCTTAAATTAATACACAATATCATTTGATTAACCATATACCAATTTTCAAATCAGACAACAGTTATGCATTTCAAAAACCCGTTAGTACCTACACATATTTTATACATAACTTAACATGACATGACGCCCGTAACTCCCGAAGGTTTGTGTAGAGGGATTTTGCAAGTTTTGGTTAAGTTCCACGTAACTAAGAAATTCCTGTGCCGAAGGGGCTACTTGCCTAGAGAAAGCTGTCAAATCAAATACGTATCAAGTTAGTTCTCCAGTTGGCCACATGCATAATGAGGACATTAAATTTTAAAACGTCTATCGATACTAATGTGTGCATTTTTCCGTCTAACTAAACCTTTTCACCACCATGCCATCCAGGTGAATCCCGACATCCATAAAGTGTTCTACTGGAATCGGACGGTTTGTCGTTTTTTGAAGAAATTTCAAAGGAAATGTCACGGAGCAAATCAATACACCAAAATAATTGTAGAAATGTCAATTTTTCACTCGCTCCTTTGTAAGGGGCGAAACACTACACCAAAATAATAATATTGTGGAATATTTTAATCGAACGGGGCAAGGTCCTAGGGCAAGTTGAGCCTTAACCGTCAATATTAACAAAGCTTCTGTACGTTTATGGCGTGCTAGTACTTTTGGAGCACCGAGTCCGTTGCTCCGCCCCTTGAAAACAACCCGATCACTTAGGGCTACGGTCCTTTACAGCGAAAAAAAAAAATATTGTGTGTGAATGTTGAAAACAGACTATTGTTTCGCGTGTTATGTCTTCGTTGTCTACCGAATATTGAACCTTCTATTACGGTATGTAAAATAAGTACCTACATCGCTGGTCTAGACGTCACGCGACTGCGGTACGAGGTCCTGGGTTGTATTCCCAGCTCAGGCAGAGTGTTATTGGGTTATACATCAGGAATTTCTTAGTTACATGAAACTTAACCAAAACAGAACTTTTTATTTCTACTTCCATAAAAAGGAAGTAGATATAAAAAGAAAAGTAAATTCACAATGCTCCTGCACGTCTCTGATTTGCTAGTACTTGGGGATAACCATATTCTCTTGCTCCCGCCCATTAAAACAATCCTGATCGCCTGGGCTCCGCCCCTTTACGCCAAATATAATATTATTAATTGTGTGAAATACATGTTTAAACTGTTCACTATGAATTTCATGAAAATTTCTCGTTTTAGGTGTTAATGATAGTATTGTGTGAAAGTTTAGTATTACAATAAAAGTATATTCAGTCCCGGTACTCCGGGACATTACTATGTATGAGTAGTAGATGGTCTTAAATTACATGAACCTTGAAACACAATATACATAACATGACATCACGACTGTAATCTCCAAAAGGTTAGGCAGAGGCGAACTTAATAGCACAAAATATTTCACCAGTTATGTTTCATCATCATCATCATCATCAGCCTATAATGTTCCCACTGCTGGGACAGTGGCCTCCTCTCTATGAGAGGAAGTGGGCCGTAATCCACCACGCGGGCCCAGTATTTTTAGTTCTAGGATATGCCGTTTCTTCACCGTTTTTGAGAGCAGCGGTGATGAAATAAATTACACAAAGTAATGCGCTTGCCTGGGTTCGAACCCACGGCTTAGTGCTTGTAAGTCGGGGCTGCTACCACTGGACCAGCACTGCTCTTAGTTATGTTTAAATTCGATATAATAGGGGGCGCGCCTATTGCCATCAACAAATCAGTGCACAAATCCAAACTCCGTGGCTGCTACTGAGAAATTCCTGATAAAAAACCCAATAACAATTTGCCCGACCCGGGAATCGAACCCTAGTTGGTCTAGTAAAGTCATAGCAAGGACAACCAACCATGAATACAATTATATTGCATCTAAATTGATAAAATCTTTTATGTATTACTTGGCGAATGTGGTTAGGATTTTCCTTGCTTCTTGAATATATTTTGTTTGTTTTATAAAAAAGTTGCAATAAAAATTACGATCTACGCTGCTGTTTTTTACGGTTCCGTACCCAAATCGTCAAACGGGACCCTATTACTGAGACTTCGCCGTCCGTCCGTCCGTCCGTCCGTCACCAGACTGAACCGTGATAGTTAGCCAGTTGACAAGATTATGTATTTCTGTTGCCGCTATAACAACTAACACTAAAAACAGAATATAATAAATATGTAAGGGGCCTCCTATACAAAAAAAGAGGTTTTACATATAATGGTACGGAACCTTTCGTGCGCGAGTCCGACACGCTATTGGCCGGTTTTTTCATTTGTTTGTTACACAGACTGAAACAAGATAATATTATATTTTATTTACCTAAGTAGTAGAAATTGTCAATCTCTCTATGAACATTATTTCACGAATGCAAACTCTACTTGACTTCTGTGATCCTGGTGAAATAAAGGCACGTTGCGTTAAGGCAATGAACGTCAGTCAGATAAGGAAGAATACCACTGTCTACGTCCCGACATTTTTACAATATTCACCTTGTACCTACGAAAAGTTTGGAAACTGATAATAGGTTCGAAGTGAACAGTGCAATTAAGGTTTCTCTGCTACAGGTTTATAAAAAAATAAAAAAATAATTTTACTGCCTTATCTCCTTGCGTTCCATGCTGTCCTAGTACCTACAGCGGCATTTCTTTGTCCCACGCCGACGGCTGACGATACCAACCAAAGCTACGTTTAAAATTGTATTGATCAAAACACCTCTGATGGGGTTTTTATTAGGTATTGTCTGTTTATAGTTTGTAAATAATGTATGAATCTCAACGATTTTTGTTAAGGTAATGACAAATTTTTATGTTTTGGATTGCCGATTTATTGTTAAACGACTATTTAGATGATACCTCTCTATGAGAGGGAGGGGGCTATAATCCACCACGCGGGCCCAGTGCGTGTTGGTAGGTGTCACATGCCTTTGAATTTTTAGTTCTAGAACATGCCGGATTCCTCACGAGGTTTTATTTCACTATTTTTGAGGGCAGCGTTGATGACATAAATTACACAAAGTAATACGCCTGACTGGGCTAGAACCCACGGCTTACTGCTTGTAAGTTGGGGCTGCCACCACTGGGCCACTACTCATCTCAGACCACAACTCGTTTAATTATTGAATAATTAAATAATTTCTGCCCTTTGACTTGATGCGAATGTAAACTATACCTTTTTTAAATATATTGTACACTGCAAAAACATCAGGTTGAAAATCTACATGCTCATGCTTATTCGCCGTTGTATTGCAATTTGTGTGTACGTATAGTTATCATTTAAGATTTTGTGCAATGAAAAATAAGAGAAATCTGTAGTAATGTTTGTCTAATGGTTAAGTTGTGGTTCACTCACGCAAAATCAATATATTTTACATATGCTGCGCTGCTTCCTGTATACCATGAACTAACATTTGTTTACTGTTTATACTAACATGAATGTCACATAATGTTTATCCCTAATCGTTAAGTTGTGATGTCCGCTCTCGCGAATTAATGAATTTTCATATGCAGCTCTGCTATATGTGCACTATAAAGTAACAATTTTTAAAGACTAGAAATTAATATTGCCTTTTCATTTATGTATTATGTAATTTTATTCTGTGTGTCCATTATGTCTTATACCTAACCGAGCCCAATCCGCTAGTCAGTTCAACCTTCAACCTTATAAAGTTAAGTTCCACACAGTAAGGGAATAGATCCAGACTCAGTGGCTGCTACTGAAAAACTCGGGATGGTAAAACCCAATAACACTTTGCCCGACCCGGGATTCGAAACCCAGGACTTCATGCTCCAAAGCTTAAAAGGTGTCATAAAAATTAGCGGCAAACTCATCACACATGCTTAGTCGTAATGAGGTTGCCTTACTTGCAGTACAGACGCGGCATAATAAATACTACTGTTTTCAATGAATACGGATACAGCAAACTAGTTACGAAACGGATACCGAACACCTTTTTGTCGACGATTTATAAGTACCCATGTAGGCCTTAGTGAAATAAAAACATTTTGATTTTGATTTTGATATGGCAAAGTGACTATAGATTGGCAAGTTTACGTTTTTTAGTTATTGTTAGTTTTGACTAAATTCGCCTCTGTTTAATTCAATTGGAGAATCGTTTCTCAAATCTGATATACCTATGAATTAATAGCTAGGCTTGTTGTCAAATATTGTTGCAAGTTCTGATGTTTTACCAGTAAGACATATATACGACACCGATTTTTGTAAAAAAAAAACTCAATTCCCTTAGCAAGGTACATTTTGTGTTTAAAAAAACGTCATTTCTCTCCTTTAAAATTAGCCTTATCCTAATTTAGCTAGTGTTCTTTGAACCGATATAACATGCTGTATTGTGAATATAATCAATTTTTTGCTAATGTTTATCCGCCATACCCCGGAAGATTCCAGACTGAAAATGCTTTTTCTGTCTCCCTAGTTTCCCTTTCTCGTTCCCTCTATTTGTAACTACAATTTGAACTCGCCCACTATTAAGGCCCAGTCTGGACCTCCCACATTGCTAGTGTAGTAGTGCATGTGCATTCATGAAATCACGCCCCTAGTGTTTCTATGTACCTAGTTGTCGGTAGTAGTTCTTGTGTGCCAAACACCTCCTAGTGCTTATGCTGTCCTGCTGGTAAAGACGGAAATGAGAAGAGAAGAGCGTTGTCATGCTAATCTTCTGTGTTCATTCATGCAAGCCTGACTGTCTTCCATAAACTGTCAGTTTTTGACGATACCCAAAAACGATTTTACAAAGATTCAAAGATAGGAGAAGCTATAAAACTAATGAATAAACAAATAATATAGGTTTATTAACATATATTCACTCACTCTTTTATATAAAAAAAAACATCCTTAAGCACTGCGTCTAGAAGCATGACACATTGCACTGGATTATTTTCTTTTGTAATCGAAGTGAGCAGCCTGTTCGTCTGTATGGAGTCGAACGTAAAGAATAGCACCATCCCATATCTTCCCGTGGGTGTCGTAAGAGGCGACTAAGGGACTTGCCAGAGAATGGGCAGCAGCGTTCTCTGTGCTTTTGCAACAACCGTACTACGATCGCCAACCAGCCTGCCAAGCGTGACGATTATGGCAAAACCTACCCTTTTGGGGGAGGCCTATGTCCAGCAGTGGACGTCTTTCGGCTGAAATGATGAGCAGCCTGGATAAAATAATTATTATTATCTTTATTTGGACGTCTAAGACATACTATACAATAACCAACCAATCAAGGATTTTAGAGCACTGACGATCGACGTACGTCCGCTATGTTCAACGTTCAACGCCGAGTGGCGCTTTCAGCTCTCACCACCACAACTAAGCACACTGCAACGGGTAACTTTTAATATACGAACATGTGTATGCAAAAATCCCCCACCCCCACATGCATACTAAGTAGTATTAAATACGTCACATTGAAAACTTCCTCACATTCCTGTTATCCTAGTATTTTATGGCAAAGGCATAGATTTGTAGTAATATATTCATTTAAGCGATGTCATAGTATATTTCTAGGTATCAAGATTTATCAAATGTCATTATGAAAGTTAAAAGTTTTTAACATCGACTCAACGAAACTTTTGCATAAAACACTGATTGTCAGGACCCATTTACATGAGAAAGTGAAGTTGTTGCACTTTTTTGTAACATCCTCGACAACGTAATAACGGTAACGGTAACGTAAAGGTTGTTTTTTTTTCATTTAGGCTATAAACTTGTTAGTAAATCTTTAGTTCAAGTCTGAGAACGAAAGCAAGTATTATAACCGTTATATTAACCATCTTGGCTGCATAACGGAAAAGTGGTGGGCTTGTACTATGAGAGAAGTTTACTCCTCTCGGCTCGTTTATGTTAAATACATCTGCTTGTACATGCACGACGGTCGCGAGCATTATGCACCTGTTCTTTTTAGGACGTCCCCTCTTTGCATTGCGTACATTACAATAATGTTGTCCAATTAAGGTAACAAGCATATCTAACAAAACACATTCTTCAATAGAAATTCTAAGAAATAAATAAGCCGTATAGCATAGCATGGAGACGCGCGGGGCACCTGTTGCCATGGAAACGGTTCGCTTGCCAGGAGCACTAGCGCTACATGAACTAAGAAGAGTTAGTAGCTAGTCTATAACCAACTTGATTCCTTGCCTGGCTGGAGGCTTTAAATTCAAGGCATCCACAGGTTTGCCCGGTTAAGCAGTAGCCAGCCTCAGAGGCTGAACAGGGAGAAGCCACTATCAAAAAAAAAAAAACCTACTTGATTCCATGTGACGCGGCAGGTGGCAATCTTTGCAAAGTGTATTCAGCAGGAGAACGATGAAATAACCAATAAAATAAGCTGTGTAAAAACATAGCTTGAACTTAAGCATTACCTAAATAATTTAGCCCTTTGTTACTGCCTCAACTATTAAAGACTAAATTTCCATTTTAATACCGAATTATTCCCTTTATTAATTTTCTTTACATATTGCTTACATTTTTAAATAGTTTTACATAGTTATATTAAAAACAAACATTTAAAAATATAAAAAAAATAAAAACCCCCGACACAAAAATCCTCTAAAAAGCGAAAAATAAATTAATCCAGTAGCGTCGGGGGTCCGCTTTGTTCTGTGCTTGTACTAAGCGGTCTTCTTAGCGATCCCCCGACGCTACGACGCTTGGATTAATTTATTTTTGGCTTTCTATATGTTTTGAGTCGGGGGTTTTTTAAATTAATATTTTTTCATGCTTTTTAAATTTTTATTATTTTACTTAGCCTTGACTATCCCACTCCTGGGCCTCCCCCTTTCCTTCCAATTTTCTCGGTGTTGCGTCTCTTCTCGCTAATTAACGAAACCAGGGAAAGATATAAATTAAAAAAAGAATGTAAATTTAGGGGGGCGGGGGCACCCCCCGCTCCCCTAAATTTACATTCTTTTTTTTTATTTTTATTGTTTATTCCTCAGCAATGCCCATGGAGACAAGCGACAACATTTCAAATTTCAAATCGACTACCTAGAAAACATAGAAACATCAACTAGAAAAGAGGTGATGATCTTCAAACGGCTGAGCAGATTTTCTCTAAATATTCGCACACTCTCGATTAAAATACCTTTCAAACGAAACCACTTTTATTAAAATCGGTTCATCCGTTTAGGAGCTACGATGCTACAGGCAGACACACAGATACACCACACGTCAAACTTATAACACCCCTCTTTTATAGTCGGGGGTTAAAAAATAGTGGCCCACCAGCAACGGGAACAGGGCCCGGGCTACCAAATGCCGAATTATTATTATTCCGTGTAAATAACAAACACGATTAATATAATAAAATAAATAAAATAATAAGTATGATTACTATACCAACGAAAAATAACTATATAACGTAAAAAATCGGATCATAATGTAGTGCCTAAATATAATATACACAACATTTTGGTCCTATTTTTATTCCAGATTACCTCTTAAGTCTGACGCTGATCATCATTGGAGAAAAAAATATGCGAAGAATGAATAATTTATAGAAATACATTAATAAAATTATAACGGTATTTGAGAGAAGCGATTATCACGGCGTGCTGAATATGAAATGTTGTTTACACATTTATCTACTTCGGTTTCGTTATATTCAAATTACCCCTAGAAAGATAATCTACGTCAAAATGACTCCCACGCGAACGAAATATTGCCGTATCTTTTTAACTGTTGCGAATCCGGCGTCGTGTATTTCAGACATCACATTCGAGGCTGGGAGCTAGCGTGGGGCCATCGCATTATTGAGGTAAGTGCCCCCCATTTTGAGATACCATAGTCACAGGAGTCAAAATTACGTATGATTATCTTTTACGTGACTTTATCGATATTTGGTGAAATTGTTTTTTGCGTTGTTTATTTATTGTATTATTTATTTTTCATATTATTTAGTTATCCTGATACTGCTACAGCATAATGTGGATTTGAGATTTGTATGAAGACCACATCCTGACTGCTCTTTTAGAGGGTGAAGGGAGCCGCCCTGTGCTGACACCGAAAGCGAAGTTGAAGATCACGAGAGCGAGGATGACGCCCAGAGCAATGAGGAAAAAGGTGTTGTGGATGAAGTGAGGGAAGGCGAGGCAGCAACTCTCTGTGAAATTGACCCCATGGAAGAAGAAAGCTCTCAACAAGGGACTTGCTCAACGGCTTCTCGCCGAATACTAGCCTAAGCTATTATGACGGATTTTTATACAATTTTCATGTTATTGTTTAATTATAGTATTTTTACTACTTAGAATATAATATAAAAATACTAATTTTATGATAAGATTATGAAAAAAAATTAGAAGAAAAAAGAAGTTCATAAGTTTTGTTGATTATTAGGCAGTTTGTAATTTTCCGTTTTTTGTTATTAAAAGAATAAATATAATTATGTAAATGTTATTATATTTTATTGATTACAGCAGTAGAAAACTTATTTTTAAAGTTTTACTCAAATCAGTAAAAAAATCTTCATTTAACAGCCACTCAAAACTAAGGAGTCAATTTTACGTATGATTATCTTTTACGTATAACTCAATATGATTATCTTTCTAGGGTTACAAAATTGACAGCGGTTTCATTATGGTACCCATAATGACACAAGTTGCATTATCATAACATAACATAACATAACAACACGCGCTACGCTTGTACCGAAAAATGGCACTCGTATTAAAAGACCGTCCATAACGTAACAGTTGCATAAATAGCTATAATTACAGTTGATTGAAAAAACAGTTTAATAATATTTATAGCCAGATACTGACCACACTTTTCAAACCCAACTGATCTCTATTACGAAAATAAAAATAAGGATCTCTTGTGCAAACCTTCTCAACATTGCTTTTTTTTTCAGGTAAGTCAAATGTGCATCCCACTCTTCAACGCCTCTTCACTAAGAGACTTAGTGCTATTCTATCTTCACCATCTGTTCTCCATGATCGATGGTCACTGGCTACTACTGTTCGATCACCAAAGAGGTAAGGTTTATTAATTAAGATTTTTTTGTTAATAGAGTGAACACGAACTCCTAGTTGAAAACTTTCGAATTCGAGATTCGTTTTTAATAAATTCAGATTTTCAAGATGAAACCTTGAGATATTATAAGACTTCAGTCAACTGTTTTCAATATTTCCGTGTAATTTACGATGCATCTTTAATACATTTTTTCAGTCAGATGCATCTCGTTTTCATGGGTAATTTGGTCTGCGTTATGACCAGACACGCTGGCCGGGTCTATCATAAAATTCTAGGCTGATATTTTGCGATCATATAAGTTTTTATGTTACTGTTTTCTATATTTCTGGGTAAGAGGTTTGGGTAACTTTAGCGGCCACAAAGATAATTTTTGCTAACGTATAGTGGTATATAAAATAATAATAACTCATAAAAAAATTTGCCGAAAATTATATCGGAGCTATAACCTGTTATCAAAGTTGTGTTGGTCATTAATTACTGCTAACTGTTTGTACATATTTTATCAAAAATTAACTCTTTCCTATCGTTGTCGTATGTCATTACTTCCCAGAATTTGATCCTTATTAGCGACACTACCGAATGGTGTAATAATACAGTAGCAGTAACAGCTAGTCAACAGTAAAATGGTTGGCAGGCGATGGCCATGCCGTAGTTGCATTGTTTCATCGCAGTATAATGCTGCACTACTGAATCTTCTTATGGTTACTATTACAAGTAGCCCGGAGAGATAACTTTTTTGGACTAATACACATGGTTTAAAAAAAGCGCAATTTTATGTTTCGTGCATTTTGATCGAGTGGTGCCATCTAATCAGCCGAGTGGGAGATATAACTGCACTATCTGGCGAGCGGTGTCGGAACTTGCTCGTAATGTGGCTGTCTATGCAGTTCGCTAAGGATCCGAAAGGTGGAAAACGGAAAAAGCTGAATTTCATTTAAAATAACACTTAAATAAACGTTATCGACTTCCAAGGAGAGACCTTTTGTATTTTAACTTTGTTTAGTATGTATCTACACACAAACATTGCTCAGTTTGGCTGAAATTCGACAATTTATGCGCTGACAAGAAGCAAGAGAACCTTCATTTCAGGCTCTTTATTACAATCCTCGGTAGTATAGTGGTTAGTATACTCGCCTGTCACGCGAGGGACCAGGGTTCAATTCCCTGCCGGGGAGATATATTTTTCTTTTTTTTTGTTGTATTTTTTATTATGAATTATTAACATGTTCACTTATTCTTCCGCACTACTATTATAAAGGGTGTAAAACACCTCTTAACGAAGCCGAAAGGCACTGGTTCACCCTGTCATAGCGATATTTTTTTGTTTTTTTTTTTATTATTATTTATTATTCAAAAACAATGTTACAATTATTTGGCAGAACGTAATCATAACACCTAAATGAATGTAATGTAATGTTCTACACCATACCTGGGAACCTTCTAGTAACGGAGATATTAGGGGTCAGAGTTCCAACTTTTTGACAACTATTTTTTTAAATGCAAGTTTTTATTGGAATATTTTTACTTTAAACACCTCCACGACCCCCGTACTATTCAATCCGTCCATCAGCACAATGTTTTGAGAGCATTACATTGAGTTCTACCACAAGACATGATTTTACACCCCCCAAAAAAAAGTCGTTTCCCAGCAATAATTTTTGCGTAAAGTTACTTAGTTTCATGTACAGTATGGTTGACGGCTTCGTGATGAGGTGATTTACACCCCGTATAACTCTTTCTTCTAAACCTAATAATAAGTTTTATGACAGATAAGTCAAAACAAATACTACAGGAATACGAAAAACGATCTTCGTGGTGGTGGTTGATCGAGCAAGAAGGTTGGAAGTTAAGTCGCGGACAGATTTAAATAGTTTTTGCTATAGCTTTCCTTGAATGAAAAAACCAACTTAACATCCCCTTTTTAACCTATGAAATAAAGTAGAAGGTTCTCAATGTAAAGCGTTTTTATGTTTTTAGTTGTTTCGTTCCTTATTAGATTATATCATTACCCAAATAGTGGTAGTTAGTGACCTGTGATTGTACCGAAATTGACAACCGCGGTTCGACTCCCTGCCAAAGACAATTATTTAGGTTTCTTTTTGGTATTATTATTTATTATTAAATATTTCAGCCTGCATCGTATTTCACCGATAAATGAAGTTATTGTGTATCGGTTTTATTGTGGACTGTATTGGTTACTTAATAAATGAAAGATTTCTTGATAATTTCACTGATTTATTCTTCACGTACTTTACATTTGAGAGCTTATTGACGACTGCACCGCACTTTTCCTAGGCCGCTATATTTATAGCGTGCGTCAATACTCGCACGGAGCGGTTAGCCCTTGGCGTCTTTTGACGCGCCAACCAATAGTGTTGCGTGGGTCGGCGGAGCCACAACAGACAGGTTCAGACCTGTCGGGACCTGTCGCTAACTTGCACCGTGGCTTCACCGACTCATGTTTCTCTGCCCAATCAGAGGGCTTACAATTTTTCCTATCCTTATAAGGTAATCATAAATAAACCTACGTTACTCGTTGCGTGTTTCTCTTATATACTAACGAAATTTCTTTATTTACTAATCGTCTTAACCTATAGTTACATTTTAATCCTAATTCTAGTACGATTCTTAGTTCCTAGTTCGGCGTCCGTAACAGTTCTCCCCCCGGCGCAGCTCGCGTAGCCTCTTCTTTCTTCCATAGGACGACGAGCTTGCTCACCGGGCGTCGGAAGATGCCGGTTCTCGTTCGTACTTCGACGACTCGTGTGCTACCGTCCGCTCCTGGATGCGCTCGCTCGACGACTCCCATCGGCCAGGTGTTCCGTGGCAGCGTGTGATCGATGATCATGACCACATCGCCAGCCTGCAGCGGGCGTGTCTCGTTCTTGGGCTCGCCGCGGGGTACCAGCGTAGGCAGGTATTCTCGGAGCCAGCGCCGCCAGAAGTGGTCGGCAAGCGCTTGGCTAGCTCGCCATGCTCGTCGGTCGGCCTCGTCGCATGGCCCCGTCGTCGGGAGACCGGTCGATGACCCCAACAGAAAGTGATTGGGTGTCAGGGCCTCAGGGTCTCTGGGGTCCACGCTAACGTGGGTCAGGGGTCGCGCGTTGATGGAAAACTCAGCCTCGGTGAGAAGCGTGCTGAGAACCTCCTCTGCCGGCGCCTTCTCGTTCAGGGTCGCCTTGAGGGCGGTCTTGACAGATCGTACCATCCTCTCCCACGCGCCACCTTGATTCGGCGCGCCAGGAGGTATGAAGCGCCACTCCATTCTGTTCTGTAGCCCCTCGTCGTTCAAAGCAGGGAGCCACTCGATGTACGCGTTGCGGAGCTCTTGATCCGCCCCACGGAAGTTAGTCCCGTTGTCGGAATACATTAATCGTGGCCATCCTCTTCTTGCGGCCATTCTTCTTAGCGCCATGATTGCTGAGTCAGTTGACAGGGACGCGACGAGCTCTATGTGCACGGCGCGTGAGGTGAGGCATGTGAACAATGCCCCCCACCTCTTCTCTCGGCGACGACCCACCTTGACCATCATTGGCCCGAAATAGTCCACCCCGCAGTTGGTGAACGGGCGGTGAAACGGGTCTAGGCGAGCATGTGGCAGGTCTCCCGTAGCCGGCGTCTGTGGTGTCCCCTTCAGCCTCTTGCAAAAGGCACAGTTCTTCTCTATCGTACGTACGGTTGGCCGTAGGTGGATGACCCAGTAGCGCTGCCGCAGGTCGTTCGTCACGCGTTCTCTGTTGGCGTGTCCCGCAGCGCAGTGTTCCCGTAGCACGATGAGTCTTGTCAGTGGATGGCGGCCGTCCAGGATGATAGGCCGCTTCGTCTCGATGGGTACGGAGGAAGCCTCGATCCGTCCTCGTACCTTCATTAGTTCGTCTTCTATTACCGGATCTAGTCGGTACAGCTTGCTCGACCTCGATAGTGGCCGAGCTGATTTGAGTCGCTCCATGTCTTCCCCGAAGCTCTCTCTCTGCGCCTGCTTGATCAGTTCTAACTCGGCGCGCTGGATGTGACGGTGTTCCATTCTCGTGGCTCTCTTCCGACAGATGTCTATGAAGGCAAGTGCTCGTGCTGTAGCCCTTACTAAGACCTCGTAACGGGAGAAGCGGGCAGGTTCTGGTAGCCAGCTATCTCTTCCTAGCTTCTCGGACGTGTGCAGGACCTCTTCTTCTTCATCTTCTGCAGTAGACATCGTGGGCCATTGCTCTTCTGGTTGGTATAGAAAGCTGGGCCCCTGGAACCATCGGTCGGTCGTGCTCAATGATTCGTCGGTGAGTCTTGTCGCGTCGTCTGCCACGTTCTGGTCGGTGGGAAGCCATCTCCATTCGTGCTTCTGGGTTAGTTCTGTGATCTCTCCTAGCCTGTGAGCGACGAACGGAGTGTACCGTCGCATGTCGTGGTGGATCCAATGTACCACCGTAGATGAGTCGGTCCAATAGGTAGTCTGACCGATCTTCACCCTGTGTTCCTTCTTGATGGTGCTGGCGAGTCGTGCTCCGATGACCGCCGCTTGTAACTCCAGCCGTGGTATGGTCTGCGCTTGCTTCGGCGCTACTTTGGCTTTGGCGGCTACCAACACTATGTTGACGCTCCCGTCGGTGTGTGCGATCCTCCAGTAGGCCACGGTCGCGTAGGCCTGTTCGCTGGCGTCACAAAGTACGTGGAGGTCGATGCGTTCATACTTCTTAGTGGTGTAGCAGCGTGGCAGTCTGAGTCGGGCGATCTCGCTGAGGTGTGATAGCCATGACGCAAATAGCTCGTTCTCTTCTGCTGGTATCTCTTCGTCCCATGTCGTTTGGAGGCGCCACAGGTTCTGCAGGATGATCTTAGAGCGGATTGTGTAGTGGCTCAGCAGTCCAAGTGGATCGTAGATTGACATCACGGCGCTGAGGGCTTCTCGCTTGGTTGGTGCGCGCGTTCGATCTCGTACCTCTGCTGGTACTCGGTTCATGGATGTATTGAAACCGAGCTCATCCCGTTCTGCGTTCCAGAACAACCCGAGGATCTTGTTCTCTGGTTGCTCTCCCCCCAGTTGTGTGGGTGTAGTGGCGTGCAGCTCAGGCGGCACGTCGCGTAGTACCCTCTTGTCGCTGGCGCTCCAAGCTCTCAACGTGAATCCCGCGATGGCGTTCACTGCTCTTGTTTCCTCCACTGCCTTCCAGGCTTCTTCTGGGTCGTTATAGCTCACTACTAGGTCGTCCATGTAGTGACTTTCTTTAATTGCTGACAGCGCCCGCGGGAACTCCTGCCCGTGCTTGTCCGCGTTGTGGTTGCGAACATAGTGGGCCATGTACGGGGAGCTCGCGGCGCCGAAGATCATGCTGGTCATCTTGTACTTAGTCGGAGGTGCTTCTCTTTCTGCCCCTCGCCACAGGAACTGTTGAGCTGGCTGGTCCTCAGTTCTTATCTTGATTCTTAAGAACATTTCCTGTATGTCTGCTGTCACTGCTACCGCTCCTTCTCGGAATCTGAATAAAATTCCTGGCAGTGATAACAGCAGATCCGGTCCCTCCAGCAACTCGTCGTTCAGACATACCCCTTGGCTCTTTGCTGCTGCATCAAATACCAGCCTACACTTGCCGGGCTTGTTCGGATTCTGCACGGCAAAGTGTGGTAGGTACCAGCACACCGGGCTCGTTCGTTCCGAGCCGTCGCACGGTGTTGCGTAGCCTTTCTTCAGGAGGTTGTCGATCTGTTTGGAGTATTCCTCGGCGAACTTCGGGTCGGCGTCCATTCGTTGCTCGACCTTTGTGAGGCGTCGGAAGGCTTGGTGGTAGCTCGGCGGCAGGACGGTGTCGTCTCGTCGCCAGGGAAGTCCAACTTCGTACCCCTCGCTTGTCTTCCTGGTGGTAGCCTCGACGATCTTGATGGCCCTTTGATCTGCCTCGTTAATACGTGGCTTGCCGTTGACGCCGAGTGCTTCTATCTTGAAGTGAGCCTCGACCAAGTTGTGGAGCTCGTGGTCGCTCGCGGTCGTCGCTCGGTCTGGCTCGTACACGTGCAGCACCCTTCCTTCTTGTATGATGGCGCTGCGTGGTGCGGTACCGTGCACCACCCAACCTAAGTTGGTCTTGGATGCGGCAGGTTCGTTCGGGCCGCCGATCCGTAACTCCCGAGAGACGATGCACTCCCAGTGGTCAGTTCCCACTAAGAGCCCGGGGCGCGCGCGTTCGTAGCACACCTCGTCCGTCGGTAGATCGTTCAGATGCTCGTATTGCAGCAAGTTCTCAGGAACGGCTTGCTGGTGCAGCTGCAGGTTTCTTATGGTCCTCGCTCTGACCTTATATTTGTTTTCTTCCTTAGTTCCTCGGACCCCGACGGTGACCATTTGACTTTGGTTTTCCTCTTGCGTCATGTTGACGCCTTTTAAGTGCAGAGGCTGTGTTGGCCCCTCTGCCCCTATGCTGTCTGCTAACCCCTTGTCTATTAGCGTGATGGTTGCCCCTTCGTCTAGGAGAGCGTATGTTTGCGCCTCCCCCCGTGGTCCGGACACGATGACAGGACACATCTTCAGTAGCACCGTTCGCTGCCCCGTGGTTGTTCTTGAAGCTACTGACAGGACGGCTTCTTCCTTTGGTGTTTCTGTTGTCTTCTCGATGTCTGTTTTCGGTTGCGGTGTCTGGTGAAGGGACGCATGGTGAGGTCGGCGACACTGGTCTACGCCGCAGGGCTTGGCTTTGCAGGCGATTCGTCGATGTCGTTTCTGAGCACATTTGAAACATACTCTTTTTTCTTTCAGGAACTCCCAACGCTGCTCTATGGTGAGCGCCTTATATTTAGGGCACTGGGGTAAGGTGTGTGCTTGCTCGCACCCAGGGCACTGCTGCTTCTCTTCTGCTTCGTTGACGGTGTTGTACACTTGAGCCTTCTTCTCCTTTAAGGTTACGGCGGGTCGCGTTTCCTTCTTCTGGCTGGCGGCGGCGCACGTAGACGGGGCGTAAGTATAACGTAATGCCCTGTCCGCCTCCCTCATCAGGAACCGGGAAATCACGACGATCTCTGGGTCGGCCGTGCCTTCATTGTCGTAAGCGTAGTCGCACCATCGTGAACGCAGGTGTGGACTCAATTTGTCCAGTACTTCTCGTGCCAGCAGGGGGTTGAAGAGGTATCCTCTTCTATCGATCGTCTTCAGTATGCAGATAATGTTCTGTAATTTCACGGCGAAGTTGTTCAGGTCCGCTGCTGCTGATCCAGGTTTTGGGAGTTTCTTCAAATCCTCGAGCGCCCGATCGATGATTATTTCGGGTCGCCCGAAGCATTGTTCCAGCGTCTTCATTATGGCGTCGGGGTCAGTGGCCGTGTGGAGTAGTGCGGCTACTGTGTCCCGAGCTTCTCCCTTTAAGCAGCTTCTTAACCGTTGGATGTTTTCTGCTGCCGATATCTGATACATTTGCGTCGAGTCTCGAAAGGCTGCTTTGAATGGTAGCCATTCACCGGCGGCTCCGTTGAATGTAGGTAGGTCGGTGTGTCGCGGTCGCGGTCTTGCCATCCTCTCTAATGTGACGGCCAACTGTTCTATGCTGTTCCTTGTTCTGGTAGGAGTCGGCGATCGTGCCCGAGGTACTTCGAACCTTATGTGCTTAGGTTCCTCTCGTGTATCCCGTGCTGCTTCCTCCCCCCGAGTGTCGAGCGGGTTCGTTCGTAGCCACTCGTCCACCCTGTGATGCTGTTCTTCGTTGTTGGGCTCGTCGTTGACGCTTTCTTCGTCGTTGATGGCTGACACCTCGGCGGCTAACCTCTTCTTGACCAATTCCGTTTCTAATTCAAGTTGCTTCCTTTGTAGTGCAGCTAACTTCTCGGCGGCGTTCAATTCTGCTACCCGTAGCCTTGTTGTGATGCTTGTGGTCGATCGGTGTGACCTCGCTGGCGACCTCGCTCGTGTGTGCGTGGTCGTCGTGGTTCTTCCTGCAGACGGTCCTGCTGTGCATGTGTCCGCCAGCCTCGAGAAGGGTGAGGCCGGAGGATCCAGAGAAATTCTTCTTAGTCTCTCTTGTTCTATCTGCTGTTCTTCTTGGCGGCGCGCGGCCTCTCGTTCCTGGACGCGTCGCTGCTCTTCCACCTCGGCCATGTCTGATTGGCTTCTGGTGACCACCATGCTGTATGTTGCACGTGGATTCGTAGTGCAGTAATGATAATGCACCAAGCCCAGGTCCGCTTCGTTCGTCGTGGACCCAGTCAGGTCGGTACAGGTTCTGTATTCGTAGTCCGGGCCCGATCAGGTCGTCACGGGTCCCAGACAGGTCGCTACAGGCACTGTTGCTTCGGCTACCGACGTTTGGTTTCGTTTACGGCGACACTACTTAATTTCTGGCCGTCGTACCCCGTTGTCAGTCGTCACTCTCGTTCCTATTAGGCCTAATTCACCTTTATATAAGCTCTATTCTTCTTATATAAGCCTTATTTGCTTGTATATAGGCTTATTTTGCTAGTATATAGCCTTATTTGCTTGTATATAGGCTTATTTTGCTAGTATATAGCCACTGTTCTTCTTATATAAGCCTTATTTGCTTGTATATAGGCTTATTTTGCTAGTATATAGCCACTGTTTATTTTATTATTTACTATAGTTCGCAAGTATTCTATGTGCTTAACACTTTATTCACTTTACTTTAATGTTCTATGTGCGTAGCTATTGCTTTTAAACTGTTCACTCGCGGCTCGTGTTACTTTTACGCGTAAGGATTCTCGAACGTTTCTATTATATACTCGCGCACTTGTACTTTCGGTTATAATCGCGCACTCGGACTGTATTCGCGAACTTTCGGTTATAATCGCGCACTCGGACTGTATTCGCGAACTTTCGATTATAATCGCGCACTCGGACTTTATTCGCGAACTTTCGGTTATAATCGCGCACTCGGACTTTATTCGCGAACTTTCTTGAGGGCACATACACAGTTTATAGCACATAGATTTGTAAAAGTTTATAGCACATAGATTTATAGTATACAGTTTTACTTACTTGCTGATTTATATTTTGAAACACTATTTTGCACTGATTTAAATACTTTTATATCCGTGTCGATGGACCAGACTATTGTGGACTGTATTGGTTACTTAATAAATGAAAGATTTCTTGATAATTTCACTGATTTATTCTTCACGTACTTTACATTTGAGAGCTTATTGACGACTGCACCGCACTTTTCCTAGGCCGCTATATTTATAGCGTGCGTCAATACTCGCACGGAGCGGTTAGCCCTTGGCGTCTTTTGACGCGCCAACCAATAGTGTTGCGTGGGTCGGCGGAGCCACAACAGACAGGTTCAGACCTGTCGGGACCTGTCGCTAACTTGCACCGTGGCTTCACCGACTCATGTTTCTCTGCCCAATCAGAGGGCTTACAATTTTTCCTATCCTTATAAGGTAATCATAAATAAACCTACGTTACTCGTTGCGTGTTTCTCTTATATACTAACGAAATTTCTTTATTTACTAATCGTCTTAACCTATAGTTACATTTTAATCCTAATTCTAGTACGATTCTTAGTTCCTAGTTCGGCGTCCGTAACAGGTTTACTCTCTTTCTTCTGTACAAGAATACACAACTTGTACTATCGGACTACCAACTTATATTTGTCTGCTAAAAGTAGTTTGAATTCCTTGTACGGAGGCGGCCATAACCGATGTCTGTTGCAGTTCGAATCCATGTTTAAATTACAATTTGATCCTACGAGCTTTGTAATAAGGACTTCAATGACCGTTATACCGTGAAACCTAAAATGTGTATCTAGCTTCCGTACGTTCTGTGTCCCTAGTATTAACGAGATGAAATATCGCATCGGAGAGTATTGCCGGTTCGTGGTACGTGGTCGTTTCCGATCATATTAGCACGCAATGAAAATCAAACAAAAATCTTCGTGTATATAATGAATCCGTGGCTTCATCTTTTATGCGGTTTATAAGTTCTGCACTTTGATTTCTGCCTCTAAACTAAATCCATTAGGATTTAGTTTATTAGTATAGGCAGGTCCCTGAGATTGTGCGTTGAAGAAATAATGCATCTAATCCCTCGCTTCTTCTGTCGAACATTTTCTCTTTCTAATGAGTTGGCAGATTGGTCAGTGGGGTCGTGGAAGCCCTACTCCGCTAAAGAGTCATCTGTACCTACCGCACCCCGTCGTTGGGCTGTGGTAACTTCAGGTCCCACGAGTCTCGTCCGCCTGCTTATGCTTATGCTATCACGTCCAGCGTCAGCTGACCTCGGGATTTGGCCTTATACATGAAACTGATTCTAATTCCCCCCCATATTGAAGGCAGTGCTAGTGCTTCATTGGCCTTCATTGAGTCATTTTCACCAAAAACCAGTGATGTATTATAATGATTATAAAAACACCCCGTCCCTGATTAACACGGCGTCATTTATTGTGTCCAAAACTATGCTATCGTTCAAGCTAGAATCAACCAAAAACATTCTCTAAATTTCATTAAAATTTGTTTTATGATTTCAAAGGTCACGTGATATTTATACATATATTAGGATTATTATATATACGGGGTCAAAACTTTATACCTAAGCCGATGGGGAATGATATATATTATGCCGGATATCCGGTTGATTTTTTATTAAAAGTTGTAAGTTTGAATTGTAACGGTAGTTGGTGAAGCGCGTGGTTAGATCACGTGGTCAGAGTCATAGTGAGCTGGACGCCATTTTGAACGAACAGTCTTGGACGAACCTTCGAAGTGAGAACACCACTCTCGAGCTGTCTCTTCACCTACTTCCACCTTGAGGTATTTTGTGCAAGTGTGATTTAGTCAACGCAATACATTAAGGATTGAGTATGTGTGGTTTCTTGCCCGAGCACCTATGCCATATCAAAGCCTGAAGCGTGTAACCCTCCTGTCCCTGTCCTGTCGCGGAACCTGGGCGCGTTCCGATATATAAATTCAATATAATATTCGAAAAGTTTCACATAGCCCGTAGTCAAGGGGCACATTTATACATTTCCAAAAAAGACATACAATTTAGTAATCTGAGTCTCTCAAGATCGTGGTCCGACTTAAAAATATAATTAAGAATAGGTTATTTCAGTTTAATAAAATAATTTTTGTAGGATAATACTAGTTTGAAAACAATCTACCTCCTTAGATTCATATTACCCTGATATCGAAACGACTCACTGAACCGTTAACGTGGTAGCAGTTATTGAAAACTTGTTGTTGGTACGGGGTGAACACTGTGAAAATGACATGAAATATAGATTGCAATCGTTGATATTCCGCTTGTACCACTCTTACCAACACAAGCCACCCTTGTCTGACTTATGCATCTAACCTGAGCGAGAAAGAGAACTTTTATTTAAAGTAGTTAGTAACCCATTCGGTTAACTCTCTCTTCTTTCAGTATGAAAGAGATGTAGTGCAAGCCTCTCTTAATGCCAAGAAAACGCACGTTTATATCACTAGCATAACATAACTCAAGAAAAGCTAGTTAGTTAAACACTGACCTTTCAAGATATTATATGCTTGCTAATAAAGTTTCTGAGCTCAACATTCTACAACCCGTTATTGCCTGAATTTATGAGCATATATCCACAGAAAATCTTTTAATATAAGAAATAACATTTGAATATGATAGCCACCAAGTTCGTCGCCTTTTAACCCTAACGCCTGTTTACGCTTATTGATGAAACAGAGTTTAGAAATGTTGTCTCTTTCCAACGTTTCATTCATAAAGGGATCATACCACTACATACAATTATTTCTCACACATGCACTGTAGCAAAGGGTAGTAGCCGTATTGCACGAACCTCCATTTCACATGATTTCCTAGTCATCCACTCTATAAATAGTGTTCGGAGGCGAGTCTCGTATAGCTTCATATTATATCAAACATGTAAGTCATTTCGAATGCACCTTCTTATCTTTGTTATGCTTGCGGTCTATAGAAAACTCATCGCTTCGGATTCCAAACATTACAGAAAGATAAAACGCGGTAGTTATCCGTAATTCTGAAATGAATTCACATTCCAGGATTATTAATTTACAACGAATTCGAATTTATTATTTTCCGGACTTTCGGAAAATAACTTAATTAGATCTAAGTGCACAGAACTAACACTAGATGGATAAAATTGTGGCAGGCCACATAAATTATCTGCGACTCCCGCATTCCCCTTAAAAGTAAGGGGAAAAATCATAAAATAAATGGTTACCCTTCTGCTGCCTTGTATAGATCAAAATGTTGGGCCATAAAGGGACGAATGAAAGCCATTTATTTTCAAGTGGCTGAAATAAGAATGCTAAGGGGGATGAGTGGTGTTAAGCGAATGGATAAAATTAGAAATGAAAGAGAAGAGAAAGAGGAAGTCTGAAAGTGGCACCGGTGATTTAAAAGTGGTGTGGTAATCGGTTGGTCATATAATGCGGAGGAATCGCATTATTTATTTTGTGTTGTTTTGGTAGATATTGAACCAAACTATCACCCCCTGCAGTATGTCGTACTATTTACTGGACACCCTGTATAAGCTGGATTAACACATAGGGTGTTTCTTATCCCGGTAGTCTCTGTAGACCCAGTAGTAGGTAGTACTGAATCCTCTTTTTCAATTTCTAATAGCGTTTCTTCTTTGTTGCGGTTAATGGTTTCCAATCTGGAACCAACAAGACCTCCTCAGGGGTTCCCCAGGGCTCACATGTTGGGCCGGTTCTATTTATTGCTTTCGTTAACGATATCCCGCACTGCCTAAGATTCTCAGAATGTTATATGTATGCAGACGACCTTAAATTCTCTAGGATAATCGAATCTGAAAAAGATGTAATATTGCTTCAGAGGGACGTAGACTCACTAGTTCAATGGTGTCACGATAATAACATGAGCTTAAACATAAAAAAGTGCTACCATGTTAAGTACACCCGGAAAAAAAAATTGACTCCTAGTGTATATCATGTTGGCTCTAACGTTATTCAAGAGGTAAATCAAATAAGGGACTTAGGAATTGTCTTTTACAGCGCCTTGACATTTGTACCGCATGTTGAAAACGTCATCAAAAAGGCTTCTAGAATGCTGGGATTTGTAATTAGGAATGTTGCTGGATTTAAGCGCAACCGGACAAAAATTCTGTTGTACAACTGCGTCGTTCGTAGTATCTTAGAATACTGTAGTACAATTTGGAGACCTCATTACTCCACGCATATCCTTTGACTGGAGCGAATCCAGGAGAGATTCCTCTGGCATCTAGCCTATGCCAACGGAATTGCAGAAAGGATACGATCGTATGAAGGCCGACTATCCTATTTTAAGATGGTCACACTGGAGAAACGCAGAATAAGCATCGATTGCAGTTTCGTATATAACTACTAGAATTCCACGTGCTCCTATTACCCCCTTACACCCTCCACTACGTAGAACAATACTTGGTGCAAACTCTGTCGTTCCTCGACTATGCAAATTGTTAAATAGCTGCAGCGATCTAGTTGACGTGCACTTTGACTCATACGCCAAGTTCCATAGTACAACAGCTATGAGTTACATTTTTTTTTTCTATTGTTTTGCTTTTTGTGCTAGTTAATATAAAGTACACATAATGTTAATTTAAAATTGTTAGTTTTACTTAATTAGATATTGATTTTAATTCTTTAGTTCAGTGCTTGTGGCACACCTAAATTATGTTTATGGGGCATGCGGTGTTAACCTGTAATAAATTATTACACTAACCTTAGATTATGGTAGATAGTTACTTTAAATTGTTAAAGTGTAAATAATTGTTGGTTGGCCAATAAAGGAAAATAAAAATAAAAAAAAAACCTCGTGAAAGCAGAGAAAGATAAGCAATTCAAGTATCTACATCTGGCTCGCGAGGTTGTCGACATGTGGGACGTGACAACAGCAGCCATGGTGCCGATAGTCGTGTCGGCCAATGGCTTAATAACATCTGTGGAGTCTTTCACTTCACAGCTGGATCAAGGGCTTGATTCAGAAAGCAGTACTTCTGGACACGGCACGTATTGTCGGGAGGTTCCTCTATCAAGAGCCCTGACCAACGGTAGCCTGGACCCTGTTCCCGATGCTGGTGGGCTACTATTTTTTATATTTTTAAATGTTAATTTTTTAAATTTAGTTTTGTATAAATATTTAAAAATGTAAGAAATATGTAATGAAAATGAATAAAGGGGATAAAAAGTTTTATGACTGTAACGTCAAACAAATACTGCTGCAGAATACGAAAAACGATCTTCGTGTTGGTGGTTGATCGAGCAAGAACAAATGAAGGTTAGGTTAGTAGAAGTCTCGGACGGGTTTAAATAGTTTTTGCTATAAGTTTCATTGAATGAAATAACCAACTTAACATTCGATTTTTAAAGCACGAAAAAGTAGGAGGTTCTCAATTAAAAGCGTATTTTTTTTGTTTTTCGGCGATCTTTTCTTAGGTTTCGTTCGTTATTAAATTACATCATTACCAAAATAGTATTACCTGTAATTGTACCGTAACTGTACATAATGATCCTCATTAATAATGAAACACGTCAATTTGTGCGCTGACGAGAAGCAGGAACACCTCAATGTTCGGCTCGCAGTCAAAATTTTCGGTAGTACTGAGTATAGTGGTTAGTATACCCGCCTGTCACTTGGACAACCGCGGTACGATTCCCTGCCAAATGAAATTATTTGGGTTTGTTTTTGGTAATTATTTATTATATATTATGATAAATGAAGTTATTGTGCATCGGTTTACTCTCTTTCTTCTGTACAAGAATACACAACTTGCACTATCGGACTACCAACTTATATTTGTCTGCTAAAAGTAGTTTGAATTCCTTGTACGGGGGCGGCCATAACCGATGTCTGTTGCAGTTCGAATCCATGTTTAAATTACAATTTGATCCTACAACCTTTGTAATAAGGACTTCAATGACCGTTATATCGTGAAACCTAAAATGTGTATCTAGCTTCCGTACGTTCTGTGTCCCTAGTATTAACGAGATGAAATATCGCATCGGAGAATATTGCCGGTTCGTGGTACGTGGTCGCTCCCGATCATATTAGCACGCAATGAAAATCAAACAAAGGTGTATAAGTTCTGCACTTTGATTTTTGCCTCTAAATAATGGATTTAGTTTATTAGTATAGCCAGGTCCCTGAGATCGTGCATTGAAGAAATAATGCACCTACTCCCTCGCGTACCCCTCCGTGTAACCCTGCTGATGCCGGTTCTGTCGCGAAACCTGGGTGCGTTCCGATATGTAGATTGAAAATATATTCGAAAAGTTTCACATAGCACGTGGTCAGGGGATATATTTATATAAAGGCTCTTACCCACTGCATCGGAATTACTTATGATATGTCGCACCATATTTAATTAGATTAAGCAAACAGACGTCGGCGATCCGTCAACGTCTCGTTACGTGCCACCTTCCTTGACAACAACCCAAGTCAATTTGGCATTATGGCTACCCGCAACGACTTGACGTTTCGCCAGAGAGAATTGTAGACCGCTTCTCTCTCGTCTGTGGTAACAGTTTAGTTTGCAACGTGAATCATATGAAGCCTTTTTGCAAAGGCGCCAACACGGCCAGACTGACATACGACCGTCCTCGGGCGTTATTGTATTCCTGGAACAAACAATGTCTAATCACCAAGACATCCGCTCTTCCATCCTGACAAACTATGACAAACATTACTCTCATCGTAACTGTAACTGTTTCAGAACAAAAGAAAGCGTGCGTTCTCTCGATCACTCACGGACCAGACGGCATTTTTCTCCTAACAAAAAAAGCGCGTGTCCTTCCGACCACTCATGGACCGGAAGGCACCTTTCCCCCAGCAAGAAAGCGTGTCTCCTATCGACCACTCGTGCACTGGACGGCACCTTTCCCCCAGCAAGAAAGCGTGTGTCCTTTCGACCACTCATGGACCGGACGGCACCTTTCCCCCAGCAAGAAAGCGTGTGTCCTTTCAAACACTCATGGCCCGGACGGCACCTTTCCCTAAACAGTTAACACCTGGACCGGACGAGTGCATCCCTTCAACCAATCCGTAATGGATCTGACCCGGACGACACTCTCCTTTCGGCCATACCAACGTTTGAACCGGACAACTGCGTCCCTACGACCATACCAGTGTGCGGGCCGGACAACAGCGTCCCCTCGACCAACGTCATTACAAAAACATCATAAACCGGGCACCTGCGTCCCTTCGATCACCGTAAAGCATGAACCGGACAACAGTGACATTTCGACTAAACACACTTTCTTTTCGACTGAAACATGTGGACCAGACAAGCGCGTAACTCCGGATGTCAAAGAACTTTTACAAATTACGCCAGCATCTAATAATTCCTGAACTTATTGGCCGACAACCTATTTTATCAAAATATCGTCTATTTTATTGGTACTGGAGATCTCCATCGTGCATTTTAAATCATAACCTCCGATGCCAGTAAGGTTTACTTATTATGATGTCACCCATAAACCAATTAAACAAGGCATGTTTAAGCAATGAGTCAGATGACCTACATATCGAAAAGAAAAGAAACGGTCTCACCCGATGATGTTGTGAGGGTACCCTCTTGATGATTTGTGCTCGCAGGTTTGGACGCTTTCCTTGTTGCTTGAAAAGTTAGATCGCTATGTTCCTCACTTGGCTTTACTTTCGTGGAGGGCGCGATTCTTATGATAAAGGCTCTTACCCACTGCATCGGAATTACTTATGATATGTCGCACCATATTTAATTAGATTAAGCAAACAGACGTCGGCGATCCGTCAACGTCTCGTTACGTGCCACCTTCCTTGACAACAACCCAAGTCAATATGGCATTATGGCTACCCGCAACGACTTGACGTTTCGCCAGAGAGAATTGTAGACCGCTTCTCTCTCGTCTGTGGTAACAGTTTAGTTTGCAACGTGAATCATATGAAGTCTTTTTGCAAAGGCGCCAACATATACATTTCCAAAAATACAATTTAGTAATCTGAGTCTCGTAAGATGATCGTGGTCCGACTTAAAAATATAATTAAGAATAGGTTACTTCAGTTTAATAAAATAAGTTTTGTAGGATAATACCTACTAGTTTGAAAACAATCTACCTCCTTAGATTCATATTACCCTGATATCGAAACGGCTCACTGAACCGTTAACGTGGTAGCAGTTATTGAAAACTTGTTGTTGGTACGGGGTGAACACTGAGAAAATGACATGAAATATAGATTGCAATCGTTGATATTCCGCTTGTACCATTCTTACCAACACAAGCCACCCTTGTCTGACTTATGCATCTAACCTGAGCGAGAAAGAGAACTTATATTTAAAGCATTTAGTAACCCATTCGGTTAACTCTCTCTTCTTTCAGTATGAAAGAGATGTAGTGCAAGCCTCTCTTTATTGCCAAGAAAACACGCGTTTATATCACTAGCAAGACATAACTCAAGAAGAGTTAGTTAAACACTGACCTTTCAATGTATATGCATGCTAAAAAAGTTTCTGAGCTCAACCTTCTACAAACCGTTACTGCCTGAATTTATGGGCTCACACACAATTATATACCCACAGAAAATCTTTTAATTTAATACCGTTTGAAAATGATAGCCATCAAGTTCGTCGACTTTATAACGCTTATTGATGAAACAGAGTTTAGAAATGTTGTCTCTTTCCAACGTTTCATTCATAAAGGGATCACACCACTACATACAATTATTTCTCACACATGCACTGTAGCAAAGGGTAGTAGCCGTATTGCACGAACCTCCATTTCACATGATTTCCTAGTCATCCACTCTATAAATAGTGTTCGGAGGCGAGTCTCGTATAGCTTCATATTATATCAAACATGTAAGTCATTTCGAATGCACCTTCTTATCTTTGTTATGCTTGCGGTCTATAGAAACCTCATCGCTTCGGATTCCAAACATTACAGAAAGATAAAACGCGGTAGTTATCCGTGATTCTGAAATGGATTCACATTCCAGGATTATTAATTTACAACGAATTCGAATTTATTATTTTCCGGACTTTCGGAAAATAACTTAATTAGATCTAAGTGCACAGAATTAACACTAGATGGATAAAATTGTGGCAGGCCACATAAATTATCTGCGGATCCCGCATTCCCCTTAAAAGTAAGGGGAAAAATTATAAAATAAATGGTTACCCTTCTGCTGCCTTGTATAGATCAAAATGTTGGGCCTACATGCTCCTGTGACGTATAATAAATAGTTGTTTTGTTTTTCTGGTAGTTGTAAGTACTAACAATAGTTTCTAAGTTGTGTGTTGTACTAACCAAATGGACTTGTGGTCTGTAATAAAAGAATTTTATTATTTCCTTTATTCATTTTATACACATTCATTTTACATTTTTAAATATTTTTACAAAATTAAATACAAAAACATTTAAAAATATAAAAATAGTAGCCCACCGATATCGGGAACAGGGTCCAAGCTACCGGTGGTCAGGGCTCCAGAGAGAGGAACCTCCTAACAATACGAGCCGTGTCCAGGAGTACCGCTTTCTGAATCAAGCCCTTGATCCAGCTGTCTAACGAGAGCCTCATCAGATGTTGGTCGAGGCTCTTGGCAATTAGGCCATTGGCTGATACGACTATCGGCACAATGATCGCTGAGTCAACAGGCCACATGTCGACAACCTCGCGAGCCAAGTCAATATACTTGATTTGTTTATCTTTCTCGGCCTTCACGAGGTTCTCGTCATGTGGAACCGTTATGTCAACAATCATTGCGCGCCGCTCTGATCGATCCATCACCACTATATCAGGTTTATTGGCTACAATAGTCCTGTCAGTGATGATGGATTGATCCCAATACAGTGTGATATTGCCATTTTCGAGAACTGGGTGGGCACATACCTATAGTACGGCACTTCCGATTCCACAAGGCTGTATTTCAGAGCAAGTTGCTGATGGATAATCCTGGCTACAAGGTTGTGTCTATGCAAGTATTCTCCGTTAGCTAGACGAGAACACCCGGAGATAATGTGACGGATCGATTCGCCCGGACGGTGGCATGCCCGACATATGTCAACCGTGCCATCCTTCACAATAAATTTCCGGTAGTTATTCGTCATCATAACTTCATACATGATTGCACAAACAAAACCTTCGGTTTCTCCAAAGAGTTCCCCGGAACGTAGCCAGGCTACGGACGCTGCATGGTCTACATCAGGCCCATGCAAGGCACTGAAGTAGCGTCCGCGAAGCTCCTTACTCTGCCATACTTCCCTGCGGTCATTAGTGTCAAGCACTGCAGGTTTGCGCCAGTTCTCTTTAGCCAAGGAGAGCGGGGTGAGGGCCTTGTCCATCGCGACCACATCTCGATGCATCCCCACGTCGGTTTCTAGGAAATATTCCCTGAGACTGCATATCTCGCGATTGTGGAGAGTCTTGGCGTTTAAAAAGCCTCGACCTCCACAACTCCGCGAGATATACAGTCTCATAACCGAAGAACGTGGGTGATGCATTCGATAAGCCGTCAACAATGTACGGACCTTCCTATCCAGGGCGGCTAATTCTGTTTGAGTCCATTTGAGTACGCCAAAAGAGTACATCAAAACCGGCATGACCCAACCATTGAAGGCACGCACCTTATTTCCGCCTGATAAAAGACTATTAAATACTTTTCTCAGGCGGCCAAAGAAACGCTCCTTCAACGATTGCTTCATGTCAACAGCATTGATGCCCAGCGCTTCCCACATACCCAAATACTTGTAGGTTTCGGTTGCTGAGAGGGATCTAAGATTTATGGAATCTGAGAGCTGGGTTCCTACAGACTCCACAATCCCACCTCGGTCCTGCATGTAAAGCATGCATGACCGCACATTTGTCTACACCAAATCCCATCCTGATGGCGCTACTGAAAGTTTCTGTTACCTTCAGTAGCTCCATCAGTTCAGATTGTTGGGGGCAAAGAGTTTCAGGTCATCCATGTAAAGAAGGTGAGATATAACCTGACCACCTCTCCTCAACCGAAAGCCCAGACCTGAATCCTCTAGCAGCGTGCTTAGAGGATTCAAGGCTAAGCAAAACCAAAGCGGGCTCAAACTATCGCCCTGAAAAATACCACGCTCTATCCTTATCGGTTCGCTGGTCCCTTGGATATGCTGACATCCCGGATAGCGAAGGACTGTCCTCCATTGCCTCATACACGACATCAGGAAGGTGCGCAGAGTTGCACCTATTTTATACAACTGTAGCACCCTCATAAGCCATGTATGTGGCACCGAGTCATAGGCCTTCTTATAATCTATCCAACATGTCGACAGATCCCTTCGGGAACGGCGAACCTGTTGGTTAATGGCCATATCAATGAGAAGCAGCTCCTTAGTACCGCGGGACCCGTTCCTACATCCATTTTGAGAAGCGGACATGATCGAATTGTCATCAATGTGTTTGCAAATTTTAGCTCTGTAAATGGATGTAAGAACTTTATACACTGTCGGAAGACAGGTAATAGGTCTATAATTTTTGGGCTCCGCAGTACTACCAGATTTATAGAGCAGGTGGGTGATTCCAGTAGTTAAGAACTCGGACAGCGACCCTGATTCTAAAGCTGACTGGAATAGGACCGCCAAGCGAGCGTGCGACCTCTGGATCCACTTAATCCAGAAGTTGTGCAGTCCGTCCGGCCCTGGAGATTTCCAGTTAGGCAACGGACGGACTGCACGAGCTACGTCTTGGGGGCTGATAGTGATAGCCCCCATTTCTGGAACTGGATCGCACACTCGCTCGACTACCCGAGTCCATTCACCCTCGGTGTGGCTGACAGGCACCGACCAGATGCTGCGCCAGAACGAGCACATGGCGTCATCATCCGGTAAGCGCGTGTCAGACACACCTTGGTCCGGTCGCTCCCAAGTCCAATAAACCCACCTTTCATCTCTTTGGAATGTGCGATTCAGAGTGTATCGTTCCACCCGCCGCTTATACCTACGGATACGGTTTGCCCATGCATACACTTTCTGCTTCAGGAAGTCGATGCGCTCTGTGATACGGGACATGTAGTCTCGAGGACTAATATCAGTACCCGCAAATGCCCGCCTCACAAAGCGCATCACTCGAGGGCGATTATTGCCCTCCCTGAAGCAGATCAGTTTGCCGATGAGTGTTCTGGCCCCACTAATACGTCGCTCAATCCTGCATTGCTAAGCCGGTACGGCAGGTTTAGGTCGTGTAGCTCTGTCATCAGAAAATTTTACATGAGCTACACGACATGCCGCTACAGCCGCACAATACAGGATTGAGTGAGCATCAGTGAGGTCTTCGCAGTTATCAAAATAGTTTGACTTATTATTATTATAAAGGGACGAATGAAAGCCAATTATTTTCAAGTGGCTGAAATAAGAATGCTAAGGGGGATGAGTGGTGTTAAGCGAATGGATAAAATTAGAAATGAAAGAGAAGAGAAAGAGGAAGTCTGAAAGTGGCACCGGTGATTCAAAAGTGGTGTGGTAATCGGTTGGTCAGGTATGGGCATGTAATACGGAGGAATCGCATTATTTATTTTGTGTTGTTTTGGTAGATATTGAACCAAACTATCACCCCCTGCAGTATGTCGTACTATTTACTGGACACCCTGTATAAGCTGGATTAACACATAGGGTGTTTCTTATCCCGGTAGTCTCTGTAGACCCAGTAGTAGGTAGTACTGAACCCTCTTTTTCAATTTCTAATAGCGTTTCTTCTTTGTTGCGGTTAATGGTTTCCAATCTGGAACCTACAAGACCTCCTCAGGGGTTCCCCAGGGCTCACATGTTGGGCCGGTTCTATTTATTGCTTTCGTTAACGATATCCCGCACTGCCTAAGATTCTCAGAATGTCATATGTATGCAGACGACCTTAAATTCTCTAGGATAATCGAATCTGAAAAAGATGTAATATTGCTTCAGAGGGACGTAGACTCACTAGTTCAATGGTGTAACGATAATAACATGAGCTTGAACATAAAAAAGTGCTACTATGTTAAATACACCCGGAAAAAGAAATTGACTCCTAGTGTATATCATGTTGGCTCTAACGTTATCCAAGAGGTAAATCAAATAAGGGACTTAGGAATTGTCTTTGACAGCGCCTTGACATTTGTACCGCATGTTGAAAACGTCATCAAAAAGGCTTCTAGAATGCTGGGATTTGTAATTAGGAATGTTGCTGGATTTAAGCGCAATCGGACAAAAATTCTGTTGTACAACTGCGTCGTTCGTAGTATCTTAGAATACTGTACTACAATTTGGAGACCTCATTACTCCACGCATATCCTTCGACTGGAGCGAATCCAGAAGAGATTCCTCTGGCATCTAGCCTATGCCAACGGAATTGCAAAAAGGATACGATCGTCTATGAAAGCTGACTATCCTATTTTAAGATGGTCACACTGGAGAAACGCAGAATAAGCATCGATTGCAGTTTCGTATATAAGCTACTCCGTTGCAAGATTGATTGTCCCTTATTGCTATCCAAGTTTCAGTTTCGGGCTCCTGCTAGAATTCCACGTGCTCCTTAATAGGAGCACGTGGAACCCCCTTACACACTCCACTACGTAGAACAATACTTGGTGCAAACTCTGTCGTTCCTCGACTTTGCAAATTGTTAAATAGCTGCAGCGATCTAGTTGACGTGCACTTTGACTCATACGCCAAGTTCCATAGTACAACTATGAGTTACATTTAATTTTTTTTTCTATTGTTTTGCTTTTTGTGTTAGTTAATATAAAGTACACATAATGTTAATTTAAAATTGTTAGTTTTACTTAATTAGATATTGATTTTAATTCATTGGTTCAGTGCTTGTGGCACACCTAAATTATGTTTATGGGGCATGCGGTGCTAACCTGTAATAAATTGTAACACTAACCTTAGATTATGGTAGATAGTTACTTTAAATTGTTAAAGTGTAAATAATTGTTGGTTGGCCAATAAAGGAAAATAAAAATAAAAAAAAAACCTCGTGAAAGCAGAGAAAGATAAGCAATTCAAGTATCTACATCTGGCTCGCGAGGTTGTCGACATGTGGGACGTGACAACAGCAGTCATGGTGCCGATAGTCGTGTCGGCCAATGGCTTAATAACATCTGCGGAGTCTTTCACTTCTCAGCTGGATCAAGGGCTTGATTCAGAAAGCAGTACTTCTGGACACGGCATGTATTGTCGGGAGGTTCCTCTCTCAAGAGCCCTGACCAACGGTAGCCTGGACCCTGTTCCCGATGCTGGTGGGCTACTATTTTTTATATTTTTAAATGATATTTTTTTAAATTTAGTTTTGTAAAAATAATTAAAAATGAAAGAAATATGTAATGAAAATGAATAAAGGGGATAAAAAGTTTTATGACTGTAACGTCAAATAAATACTGCTGCAGAATACGAAAAACGATCTTCGTGTTGGTGGTTGATCGAGCAAGAACAAATGAAGGGTAGGTTAGTAGAAGTCTCGGACGGGTTTAAATAGTTTTTGCTATAAGTTTCATTGAATGAAATAACCAACTTAACATTCGATTTTTAAACCACGAAAAAGTAGGAGGTTCTCAATTAAAAGCGTATTTTTTTTGTTTTTCGGCGATCTTTTCTTAGGTTTCGTTCGTTATTAAATTACATCATTACCAAAATAGTATTACCTGTAATTGTACCGTAACTGTACATAATGATCTTCATTAATAATGAAATAAGACAATTTGTGCGCTGACGAGAAGCACAAACTGACAACCGCGGTACGATTCCCTGCCAAATAAAATTATTTGGGTTTCTTTTTGGTAATTATTTATTATATATGATAAATTAAGTTATTGTGAATCGGTTTACTCTCTTTCTTCTGTACAAGAATACACAACTTGTACTATCGCACTACCAACTTATATTTGTCTGCTAAAAAGTAGTTTGAATTCCTTGTACGGGGGCGGCCATAACCGATGTCTGTTGCAGTTCGAATCCATGTTTAAATTACAATTTGATCCTACAACCTTTGTAATAAGGACTTCAATGACCGTTATATCGAGAAACCTAAAATGTGTATCTAGCTTCCGTACGTTCTGTGTCCCTAGTATTAACGAGATGAAATATCGCATCGGAGAATATTGCCGGTTCGTGGTACGTGGTCGCTCCCGATCATATTAGCACGCAATGAAAATCAAACAACGGTGTATAAGTTCTGCACTTTGATTTCTGCCTCTAAATAATGGATTTAGTTTATTAGTATAGCCAGGTCCCTGAGATTGTGCATTGAAGAAATAATGCACCTACTCCCTCGCGTACCCCTCCGTGTAACCCTGTTTATGCCGGTTCTGTCGCGAAACCTGGGCGCGTTCCGATATCATCATCATCTGCCTAGCCTTTTCCCAAACTATCTTGGGGTCGGCTTCCAGTCTAACCGGATGCAGCTGAGTACCAGTATTTCACATGAAGCGACTGCCTATCTGACCTCCACAACCCAGTAACTGGGTAATACGATACCCCTTGGTAAGACTGGATGTTTAACTTTTAGCTTCTGACTACTCGTAACGACTGTCAAAGATCTGAGATGCGTTCCAAAATGTAGATTGAAAACATATTCGAAAAGTTTCACATAGCACGTGGTCAGGGGATACATTTATACATTTCCAAAAATACAATTTAGTAATCTGAGTCTCGTAAGATCGTGGTCCGACTTAAAAATATAATGAAAATGGAAATTTCTGTTAGAGCTTTATCTATATATCTTATTATATAAATATTAATTACGTAACCTTTCGATACCTTCAGAATTTAGATTTTTAAGCATTAGCATCTAAAAATTAAAACCAGAAACTTAGATTGTTCAAATCAGTACCGTTGTTTATTTGTTTATGTCGTTCATATTTCCCACTATTCGGGTCGGGTCTCCTCAGCCACCTGCGGGAGTGAGCCACGACAATCTGGGGTTGGAGGTTCAGGTGATTCGACTTACACGCAAGTTGACGGAGCGAGTATGTTATATTTTAAAAAAGGAATTATATTATGAACAAAACAGGGTAACACTTGTTGTGTTAACAAGCGAAATTTATAGCAGTTACGTGGTGAGATAGACCAAAAAAAATTTTTTATCATCCTTTGCTTTATTATGTAAAGGAACGTCCGAATTCTGCGCATGGCAAATTAGTTCTTTCGTTTATCGGAGTCTTGGGCAAACGGAGGGTCGTCAAATATAATTAATAAACGTAGTATTTTAACCGCCCAAGTAACACAAAACAACATTATAAGAAGCGTACAACAGCATGGACTTACGTGCAAAGCAGTATATGAGCAGCATATGTTGCACTATATTAGCCGTATAAAAGTTTATAAGTGTCTTGTAAGCTCAATTTGGGCCCCAAATAATACGGCTTTGAGCATTATTAAATATTATTAGTGCTGCTAACCAGCGCTTATAATGTTATTGAAGACAGACATTAGTAAAGTTGTGAGACAGCATATTCTAATGTAAAAAGCATTTTTTTAGACGTTAGTACGGCTATTAAACAGCTTTTTGAATTACTATGCCAAAGTTACGTTTTATTCTAAGGCTATCTTCTTTGTATAAAAGTATTTGAAAAAACTTATCGAAACTTATGTCCGATTTGATTATTTCGTTTAGTGTATTGCAGTGCATTGGTGTTGTGTGGAGATGTTTTTATGTGTCTTCATGGAAAATAATTTATCATAAGGTAAGTCAATCATCAATTTTATTTTGTTTTGAATGCAAATGAGCTGGGGGTATTAGTCTTATGTGAAAATATATATATGTTTGTGGCTTATAATTCACGCGCCCTCACAGAAATGCTTTTTTAATAAAAATAGGGACAAATTTAGAATCGACATCTGACACCTTTTGTAATTTTTGTAACGATTTGATTAATTTTAGTTTATAAAATTGCTTCTATCGATACTTCGCTTATAAGAAAAACATAATAAGTAGTATTTCATTCATATGTGTGCTATAATTTCCTTTTTTATGTTAGAGAAAACAGAAAGCAAATGGCGTCATATAATATTAATGTTTTAAACTTTCAACTAGTGTATATTAATGTTGTCAATCTTATTAAAGTTTAAAAAAATAGCTTAAGTCATTCAACATACATATAAAATATCTAAGTGATATCTTTAGCATTATTGTAACACTTTTTAGGCATGTTATAATGTTCATTACCCTTAAACGTCATAAAAATTGATTGCTATAGTGTTAATCAGGGTACCGAAACAATAACTTAGAATCCCTTAATCACATGATGCCCTGATGCCATGATGTTGTTAGGTAATTTGACAAGTGTAAGTATAAAATCATTATCACAATAAATGAGTTGGGGAATTCCCTGAATCATGTGCCCGAATAGAACGAACGGGACGTGCGTGGAGTCAATAGGTAGGTAACATTTGACAGTTCATTTATGCAAATAAAAATATACCTTACGCTAAAGGAATATAACTCAAGAAAACATCACATAGATGTAAGCATCGTAGAAAAAAATATCTAATGGACGAAATATCATGTAAATATTGGCAGTCACAGTATGCATAATGTTGTATGTGTTCAGAGTAGTCAATATATCTAAGCATTTACCCTGGCAGGTTACATGTAATGATAAAAAGATAATTTAACCTCCTAAATATTTGGTACTGTTTTTCTTACAGTCCGTATGTCGAATGAGGTACATTACTTAAACAAAAAACTATTAAAAAAAAAAATAGTTTTACGACAAATCAGTTCTTTTTTGCACTTAGGGTTGTTATTTATATCAAAGCACTTGAACTTATTATTCTTGCAATACTTATATTCTATGAATAAAGAAATAAGGGCGACAGACATTCGCTTTTAAAATAAACTTAAATATAAAAAAAATAAATGTATCAAACTGCTCTTTCTTTGTTTTCAGATAATCCATTCACAACTAAATTCATCCGCTGTAACCTTCGATCAAATTGATCGAAGGCTGTAACACAACTTCAGCAGCAGCCTCGCAAGCAAATACGTACTGATGAGATGCGCGCCGGTGCCATAGTATTTTATATGGTGCGAGCAGACGACGCTATACGAAGCGCACGCGCCAGAGCGAGATAGGTGCGCGTTCATCGTAGATCCATTGTCAACAGATTGTTTTAAATGTTGGAAATCAGTGTGCTCCTATTGGTCAATTAAATATTTTAATATTAAGTGAACCTAGTGCTAGTTGTATGACCAAAATTGTAATATAAGGCAGGAACCAATAAATCAGAAATAATTCCCTACGATATCACAAGTTTTATTTTGCGCCATCCTTCTGATCACAACATGCTCAAGAGTTTCGGACGCCAATATTCTTTCAAGTGGACCTGTAATGCCATTGTGCCAGTATAGACCAGGTTCCACCACTTCAATGTGTACTTCCCTCGGGGTTTTAAGTATTGTTCTCGGATCATTGGGCAAAGTATCCGGGTATCTATCATTCAATATTGTTAATAAGTCTTTTAAAGCACTTTGAGGTATGTTTTTAACAAGAGCCCATTCTCTTATTTTATCTTTTAAAATGATATTTTTCGTGTATTCGGTACAAATTTCTTCGTCATCAGTAGAACTATCATCTAAAAATATTAAAGTGACACGTTTATACCTAATTCGAGATACAGATTCTGTAAACTTATATAATTTGAACAATTGTAACGAAATACTAAAAACACCTAAATAAACAATATTCCTTACACAAAAAACCTACTTAAAAAAAAAACCACCAAAAAGTAAGAAATAATGCCTCTAATACTGCATTCACACCAAATAATGTAAGCACTACTTTTTGGTGGTTTTTATTGAAGTTGCTTTATTTTTTTTTTTTAAATATTTTTATTTAACTCTTTTTAGTTCATCATGCAGGCAATGCACCAGCTTCAAAAGAAAACTCCCAAATCCCTATAGATGTGCCTATAATATTTGAGGAGTTTCCTTGATTTCTCCAGGATCCCATCATCAGATCCTGGCCTGGTGACAATGAGACCAAATAGGACTTACAACCTTTCAAACACAAAATGAATTTTTGAAATCGGTCAAGCCGTCTTCGAGTAATCGAGTAACATACATAAAAAAAAACATTCCGATTATTTTATTTTAGATATACATATTTTAAATAATAAGTTATTTTATTTTATATATATTTATAGAAAGTAGTACCATCTGATAACACTTCTGCAAAATAATTTTCATTTTCAAATCTTAAATGTACTACGGAACCACTTGATGGAACTTCTTGACTAGTGCTTGGCTCACACACAACTACCGATTGTTCTGTATTTTGAGTATCAAGAGTATTATTGTTTGGAACACGTTTTTTATTACTTAAACCAGATATAAAGTTTGAATATTCCGTTTTTATCTTTCTCTTTACTCCACCTGTTCTCTTAGTCTTTTTTCACTGTTTATTCATGACAACAACGTGACACGTGCGACATAAATTTACTAATGAGTATATACTAACGCACAAATGAAAATAATCATACTACTCATTGTTTTATGGCCAAATTATGACCTATAGTAATAAAATTACATTTTTATTTATCTAAATAGTGATGAAAGCTTTAAAGTAACAATAAAGTAAGAAGATAACAGAGCTAAAACTTTAGTAAATGTTTGGCTAATGCTTAGCTGTAAATAAACATAAGAAAAGATCATAATAATGCGTTTAATCTTAAAAATGTGTTTATAAATCTAAGTTCACTGTAAAATATGTCGACAACGTTTATTTAATGTATTAGGTTTTCTTATTTACTAATATAAGGTCTTAACCTTTGTGTTAGTGTAAATGCTGTTTTAGGTGCTGTATATTAAAAGTAATTAATGTTTTAGTATGATTATAAGCCAATTAACTTTATTTTTTAGACCATAGAATAGCTTCATGCATTATAAATTTTACCACATTCTACTCAAAAGCATTTAAACTAAGTCAAAACTGATTTAAAGTGACAGTCTGACTTTAAAACGTAAATAAGTCTTTAATTCAGTGATTATACAGATTACGTGTTACTTGGGCGTTACTTACTTTAGTTATAAGGTTAATACTTAGTACTTTTTATATGATGGAGAATAGCAGCATCATAATTATTATATTGATAGTAACTTAACTAATAAGAAACCACCAAATAAAAATTTTCCCTTCAAATTTTATTAAATTGTTCAATCAGTGCGATATTTTGTCAATACAATTTTTTTGAAGTGAAAAGTACTTTAGCGGTGCTGTGCACTTTTGTGATGGGTAAAAAATGTTAAACTCTATCGAAAATTCGTAAGACGGATTAACATTAGGTTACAAAGGAATTTGAACTTTATGACACCTGTCATTGAGTTTGGGTTTCCAAAACTGGAAAATTCGTAAGACGTATTGACATTAGGTTACGAAGGAATTTGAACTTTAGGACATCTGTCATTGAGTTTGGGTTTCCAAAACTGTATAATTACACAAACAATACCTTCGGTTTTTCCAAAGAGGTAAAATTCGTAAGACGGATTGTAATAGTTCTGAATTGTTAATTTTAATATTAATTGTCATGTTTGTGTACGATAGCGCAATAATGAATATTGTATTTTACCACATAAATGATAGTAGTTTTATACTGATAATTAAAGCAATTCGAGCAAAATTATTTCCTAACCATTCCAAATTATCAAAAATGCACGACATTCGAAGAAACGACACGACGTTAATATTCAAGTTTTTACTTCTGCCGGGATTCCCGGAGTGCGGGATGCACTTTTCAGCATTTCTGTACAAAAGTTTACATAATTATTGTAAAAAAAAATGTATTCAAGTAGTGTGGGGTGGTTAATTGAAGCTCAGTGTTTCCCTAACACCGCACATGCGCGTCACGGGCGATGCCGCGCGTGCCGTGCGTCGCGGCGACCCCGCAACAACGACACGTCGTTCCGTCAGGGTAGATTTATCCTAAGCCCCGAACGGACGGCTTGGAATAAATCTATCCTTACAAAGCACTATCCTTTTAATAATAAAATAAAATAAGTTGTATTTTTTTCACCAATTTGCATTTTGTTGACATAAAAAAGAGGTTTTAAATTTTTTTTTGATAATTTTATTGGAGTTTTTTATCGATCTTGGTAGTTTTCGGATTATATAGAGTGCTGAAAGTACTTTTAAATCACTAACAATGGGGAGTGATTTGAGGTATCTGATATTCAAGGGGCGAGCTGATATACTCGGGCAATCCGGTGGTATGATTCGAGGGTGTCTGTACTCAATAAAACAAGCTTGATATACATATTATTATGCGTGCTGTATGAAATACTCGGAATCTCATTAAAAACTGGCTATAACCTGTTAAAAAAAAACCGGCCAAATGCGAGTCGGACTCGCGCACGAAGGGTTCCGTACCATTATTTAAAAAACGAAAAAAAAAAACACTTATTACAATATTTATTTTATTCTGTTTTTAGTATTTGTTGTTATAGCAGAGTTGAGCGTAAAGCGTGTTCGGATTGCGTATTTGATTACTTTATTTTAGTTCTTTTTTGATACAATAAAGTGATTTTAAATAAAGCATCATCTTGAATTCAGTTGATTTCTTCGAATGTATTGTGTTATAGATCTTCGTAGTTCTAGGATTACCCATTATAGTTTTGCATCATAATAGTAATATTTTATATTACAATATTTTTATAACCTAGGCATGCGCGGCTTAACCTAAAGTTTGGTCGTGCGGCTGTTATTATTTGCTCACAAGCTCCTGGTCGGTAATTAATTGAGTGTGTTAGTGGTGGATACCAAGGCGCAATAGCCACGAGGATATGGCAGGCCTCTCCATGAAAGACTCAGGTGATCCAGCAGTGGAAACATTATACGCTGATTATTTGTGTGTTTAACTGAGTATTACGATACCCCTTGGTAAGACTGGAAGTCAGACTTTTGGCTTCTGACTACTCATAACGACTGTCATGTAATGATCATACTACTTACCTTACCTATTCACATTCTCTAAAAGTTCATCACCCGGTTCTTCATCATAAGATGAGCATAATTGGCAGGTTCTAGGTATCTACCTATTGGTTTCTTCAAATCCCTCACGGACTGCTCGGCCGGTAAGAAGGACGATGTTGTAAGAAATAAGAAACACAACACATTGTTTTTACCATTTATAATTTTCGCACATAGAGATGAAACATCTAGGGTTACATTCACAAAAAGTCTCTCCAGATTTATTAGAAAACAAAATAACATAAATATTTCCAAAACTATATCGAAACTACATCCAAAATAATTTATAATTTATTCATCTTCAAAATAAAAGTAACAACTCTTTTGAAAATCAGAAATTGTCGGAATCACAATTTCATTTTTTTTTCAGCCTTCATGAGGTCCGATCCGTTCTTAACCGATATCACAATGACCATCGAGATAGTAACACTCTGCCAAATTACTAATAGAAACATTTCTTAAGTTACAACGTTTGAGACTGTATAAAAAATAACAATTAATTACACTTGAATTTAAAGATTTGATTTGAAAAACGTTCCTTATTTTTAAAATAATTCGATTTATTATTTTATTAACGAGATAGATAATAGATTAAGTACAGCTAAGAAATAGAGAATAACAATAAACACGTCAAAACAAATTGATTTTTAAATTCGGTTGATTATTTTTTCGAAGAGATGTATATGTATATGATTTATTAGGTATAGCTGAAGAAGAGAATCACGATAAACACGTAAACACAGGTCGCACTACACTGACACTGAAGATTGATTGATTTATTGACGGGACTGGAATGGGTGGTTTTGTGTAGAAGTGCTCGGTACTGGGTCGGGTGCTGATGTAGGTGCTGTGGTGGGCTGCTGGCTGATGTGGCAGTTAGCAACAGCATTTGTGATGTCATCCGTGGCGTCGCACTCCCGGTGAGCCCTGACTAGCACCACTGCGACCATCATTCTTAAGGAGCCGCGCCTGTACTCTCTCATCTCGTTATTACGCTGGTCCGCCGGCACGATGACTTGGTAAGGAATCACCATCGTTGTAATTAAAGGCGGTGGATCATAGCGGCTCATATCTGGAACGATACACGGAACGAATGAGTAAACAGTCACAAAGTTTTTTAAACTCTTATAATTGTGCCAAGCGTTGTAGAGCGCGAGATCTTTCTGATGTCGAATCGTATCGTACACTAACCCTGCCCAATCTTGCTCTGGTTTAACACAAAGGTACAATAAAAGAGTATTAAGTTTACATTAATACTGTTTGTGTGTGTATGTGAACTGACCAGTATTAAGAGGGGGACTGTTGTCATGCAAGGCGTGTCTACTCTTGTTACGCGAGTTTGGTGCGCAATAAGGCGAAGGTAATGCTCATGCTGAGCAATGCTTTCTTGATAGACACTTGATAGAAGAACAGTATTCGTTCTATGTAAATAATAATGTGCCTGCTTTTTAATATGATTTGGTAATAAAATATTTTTCAAAATGTAATAGGAGAGAAGACGAGTAAAGCGATAAACATTATGTAACAGAACTTCAATGAACGAGTATTATATAATGACTTAATTGTGTTTTTGTCTTTAAGGTAGACTCACTGAACTGAAAATCTAAATCTTATTCACATCGAAATAAAAAACAGGTTTGTGCGTCACTAATATCACTCGATTCAAGATGAACCCACAAAGTATTCATGTGTAAGCATAATTAAATTTATAACCCTTCCCATTTATTTTCGGCATGTCTGGGGTATAAACGAACGTGAGAAAAAGATAGTACAGTCACCTTCACAAGATCCCAAGACCGAGCTCGACGGCGGCGGAGCCCCTGTTGCGTAGCTATAAGGGGTTACGCACATAGGACACAAACTAACACGTGTTCACTAATAGTGACCCCTGTAGTGTACAGCGAAGGGTTAAACAGCCCACTTACCTTCTTCTTTCAGGGGTTTTGATAAAACCGGAATGATGGAGCCGAAAACTTGTTCACTGGGTGCCCAAACCAATAGAATATTATTGATCTTGCTAGTCGACGAACTGCTCAAGTGCAGACGGGTCCGTCACACGGATATTTCCTAAATAGATCCTCTACTAGACTAAAACAAAAATTAACTGCCTGTAATATTTTTAAAATCCATTGCAGTCGTATTAAAAAAAATCCTTTTGTTTTATTCTGTAGAAATTTCATAGGTATACTGCTTATGCCATTGTCACATTTAGTCAGATAGTATATCGATGTCGCTGTGCATGACAGCTGTTTGACTTATAGGTTATATTGTGATATTTCTATCGGAACGGACTCCGTACCCCGTGCATGTATGATTAGATCTATCAGTAAGACCCAAAAGTTTCCGATTTTAAATATAAACTAAGGATTAATATCCAAAGAAAATTTTTTTGAATTATAGGGAGACTTTATTGAACAAAAATATTACTTTTTTACCGTCGCGCGTCGGTAACTAGAGAAACCTTCAGTAATTTAGTGAAATCATAGTTTTATTTCTCTATACCGAATACGTTAAAACGTTAACCTATAATTGCTTTGAAGAATGGCGATACACAATATTTAGTTAAATATAAGAACGTTTAAAAGAACATTTTACCACTCCTGTATGTTTTATTATTATAATAATAGTTAAGTTATTTTTAAATGTTTTATTTTCATGATTTTTTTATTCATAAAATGTTTAATTAACTTCCCCTGTCTGAATTATTGATTGTTAGACTTTACTATAGAAAACTTTCTAAATCTGACTGAATCTGAAATACTCTTGTACTTTTATCTACTTTTTATAAACAATCCACTTACGTGGGTTGGTCAAAAGTGCCTGTGAAGTGAAGACGCAAGATTTTTACACATGATTTTCTCAATTTTTCTACGTAATCTTCTTCGAGATGTATTCACTTTTCCCAACGATTCTGCCACTTTTTTAAGCCTACCAAAAATACGTTTTGTCGAAATCTTCAAAATAGGCTTCGGTCTAGGCGATAACCTCGTTTGAGCTGTTTTTTTCCATTATTTCGATTGCCGCTTATTCTGAATCTAGGTTTCACTGAAGGTGATTCGACGCAAAAACTCCTGTGAAATACACGTAAATAGGTTTTTTTGCACTTTTTCTGCCCTTTCCTTAAAGAAAAATGTCAAAGTCGGTATGTTGACAAAAATATACCCCAGGATTTCGCATTTTTTGAGCTTTAAAGCATTAGTTACAGTCTAAACTTAAATGCTAATTCCATGATAACACACACATCATCGAAAGTCAGGAATATAATTCCTACACCTTAACAACTGAATATAATTTCCAGGTTCGTTTAGATGGAGGTTCGTACTACTAACTGCTGTCATCTGTTGGACATTGGTTAAATCAATGTGGTAATGCAGGCAGTCTTTGCGACCACGCCACGGTAAGTTCCCCGTAGATGGCGGTTTGAAGAATAGTGGTAGCATAAACGCTATCCACTTCTGTCTAGATATGTCCAGGTTCTAAATATTCGTGATAAATAGTTGCATTATTCACAGCAGCACAGTTGGATACAGCATTTGCCATAAAGCATTTCTATTTTAATAGGTGCAACCATTAGTCCTTCATAATTTTAGGTTTTGTATTCGTCTTCAGAGTTCTGATCAGAGTATGTACGTAATATACAGGGTGTTTGGTGCATCGTGTGCCAAATTGAAATGGTCGACTGGGGGGGTCACCTGCTATCCTTTCAGCCCTCTAAACAATTCTCATGCCGTGTGGATATTTTTTCATCGACTTTTTATTGTTTTATTAAAAAAATACCCAATTTTTACATTCAAATACAAATTTAAAAAAAAAGTATAAGTCGTAGACTCTAAATTTTAATTTTATTTAGATGTGTATTGTATTCCAGTACTTTTGAAATCAAAATTAGTGACATTAGCCAACTAGTTTTTTAAAAAATTAACTCGCAAAGTTTCGGACTTCAATTAACGCTGTCTATGTTACAGCTATTTACATGGCTATAAAAAAAAAAAACTAAAAGTGACCGGGATCTTCTAACTCCCTCGAAAATTTTCTAGTCTATCCTCTTGCTAGTGATGTGCCACATGCCATAAAAATCTTTTTACAACTTTGTGAATTCGCTAGAATTGTGAATCAAGTCACAAAAAAATAAATTCCAAATTATGATTTAGAAAAATATTTTTGCTTAAATGATACCTGAAAAACTTATTAAATCTGTAACCTCACTCTAATAAGGTAAAATCTGTCTCGTACCTCTCTTTTGGGGGAGAAAGGGGGAATTTAGAAATAAAAAAATGCCTTTTTTAATGGATGTGTATTGTACACATCTAAATAAAATTAAAATTCAGAGTCTACGAATTATACTTTTTTTAAATTTGTATTTGAATGTAAAATTTGGGTATTTTGTTAATAGAACAATAAAAAGTCGATGAAAAAAAATCCACAGGGCATGAGAATTGTTTAGGGGTCTGAGAGGATAGCAGATGACCCCCCCAGTCGACCATTTCAATTTGGCACACGATGCACCAAACACCCTGTATATACAGCTAGCAAAAACTGATGGCTTAGTATCAGCGTTGACTTATGAATACCAATAACATTTTACTTTTTGGATGTGATTTCACAAACCGTAAATTGTGGTTGATTAGCCTCCTCCGATAGCAGGCACTGCACAGCTTGTAAATTCTGTTCCTAAGACACACATTTTCCTACATCTGACTCCTTTAAATACTTTTCATTTAAAAAATTAAAAGTAAAAACAAATAATCCTTTCTTGCTTTTTTCCCCTCATCAGATGATATTAATTTAGTGTAGTATTTAGTGTACTTAGAAATGTACCAAAAAAAGAATTTTTCGACTGTTGCAAAATATAATTATAATGTTATTAAACACAATTCGACCTTTATGCCGAATTACGTTTGATAAGATTACAATTATATTTTTACCAGTAAAGTAGTAAATTATTCAAATACACAAACTCGCAATTTTACATCACCTTGTTTCAAGTCTTGATGTAGCTAAGACACTCAGTGCGTATGCGGCGTCTCCCCACAGACAATGGCCCACCTTCCATCTTGCACCGCGTGCCCCATCACCTGCGCACTTCATGATCGAAAAGGGTAAGTTACTTTAATTCTGCGAACACTAGGCCAAGTGTGTTCAGAATAATAACTTATACCATTTGGTACACATAACGGTTAGTTTTTTAGAGGCGGACAACTTTAAATTTAAATCATACACTGATTAATATCCACACTTTAATATCCACAGTTTAATATCCACCAAATTCAAAATAACATTTAAAAAAAAAAACTACAAAATTGGCTTGGAGAGAAGCCAATTTTGTAGATATTGAGCTACCAGATTCACCGGCGAGCGCAGGATCACTGGCGAAGGGGTTATCCTATGGTGTCTCCAAGGCACTCTAGAACACCCTATGGATGAATGTAGGACCAACCAACTCCTCGTCGCTCCCTTCAGACTTTACTTCGCTTCCTGTATCAAACGATAGATAGGTACCAAACTTGATGGGGACCAAAATATTGCCACTAGCCCCATCCCAGGCCAAAATCAGCAGCTACTTACCTAAATTGGGCGCGTAGCAGATATTAGCATCATAGCTGTTGATGTTGCGTTGGCTATAAGAAGACCAGTATTAGATCCCTTTTTGGGAATGTAAAATGTACCCCTGACAAAGAGGCTATTTGTAACTTTTTAAATATATTTTCAGAGTTCTATAAATCATGCCTCATCGACTTAACTATCAAGTCTTTGTCCTGTAAATGCTTTCTTATAAACTTTCAGGCCTCACCCTTCTACAATTATTGTTGCGTGAAATTGTGAGCACCACCCACAGAAAATCATTTATTTTTATAATATTTAAACGATAGCCATCATGTTCGTCGACTTTTTCAAACAGAGTTTACAATTGTTGTCTCTTTCCAACGTTTCATTGATAAAGTGAACTCACCACTACATGCAACTATTTCTCACACATGCACTGTAGCGAAGGGTAGTAGCGGTATTGCACGAACCCCCGTTTCACATGGTTTCCTAGTCATCCACTCTATAAATAGTGATCGGAAGCGATTCCAGTATAGCTCCATCCATATTATATGAAACATCAGTCTATGTCATTTTGAATACACGCTTGTCTTTTTCTTATGCTTACGGTCTATGGAAAACCCAGCGCTATGGGATCCAAAATTACAGAAAGATAAAACGTTGTAGTTATCAATCATTCCGCTATGAAGTCACATTACAGGATTATTAATTTTTGACAAATTCGAAAGATTATTTTTCCGACTTTCGGTATTTTAATTCAATAAAACACATTTAAATATATTATTCAATTGTATTATTAAAGCACAGAATTAACACTAGATGAATGAAATGGTGGCTTGTCACGGAAACAATCTGCGACCTGTACCTGCTGACTTGTATGAATGAGAATGTTGGACTAAAAATGTAACAAGTGAAAACGCAGAAAGTTGTACCGGTGACTAAAAAGTTGTGTGATAATCGGTTGGATTGGTATGAGCATGTACTGAGGACGAATGAGAAAAATGTCGTGAGAAAAGTTTGAGTATGGACGTGGCCCATCCAGATTCATACTAAAAACTTTCCTCACGACATTTTCCTTATTCCTTCCTATAAGAGTACAGGAAGACTAAAGAAACGATGGGTAGACCGTGTGAAGGATGATATGGCAAGAAAGGAGGTATCGGATGAGATAAGTCGAGTGAAAACAACGAGGTTAGTGGATGTCATCAGTATTCTATAAATAGATATATTATAGATAGGTTCATTGAGATACACAGTCCATATTGGGTGACGCAAATGTAACAACAACACGCAAATAAACAGTATTTCTTTGTAATCACAGACTTTTACTTTTTAGGGTTCCGTAGCCGAATGGCAAAAAACGGAACCCTTATAGATTCGTCATGTCTGTCTGTCTGTCTGTCTGTCTGTCTGTCTGTCTGTCTGTCTGTCTGTCTGTCTGTCCGTCTGTATGTCACAGCCACTTATTTCCGAAACTATAAGAACTATACAATTGAAACTTGGTAAGTAGATGTATTCTGTAAACCGCATTAGGATTTTCACACAAAAATAAAAAAAAAACAATAAATTAAGGGGGTCCCCATACTTAGAACTGAAAACCAAAAAAAAAATTTTCATCAAACCCATACGTGTGGGGTATCTATGGATAGGTCTTCAAAAATGATATTGATGTTTCTAATATCATTTTTTTCTAAACTGAATAGTTTGCGCTAGAGCCACTTCCAAAGTGGTAAAATGTGTGTCCCCCCCCCTCTAATTTCTAAAGTAAGAGGAGGAAAATTCTGAAAATATTTAGGATTGTAGAACGTAAAAAAAACTATCAACGAAAATGGGTTTCAATAAGATATGATGTTTAGTTTTAGAGATATGGGACTTTTTCATCAAACTGCAGCAGTAACTTTGTTTTTCATAAACATACTATGAAAAACAAATTTAGTTTTGCGGTTGTGTGGAAGTTTACTAACTAATAATAACTAATGAATGACAGTTCAAAATATTGTTATTATATTGTTTGGAGCTATGGAAACCAGTGTGCGAGTAAGACTCGCACTTGGCCGGTTTTTTCTAAACTGAATAGTTTGCGCTAGAGCCACTTCCAAAGTGGTAAAATGTGTGTCCCCCCCCCCTCTAATTTCTAAAGTAAGAGGAGGAAAATTCTGAAAATATTCAGGATTGTAGAACGTAAAAAAAACTATCAACAAAAATTGGTTTCAATAAGATATGATGTTTAGTTTTTGAGATATGGGACTTTTTCATCAAACTGCAGCAGTAACTTTGTTTTTCATAAACATATTATTAAAAACAAATTTTAGTTTTGCGGTTGTGTGGAAGTTTACTAACTAATACTACTAACTAATGAATGACAGTTCAAAATATTGTTATTATATTGTTTGGAGCTATGGAACCCTGTGTGCGAGTAAGACTCGCACTTGGCCGGTTTTTTGTACTCGAGCGTCAGCACCCCCAAATCTTCCATTAGGGGTTGTCAGCTTATAACTCCACTCAAAGCTTGTTATTGTAAAGCTTTTTACAAATCTTTTTAGTCTGAAAAACTTCCAAATAAACATTAAAACAATTTTACTTTCGGATGTCGGTGACTTTGTTTGTTTCATTGCCTTTTTTGCCGCCGACTTCCGAGAGTAAAGTTATTTCAATGGTTTTTTGGAAGACGGTTAGTGTAAATTTTTTGTCATGATTCAATTAAACATTGTAAATAGAAGTTAGTCGGAAATATATCATTTTGTTTACTTGGATGACATATTTTTTCCACCTATTTTGATTTCAAAACCGAAATACTGTTCACTGTTCCATATGTTGAAATTTACCTAATCCAACAAAAAAATATATTTACAATCCGACTTATGCTTTTTGAGATATGCGTGTACAAAAATACAAATACCTATAGGTACATACTATTATTAAATCTGGCAAACATATTTAAAAGCTGGTTTAGATCAACATGTACAAATAATGTGCAATTCGGATATAACGTTACATACATACAGGTCGAATTGATAACCTCTTTTTTTTAAGTCGGTTAATCGTATAAGTATAGGCTGGTTTAGAATATACTTATTTCTTATCCCGGTAATCTTTCTAGATCCTATTTCTAAGTGCATACCTACTAAATCGCGGACAGAAGTTAGTAATTATCATCATGTTAATATAATTACTAATCAAGCTATTATTGTATTACGAAACCTTACACAAAAATAGCTTGTATCGTTTTACAAGCAGTGCTGCTATATATTCACAATATTAACACGACACCGGCGCACACCGGCCGACACCGTGCCAATAGTTGGAAAACTGAGAGCACGTTTGCAGCGCAACGAACCGCTCGGCTACCAGGGTAACATTAATCAAAAAATCTACATCGTGTGCAAGAAGATATGCATAGATGCGGGTTTATCAAGAGTACCTATATAATTTTGCCACCTATTTTGGTTGAAGACTATACAATATGTTAAAAAAGCCCTGTCCGATCCGAAAGGGGCATATAGGTATCCCAATCAGTCATAACCAAATATTTTTTGTACTCTCTCTATCCCTACTAACGTTGTCGTTGCACTTTTCTTTATAAGATTAATTTGATCCTACGTAAGAGACAGCTAACTTAAAATGCAAGACGATAAACAACGATTTAAACTGCACTTAGGTAATTCTGGTCACTGAGATATATGAATCCAATCAGGTGAACCTAGAAGTACATTTTCATTTTTTTTATTTCGATTTTTTCATTAAATAGAGATTATGAAAAAAAAACTTAAGAAAAAAAATTCTGTATTTTTTTTCTGAAATGTTACACGAGACTCTTGTATTACGGTTTCTAAAAAGTATTTTTTATTCAGTAAGAAGATGGGTGAATGTTTATTTATGGCGGGATTTCAGAAAATAAATGGATAGAATACTTGTATGACTGAGGTTTTCATAATAAAATATCAGCGATAATCCCAAGAATCAACATGACGTCCGGTAGCTAGTTTTACTAAATCAGTAGATTTAGTTACTGGTTCTTTTTTGTGGTCAAGATTTTCCTTGCACAAACATTTAAACTCACATACACAAACAGCCAGACCCGGAACAGCTATCTGGAGGCCGTACAAATATTTGTTCCGTGCGGGGATCGAATCCGCGACACGCAGCGCAGCAGTCGCTCACTCAACCACCGCGCCAACCGTGCCGTCGAAAGTGCGAAATGCTTATTAAAACTTTGTTTAATATTATAACAAAGACATTTTCGATCCATAACATCTTTGGGTGCTTTGTTTTTTTATTCAGCTTGGTTCAGGGACCAACCATTGAAATGACCAGATTGGTTCCCGACCAAGCTCTGCCGCAACTGCATAGAACGCCGTCTTTTATACGAGCTACAAAAGGAATAGTAAACATTGGGTGTTGAAAACTTCGTTTTTATATCGAGGTATCAAAACGATTTTTCCCACTGATAAAAAATTGGCAATACACAAAATAAAGGATTGCAAGATAAGTGATTTTGAAATTAAAGGTTTCGAAACATTTGGGATTTGTACATATATTTTAAATAACATGTAAAGCTCGCCAGGGGTTCTTTTTCCCTGAACTACACAAATTAATCTCTACAAGTGCGAGGGAGATGCAAAATGCGCGATCCATTCATTGCGCGGAATATGCAAGGCCATGTGGGATGTATAAACCATACAGTACTATACTGTAGTAATTATTACAATACGTAATCCATCTATGGTAAAATAAAAGCATTATTATGTAACAAATATAAAATCAATAGAAACGTAGCACATTTTGAGTAGGTGGTGACATCTACCCTAAACTAAGAGTTAGGTAGTTAGTAGCAACTGCACTATCTATCGTCGAGTGCTGGTACTTGTTCGCAGCACAGGATATCTTTGAGGCTTGTTAGTTCATAGAACTGGCGAGCACTCCAATTTAAAATTCTATATTTTTTATGGTTTTCTTTATATTTTACAGTAAAATGTCTAGTAAGAGCAACTCAGCAATACGGTTCCTCAAAAAGGGCACATGATGGAGTAGAACCACCGACCTCCTCACCCATTGCCCTTTTATAGGTGAGGCACTCTATCCACTAAGCTAATGCATCTATACTGTATGGATCGAAACAAGAATTTGCTTGATTAAAGATAACAAAACGAATTACAGTATTAAAGTTTTGAACAACGAAATTGGTAATGCTTCAATAAATAATTGGCCACGCTTAGTTTCCATTATATTATACATTAAACATTTTTAAGAAATAATATCGAAAACTTACTAAGAATAAACGTTTATATATATATATATATCAATAAGAATAAACCTAAAAATTAATAACTTTGCTACGACTCGCGTAGCTTCCGTAGCCGTAGCAGTGCTACGCCGCGCCGTAGGAGTTCGGCGCATTAAAACATACTATGTGCATGTTTCACATTAAAACAACAAACAAAATTATTTAAAACACTAATACTTATTTAAACATATTTTAGAAAATATTTAAGACTAGCAAGTAATCACATAACTGAGCCAGTATTTTTTATAAATAGAGAGAAAGCTTTTATTTTGTTTTAATTACAAGGTAGGTATTTAATAATTTTATTCTGATACATTTTCCTTGAAAAAATATCAATAGAAATTAAGATATATTTATGTACAGCTTTTAAAATTCAGAAAATACTAGTATGAATGAAACAAGCAGAATATCTTCATCCCGCCATATTCACGGTATTCACCTCTTACCAAATAGTACAAGCTTCGAAACTGAACTGATACCACGTAAGCGATCCTAGGTGTCGCTTGGGTATCAGGATAATATAAAGTTAAAAGGAGGTCCATCGACAAAAAAAAACTGCCCAAGTGCGAGTCGGACTCACGCACCGAGGGTTCCATACAAACCTGTATAAAAATATTTTTATAATATGATGAAACTGAAAATTTACGGTTTTCCCAATTTTTCCTTTATCTGTGCTATAAGACGTTGCTTTGTACCAAATTTCAAGATTCTGTTCACGGGAAGTACCCTGTTTGTTTCCCTTACGAAAAGGGTCTTGACAGACAGACAGACGCTCAGACGGACAGACGGACGGACGCACAACAAAATGATCCTATATGGGTTCCGTTTTTTCCTTTCTAGGTACTGAGCCCTAAAAAGTGTGTTAAAGCTAGAATTTAGTACATTACTTATTTATTTGTATTATTTAACTTCCAACTTCGGCTTTTCCCGCTTAAATTCATTGTTTTCTACAAAAATACAATTCCTTTCAAAATAAAGCTTACACAAGAAGTGTCACTCTGTTGTAAGTATAAACGTTTTACTGTACACTTCCATTAATTTTCACTTTACTGCCTTTTTCCCCACTAGTAGGTAGAAACGATAGAGTGCTACCTGCCCTGATACTTAACACTTTCGGTGCTAAGCAACCAGCATAGCGTCGAACAATAATTCCTTCGTGTGCCCACAGCCCGCCTCCCTAGTTTTACCTTTACGTAGCTATACTAGATTATTTGAACTTGGAAGCGAAAAAAATACTCTTTTCGCCTCGTCTAATACATTTGGTCATACGCACACGCCGTATGGCAGAAAATATGTAAACTGGTGGGACCCGCCAATATTTTCTTGGTTTTAATTGTTGACTGGATTTTTTAATACCAGTTCTTGTTTTCACATATATAAAACTAAATACTCTCGGTCACGAAAAATGCGTACTAGCTGGATAACAAAAATAACACTAAATGGATTGAGTTATTTATCAATCAATGACGTGCTTTCGTCTGCATGTTCTATTCAATTTCGGTTTTCTTTTGAGATTGCCGTTAATTTCCGGTCGAATTTTTTAAATTCACTTTTATTTTTATATCTATTTTCAAATAAGTACGAGTTTCAGGATGGGGCCAGGCTGAAACAAATCTTGTATATTAATGGGTGATTGGGATCAACCAAACAGTTAGGTTGGCTCCCAGCCACACACTGCCGGATGCTGCGCAGCACAGGCCCTCTTAAGCACTGAATGTCTGCGAGTGTGACAGGGATGATAGATACTTTCTCTTTGTTTAACACCTAAATTTTCCCTAAAACCTATGGTAGCCTGGTTTATTGGTATGCTAAATGTATAAAAATATTGGTTTATGGGAATGTCACGTTTACCGCTACGGTATGAATAAGCTGATCTTTTACTCCTAGTAGGGTAATATGATACTTATTTGCTACTTATTAGTAGAATTTTACTGAATTTACACTTATATACATAACAAAAAGGCATTCAGTATAATTTTGAAACTACATGAAGTTATTTATTTTAATGTCTACCTTATACTAAACGTGACGAATAAATACACTTTGGAGTTTGATAAGTCTTTTTCATTTTCAAAATTTGTTTCACCGTTTTAATTTTTTGGAGTAAAACACTTGGAAGTTCTGAATAGTGAGCATTGTGATGGAATTCTTCGTCAAAATCCACCGAAGAAAGATTTTAAATCCTATTAATGTCCCGTTACAGTCGAATGCAATACAGGATATTGCTTAAATTCTAGTGAGATCGTAGTTTAATAATGATTAAAGTTCAGACCCCTTAGATTACAATAAGGTCTACGAGTGAGAAAACTGCAGGTAACATTACTCATGTATCGAGTTCCTTTTGGAACTGAGAATCCACATTAATTATCAAAATCACAATAAAAATATTTGTAGTTCACATGGGCACTTATAAAACGTCGACAAAAAGGTGCTCGGTTAGGGTTGGTCGTTTCCTATGGAGAAGAACCGCTAAGAAACTCCATGGTTACTCTTCTGGTTATCATTTGATGTTAGTCTTTTTTGTTCTAAAATGGCTCTGTCTAATTTAACAAGTGTTTATTTCAACCAATAATGAATCGTTCCAATAATGAATGTTGTGTAAAATTTACTTATGACACTGATTCATAGATGGCATTAACTTATCATTTCAAATCGTAGTGTTAAGATTTTCTGTAAAAAAATATGTTTCAACGGAACATAGGATGAAAATTGTACTCGCATTTCAAACTATGTCGTGTGATAATGCTGTATATTAGCCGGTATAACAGGCTCTATTGCCGTTTCGTTCCGCACTAATCACTCGATTAACACGGAGAAAGTTAGCGGAGCCCCGACGCTACGACGTAACTCTTGAATTCATTTATTTTAGGTTTTTAGAGGTGTTTTGTGTCGAGGGTTTCTTGAATTTTTAATTTACGTGTTTTTTTTATTAGCAATATTTAAAAATAAACTATTAGCCAGATGCTCCTACGGCGGTCGCGTAGCTAGTCATCTACGCAGCTACGGCAACTCTCGTAGTACTCGTACTCTCGTCACAGAATTCATAGCCACATTTTAAATAATTGTCTTCATACTTATAAACCGTATTTTCTGATGATGACTTCGCTACAAATCTTCCAAATCTTGAAGAGATTTTGTTTGGCCAGCTTACAGCAGCAAAGAGTATTTAAGAAATACATTTTTTGTGAAGTGTTCTTTTGAGATGGTATTTTTTTTTTGTTAGTTCTATTGAGAATGCCAATCAATCTAGGGAAGAGTTATAATGTTACTTGCTCTGCGTGGTCTACACAAAATCGAACAAAATAATCGGAAGCGTGGTCGGGAGGTTGACGCTCTGGGTTGAAAAATACTTTTATCCTCAAGTCCATAAGTACTTTTGTTTACTATGGCATCTGTATGTACATCATCTAAAAAGTATAAAGGTGTTATCATCACTTGAAACTGTTAAATATATTTTAGTTAAAATAAACGCTAGTAGGGCACTAATTATAACATTGTATGAGAATACTTTTTTAGTTAAATTATTCTCATTTGCATAATCTTATTTTAAAAATCCACCCTTAGGTGTATCATATAAACTGTAGTCATTATTTCTCTTCTGTCACACGATCTAGCTCTTTGCATTAATGTTACCCTGGTAGCCAGGCGGGTCGTTGACTGGAAACGTGCTCTCGGTTTTACAACTTTTGGCACGGTGCACGGTGTCGGCAGATTTATGTGGAAAAAGTGGCAGCACTTGTAATAAATACATTTAATTGCAACTTTCACAAAATCAAATAGACCACCAATGTTAACATTCAAAAGTTTTAGTTTAATTTAAATGCATTAGTAAAGTAATATTATATTCTATATAAAGCTGAAGAGTTTGTTGGTTCGTTTAGTCATAATTAATTTCCCAAGACTAGAGTTTTTTTTAAACGGTTTTTTAATAATTTGGTTTGCAATGGGTTTTTGTTCACGAGCTATCAAAAAATTATCAGGTTATTTCTGGTCGTCTTAAAATTTGCATAGGAGTGCTCGTTGGTTTTTTTTAAACAACTTATGTAGTTCCAACTGGCCAGCCCTTGGGGGTGGGGTATTTATTAGGGAAAGCTGTACATTTATTTTCCCTGTCTAGCTCATTGTGACTGTTTTTCCGAAGCAACCATCTCCTGCGACTTTTTGGACCCTGGTACACAAACGTTCAGTAACGGCGTGTACTGGAACGGGTTACCAACGAATGAAATGCAATGATCTAACGAAATTTTAGGATCTGATATATGAGATCCTAAAAGATTTTGGAAAAATGTCAGTTTAAAGTCCTGATCGTCGTATTTTTGTCACAAGTAGGATTATTAGGACGATATGGAAAATTTCCAATAAACTTTTAAGGTTAAATTTCTCCAGAACAATCCAAATGGATAAAAAATGTTGCAAATTAAGTCTAGTATCACCCTTTCTAAGGAATGCACCCAAGTGCCAATCAACCTGTATGAATTAAAATCCTACTTCAACGATAACATTGGCCCCACGTTGGGTGTCATTATGGGCTTACAATTAAATTGAGCGGAACTGTAAGAAATATTTGTAACTGGCCTGTAAAGAATCATTGACGAGTGTTTAGTTTTATTTCTTAATCTTCAGCGAGTACTGTGTGAGACGCGTCGGAACCAATCCTTACGAGGCAGTGAGTTTCTCTGATCGGAAGTCGTACTGTTTGATGACAAGGTTTACCATGACGCAGCCACTGTCATCAACAAATTCTAAGTAGAGTGTTGATTGGGCTGTCATCAACCTCCCACTACTGTAAACAATGAAACTAAATAAAAGCATTTATCGAAACGCATTGTAGCTACACAACACACATATTCTTACCTCACCATGACACATGAGTTATTTAAAGCACAAAAGTTGATAAAGCTCCACAAATACTACGTCTACTAAACTCAGCTACGACGTAGCGTTGCCATGGCTAAGTTTACTACGAACTCGTAGCAGATTTCACCTACGCACCTGACTAGTAGTATTCCCTGGTGACTGAGTAGTGTTGTTTTTAGATAACGCTTGTTCTTGAATGGAATAAGGAGGAAGCGTCTTTAAGAATCTGTTTCCCTAAACAGTTTGCTGCTAAATAAAATTTAAGAAATGGATTGGAAAGTACGTTTTCTCATTTTGTACTTAATTTTTATCACACTGTCTCATTCGTCTTTCAGTCAGTCAGCGTTTACTATAAATATGTAGAACATAGTTATTCGAATATAACGCTCGTATCAAAATCTCGAGACCTGTTTCTTTAGCAACATCTCTTATTTTTTATGCTACCCCTGCAACGACACGGATACAAATAGTGCGGATTCAACTACAATACTATAATTCATACTAAATTGCGTCAGCATTGCTCCTGAATAGTTATGACGTTCTGGTACTCCGTACCCAAGTAGTTAAAGAGATGCCACCTGCTGAAAGCATTTCTACATTGTGACATTTTATCCGGATATTTTTTAACTAGTTTATTTTCTAAAAGTAGGATTTAAAAAACAATGCTGGTCCAAGTTATATGAGATCACTTTCTCACGTCACTTGGTCCGGCATTGTTTTTCTGTCTAGATGAACAAATGATAAACGTCAAGTAAACAATCTATTCATTAATATAACATGACATCTTGCCTGTAATCCTTGACAAGTCATGCAGAAATACTCATATTTTGCTAGGTATGATTGAGTCCCAATCATGACGTTTTCTATAACTACATTTTTATTTTCTTGTCCGAAAGTTTGAAAACGTAATGTTAATTTTGTTGTGTTTTGAAGCAAAATTTAGACTAATATTGATTTCTAAACATTGATCTGCTTAGCGGTTTGTGTCCAAGATATTGTGTTTAAAAACGACTTAATAAAATAATGCAGTAGCACAAGTAGCTGTTTGGAAGAAAATTTATTTTTAAATCTGAAATCGCTCCACTTTCATTATTTCCATAATATTATTTTAGGCACTAGACGTTATAAAACTTGGTATTCAAAGCTCTTAACAACGAGCATCGCTTTGTTTGTCATCAAAGACGTTGAAGGTTGATAAAAAATTAAGGAGGCACCAACAAGTCTGAGGAAAAAGGTGAAATAATACTCGTACTGATTCGTATAACTTGCTCGCAGTTATGTTCTCCTTGTAACTTGCCTCGAAGTGGTCAAAACCACCTGTTGGAGTTTGCGTTCGAAGTACTCTGGTACTGGCTATAGTGGTTGACAGCCCGTTTCAATACCACTATCTTAATTAAGTATATCTAGAGCCATTCTAAAATGAATTTTATATTTGTCGAATGCTGTCTTGAGATTAGGAATAAAAACCTGTTTTAATTATTATTTTATTTATTAGTGAGACACTTTTTAGTTTTTGGTCTTATTTTACGCAAGGAATAAAAAGGCTAAGCGCAAGTAACTAAGACAACAACTAAGATATTTTGGAGATTGATTGAGTGCATTTGTAAACATTAGTGATATTGTTTTGATAAACAGGCAGCGTTCATTCCAATTTTCGCCACCTGCTAGAAGAGGTTTGCTAAAATATACCTTTTAGTTTCAATACTCAATCAGTCTGTATCCTTTTTCAATGATAATTAGTCAAAATGAACACGAAACAAAGTACGAATCTTACAGGAAATTTGGAATTTTACAACAGGCTATTTTTCCGCACTCGATTATCCTAATACAAGTCAAAGACGGCAAATGCAAATGACTTCACACAAATAAATATCTTTAGCGTTGTTTCTAATGCGTGATAAAAATTATCAACCGGAATCCGCTGAAACATGAAAATGTGTCAAAATCGTAATATTGTCAACATATCCCTGAATCAGTTTAATTGCATACAGACTAACAATACAAAGCTGTATGATGGAACAAAAACTATCCTACAACCTACAAATACAAAGCACTGGTGTGCAAGTAGGTATGTGAAATAAAACGAATCTCCTTGCGTTTATGCTATGCTAGTACTTCGGGGCCCGGAGAAAAACTGCCCGTGCCCGAACTACGCCCGAACTTAGCCGCGCGTTATGTTGAGGTGAAAGTCAGTGTACCCACGATTTTTATTTCTTAAGTTGTTTTTTTTGCAGTATGGCAGCTAAGTATCTGATTGTACTATGTATTTATGTTTTATGTATTCTTAGTTGTATTCATAATTTTAATGATATTAATTTCAATTAATTTTTTTCTCTTAGTTAAAACGTAGCAAATAATTTTATTTTCTTCAATGCCTGATAAAAACAATTAATCACATTGGTTAGTTAACTCAGTCCAATCAGACTAAGTTTCAAGCTTTACCACCATACAAAATTCTGTTTGTAATATTATTACATTAGTGGCCGCGAAAACATAAAAAGGCACCATTGCTCCATACAATTTGGACGTTGGCACAAGCATGAGCAAGGTTTCAGCATCGTAAGAGGTATGTGATTTTCTCAATAAACCTCTTTGTACTAGGATATCAGAAAACAAAGGAAACCTACAGCAATGTGAACTGAGTCCAGTTTTCGCCGTTTGTGGGGTGAGTAATACTCCCTTCCTTTATAGGTGAATCTCGAAACTATATCGTTAAAATATGTTCGTCTCTGTCTAACCGCAACCCCGTACAGGCTTTAGTGAGCAGGACATAAACAATCCCTTGGTACCTCTAAAACTGCACGCATGAAAGTTGCTAGTGTGCGCGCATGACGTAGTAGGTACTCTGTTTCAAACGAAGCTTTTCACTAGCGACATCTTTATTTGGTTTCATTGTTTTTGTAACTACACGTAGTTGTGTTGAAATATCTTTTTTTTTCTTTTTTTTTTTTTAAACGGAATTTATGTTACTATGGACTGTTGCCAGGGATGGAGCTTTAGAGCTTGCATCGAAAAAACAGAATTTTGTAAACAAGTGATAAGTCACGAATGGTTTATTAGTACAAAGTAATAAACTCGAATAGGGGCGACCCTATTGCCATCAGCCGGGTACGAATCCAGACTCTGTGGCTGCTTGCTACTGAGAAATTTCTGATGGAAAATCCCAATGGCACTTTGGCCGACCAGGGAATCGATCCCAGGTCTTGACGCTCAGCGGTCGCGCTTGCGACTCGACTATTGAGGCAGTTAAATTGTATTAAATTCCTAAATATTAATATATATATTGAGCTGCGTCTTAAACCAAAACCAACACCCGCAATATTGTGGCCTTCCGTTTAAGTAGGACGCTAGACGGCTGCTGACCTTGAACTCGGAAAAGGCTAGACAAGGGTGAGCCAGACGTAAACAAAGAAACTAGTATGTATTGACTGAGAGGGACAGCACTCTCGGAAAATACATCTACCTCACATACAGACACTTTC